>CM054942.1:19432135-19518378 GCA_029168755.2 Tillandsia fasciculata
TGTTACGGAATTTGAGTTGGCGTATTTCGTGAAAGTGTTAAGTCTTGAAGATTGAAGATGAAAGAACTTTGGATCATATACCTCAATCTCAAGAAAGAAGAATTCAAAAGGATCAGGTATGTTTAACTAAAGATTTTTGGTGATCCGAATACTTCTTGTAGTGTAGAAACACCTGGAAGAATGTTTAATTGCATAATAATCAAAAACTGGACATGGGACATGTTCAGGATCCGGATCGGGCCATGCAATCCGGATCCCGAAGGGTGTTTGTTCATACACTGGTTCAATCCGGATCGCAGCATTTCATGATCCGGATCCCGAACACTTGTTTTACCTTGGTACTTGCACAATCCGGATCAGATTTGCAATCCGGATCCCGAACGTTGATGTTTGGTAAAACTGTATGAACGATCCGGATCGGGGACTTCGATCCGGATCCCGAACCCTTGTTTTTCTGGAATCGTCTATCACGCTACGACGATCCGGATCGCAGTAATTCCGATCCGGATCGCCGTCCGTAAAATTTCCAGAAACGGTAGTTTTTGATCCTTATCTTCTTCCAATGGTTTCTAACCTATAAATAGACCCTATGATTCATTTTTAGGGTAAGGATTTTAATCGTAAAACATAGAAAAATATTACCGAAAGAGAAAGATCCACATATAGAGAAGAAAGGAAATCAATAGATTAATTCTATGTTTCTTCATCTATATTGATTGATTTGATTCTAGGTTTTCATACTCAGATTTTGAGTAGAATCAAATCAATGAATACTTAGATGGTATTTCCGATCTATTTCTAATCTAAGTATTCGGCGGATCATCACCACCCAAAAACAACGATTTACCCCAAATCGGCGCGTGGACTCGCGTGGCCTTGTGGATTCAAGGTGCAACCGCTCTCGTGGATTCGGAGCGAGGTACGTTCGTGGATTCGAAGCATGCTACTGGGTGAAGACCGTGGATTCGGTCGGACGTCGTGGACTCGACGTTGGACGCTGAGGATTCGGCGTTGGGCGCAGATCGTGGATTCGAGAAGCGTCGTGGAACGAGCGGAGAAGATCTACTAGGAGCGTATGAAAAAGGTTGAGTCGTCTGTGAGTACGTTATATCACCTTGTACGTGTGTTAATTCTAGTGGATTCCGCCGTGGTTATCGGTCCCGTGGTTTTTTACTCTGGTTTGGAGTTTTTCCACGTAAAAATCTTGCGTGTTCATTTATTTTCCGCATTGGGTTTTATTGCGCAATGATTTTTTGAGTATTTATTGTTTACACCTATTCACCCCCCTCTAGGGTTTTTTCCCCTATTAGATCCATATTAGCATCCCAACAAGTGGTATCAGAGAGGGAATAGGGTTGTAAACAATCTTGAAGGTTCTAAACTATCAATAGACCCCCTTTCTTTGATGGAACAAATTATGCGTACTGGAAAGTACGGATGAAAGCCTTTTTAATTTCCATCGACGAAAGGGTGTGGCCGGGATCAATTATATTAGATCCAAGGTGGCTATTTCCAACTCACATTTTTAATATTACTCAATAATCCTTGATACTAATTTATCTCTTTCTCTCTTTTAGATAATAATGCCCCCCAACTTTTTAATATTTATTTTTATGCCAATGGATTTTTGGGATTGTGGATTCGTATACATTGTGGATTCGATGAAATATATTAGGAGTCTCGTGGATTACAAGCGTATTTGAAATGGATATCGTGGACTCGACGTTTTTTTTCATTTCGCGGATCGTGGATTCGAGAAGCGTCGTGGAGCGAGCGAGAAGATTTAACTAATATAAAAGGTTGAGTCGTCTGTGAGTACTATATCACCTTGTACTAATTTAGTGGATTTCGCCGTGTTATCGGTCCCGTGGTTTTTTACTCCGGTTTGGAGTTTTTCCACGTAAAAATTTGTTAATTATTTTATTCCGCATTGGGTTTAAATGCAATGATTTTTTGAGTGTTTATTGTTTACACCTATTCACCCCCCTCTAGGTTTTTTTCCCTATTAATTATTTAATTAATAAATAGGGTTGTAAACAATGGTTGAAGGTGGAAACATCAATTTTTCTTGGAACAAATTATGCGTACTGGAAAGTACGGATGGAAAGCTTTTAATTTCCATCGACGAAAGGGTGTGGCAATCAATTGAATTAGGATGGTCTAATCCAACTGAAATTTTAGATGATGTTCGCACCTTAAAACCTAGGTCGAAATGGACCAAGGAAGAGATAGATTATCTTCTTACAATGGCAAGGGAATTAATGCTCTATTTAATGCTTTGTCACAAACTGAGTTCTCTCGCGTCTCGGCATGTGAGACTGCGAAAGAAATCTGGGATGTTCTTCAAGTTACGCATGAGGGAACTAACCTTGTGAAGATTCAGAAACTGCAAATGCTTACGAGCAAGTTTGACTCTATCTCTATGGCAGAGAATGAATCTTTCACTGACTATTACACACGATTGCAAGACATCGTAAACTCATGTGCTAACTTGGGAGAGAAGATTCCAGAATTTAAAGTTGTAAGAAAAATTCTAAGAACTCTTCCTGAACGATTTCGCCCGAAGGTCGCAGCCATTGAAACAATTAAACACCCGGACGAAATGCGTGTAGAAGAATTAGTAGGTGCTTTACAAACTTATGAAATGACATTTCCTACTAACTATTCTTCTGGAAAGGCATCCTCTTCTAAGTCTTCAGGTTACGCATTGAAATCAACTAAAGAAGAAGACGCGGATTCATCCTCCTCGGACGACGACGAGAACCTTTCTATGGAGGACTTTGAGAAGCAGCTCGCTCTCTTGACAAGGAAGTTTCGCCGCAACTTTCGAAGGGGTAATTCAAGCAAAACTCCATCCTTCGGAAAGTCGAAGAAAGGCAAAGGTTCTTCAAGCTACAAGTCAAGAAAGCAAGAGAACTTCTCAAAGGATAAGAAAAGTTCAGAGGGACAAGTTCAGTGCTTCAAATGTCGAGGCTACGGCCACATTGCAACGGAGTGTCCCAACAAGAATCCGGCAAAGAAGAAGGCGATGCAAGTCGTTACTTGGGATGACAACTCCACGTCAAATGAGTCATCCTCAAGTGATGAAGAAGACAACGCGACAGCTTTCCACGCGTCCACTACATCTTCACCCTTCATGTGCTTAATGGCAAGTACATCCGATTCATTGTCCAACTCCACTGTTGAAAAGATTGCAACGGACGATGAATCAGATGATTCGGAAGGTGAAGATTTTGCTTTAGCCTACCACAGACTTTTGAGGGATTCAAAGAAACTGGCTAAGCAAAACAAGGGGTTGAGAGGGAGATTGCAGGATCTCGAAGAAGAAGTAAAAAGGGTAACCTCTCTCTCAACCGATCTTGAAGTGGAAAGGGATAATCTGATTAAAACAAATGTTTCCCTTCAAGAGTCCAATGAGCAATTCGAGAAGAATTATATAGATATGGTGAACAAAGCGAATTACTTCTTGAAGCTCAACGGCGAGGCTCGACAGGAAAAATGGAAATGACGGAGACCATACGCCAACTAAAGGATGACTTAAAGAGATTTTCTTCTGGAAGGAGTAAGTTGGACAGACTTCTTGGTCTTGGTCAAACAAATAAGTTCGGCCTCGGATACACTCAAACTGGAGACATTCCAAGTTCGAGTGGGACAGTATTTGTGCCTCAGTCGGTATCTCCTCCTCCGACACCGGAATTCACGACAAGCAACGACAACAAGCCTACTTCATCCTCTTCGGGATCGTCAAGATCTAAGGTATGTTTTCGTTGTGGCATTTCAGGGCACATAAGGAGAAATTGCAAGACGGGAGCCAAACGCACACCTCAAGCACCTCTTGCAATGACTACCAAAAGGGTGATTCCTCAGAAATCAAATGCAAATCATTTGAAGGAAAAGAGCCTTGGTAGTCACCGCTCAAGACGACATCATCAAGGAGCAGCAATTCTTCAAGCAAGACGCTTTCACCTAGGAAATCAACTTCACGACCATTACCGACGCATTCCAAAAAGGTTTGGGTGCGCAAAGGTGAAATTTTCCCTTGTCTTGTTACCAATGTTTCCTTGCATGCATATGATAGTTCGTCTTGGTATCTGGATAGCGGGTGTTCCCGTCATATGACCGGTGACAAAAACTGTTTTCAAACATTTGAGAAAAACTCCGGAGGACTTGTTGTTTTCGGAGATGGTCGGTCTTCCAAAATTGTTGGAAAGGGAACGGTAGCTATTCCAGATGGCCCGGTTCTAAATAATGTGTTATTTGTTCATGGCCTTAAGACTAACCTCATAAGCATAAGTCAACTTTGTGATAATGGTTATTCAGTTAATTTTTCATCTGATAAATGTACTGTAACTGACAAGAACCATGCTTTCTTTTTAAAAGGGGTTAGATCAGAAAACAATTGTTATGTAGTTCCTACTAAATTTCTGAAAAATGTAACCTAGCATCTTTGAAAAATGAAACACTTTGGCATGAAAGGCTAGGTCACATAAACTTTAAGGAACTTGCTAGAATTTCAAACAAAGATGTGGTCAAGGGGGTTCCGAAACTTTCTTTTGAACAAAACCTTGTGTGTGGCGGTTGCCAAAAGGGAAAACAGTCTAGGACTGCACACAAGAACTTGAACCACATAGGTACAAAACGGCCTTTGGAACTTTTGCACATGGACTTAATGGGGCCAACTCGTCAACCATCTTTGGGAGGTAAATGGTATATTTTCTTATTGGTTGATGATTTCTCTAGATATACTTGGGTAGCATTTTTAAAAGAAAAAGCTGATACTTTTGATTCTTTTCACGAAATTTGCCATCGTATTATGATTGAAAAGAATGAAAGGATTACTCGAGTTAGAAGTGATAGAGGTGGGGAATTCATAAATTCCAAATTCATTGATTTTTGCACTTCTAACGGCATTAAACATGAATTCTCCGCACCTTACACACCTCAACAAAATGGTGTAGTCGAGCGCAAAAACAGGGTCGTACAGGAGATGGCACGTGTTATGCTTCATAGCCGGAACCTTACCTTTATATTTTTGGGCTGAAGCGGTGAACACTGCTGTCTATGTTATTAATCGCGTGTATTTGCGCCCGGGGACTTTGAATACACCATATGAACTATGGTTTTGTAGAAAACCTAACATCAAATATTTTCGTATCTTTGGGAGTCGGTGTTTTATTTTACGTGATCGCGAAAATCTTGGAAAATTTGACTCTCGAAGTGACGAAGGGATTTTCTTAGGTTATTCTACAAACAGTAGAGCATATCGAGTTTTTAACTTAGAATCTAAGACGATCGTAGAATCGATAAATGTTAAGGTAGATGAAGCTTTTCACTTTGAATCTGAAAAATCTACCCTCGATATCTCTCTTGATGATGATACACCTGCTAATGCATCTTCTTCTAACAATTCTTTCGATAATAATGATGCATCTAACGGTTCTTCAAGTTTATCTGATGTGCAGGAATCATCTCGTGTACCTCCGTCTACTCCTCTACCTCAAACGTTACGCATCTCCAAGGATCACCCTGAATCGAACATCATTGGAGATCCACAAGAAGGAGTTAGAACACGGAGACAATTGGTTTGCGGATTTGCATGCTATGTATCTCAAATCGAACCAAAGAATGTTGATGAAGCTCTCCAAGATGACTACTGGATTAAAGCAATGCAGGAAGAGCTCCATCAATTTGAGCGAAACAAAGTCTGGGAATTAACGAAGCCTCCGAAGCAACACAATGTGATAGGTACCAAATGGATCTTCAAGAACAAGAAAAATGAAGAAGGTACTATCATCAGGAACAAAGCAAGGTTAGTTGCTCAAGGCTACTCTCAAGTAGAAGGTATAGACTTTGATGAAACTTTCGCCCCTGTAGCTAGACTCGAGTCCATTCGTATCTTGTTTGCGATTGCTTGTCATTTTAAAATCAAATTATTTCAAATGGACGTTAAGAGCGCCTTTTTAAATGGGTTTTTAAATGAGGAAGTTTATGTGGCTCAACCGAAAGGTTTTGTGGATCATAAACTACCTAACCATGTTTTTCGTCTGAAAAAGGCTCTTTACGGTCTGAAACAAGCACCGCGAGCATGGTACGAAAGGTTGACAAAGCACCTTTTGGAAAAGGGCTATACTCGAGGGGGAGCTGACAGGACTCTCTTTGTGAAGCATTATCAAAACAATTTCATAGTTGCTCAAATCTATGTCGATGACATTGTTTTTGGCGCAACAAGAGATAATGATGCTTCTAAATTCGCGGAGACCATGGAAAGCGAATTTGAGATGTCCATGATGGGCGAATTGACTTATTTTCTTGGATTACAAGTTAAACAAAACGATGAAGGTATTCACTTGTGTCAATCCAAGTATGCAATGGAGTTGGTCAAAAAGTTTGATCTAGAAAATTCTAAGGATTTTCCGACTCCAATGGGAACTAGCCATAAGGGACTTGGAAGTGAATCA
The DNA here is from genome assembly GCA_029168755.2 of Tillandsia fasciculata. Classification (NCBI taxonomy): domain Eukaryota; kingdom Viridiplantae; phylum Streptophyta; class Magnoliopsida; order Poales; family Bromeliaceae; genus Tillandsia; species Tillandsia fasciculata. The sequence goes on from CM054942.1 coordinate 19,438,594, forward strand.
CATAGTGAGAATGTAGACGAGAAACTGTATCGCAGTATGATTGGAAGTCTACTATATCTCACGGCTAGTCGCCCGGATATATCCTTCAGTGTTGGGATTTGTGCGAGATATCAATCAGCACCGAAGGAGGTTCACCTGAAAGCGGTGAAACGGATCATCCGATATATCAAAGGTACAATCAATTTCGGAATTTGGTATCCTATGGGAACAAGTTTGGATATTGTTGGATACTCAGATGCCGATTGGGCTGGATCAGTGGATGACCGGAAAAGCACGAGTGGTGCATGCTTCTATCTTGGCCATTGCCTTGTTGCATGGCACAGTAAAAAGCAGAACTGCATAGCACTCTCGACTGCCGAAGCGGAGTACATTTCTGCAGGAAGTTGTTCAACCCAATTGATTTGGATGAAAAGCGTGTTGAGCGATTTCCGGATTTCAGCATCTTCGGTAACCATTTTATGTGACAACACTAGTGCTATTAACATTTCTAAAAACCCTGTGTTGCACTCTAGAACAAAACATATTGAACTTAGATATCATTTTCTTAGAGAGCTAGTTGAATCAAATATTCTTCAACTGTCATATATTTCAACTGAGGATCAATTAGCTGACATCTTAACAAAACCTTTGGATCAAAAACGTTTTATTCACTTGCGTAAAGCAATTGGCATGCTTTCCTTGAAATAATCTTTTTGAAACCTTTTGCTTAGGTTAGGTTTTTGTTTTTGTTTTGTTCTTTATCTATGTTTTGTACATAGGACATTAATTGAGCATAAATCATAATTGACTTTAATTGCATCCTTTCATGCATTTAGAAATTTATTATGCTTTTGATATCATAATATTTCAATGTTGCAATGATCATTTATGTTAATTAAGTCATCTTTTAAGTGATCAAAGTCAATTTCTCTCTCAATGATCTCTTGGTATAGTCATTATCTTATTTGATTGCTTAGTCGAGTATGAATTCGAGATCAATTTTTGGTTGAATACCTTATATATTAAATAATTGATAGCCAATTGAGGGGGAGTCAAAGAAATGTAAAATGCTCAAAAGATGTGGAAAGAGTTACATCCCAATGAGGAGTGTGAAAACTACCACCACATGGAAAAAAAAGAAGAAAAAGATACCCCATGAATGCAAAGCAAATTTTTGTTTTAAAATTGTTGATGAAATGCATATTGAAATACTTGACTCAGTCATATTTCATGGTTGGTATAAGGTGGGATTTTTGATAAAAGATGCTCAAAGAGCCACTCCTTCAACAGATTGTCTAGATATATTATCTAACTTATCTGGGATTTCAAACATCTATTGATCTTGGTATTTCATTTTCTTTACCAAATTGATGATTTGATAAAGGCATTACGCATAAGATCAGGATAGATGTGATTGAAGTTGTTCAACTTTAAGGGTTTTAATTTTCGTAAATTTTCGTTTCATTTTTGGATATTTTTGATAGATTTGGTATAATCTAATTCTAGTTGTATGAAACGATGATTTTTGTTTAAAGTTGATGTCACGCCCCGGGGTCGGAACTGCGACCCGGGCTCGCCAACAGATCCGCCACCTATGCCAAAACCCGCATAGGCGAAGCGTCTAACCTGCAAAAGATAGTACTATAGCTACACAAATATCAGAGCTGAAATAAAATGCTGTAAAATAAAATCCAATTACTATACATCAAGAAATAAAGTACAATATCCATTCCCTCAAATACAGATAATCATCATACAATATCCTCAGTACAGCATCTCTCGACTATAAAAGGAGATAAACTAAAACTATAGTACATCAGTCTCAGTCTCTCCAAATACAAAAGATCTCCCTCCAGATAACAGTAAAACCAGCCAACAGCTACAGGAATCTCCAACCAGGGGATACAGCTACACTCCTCGGGTGGTAACGATCTAGCTCGTGACTCCCTCGCCCCGAACAACGACCGAAGATCAGCAACTCCAATGAGGACTCTGCAAAACAGGGGGAAAAAGAAGAGAAAACAACAGTGGGGGTGAGAACCACTAGTAAACCAGTAGCCTCCCCCTGTGGGTAAAGCCTCAAGCTCCGGCGTACCCACTAAGTCTACTAGAGGCAAGAAAAGGAACAAGTAGTAAAGCTGTAAACAGAACTACTGAATAAAAGGGGAAACCACAACAAGTATGCCTCTAAATGCAATACCGAAGGAAATGACGGTATGAATGCACCAGGAAACAATATCTGGCTAAATAGACCCAATCTAGTGCCACCAGTAAAACTGGTACTGCCTGCTCTGCTGTCGAACTCAAGAACTCAGAATGGTGCCCGGCGCTCGGCACCGTGTCAGAATGGTGCCCGGCGCTCGGCACCGTCTAAAGCCTACTCCGGAGTGGCACTCGAGGGGAGCGACCCACACGAGTAAAGTATCACTGTATCAAGCATCTCTGTAACCACTGTCTCATAATAGCAGGACTGGATCATGACTATGATCAAAGTGGGAAACTCCGTCCACTAATGAAACCCCGATCCGATACAATAATACTCAAAAGTGGGAAATACCATCCACTAGAGAAATCTGATACCCAATCTGATGCAATAGTAAACATCCGGTCAACCGCCCAAAGTCCGCGGTCACCGCAATAACCCACAACCCACAATTGGGTAAAATAATCAAGATCCGGTCAACCGCCTACTGTCCGCGGTTGCCGCAATAACCCACAATCCAACATCAAGTACACCCTGTCACTGACCCTCAGGTCCCGGCTACACTATCCCAAACCTCTGCTCGAACTCGAGCAACATGACTCAAAAGTCTAAATAAGAAGGAGAAAGAAAGCAATCATGGTTTCTCCTAAGTCAAATCCCAATATGATAGTGTAGCAATAAAATAGTGGCCTATCTAGATGTCCAAATAAGCATGCAAAAGTCCTCAGCAATGTGAAAAGGGAGAATATGTCAAATAACAGTTTTACATGTGTAATAATTAATAATATCCACATAAATATAACCATCATGCTAAAATCATCAGTCAACTACACATGTAAATAATCCCTGATCCATAATAAATCCCAGAGTGGCACCCGCACATAGATATGTCATTATGTCCCAACAATTAATCCATTTAATCCACTTTCATAAAATCTAGGTGCTAATAAGCATGTTAATTATCACTATTAAATTATTCCAATGATCATGTTCCAACAGCAATATTATCCCAATAATATCCCCAACATGCTATATCCACAAAATTAATCTCAGATGATAGGCTCACATGTATATCAGTCAATCATGCATAATAATCAATCAATATGCTCAAAAGTGGGGTTCTCTAATAAACTTAGTGAGCAAGTCAGAAGTAGAGGCATGCAACAACCACCCACCTGAAGCGCTAACTGTCCGGGTCCGTACAGCTGAAAATACCAAAAACTCCAATCCTGCGCTCCAACAAGAACAGTACACCCGAAACACTCCTGGCACAACACAAAGTCCACTAAATACACTTAGGCTCCCAAATAGTGCTCTTACAAATACATACAACAACAGTCCCAGAACTGTTAAATTATCACCTGCAGAAAGTGCCCAGAAAATTCCAAGAAAAATATCACGGCGATCCTCGCGTCGATAGCTTCGCAACGGTACCTTGTACGCCCAAATCTGAGATCGGTAAGTCAAGATAAAAATTCGGCAAGAGGGGTACACCACACTGAAAACTGTGCTAAAACTGTGCACTGTTCACTGAGAAAACAGTGATTATCACCTTCGAAACAATTTCCTAAAATCCCAGAAAAATCACCACTGTGTTCCTCGCGACGAGTAGATCAAAATCGACTCTTGAATCGCCTCGATCCGATGTTCCTAGGCTGAGATATAAAATCGGCAAGTTGGTGCTGTCCAAAATCCACCACAGAAAAATGGGGGTCAAAGATGCCTCGGGAAACGTGCCAAAAGTGCGAAACGGAGCGAAGCGATCAACACAAAAATCGAAGCCTTACCTCTTAGGAACACGCTGTCGAAGAAATCGTCCAAAAACTCCTCCTGGTTTGCTCACAGTGAAATTTTGAATAATCTGCGACGGTAATGGGCCGAAATGGGGGAAAACCGAGGCGAACTGTAAAAATGTTATCGCCGTTGCCGAGCTTCCAGATATTCTGAGAATCCACCAAGAGATCAAGGACATCAAGGGGAACAAACTTTGTATTGAGCTCTCCCTCCCATTCTCTCTCTAAAGCTCGGAAAAAGCAGAGAAGAAGAGGGGAGTGGGCTGCCTTTTATAGGCCCACCAAAAGAATTCCAAAATGACCAATGGGTCCCCGGTTTCGGGCGCCCGAAAAGATTCGGGCGCAAACAGTGCGGCCCGGCCCGCACTTTCGGGCGCGCACAGTAACCCGGCCCGGCCCGGCCCACTCCGCGCACGCGATCCGGTCGGACCGCACGACCGTCCGACCCGCTCCTCGCGCCGACACGTGTCCCCGAACACCACACAGCGGATCCGGCCGCTCCCCTCACGCCGCGTGGCCCTTCCTCGGTCAACGCAGCCAGTTGGCGCTGGCCAATAGGCGGCCGCCACGTGGCGCACGCGTGCGCCACGTCGGCGCCGTGGCCGCCACGCCCGCCGGCCGCTGCCACGCCGCCTGCCGCCTGCGCGCCTGCCCGCCTGCGCCGCCGCCTGCCGTCCGTACGCGCACAGTGACGCGCCCAATCCCCGCGCGCCACGTGTCCAAGCCAAACACTCGCTGCACCCGGTGCACGACAATCCCAACACCGAACCAACAACGTACTGCCACGTGTCTCCAACCGGTCCACCGTGCACCACGCACCGTCCCTGCCTGTCGCGCACAGTGGCGCGCCCAATCCCCGCGCGCCACGTGTCACGCCTCTCGCTCGCTGCACCCGGTGCACCCGACTTCATGAACCGAACCAATGACATCCTGCCACGTGTCTTCCCGCCCAGTCCACCGTACACCACACTCCTCCGTAGACCGCGACCAGTGAGCCCTCCAATGGAAAGCCGCCACGTGGCACCCCGCTCTGGTGCATGCCGGCGCGTGGACCGCGCGCCTGCCCGCGCCCCTGCCCGCGCGCTGCGCGCTGACCGCGCCTGCCCGCCGCCGCGCTGCCGCCTGCCCGAGGCCCCGCCGCCGCTCTCCGCCGCTGCCCGCCGCCGCCGGCGATCGCCGGAAGTACTGTTCCGGCATGAACAGTAACCCGAGCTCCGAAATGACAAGTGGGTAGTCCATTTTGACCGTTTTCGCGCGCTGAATCCGAATTTGACGTCCGTTTCGCCAAATTCCAACTCTAAAAATTGCCGAAGGTACCCGGAAGTGCGTTCTTAGTCCAAACTTCGTGCGGAGCCCAATTTAAATATCCGATTCGCGCGAAACCACTTCTAAACCCTCCACGGGGTCCTCTGATCACTCACAGGGTCCATATAAGTCCGATGTCCAACACTTATGTCCAATTATGCCACAAACACCATGTAGGCCTCCAATAGCCACCCCAACGCACTGTAGCAGCTCTGCGGAGATCCGGGTCATCACAGTTGATATGACAAAGTGCTTACATACTTTTTCTGGATTTTATGGAATTTTTTTTCTAAATTTTTCTGGAGAAAAAGTTGAAGCCGATCCGGATCGGGGTAAGTGATCCGGATCCCGAACGCAGGCTTCTTCCTGCGGGTAGCCGATCCGGATCACAATCACGATCCGATCCGGATCACGGCTAGGGTTTTTAATGAGAACGCAAGGATTTGATTTCTTTTACCCTAATCTTTTGTTCTTAAGTCTCTAGAGCTTCTCTCTCTAGATTTCTTCCATCTTGGAGCCTTCAAACTCAAAGTTCTTCGAATCCAAGTAAGTTTTATTGATCAAAATCTCGTTTTTCACAGTTTTTCTATTTTTTCATCAAACGTGAGTAGAAATTATGGATCTTTTTCGTTTGTGAATGGTTTTTGATCAAATTTCTTTTGAAATAGGAACTCTGGGTTGATTAGTTTTGATTGTATGCTAGGTTTTCTCAAGATAAACGAATTTTTGGGCTTCGATTTCAAAAATTTCGGTTTTAGGGCATATAATAGGAATTTCTGAAAATCATGGGATTGATCTATTTTTAAAATTCTTTTTGCAAAACTAATTTGATTCATAGCTTCTCTACATGATTATGATTGTTTGGGTACAATTTTTCCAATTTTTCAAAATTAACAATTTTTCATGTGTTCAGAGTTGCTCTTCACAGGATATTATTTTCACTAGCAATCAAAATGGTGATCACATGGGTGATTTTCCTACTTGCTGCCATGGTCCATGTCAAGCCATGGTCCATGTCAAGGATACTGCCAAGCCTAAAAGGGCTAAGAGAGTGAAGAGAGCTCAGAATGATTCCGACACGGAATCTGAGACGGAATCAATTAACTGGGATAACCTCGAGATCGAGCAACCTGTCCCTATTATCTCCAAAGGGAAAGCACCTGCTGAAGCATCAAAGCCTACTGCAGCTGAAAAAGGAAAAGCCCCAATGGAACCAAGCCAAATTAGAACAAGAACGAAAACCGGTGCAAGAAAGAGAGGCAGTGCTCAGGGAATTTCCATTGAGCAACCAATTGCTAGCCAGCCTCCACCACAGGAATTCATCAGCTCCACAAGAATAAAGGATTTTGAGAAAAGGGAATGCATTGGTGAGAGACATGTCAATGTCAAACCAATGATGGAACGATCTGCAGCCTTTGGGATTTTATTTAATCAAGTTGGTCTTGGTCCAATTTGCAACTTTCCTGAATCAACTGGGTATTGTCCACATTCAGTTCGAATGTTTTATCAGAATGCTGCAAGTCTAACTGATCATGATGACGGACGTCGAGAATTTCATACAGTGGTTAAAGGTATCAAAATCAAAGTCACTCCCCAACTGATTGGAGAGGTGCTCAGTATGAAAGCCAGATCTGATGGAATCCATTACCTAAAGACTCAAACTTCAACAGCAACTCCTGGAGAGTTGTAGTCAATGGAATCTGCCTTCCGGATACTTTGTCTACCGGAAATTCTGTATTCTCCAAAGAGCTTCGAAAAGAGTATAAGTATATAAACTTCATCGTCTGCTACAACATTCTTCCCAATATGAACACGAAGGTTCTTCGATGGGATAGGATGTTATTCCTTTATCTTCTTGGAAACCCAGGCGCTTTGATGGGAGCAAACCTGAATATTCCTTATCTCATTTGGGCTAGGATGACGCGGTATGTCGAACACTCTCACCCTACAGAGAGACTACCATACCCAATGATAATCATGCGCATCCTTAAGAAGTTTAAAGTGGATACAAGCGCGAGCTCTTATATGTACAGTTTGGGCACAATAAATGAAACAACTATTGTAAAGTCTCTCTCAACGAAGCAAGATGATCCTCCCTCTCCTCCAATCCGACGAGCTCGACAACCAGCAACTACTTCCACAGCTCCTGTTCCACCTCCACAGCAGGCACCTCCATCCACTTCTGAAGATGATGCTTCAGTCAATTCAATTTTTAAAGAACAGCAGCGACTGTCAAATGAACAAGAACGCATGTCTGCTGAGTTCACTGAAATGAAAGGAGAAATTCAAGTAGTGAAAAAGGAACTGGAAATCATCACAGCTTCTCAAGTCACTTTGAGTAAGTCAGTCTCATCAGTGAAGAAACTAGTGAAGAAGATGTTTGCTAAAATGGGATGCACAACATCTGATGACTCCGACTCTCAGGAGTAAATCTTTGTCCTAATCTTCTTTTGATCTTTGCAGGTTTTTCACTTTTCATGTTTATTTCTTGTTTAAACTCTCTTTTGTTTTGTAATTTTTGGCTTATTTGTGACAAAAAGGGGGAGAGAGTTTTAGAGAAAACTTTGAACAATGATGATGATGTGAACAATGACAATGATGTGAAAACGGTGTGACTATGATGTGAACATTAAGGTAAGTATGACTCCAACTTCAACTTTTGGTTTTTATCTTGTGATTTGTTGCATGTCCCTACTAACTATTCGACTAACTATTTGGGCATGTATTATTACTAACAAGTTGATGTTGGACTAACATTTTGTGACATTTGGTTTTTGAATGCATAGAAGATATGTTGGTTTTTGTCTATGATTCTCTTACATATCTGATTTCTAAAATGTCATGATGAGAATAAACTCTATCTCTGTATTTGGTTTTGTATGTTTCAATTCTTGAGGTATCTAACGAATTCTTTTGTCAAGAATGATTTCTTTGTGCAGAGATTACAGATGTCTAAGTCTAGAGTCTGTTTTAGGAGTTTATCTCATGTTTTAATTTTTGGATCTCCATTGTAAATTTTTGTTGTATGGTGATAGCAACAAAAATATCTTTTTGAATTTTCTTTTGTGGATTTGTGTTTTGTCACGAAACCGCCAAAGGGGGAGATTGTTACGGAATTTGAGTTGGCGTATTTCGTGAAAGTGTTAAGTCTTGAAGATTGAAGATGAAAGAACTTTGGATCATATACCTCAATCTCAAGAAAGAAGAATTCAAAAGGATCAGGTATGTTTAACTAAAGATTTTGGTGATCCGAATACTTCTTGTAGTGTAGAAACACCTGGAAGAATGTTTAATTGCATAAAAATCAAAAACTGGACATGGGACATGTTCAGGATCCGGATCGGGCCTTGCAATCCGGATCCCGAAGGGTGTTCGTTCATACACTGGTTCAATCCGGATCGCAGCATTTCATGATCCGGATCCCGAACACTTGTTTTACCTTGTACTTGCACGATCCGGATCAGGATTTGCAATCCGGATCCCGAACGTTGATGTTTGGTAAAACTGTATGAACGATCCGGATCGGGGACTACGATCCGGATCCCGAACCCTTGTTTTTCTGGAATCGTCTTTCTTGCTACGCGATCCGGATCGCAGTAATTCCGATCCGGATCGCCGTCCGTAAAATTTCCAGAAAAGGCAGTTTTTGATCCTTATCTTCTTCCAATGGTTTCTAACCTATAAATAGACCCTATGATTCATTTTTAGGGTAAGGATTAATCGGTAAAACATAGAAAAATATACCGAAAGAGAAAGATCCACATATAGAGAAGAAAGGAAATCAATAGATTAATTCTATGTTTCTTCATCTATATTGATTGATTTGATTCTAGGTTTTCATACTCAGATTTTGAGTAGAATCAAATCAATGAATACTTAGATGGTATTTCCGATCTATCTTTAATCTAAGTATTCGGCGGATCATCACCACCCAAAAATAACGATTTACCCCAAATCGGCGCGTGGACTCGCGTGGCCTTGTGGATTCAAGGTGCAACCGCTCTCGTGGATTCGGAGCGAGGTACGTTCGTGGATTCGAAGCGTACTACTGGGTGAAGACCGTGGATTCGGTCGGACGTCGTGGACTCGACGTTGGACGCTGAGGATTCGGCGTTGGGCGCAGATCGTGGATTCGAGAAGCGTCGTGGAACGAGCGGAGAAGATCTACTAGGAGCGTATGAAAAAGGTTGAGTCGTCTGTGAGTACGTTATATCACCTTGTACGTGTGCTAATTCTAGTAGATTTCGCCGTGTTATCGGTCCCGTGGTTTTTTACTCCGGTTTGGAGTTTTTCCACGTAAAAATCTTGCGTGTTCATTTATTTTCCGCATTGGGTTTTATTGCGCAATGATTTTTTGAGTGTTTATTGTTTACACCTATTCACCCCCCTCTAGGTATTTTTTCCCCTATTTAGATCCATATTAGCATAACCCAACATCCAAAAGAGCTGAAACTTAACAGGTATGATCCTCACATTCTCACGATTCCGACGCACCAAAAATCATCAGAAAAGTCCTCCCGGTCACCGAGATATGAGCCAAACACTGCGGTAAGGTCAAATCACCCAAAACAGTAATCTCATCGCGCATCTATCCATAAAACAGAAAATTACCTCTTGCGAGATGCCCTCCAAAAATTCCAACAAAAATACGGTTGCGATCCTCTCGATGTGTAGATGTCAATCGAGTGCTTAAACACCAATTTCCGACAACCGTAGCTCGAGAAATTGCAAGATTACTCCTCCGCTGTCCAGAAAAAATGTCGCAAAAAAAAAGGGTCTAAAGATGCTGCACAAACTCCCATAAAAACTCAAAACGGAGCTGAGTGATGGATAACAAAATCGTAGGCCTACCTGTCACGGAAGCGTCGCCGTAAAAATCAGAGAAAAATTCCAAAAGATGAGCTCAAGGGAGCTCTCCGACGAAAAGTCGACGGAAGAAACCGATGCCAAAGAAACAGCGCGACTCTCGAAATCGCGCAGGGAAAAATAGCAGACGATCTCCAAAAATTCTCTAAAACCCCAAATAATGAAGAAGACTTCATGTAGAATCTCACCAAAAAAAATGGAACTCCAATCGGATCACAAAAACCCCCTAAAAGCCATCCCCAAGATGGCTATTTATAGCCAAATCACATAAAATCACACGGGCTCCACACCGGATCCAGGGCAGAACAGGAAACAGCAAACTCCACCACTCAGGTTGCGCCGCGCGTCCCAAAACACGAAACAGCCGTGCAAGGCCCTCCTAGAAAGCGCCACGTGTCCCCGCCGCCCTCGTGTTCCACGTGCCTCGTGCACGTGGGCGGCTTGAGCCAGCCAATAGGAACATGCCACGTGTCCCCACGCGGTTCACGTGGTCCACGCTTCCGGTCTACGCGCCAGGTCTTCCGGAGTGTGTCGGCCAATCACAACACGCCACGTGTCACAGACCAGCCGCTTCCTTTGACGCCGTCCAACCAATAGAGTGCTGCCACGTGGCACGACAAAATCTCGGTGCTCCCGATGCACGCGCTTGACTGTGGACCTGCCACCACGCGCCGCGCCTGCCCGCCGCGCTCCGCCTTGCTCCGCCGCCTGCTAGTCGCTGCCGGCCGCCGGAACAGTAATTCCGGCCATGAACAGTAACTTTTTGCTCCGAATTTCGAAAAATGCAAGTAAATAGCCCATTTTCATTGTTTTTGCGCGCTGAGTCCAAATCCGCTGTCCGTTTCGCCAAATTCTCTCTCTAAATTTTACCGGAAGCCCCCGTAAAAGCAAACTTGATCCGATTTTCGCGCCGGTTCCAAATCTGGAATCCGATTCATGAACAGCCAGCTCTATCACACAACATAGGCCTCCAGAAGCCACTGCTCACCCTGCAAAACCATCCCAGAGATCCGGATCTTCCCATTGATGGTAAATTGTCACGCCCCGGGTGTAAACCAGAATCCGGGCCCGTCCACATATCCGCCGTGCACACGGTATTTCCCGTGTACACGAAGCGCTGGTAACCTGCTCAAATATAAGAGATAATATAAAGGAGCATAAAACAGAGCTGAACTAAAACAAAATAGATCTCAGACAAAAGCTGAAAATAAAAGTACAACGAAGCTCTCAAAAATAATACAAGTGTCTCTCCCAGCTCACCACATAAAATACAACCAGCTGGCCGCAACCAGACCCAAAATAAAGGGGAAATACATCTGTCTAAGTGTACAAAGGGAACACAACCAAAACTACTATGTACGCAGCCGGGGTAGACGACTATCTAGTCCGCTATCCTCTTACCTCGATCTGCTGAGGATGGTCCAGCCACAGCCGCAGAAGACTCTACAAAACAAATGAGGAAGAAGAGAAAAGATACAATAGGGGTGAGAACTACTATAAAAACAGTAGCCTCTCCTAGTGGGTAGACCTCAAACTCAGACATGCCCACTAGGACTACTAGAGGCAAAAATAAAACAAGGGTGGTAAGCTGTAAATATAACTACTAATAAAAGCTACTACTAGTATGCCTCTAATGCTCTGGACTAAAAGAGTAGCTAAATGTATGTATCAGAGTATATATGCCTGCCCGAGAAACCCAATCTAGACACCGGTGAACACCGGTACTGCCTGCTGTGCCTACTAACTCACAACCCAGCTGCGGGATGCAGACTGGCTCCTGACCGGCACGGTCCCATTCCAAGAGGAACGGACCGGCTCCTGACCGGCACGGTCACACACACACACTCCGGAGTGGCACTCGAGGGGAGCGGCCCACACGAGTGAAATAAGTCGCCATAAGTAACCTGATATAGTAGGACTGGATCAAGACTCTAATCAAGTGGGAAAAACCATCCACTAAAAGAAGCCCAAACCCTCTCCCCCGATCTGATGTAATAACAACTGTCCGGTCAACCGCCCAAAATTCGCGATTGCCGCAATACCCTGTCATCAATCCCTGCCTGTCCCAAAGCCCAAGAACTTGACTACACTATCCTGGCCCCTGCTCAAACCTGAGCAAAAATCCCCTATGTCTGAATAAAAGAGAAGATACAGAAAAGCATGGTTTCTCCTAAGTCAATTCCCAATATGATAGTGCAGCAGTAAATAGTGGCCTATCTAGATGTCCATACAAGCATGCAATTGTCCTTTATTTAGCAAGATAAATACACCTATCCATGAAAGGGAGTATGTCATCACTAATCATCAAAATTGCCTAAGTACTTTAAATATACCAGTATGTCAAATGCCGACCTGTACACATGCTAGAATATCCCTTCGATTAAACGATATTTCTTTCGCATAACATATCAAATTTTAGCAATTAATTTCTCAAGGTGCAAGTTCTCTCATGGCATCCTATCCCTAAGCATGCAAGTGTTCCAAGTGAAGAGTAATTCCATTTTATGTGGAAAACATTCCAATAAGCCTAGTGGGTAGTCAAAATAGAGGAGTACATAACGTCACCCACCTCGATCGCTAATCCAAGTCCAAAATGCCTTCCCGCCCAAACTGCGGTCTACAAGTCGCGATAACTGCGAAAATAAGCACCAAGGGTCCAAATTACAACACATTAATACCATTTAACCGCTGTCTCCACACAAACAAAAACAGTCCCATAACTGTGCTATTTTCACCTGCGAAATGGGCTCAGAAAATTTCCACAAAAATATCACTGCGTTCGTCGCGACGAGATGATCGAAACGAGTACCTGCATGCCCAAATTCGAGTTCTGTAGGTCAAGTTACAAATTCGGCAAGGTGACCCACTCAAAAGAATTCTGTACCAAAAACTGTAGCACTGTTTACAGGGAAAAGGGATTTTTCACCTCCAATAAAAACTCAGAAAAATCCAAGAAAAATACGAGGACGTTCCCTGTGATGCGTAGATGAAAAACTTGTATAGGTACGTGTAGTGAACCGGAATTTTGGTATATAAATAAATGTAAATAAAATGGTATGAAATGCTATTTTATTGAAATTATGGAGGTAAAGGATGACCTGGAAACGAATTGGGCCCAAATCGGGACTAGAATGTAAGATCCAGAATTTTAAAGGAGAAAGTGGGCCCAGATTGTAAGTGGAAAATTCACAGTGTCGAAAAAATTTCGAGAAAAGTGCGGGAGCCCCGTAAATATGTTTAAAGGCCCCAGAAAGAGTTTCGCGTTGATCGGATGCCGGATAGTGAGTTCGGGCTCCGTGTGAGGTCCCGGAATTCCCAGCGTAGGGTTTGCTGGTTGTTCGGCAGCTTTCGGTGGCCTTTGGGCGTGATTGGACGCGTGTCGGGCCCAAGAAATGGAATTGTGGTGCAATTTGGGCACAAGCGTTGGAAACCGGGCTTAAAAAGAGATCGCGTGGGTCATTGGAGGACCCGTCGAGTGTTCAGAAGTGGTTTCGCGTGTCGTGGATGTCAAATTTGGCCCCCGGGCGGAGTTTGGATTGAAGATTTTCTCTCCGGGCGCCTCCGGGGAATTTTAGAGTTGAAATTCGACAAATCGGGCTTCAGAATTGGACCCGGTGCAGAAAACCGGATCAGTGGGCTATCCGGAGGCATTCGGCAAATTTTTGGATGAGAATTTGGAGAAATGGACATCGTTTTTGGACTCAGCGCGCGAAATCGCTAAGAATGGACTATTTATTTGTTGGATTTGGAGCCCGATAGGCGTGCGCGTTTTTCGAGACGACACGGCACCCAAACCGAGGCGGCGCGGATCCCGAGGAGGTGGCGCGGATCCCGAGGAAGCGGCAGCGCGCGGTACGAGGCGCGTACGGCGCCGCGTGGTCAGAGGCGCGACGCGGGCGTGCTGGGAAGCGCGCCCGCCTGCGCATGGGCACGCGGGGGGCCGCCACGTGGCGGGCCCCCACTGGTGGCCGCCCGGGCGCGCGGGGGCGCGCGCCTGTGTGGCACCCCCGTGTCCCGCGCGCCTGCGCGGGCGTGGTGTCATGCGCCCGTGTGGCGCGCGGGCTGCGCGCCCGCGTGGTGCGCAGGGGAGGCGGCCACGTGGCCGCCTTGTTCCCTGCCTGGACCTGGTGCACCCGCATGGGTGCTGTGGACCGGCGGGTGCACCGCGTACCGTAGGCCCGTGGACCACTCTTCCTCTCTCCCTCCCTTTTTTTTCTTCTTCTTTCTTCCCCCGCACCTCCATTTTTCTCCTCTTTCCTTTCTTCTCCAACCGTGAGTGAGGGAGAGTGAGGGAGGAGGTTGGGAGGTGTCGCGGCGTGGGCCTCGTGGAGCGCGCGAGGCTTCCGATGGGGGCGATTCGGCGCCGGCGGCGCGACCGGGTAAGTCCCGCATTTTATTTTTATGGTATTTTTGCACAGTTTTGGGGGGCGTTTTGTTGACCTTGGTTTAACCCCTCGCTCTCATCTGTGTTAGGGATCGTATTTTGCTGCACCGTTTTGCGTGCGGACCCCGACGGTGTGCACCGTTTTGCGTGCGGGCTCCGTTTTGCGCGCGGGTTCTGGCACCGTGCTCCGTTTTGCGCGCGGATGCAGAAAATATGCGTAGTTTTGGGCGCAAACCTGAAAAACATACACCGATTTACGTGCAACGTGGAAAAAGCAACGTGCACCGTTTTGCGTGCCAACCCGAGGTACGTGCTCCGATTTACGCGCAAATTGAATTGTTATGCACCGTTTTGCGTGCAAAGTCTAATATTTTGCATCGATTTGCGTGCAGGACTAGAAAAGTGTGCATCGTTTTGCGTGCAACCCTACAGTCGAACGTGCACAGTTTTGCGTGCAGATTTGAGGTACGTGCTCCGTTTTGCGTGCCGATCGTGTTATCGCGTACCGTTTTGCGTGCCGACCCTAATATTTTGCATCGATTTGTGTGCAGGACTAGAAAAAATGTGCATCGTTTTGCGTGCAACCCTACAGTCAAACGTGCACCGTTTTGCGTGCAAATTTGAGATACGTGCACCGTTTTGCGTGCAGGTTGAGTTGACGCGCATCGTTTTACGTGCCGATTGAAGTGGCGCGCATCGTTTTGCGTGTGGATTTTTCTGACGCGCATCATTTTGCGTGCAGGAGTAGAGAACGTGCACCGTTTTGCGTGCGGACTTGAGGGATGTGCACCGTTTTGCGTGCAAGCTCGAGGAAACAAGTGGAATCGCGCGGAGACCAATTGCAAGTGTCTACAAGCAATTGGGTACACCACAAGGTGGGGAATTCTGCCGAAATTGGGTGACCTCTCCCCTTGCTCCTTTGCTTTTCGATTCGAAGCATGATAGTAGCCTGTTAGAGGCGTTAGGTAATTATGATTATGATTGCCTGTGTAGATGGATTCAGATGAAAAAGTGCAACTGTTGGTTGCCAAAGCTAGAGGAATAAATGTACATGTGTAAATGAACACAGAGAAAAAATGCAACTGTTGGTTGCCAAAGATATATGATGATTATGCATGCGTAGAAGTAATTACTATTTGATGAATGAACTGAAGATAATTGCATGCATGAAAAAGGATTAGCTATTATGATTGTGAGCATGTTAGGGTATAACCCTAGGAATCACGTGACATAAGGGAGCAACAGTTGTTGGTAGTAAGACTAGGAGAAAACCTAGTATAGGGGTTTGACGAGTGACATCAACTTAGGAGTTATCCTAGGGAGGACGAGTGGCATGGTCTTAGGTGACAACCTAAGGACACTGGATAGAGTGATCAACTTAGAGTCAGAGAACTCTAGGATGTACATGATGTGGAACTTAGGTAAAGGAAACCTAAGTAGATCTAGTGTTCAACATAGAGTCAGGAAACTCTAGGACAAGTATGATATGGAACTTAGGTAAAGAGAACCTAAGGAGAACTAGTGTTCAACATAGAGTCAGGGAACTCTAGGACAAGTATGATATGGAACTTAGGTAAAGAGAACCTAAGGAGAACTAGTGTTCAACATAGAGTCAAGGAACTCTAGGATGAGTATGACATGGAACTTAGGTAAAGGAAACCTAAGGTGAACTAGAGGTCAGCATAGAGTCAAGGAACTCTAGGACAAGTATGACATGGGACTTAGGTAAAGGGAACCTAAGTAGAGCTAGAAGAGTTTAAACTCACAGACAGAAAAATAGAGTCAAGTTGACTCTAGGATTCAGTAAGGAATCAAGAGAATGGAAAAATGGATCAAGTGTGGAGATATGAAAGGGAAAACAGGAAAGTAGAGTCAATGTAATTCTAAAATAGCAGTGGAACATGGAATTAGAGTCAGTGTAACTCTAAGTTAATAGTGGAACAGGAAAATAAAGTTAAGTTAACTCTAGAATTCAATGAGGAATCAGGAAAGTGGGATAAGATCCCAAGGTTAAAGAGCTGATCAAATATAACCCTAGAAGGTCATAGGGTGTCTGGGCAAATGGACAATAACTTTAACTTCAATTTGAGTTAAAGAAATAAAAGAGAAATGTTTAAGAGTCCAGGAGACTCTCTAGTTATCCTTATGGCAAGACCTAGGATAAGAGGAAAAATTATTGCTAAAAGGCAAAGATTAAAAGCAAGCTAAAAGTGGCTAAAAGCATAAAGAAAATGTAATTGGCGCCTTCAAATTTGAGACTCGTCAAGTGGAGCAGGACTCCCTGGGCAGTGACCCGTCGGACGAGGTACTTTCGAACGGCTAAAAGTGAAAGCAAGGAGCTAAATGCTCAAAGAAAAGAGAAAGTGATTTGCCAGTGGCAAAAAGGGAGCTATAAGCTCGAATAAGAAAGGAAAGCAAGTGTTCAAAGGCAAAGAGGCTAAGAACTAAAGTAAAAAGAAAAGAAAGAAAATATAAAAAGATAAAATGGGCGTACCTTCGGGGGTGAAACGTAGATCTTGTCGGAGCCATGGGCAGTGTCCCTCTCCCGGGCAGTGACCCGTATGACAAGTTCCCCGTTGGGCGGGGTAACACTTGCGGGTGTTATCGGCAACCTTAGAAATCTTATCTTATGGTAGCAAGACTACCGGGCTCGGGCCCGTTGGATAAGAATTTCCGAGGGTTAACTTGAACTAAAGCACCAGAATCTAAAGAATAAAGAAAAATAGAGTGGCCAAGGTGGCCGGGTTAGTTGGACCCTGTATTCAGCGGCATAGTGGCCGAGTTGGTGCTTAGCAGCCTAGTGTGGCTAGACAGAGTAGTGCTGGGTAGATGGTTATACACAGATAGTGTAGTGATATGTTATATTGCATAGCTGCATTTTGATATTGAGGATTTTAGTTTCCTAGCACTATTATTATTGCTTCCATTGGACCAAGTGGTGTAGGACACTTTTTCTCGGTGGTTGAACCCACTGGGAACTCAGATGAAGTTCTCACACCCCTTGGGTGACTCCCCCCACAGGTTCGGGAATGGATGCAGCGGTTGAGACGGATCAGATGCAGACGACAGCGAGGCATACGACAGGGACAAGGGCCCAGCAGCATAGTGACCTAGAGGGTCTAGCAGAGGTATCCCATTTATGTATTTCTTGAGTGAACCTTGTATAGTGAGGAAATTATGTAAAGGAAATGTAATAATTTTATTTGCAAGTTCAGAAATGTAAAGTGTAATAAGTTTAATTTATGGTTCACTCTTGTAAGCTTTCATTTCCGCATTAACTGTTGGTTTATTGAATGAAAGTTTTAAATTTATAGTGATTTTTAGTGCTCTGATATACAGCTTCCGCATACACTGGTTGTGTTATTATAGATTTTACCGTTCCTTTCGGGTAGAAACAGGTCTTACTCGATTGGCGGGTCTGTTGGCGTGCCCGAACCGTACAAATTGGCGGACTCGGGGCGTGACAGTACGCTTCAATCCGATGCTCAAGCACGAAGATATCGCCAAGATACTCCAATGCTGTCCCAAAAACCACACAAAAAAAGGTCACAAAGGCACCTCGGGAACCGTGCCAAAAACCCAAAACAGGAGAGCGCGATCAACACAAAAGATGAAGCCCTACCTCTCAGGAGTAAGTCGGCGCAAGATTCGTCGAAATCGGAGGTCGGGGTGGGCCAGGGGAGTCCTCACACTGCACTGCGACGAAGAAGATCACCGGAGATGAAACGTCGCGCCGCGCCGTAAAATCAGAAACCTCGGGATGCGTGCCACCAAAAAATCCTAGAACTCCTCCAGTTGATGCAGCACACGAAGTAGAACAAAAGTCTAGAAGGGAGCTCGGGGAGGGGAGGCCTGGAAGAGGAAGAAAAAAGCCTCAAAAGGCAGCTCGGGCCCCTTTTTATAGGCTGAGGGGACAAATCCGAAAATTCCGGATTTGTCCCCGGTTTCGGGCGCCCGGCCCGGGCTTTCGGGCGCACACAGTGCGGCCCACAGGCCCGGCCCGCCTGTTTCGGGCGCGCACAGTGCGGCCTAAAGCCCGGCCCGCCCCGCACACGGGATCCCGCCGCCGTCCGACCCGCCCCGGGGCTTGACACGTGTCCCCCGAACACGGGACAGCCGTGCAAGCCCCGCCAGGGGCCGCCACGTGTCCCCGCCTGTGGTCACCGCGGTGGGTGGCGCCCGCGAATCAGCGGGTGCCACGTGGCGCTGCCCACCTGCCCGCAGTACGGTCCAACCGACCCCGCCTGCCCCCCGCGCTGCGTGGACCGCGCGCCCGTGGACCCGCCAACCCGGGGCTGCCACGTGGCGCGCCCCGGACCACGGTCCCCCTCGCGCTCCCGAGGACCGAGCGCGCGTGGGCCGGCCAATCCGGCGCTGCCACGTGGACTCCCGCCGGTCCACGCCTCCTGCCGTGCACCCCGAGCCTCTCCCAGCTGTTCCGTGGACCGGGCCGCATGCGCCGACCAACCAGCGGCTGCCACGTGGCACCCCCGCCGGTCCACGGCTCCCCCATGCACCGAAAAATCCAGTAAAACTTCCAGAAGTCCGTTTTTGGGCATCCGGACTCAGAATTAAACAAGCAAATAGCTGTTTTCAAGCGTTTTTCCGCGCTGAATCCAAATTCAACCTCCGTTTGGCCCAAAACCCTTTTTAAAATTTAGTAAAAGCAGCCGAAGGCCAAACCAACAGTAAATACCACACTGGGTCCATCTGTAGCATCCCCTTGATGCACTGTGGGCCTGACACACCAATAACAGGTGTTTCACACTGTGGATTTATGGGAAAAACTGTAGAGAGACCCGAACCACTACATCCTCCCCTACAAGAAAAAGTTTCGTTCTCGAAACAAAAGTCATACCTCAAGTAGGGACCTCAAACAGGTAGGGGTAGGCGTCCAACATCGCCGACTCTAGCTCCCAGGTAGCCTCGCGCTCGACATGATTGCTCCACAGAATCTTCACATAAGGAATGGCCCGACTGCGCAGCTCCCTCACCTCACGATCTAGAATCCGCAGCGATCGCTCAACATAGCTCAAGTCCTCACTGATCTCCAATGGGGTGAAGTCTATGACGTATAAACATACCTCCTCAGAGTAGATACATGAAACACATCGTGCACACCAGCAAGTCTGGGAGGAAGTGCAAGCCTGTAGGCAACTGGCCCTATGCGCTCCAATACCTCAAAAGGTCCAATGTAACGAGGGCTAAGCTTCCCACGAATGCCGAATCTCCTGATCCCCTTGGACGACGAGACCTTCAGGAAGACATGGTCTCCTACCAGGAACTCCAGGTCTCGCCTACGCACGTCTGCGTAGCTCCGCTGTCTGCTCTGGGCGGTCTGTAGATGCTGCCTGATTACCTTGACCTTTTCCTCTGCCTCTCTCAGTATCTCTGGCCCCAAGGTCCGCCTTTCACCCACATCACTCCAATAAAGTGGGGATCGACACTTGCGTCCATACAATGCCTCAAACGGAGCCATCTGGATGCTCGCTTGAAAGCTATTGTTGTACGCAAACTCAGCCAGTGATAAGTGCCGAACCCAACCTCCACCAAGGTCCAAAGTGCAAGCTCTGAGCATGTCCTCAAGAATCTGTATAGTGCGCTCTGACTGCCCATCTGTCTATGGGTGAAATGCTGTGATGAAACTAAGCTGTGTCCCCAAAGTGGTCTGTAAGCTCCTCCAAAAGCGTGAAGCAAATCTCGGGTCACGATTAGATACAATAGAGGCAGGTACTCCATGTAGCCTCACCACCTCATCTAAGTATAGCTGTGCCAGCCGCTCAAGTGACCAAGTAGTCTGAATCGGCAAGAAGTGAGCGGACTTAGTGAGTCTGTCAACAATCACGCATATGGCATCTGCTCATCCCTGTGCTCTCGGTAACCCGACCACGAAGTCCATCGTAATGTGGTCCCACTTCCACTCAGGAATGGGGAGGCTCTGTAACTTTCCAGCCGGCACCTAGTGCTCAGCTTTCACCTGCTGGCAAGTTAAACACTGTGCTACAAATCGCCCGATGTCCCTTTTCATACCATTCTACCAAAACTGTGTCCTGAGGTCCTTATACATCTTAGTCCCACCAGGGTGGAGGGTGTAAGGTGTATAATGGGCCTCTCTCAATACCTGCTCTCTGATCTCTAAATCCTCGGGTACACATACTCGGTCCTTGTACCGCAGTACTCCCGAGTCATCAACTGAAAAGTCCCCCGTCTGATCGCCCGAAATCTGATCTCTGATCTTGGTCAAATAGGGGTCCTCACTCTGTTTCTCCCTGATCCTGTCCAACAGAGTGGGCTGCACGACTAATGACGACAGTCTAGCAGAGACCCCAGGGGACACAACCTCCAGCTCAAGCCGCCTCATCTCCTCCCGTAGTGGCGCCTGATCGGTAATCATCATGGATAGGCTCTGCACTGCTCTCCTGCTCAGGGCATCTGCAACCACATTGTGTGATGATCCGGATTTTTATGAAGGATTTTACAGCATTAATGGCTATTAGAGGAAGCCTACACAGTGCAATGAAGCTTGTAGAGGCGAAAACGGACCTCAAAAATGGACCCGGCACGAAAAACGGAGCAAGTAGGGTTTTCCGGGGATTTTCGGCAAAATTTTGGATGAGAATTTGAAGAAACGGATGGCGGATTCGGACTCAGCGCGCGAAAACGATCAAATCGGTATATTTACTTGAAATTTTTGGGCCAGGGTACTGTTCACGCCGGAACAGTACCTCCGGCAATGCTGCGGCGGCCGGCGGGAGGCGGCGCACGGCGAAGCGCGGCGGCACAGCAGGCGGAGCGCGGCTGCGGGCACCGCGGGCAGGCGCGGGCAGGCGCGCGCGGGCGCGGGCAGGGGCGGCGCGCGCGGGCTGCCGGTCCACAGGAGAAGCGTGCACCGGGAGCACCGAGAATGGGAACTGCCACGTGGCAGCACCCCATTGGTCCGACGGAGTAAAGAAAGGCGGCCTGTCTCTGACACGTGGCGCTCCGTGATTGGCCGACACACTCCGGAAGACCCGGCGCGTAGACCGGAGGCGTGGACCACGTGAACCGCGTGGGGACACGTGGCACCATGTGATTCGCGGGTTCACGCAGCCCACGTGCTCAAGGCACGTGGAACACGTGGGCGGCTGGGACACGTGGCAATTTCTGATTGGCCCTTCACGGCTGTTTCGTGTTCTGGCACACGCGGCGCAACCGGAGTGGAGGGTTTCGGTGTTTCCTGTTCTGGGCCCGGATCTGGTGTGGAGCCGAATAGTGTTTTGGCCCATTATAAATACCCTTCCCTCTCTCTTCGCAAATACCAGATTCTAGAGAGAGAAAATGAGATTTTGCCCTATATGAAAGTTGTTCCTCTCTCTGTCCTCTATCTCCCCTAGCAATTTCAGAATTTTAGGAGTTTCCGACAGCGAGTTATCTGCGACACGGCGCACTGCGACGATTTCCAATTTCGGCCCATTTTCCGTCACAGTTCAGTCGGAAATTCGCTGTGTGCTAACCAGGAGAAATTTTTGAACGATTTCTTCGACAGCGCGACCGTAAGAGGTAAGGCTTCGTTTTTCATGTTGATCACTTTGCTCCGTTTCGCACTTTTGGCACGGTTCCCGAGGCACCTTTGACCCCCCTTTTTACTGTGATACTTTCTGGACAGCCCCGACTTCTCCGATTTATATCTTGAGCTAGGAACATCGGATCAAGGCAAATAAATAGTCGATTTTGACCTACTCGTCGCAAGGAACGCAACCGTAATTTTTCTGGAATTGCTGGAGCACTGTACAAAGGTGAAAATTCCCTTTTGTGAACTGACTGGGAAAATAATGATAAGGCTGTATTTCTGGGATTTGTATTTACACCGGGTGCGTTGTTTTGTACTGTAGTACACTGTTTTCGACGGATTTCGCTGTTAGAGGACTGTGGACAGCGAGGAAGCTATCTGAGTGTGGATTTGCGTGTCAGGTGGGTGGTTGTTGCTTACCTCTTACTACGATCTACTTACTAAGTTTATTTAGAGGATTTTCCCTTTTTGGCTTATTGAATGATCATTCTTTGACATCCACACTTAAATTAAGTTATAGGTGAGACTAATCTTGTGGATACACCATGTTGGGAAGATTATCGAAAAAACGTTAACTTTAAGGAACATGATAATGATAACACCTAGATGAGTATGAAAGTGGATTAAATGGAACAAGATTACATGCGGGTACTACTTTGATGATTTCTTATAGATCAGGGATTATAAACATGTGTAGTCGGTTAGTGATTTTGGCTTAATGGTTATATCTTTGCGGATCTATCGTTGATACACCTGTCGCACCGTTGTTTGCTACCCTCTATTTCATATTTCATCAGAATCTCTACTTACTTATATGAACATCTGTACAAACCACTATTTATCGCTACACTATCATATTGGGACTTGATTTAGGAGAAACCATGATTGTTCCTTTTCTCCTTTTCATTTGGACTTTTGGTTCATGTTGCTCTGGTTAGAGCAGGGATCTGGAATAGTGTAGTCGGGACTTTTGAGTCTGGGACAGTTGTACTTGGTTGTGGTTTGTGGGGCATTGTGGTAACCGCGGACATCAGGCGGGTGACCAGAGGTTGACTATTTTATCAGTTTTGATCTTATGGGGTATTACGGTAACCGCGGACATTAGGCGGTTGACCGGATGTCTATCTTTGCATCAGATTGGGGTTGAGTCTTGTCGATCTTTGCATCAGATTGGGGATCGGGCTTTTTGCTAGTGGACGGAGTTTTCCCACTTGTTGAGTACTATTGCATCATCAGCCTTTCTTTAGTGGACGGATTTTCCCACTTTGATCATAGTCATGATCCAGTCCTGCTATACAGAGATACTTGCTACAGAGACGCTTGATACAGCGATACTTTACTCGTGTGGGTCGCTCCCCTCGAGTGCCACTCCGGAGTAGGTTTTCTTTTGGGATTCCGAGCCTTGTGTGCTGGTCCCTTGGGATTCCGAGCCTTGTGTGCTGGTCCCCTACTGAGTTCTTGAGTACGACGGCAGAGCAGGCAGTACCGGGTTTCATACTGGTCCATCTGATTGGGTCCTTTCAGACAGCTAGCATTATAGTTGCAGGTCTACTGATTCATTTATTGAGTTCATTCGTACTGTTATCCTTGGTACAGCATTGAGAGGCATAGTAGTGGTAGCTCTACCATTTCAGCATCTTATTTACCTTACCACTTTACCTTTCTTCTTGCCTCTGGTAGATTTAGTGGGTACATCGGGGTTTGAGGCTTTACCCACAGGGGGAGGCTACTGGTTTACTAGTGGTTCTCACCCCCATTGTTGTTCCTCTTTTTCTTCTCCTCTGTTTTACAGAGTCTGCTGCGGGAGCTACTGGGCCATCTGCGGCTGATCGAGGTAAGGGGATCGCTGAGTAGATAGATCTCCTGGGAGGCTGAGAGATGCTGTTGGATAGATGCTGTACCCTATACTCAGACTGTAGTATTTCGCCCTTTTATTTTGGGTCTGGCGTTAGCCTGCTGGTTGTACTATTTTGGTGAGCTGGGAGATCGTTGTATTCATTACAGCTTTTGACTTGATTTCCAGTCTGAGATACTATGTGGTTCTTCTATTTCAGCTCTGTATTATGCTCTGTTATTGTACATTTTACAGTTGAGCAGGTTACCGACGCTTCGTGTACATGGAAAATTCCGTGTGCACGGCGGATCTGTTGGCAAGCCCGGGTTCCGGTTCCACCCGGGGCGTGACAGATTAAGTTGGTATCAGAGCTTAGGGATAGGTCAGTTGGGACTTAGGAAACCCTAGGCTTTCGATTGGACCCTAGGAAGATAGGGCGTGAGAGGCGTGATACTTACTGCGAAAGTCGGTGATTGGGTTATTTGACTCTTCTGAGTGAAGAGGGATCGGCATACCCTGTTTCTGTGGACGGTTATGTTGGCTGCAGACAACATAAAGCCACAGAAATAGAGGGATGTTTTTTTTGACTTTCGCTAAATTGGGTCGAGCGTGGTTGTGTTCTAACTTGTGTTTTTCTGGTGGCAAGATGTCTCCTCGTCGTCTTTTCCCTACCAGGAGTACCCCCATCCCTTCTGAGGAGCCCGAGCTGGCAGTATCTGCCGAGCTGGGAGAACTGCGGGCCTTGGTGACCCATTTGGTGGCGAGGAGTTTTCGACAGGATCAGCGCTTGGAGCAGCTATTGGCACAGAGGAGTGACCCAGCAGTCGGGGAGAGGGCCAGGGCTTCTGAACAACATTTTGAGAGAAAACGCCCAACACCGAATGTTGATGGACAAACCAGTTCTCGGAGACGGCCACGGCTTTGCAGCAAGTGTATTTTCTGTAAGGGACGGCATCCGGAAGACACCTGTGATTTGAGGAATGGTCGATGTTTCCGTTGTGGGCAGACGGGCCACATCCGAGCTACATGCCCCCTCCCGACCTTTGTAGCACCATCTTCAGTCTCGACTCCTATCATAGCTCAGTCGAGGGCACGATCGAGACAACAGAGGTCGCAGCGGCGATCTCAGCGGCTGCAGCAGTCACGGCAGTTGCGAGTTCCTGGCAATTGTATCTTCTGTGGAGGTCAGCACTTTCCCGGCACCTGCGATCAGCGGTGGGGTCGCTGTTTCAAGTGTGGACAGCCTGGGCACCTACGAGTTACTTGCCCCTTGGGGATAGCTATGGCACCTACTTCGGCATTTGCCCCTACCACTTCCCAGTTACTACCAGGAGCTTCATCGACAGACCTTCAAGTAGGTCAAGGTTCGCTCGCCCACCCTTCTGGAGAGAGACAGCTATTGTCGAGCGGTCAGGATGACCTAGCACTGGCGGAGGATTCTACTATAGCTGACCGAGTAGAGGCAGGTATGATTTACTTTCTGGCATAAGGACTCGTACCTTGTTTTTATAGGGGCATCTCTTTTATTTGTTAGTATAGAACATGCATCATTGCATGGGTTAGGGGTAGGATGATCACACAGTGTACGAAAGGTTTAGAATCCTGATTGCACTCTGCACGTGGAGGAGTACTGTTAGTCCTGCCCGATTTAGATCGAGTCCTGGATTATGCCAGCAGACCTGTTGGTCTTGAGACAGTTGAGGGATTTTGATGTAGTTCCCGGGATGGACTGGCTGGCTCGGTATTTCCCGACTATTGATTGTGCCGCGAGAACTACCATCTTCTAAGAGCCAAGCCAAGAGACGTTGGTGTACCAGGAATGTTAGTGTGCTTTCTTTGCCTCTATAGTTTCGACTTCCTGAGCGAAGTAGTTGATCCTTAGTGGATGTGTAGCCTTCTTGGCTAATGCTGTTGAGAGGCCTACGGCGGCGCCGGGACTAGGGGATATTCCTGTTGTTCCCAAGTTTTCGGATGTTTTTCCACTGGAGCTAATTAGCATGCCGCCAGACAAAGAGATTGAGTTCGTGATTGACGTAGTTCTAGGAACTGCGCCAAACTCTAAGGCTCTTTGTCGGATGGCACCGACTGAACTGCGAGAGCTAAAAGCGCAACTTCAGGATTTGATGGATACAGATTTTTAGACCTAGTGTGTCGCCTTCGGGAGCGCCGATATTATTCGTGAAGAAGAAGGTAGGTCACTACGATTATGTGTGGACTATAGGGAATTGAATAAAGTGACCATTGAGAACAAGTATCCTTTGCCGCGCATCAACAGCCTCTTTGATCAGCTGCTAGGGTCTTGTGTCTTTCCCTAGATAGATCTGCGGTCCAGTTGAAGGCGAAGGTCGATGATATCCAGAGGACGGCATCTAGGACACGGTACGGGCATTATGAGGTTACAGTTATGCCTTTGGATGGACTAATGCCCCTGCCGCATTTATGGATTTAATGAGCCAGATCTTTCGATCATACTCGGATAGATTTGTGGTAGTGTTCATCGTCGGTATCTTGGTTTACTCCCGGAGTGAGGCTAAGTATGAGTAGCACCTGAGGTTTGTGCTGCGACTTCTACAATAAAAGAAGTTGTATGCCAAGTTGGAATTTTGGCTTCGGGAGGTAGCTTACTTAGGCTATGTGAGTCCTGCCGCTGGTGTGGCAGTGGACCCGGCGAAGATTAGGGAATAGATTACGAGCGACCAGATGGGAGACTTTAGAGTTGATACATCGAGAATACGGTGGTGTAAGGACCACATTGTGATAGATTTCGTGGTCTGAATGCCAAGGGCATCGAGAAGAACAGATGCTATCTGGGTGGTCATGGATCTATGCAGACTACTTGGTCACTCGAGTAACCAGCCCAGCTTTTTATGGCTGAGTTAGTGAGGCTACATGGGGTGCCAGCCTCCATAACGATAGATAGAGACCCGGGATTTGTTTTGTGTTTCTGGAGGAGCTTGCAGACAGCCTTGGAGACTCAGCTTAGGTTCAGTATAGTTTTTCATCCGCAGACTGATGAACAGTCAGAGCGGGCTATACAGATCCTGGAGGATGTGCTGAGGGCTTGCGTCTGGGATTTCGGCGGAGGGTGGATTCGACACTTATCTTTAGCTGAGTTCGCGTACAACAACAGTTTTCAAGCGAGCATTAAGATGGCTCCGTTTGAAGCGTTGTATGGACGCAAGTGTCGATCACCACTATATTGGAGTGACGTGGGCGAGAGGCGGACCTTGGGACCAGACGTATTATTAGAGGCAGAAGAGAAGGTCCGAGTGATTCGAAAGCATCTTTAAATCGCCCAGAGCCGACAAAGGAGTTATGCCGACTTTCGGCGACGAGACTTAGAGTTTCAGGTTGGAGATCATGTATTTTTGAAAGTCTCGTCGTCCAAAGGGATCAGGAGGTTTGGTATCCGCGGAAAACTTAGCCCCCGATATATTGGACCCTTTGAAGCGTATCGGGCCAGTTGTCCACCGACCTACACTTCTCCCGAGCCGTGCTGTTGTCTACGATGTTTTTGGGGAGATACGTCTTCGACCCGTCGCACGTCATCGACTTTACGACGCTGGAGACCAGCGAGGATTTGCGATATGAGGAGCGTCCACTGCGAATTCTGGATCGAGAGGTGAGAGAATTGCGCAGTCAGACCATTTCCCTATGTGAAGACCCTTTGGAGCAATCATGATGAACGCGAGGCGACGTGGGAGCCCAAGTCAGAGATGATGGACACCTACACCTACCTGTTTGAGGCTTTGGATTGAGGTATGATTTTCGTTTCGAGGACGAAACTCTTTTTAGTGGGGGAGGATGTGATGATCCGGATTTTTATGAAGGATTTTACAGCGTTAATGGCTATTAGAGGAAGCCTACACAGTGCAATGAAGCTTGTAGAGGCGAAAATGGACCTCAAAAATGGACCCGGCACGAAAAACGGAGCAAGTAGGGTTTTCCGGGGATTTTCGGCAAAATTTTGGATGAGAATTTGAAGAAACGGATGGCGGATTCGGACTCAGCGCGCGAAAACGATCAAATCGGTATATTTACTTGAAATTTTTGGGCCAGGGTACTGTTCACGCCGGAACAGTACCTCCGGCAATGCTGCGGCGGCCGGCGGGAGGCGGCGCACGGCGAAGCGCGGCGGCACAGCAGGCGGAGCGCGGCCGCGGGCACCGCGGGCAGGCGCGGGCAGGCGCGCGCGGGCGCGGGCAGGGGCGGCGCGCGCGGGCTGCCGGTCCACAGGAGAAGCGTGCACCGGGAGCACCGAGAATGGGAACTGCCACGTGGCAGCACCCCATTGGTCCGACGGAGTAAAGAAAGGCGGCCTGTCTCTGACACGTGGCGCTCCGTGATTGGCCGACACACTCCGGAAGACCCGGCGCGTAGACCGGAGGCGTGGACCACGTGAACCGCGTGGGGACACGTGGCACCATGTGATTCGCGGGTTCACGCAGCCCACGTGCTCAAGGCACGTGGAACACGTGGGCGGCTGGGACACGTGGCAATTTCTGATTGGCCCTTCACGGCTGTTTCGTGTTCTGGCACACGCGGCGCAACCGGAGTGGAGGGTTTCGGTGTTTCCTGTTCTGGGCCCGGATCTGGTGTGGAGCCGAATAGTGTTTTGGCCCATTATAAATACCCTTCCCTCTCTCTTCGCAAATACCAGATTCTAGAGAGAGAAAATGAGATTTTGCCCTATATGAAAGTTGTTCCTCTCTCTGTCCTCTATCTCCCCTAGCAATTTCAGAATTTTAGGAGTTTCCGACAGCGAGTTATCTGCGACACGGCGCACTGCGACGATTTCCAATTTCGGCCCATTTTCCGTCACAGTTCAGTCGGAAATTCGCTGTGTGCTAACCAGGAGAAATTTTTGAACGATTTCTTCGACAGCGCGACCGTAAGAGGTAAGGCTTCGTTTTTCATGTTGATCACTTTGCTCCGTTTCGCACTTTTGGCACGGTTCCCGAGGCACCTTTGACCCCCCTTTTTACTGTGATACTTTCTGGACAGCCCCGACTTCTCCGATTTATATCTTGAGCTAGGAACATCGGATCAAGGCAAATAAATAGTCGATTTTGACCTACTCGTCGCAAGGAACGCAACCGTAATTTTTCTGGAATTGCTGGAGCACTGTACAAAGGTGAAAATTCCCTTTTGTGAACTGACTGGGAAAATAATGATAAGGCTGTATTTCTGGGATTTGTATTTACACCGGGTGCGTTGTTTTGTACTGTAGTACACTGTTTTCGACGGATTTCGCTGTTAGAGGACTGTGGACAGCGAGGAAGCTATCTGAGTGTGGATTTGCGTGTCAGGTGGGTGGTTGTTGCTTACCTCTTACTACGATCTACTTACTAAGTTTATTTAGAGGATTTTCCCTTTTTGGCTTATTGAATGATCATTCTTTGACATCCACACTTAAATTAAGTTATAGGTGAGACTAATCTTGTGGATACACCATGTTGGGAAGATTATCGAAAAAACGTTAACTTTAAGGAACATGATAATGATAACACCTAGATGAGTATGAAAGTGGATTAAATGGAACAAGATTACATGCGGGTACTACTTTGATGATTTCTTATAGATCAGGGATTATAAACATGTGTAGTCGGTTAGTGATTTTGGCTTAATGGTTATATCTTTGCGGATCTATCGTTGATACACCTGTCGCACCGTTGTTTGCTACCCTCTATTTCATATTTCATCAGAATCTCTACTTACTTATATGAACATCTGTACAAACCACTATTTATCGCTACACTATCATATTGGGACTTGATTTAGGAGAAACCATGATTGTTCCTTTTCTCCTTTTCATTTGGACTTTTGGTTCATGTTGCTCTGGTTAGAGCAGGGATCTGGAATAGTGTAGTCGGGACTTTTGAGTCTGGGACAGTTGTACTTGGTTGTGGTTTGTGGGGCATTGTGGTAACCGCGGACATCAGGCGGGTGACCAGAGGTTGACTATTTTATCAGTTTTGATCTTATGGGGTATTACGGTAACCGCGGACATTAGGCGGTTGACCGGATGTCTATCTTTGCATCAGATTGGGGTTGAGTCTTGTCGATCTTTGCATCAGATTGGGGATCGGGCTTTTTGCTAGTGGACGGAGTTTTCCCACTTGTTGAGTACTATTGCATCATCAGCCTTTCTTTAGTGGACGGATTTTCCCACTTTGATCATAGTCATGATCCAGTCCTGCTATACAGAGATACTTGCTACAGAGACGCTTGATACAGCGATACTTTACTCGTGTGGGTCGCTCCCCTCGAGTGCCACTCCGGAGTAGGTTTTCTTTTGGGATTCCGAGCCTTGTGTGCTAGTCCCTTGGGATTCCGAGCCTTGTGTGCTGGTCCCCTACTGAGTTCTTGAGTACGACGGCAGAGCAGGCAGTACCGGGTTTCATACTGGTCCATCTGATTGGGTCCTTTCAGACAGCTAGCATTATAGTTGCAGGTCTACTGGTTCATTTATTGAGTTCATTCGTACTGTTATCCTTGGTACAGCATTGAGAGGCATAGTAGTGGTAGCTCTACCATTTCAGCATCTTATTTACCTTACCACTTTACCTTTCTTCTTGCCTCTGGTAGATTTAGTGGGTACATCGGGGTTTGAGGCTTTACCCACAGGGGGAGGCTACTGGTTTACTAGTGGTTCTCACCCCCATTGTTGTTCCTCTTTTTCTTCTCCTCTGTTTTACAGAGTCTGCTGCGGGAGCTACTGGGCCATCTGCGGCTGATCGAGGTAAGGGGATCGCTGAGTAGATAGATCTCCTGGGAGGCTGAGAGATGCTGTTGGATAGATGCTGTACCCTATACTCAGACTGTAGTATTTCGCCCTTTTATTTTGGGTCTGGCCTTAGCCTGCTGGTTGTACTATTTTGGTGAGCTGGGAGATCGTTGTATTCATTTCAGCTTTTGACTTGATTTCCAGTCTGAGATACTATGTGGTTCTTCTTTTTCAGCTCTGTATTATGCTCTGTTATTGTACATTTTACAGTTGAGCAGGTTACCGACGCTTCGTGTACATGGAAAATTTCGTGTGCACGGCGGATCTGTTGGCAAGCCCGGGTTCCGGTTCCACCCGGGGCGTGACACATTGGCCTTGCTAGGATGGTATAGTATGTCCACATCATAGTCCTTTAACAATTCTGTTGGGTTTGTATATAATATAGGATCTAAATAGGAGAAAAAACACCTAGAGGGGGGTGAATAGGTGTAAACAATAAACACTCAAAAAAATCATTGCGCAATAAAACCCAATGCGGAAATTAAAATGAACACGCAAGATTTTTACGTGAAAAAACTCCAAACCGGAGTAAAAAACCACGGGACCGATAACACGATGAAATCCACTAGAATTAACACACGTACAAGGTGATATAACGTACTCACAGACGACTCAACCTTTTACCATACGCTCCTAGTAGATCTTCTCCGCTCGCTCCACGACGCTTCTCGAATCCACGATCTGCGCCCAACGCTGAATCCACAGCGTCCAACGTCGAGTCCACGACGTCCGACCGAATCCACGGTCTTCACCCAGTAGCACGCTTCGAATCCACGAACGTACCTCGCTCCGAATCCACGAGAGCGGTTGCACCTTGAATCCACAAGGCCACGCGAGTCCACGCGCCGATTTAGGGTAAATCGTTGTTTTTGGGTGGTGATGATCCGCCGAATACTTAGATTAGAAATAGATCGGAAATACCATCTAAGTATTCATTGATTTGATTCTACTCAAAATCTGAGTATGGAAAACCTAGAATCAAATCAATCAATATAGATGAAGAAACATAGAATAAATCTATTGATTTCCTTTCTTCTCTATATGTGGATTTTTCCTTTTCGGCGTATTTTTCTTGATCGATTATTTTTCGGATACCCTAAAAATGAATAAAGGGTCTATTTATAGGTTAGAAACCATTGGAAGAAGATAAGGATCAAAAACAACCTTTTCTGGAAATTTTCAGGACGGCGATCCGGATTGGAATTGGGCGATCCGGATCGCGTAGCAAGAAAGACAATTCCAGAAAAACAGGGTTCGGGATCCGGATCGCAAGCCCGATCCGGATCGTTCATACAATTCACCAAAATCCCATGTTCGGGATCCGGATCGGAATGGCCTGTGATCCGGATTGAAATTGCCAATGAACAATCACCCTTCGGGATCCGGATTGCAAGCCTGATCCGGATCCTGAACATGTCCCATGTCCAGTTTTTGATTTTTATGCAATAAAAAATTCTTCCAAGTGTTTCTACACTATAAGAAGTATTCGGATCACCAAAAATCTTTAGTTAAACATACCTGATCCTTTTGAATTCTTCTTTCTTGAGATTGAGGTATATGATCCAAAGTTTTTCATCTTCAATCTTCAAGACTTAACACTTTCACGAAATACGCCAACTCAAATTCCGTAACAATCTCCCCCTTTGGCGGTTTCGTGACAAAACACAAATCCACTAAAGAAAATTCAAAAAGATATTTTTGTTGCTATCACCATACAACAAAAATTTACAATGGAGATCCAAAAATTAAATACATGAGATAAACTCCTAAAACAGACTCTAGACTTAGACATCTGTACTCTCTGCAAAAATAAAGCATTCTTGACAAACAAAATCGTTAGATACCTCAAGAATTGAAACATACAAAACCAAATACAGAGATAGAGTTTATATCTCATCATGACATTTGAGAATTCAGATATGTAAGAGAATCATAGTTAAAACCAACATATCTTCTAAGCATTCAAAAACCAAATGTCACAAAATGTTAGTCCAACATCAACTTGTTAGTCATATTACATGCCCAAATAGTTAGTCGAATAGTTAGTAGGGACATGCAACAAATCACAAGATAAAAGCAAATTTGAAGTTGAAGTCATACTTACCTTAATGTTCACACATTCACACAGTTTTCACATCATCATTGTTCATGTCATTGTTCAAGTTCTCTCTAAACTCTCTCCCCCTTTTTGTCACAGAAACGAGCCAAAATTACAAAACAAAAGAGAGTTAAAAAGATAAATAAACATGAAAAGTGAAAATCCTGCAAAGAGCAAAAGAAAGTTAGAACAAAAATTTACTCCTGAGAGTCGGAGTCATCAGAGGTGGTGCATCCCATTTTTGCAAACATTTTCTTCATCAATTTTTTCATTGAAGAGACGGACTTGGTCAAAGTGATTTGAGAGGCAGTGATGATTTCCAGCTCCTTTTTCACTACTTGAATTTCTCCTCTCATTTCAGTGAATTCTTGTGACATCCGTTCTTGCTCATTTGAGAGTCGCTGTTGTTCTTTAAAAATTGAATTAACTGAAGCATCATCTTCAGAGGTTGATGGAGGTGCTTGATGTGCTTGTGGGACAGATGGTGCAGAAGTTGTAGCTTGTGGTTGAGCTCTTTGTCGTCTAGGAGGAGATGGGGGGTCATCTTGTTTTGTGGAGAGAGACTTTACTATTGTTGTTTCATTGATTGTCCCCAAACTGTACATATAGGAGCTCGCACTTGTGTCGACTTTAAATTTCCGCAAGATGCGCATAATAATCATTGGATAGGGGAGTCTCTCTGTGGGGTGAGAATGTTCCACATACCGCGCCATCCTTGCCCAAATGAGATAAGGAATGTTCAAGTTTGCTCCCATTGATGCTGCCGGGTTTCCAAGAAGATAAAGAAATAACATCCTGTCCCATCGAAGAACCTTCGTATTCATGTTGGGAAGGATGTTGTAGCAGACAATGAAGTTTATATAGCGATACTCTGGTCGAAGTTCTTTTGAGAAAACAGAATTTTCGGTCGACAAGGTATCTGGGAGACAAATTCCATTTACAACTACTCTCCAGGAGTTGTCATTGAAGCTTTGAGTTTTCAGGTAATGGAGTCCATCAGTTCTGGCTTTCATTCCAAGCACTTCTCCAATCAATTGGGGTGTAACTTTGATCTTGATATTTTTGACCAAAGTGTGAAATTCTCGACGTCCCTGGTCTTGATCAACTAGAC
Organism: Tillandsia fasciculata; assembly: GCA_029168755.2. Lineage (NCBI taxonomy): Eukaryota > Viridiplantae > Streptophyta > Magnoliopsida > Poales > Bromeliaceae > Tillandsia > Tillandsia fasciculata. Next base: position 19,472,503 of record CM054942.1, read on the forward strand.
TTGAAGCGTTCTGATAGAACATTCGTACTGAGTGAGGACAATACCCAGTAGTCTCAGGAAAGTCGCATATGGGAGCAAGACCAGCCTGGTCAAACAGAGTCCCAAAGACTGTAGATCGTTCCTTCATCGGTTTGACATTGACATGTCTTTCGCCAATGCATTCCCTTTTCTCAAAATCTCTGATTCTTGCGGAGCTGATGAAGTCTTGTGGAGGAGGCTGGCTAGCAACTGGTTGCTCAATGGAAATTCCCTGAGCACTGCTTCTTTTTCTTGCACCGGTTTTTCTTCTTGTTCCAACTGGACTTGGATCCATAGGGGCTTTTCCTTTTTCTGCAGCAGTAGGCGGAGGCTTCGTCGTTGAAGCTTCAGCAGTTGCTTTCCCTTTGGAGACAATGGGAACATTTACCTCGACCTCGATGTTATCCCAGTTAATTGATTCCGTCTCAGATTCTGTCTCGGAATCACTCCGAGTTTTCTTTGCTCTCTTAGCCTTCTTAGGCTTGGCAGTGTCTCTAACATGAACCATGGCAGCAAGTAGAAAAATAATCCAGGTGATCACCATTTTCGCTGCTTGTGAGAGATGTATCCTGTGAAGAGCAACTCAAGAACACATGAAAAATTGTCAATTTTGAAAAATTTGAAAAATTGTACCCAAACAATCATAATCATGTAGAGAAGCTAAGAATCAAATTAGTTTTGCAAAAAGAATTTTAAAAATAGATCAATTCCATGATTTTCAAAAATTCCTCTTATATGCCCTAAAACCGAATTTTTAGAAATCGAAGCCCAAAAATTCGTTAATCAGGAGAAAACCCAGCATATAATCAAAACTAATCTACCCAGAGTTCTTATTTCAAAAGAAATTTGATCAAAAACCATTCACAAACGAAAAAGATCCATAATTTCTACTCACGTTTGAGAAAAAAGAAAAACTGTGAAAAACCGAGATTTGATCAATAAAACTTACTTGGAATCGAAGAACTTGAGTTTGAAAGCTCCAAGATGCAAGAAATCTAGAGAGAGAAACTCTAGAGGCTTAAGAACAAAAGATTAGGGTAAAAGAAATCAAAACCCTCTTGTTCTTATTAAAACCCTAGCCGTGATCCGGATCGGATCGAGAATGTGATCCGGATCGGCTACCCGCAGGAAGAATCCTGCGTTCGGGATCCGGATCACTTGTCCGATCCGGATCGGCTCCAACTTTTTCTTCAGAAAAATTTAGAAAAATTCCATAAAATCCAGAAAAAGTATGTAAGCACTTTACCATATCAACTTTAAACAAAAATCATCGTTTCATACAACAAGAAATAGATTATGCAAAATCTATCAAAAATATCCAAAAATGAAACGAAAATTTACGAAAATTAAAACACTTAAAGTTGAACAACTTCAATCACATCTATCCTGATCTTATGCGTAATGCCTTTATCAAATCATCAATTTGGTAAAGAAAATGAAATACCAAGATCAATAGATGTTTGAAATCCCAGATAAGTTAGATAATATATCTAGACAATCTGTTGAAGGAGTGGCTCTTTGAGCATCTTTCATTAAAAATCCCACCTTATACCAACCATGAAATTTGACTGAGTCAAGTATTTCAATATGCATTTTATTAATCAAAAATTGAACAACCATGCTTGGTATTCATTGGTAGCTGCACACAGTACTCGGACGACCTTAGCTCTTTCCTCCATGTGGTGGTAGTTTTCACACTCCTCATTGGGATGTAACTCTTTCCACATCTTTTGAGCATTTTACATTTCTTTGACTCCCCCTCAATTGGCTATCAATTATTTAATATATAAGGTATTCAACCAAAAATTGATCTCGAATTCATACTCGACTAAGCAATCAAATAAGATAATGACTATACCAAGAGATCATTGAGAGAGAAATTGACTTTGATCACTTAAAAGATGACTTAATTAACATAAATGATCATTGCAACATTGAAATATTATGATATCAAAAGCATAATAAATTTCTAAATGCATGAAAAGATGCAATTAAAGTCAATTATGATTTATGCTCAATTAATGTCCTATGTACAAACATAGATAAAGAACAAAAACACAAAAACAAAACCTAACCTAAGCAAAGGTTTCAAAAAGAGGTTATTTCAAGGAAAGCATGCCAATTGCTTTACGCAAGTGAATAAAACGTTTTTGATCCAAAGGTTTTGTTAAGATATCAGCTAATTGATCCTCAGTTGAAATATATGACAGTTGAAGAATATTTGATTCAACTAGCTCTCTAAGAAAATGATATCTAAGTTCAATATGTTTTGTTCTAGAGTGCAACACAGGGTTTTTAGAAATGTTAATAGCACTAGTGTTGTCACAAAAATGGTTACCGAAGATGCTGAAATCCGGAAATCGCTCAACACGCTTTTCATCCAAATCAATTGGGTTGAACAACTTCCTGCAGAAATGTACTCCGCTTCGGCAGTCGAGAGTGCTATGCAATTCTGCTTTTTACTGTGCCATGCAACAAGGCAATGGCCAAGATAGAAGCATGCACCACTCGTGCTTTTCCGATCATCCACTGATCCAGCCCAATCGGCATCTGAGTATCCAACAATATCCAAACTTGTTCCCATAGGATACCAAATTCCGAAATTGATTGTACCTTTGATATACCGGATGATCCGTTTCACCGCTTTCAGGTGAACCTCCTTCGGTGCTGATTGATATCTCGCGCAAATCCCAACACTGAAGGATATATCCGGGCGACTAGCCGTGAGATATAGTAGACTTCCAATCATACTGCGATACAGTTTCTCGTCTACATTCTCACTATGTGATTCACTTCCAAGTCCCTTATGGCTAGTTCCCATTGGAGTCGGAAAATCCTTAGAATTTTCTAGATCAAACTTTTTGACCAACTCCATTGCATACTTGGATTGACACAAGTGAATTCCTTCATCGTTTTGTTTAACTTGTAATCCAAGAAAATAAGTCAATTCGCCCATCATGGACATCTCAAATTCGCTTTCCATGGTCTCCGCGAATTTAGAAGCATCATTATCTCTTGTTGCACCAAATACAATGTCATCGACATAGATTTGTGCAACAATGAAATTGTTTTGATAATGCTTCACAAAGAGAGTCCTGTCAGCTCCCCCTCGAGTATAGCCCTTTTCCAAAAGGTGCTTTGTCAACCTTTCGTACCATGCTCGCGGTGCTTGTTTCAGACCGTAAAGAGCCTTTTTCAGACGAAAAACATGGTTAGGTAGTTTATGATCCACAAAACCTTTCGGTTGAGCCACATAAACTTCCTCATTTAAAAACCCATTTAAAAAGGCGCTCTTAACGTCCATTTGAAATAATTTGATTTTAAAATGACAAGCAATCGCAAACAGATACGAATGGACTCGAGTCTAGCTACAGGGGCGAAAGTTTCATCAAAGTCTATACCTTCTACTTGAGAGTAGCCTTGAGCAACTAACCTTGCTTTGTTCCTGATGATAGTACCTTCTTCATTTTTCTTGTTCTTGAAAATCCATTTGGTACCTATCACATTGTGTTGCTTCGGAGGCTTCGTTAATTCCCAGACTTTGTTTCGCTCAAATTGATGGAGCTCTTCCTGCATTGCTTTAATCCAGTAGTCATCTTGAAGAGCTTCATCGATGTCCTTTGGTTCGATTTGAGATACATAGCATGCAAATCCGCAAACCAATTGTCTCCGTGTTCTAACTCCTTCTTGTGGATCTCCAATGATGTTCGATTCAGGGTGATCCTTGGAGATGCGTAACGTTTGAGGTAAGGAGTAGTCGGAGGTACACGAGATGATTCCTGCACATCAGATAAACTTGAAGAACCGTTAGATGCATCATTATTATCGAAAGAATTGTTAGAAGAAGATGCATTAGCAGGTGTATCATCATCAAGAGAGATATCGAGGGTAGATTTTTCAGATTCAAAGTGAAAAGCTTCATCTACCTTAACATTTATCGATTCTACGATCGTCTTAGATTCTAAGTTAAAAACTCGATATGCTCTACTGTTTGTAGAATAACCCAAGAAAATCCCTTCGTCACTTCGAGAGTCAAATTTTCCAAGATTTTCGCGATCACGTAAAATAAAACACCGACTCCCAAAGATACGAAAATATTTGATGTTAGGTTTTCTACAAAACCATAGTTCATATGGTGTATTCAAAGTCCCCGGGCGCAAATACACGCGATTAATAACATAGACAGCAGTGTTCACCGCTTCAGCCCAAAAATATAAAGGTAGGTTCCGGCTGTGAAGCATAACACGTGCCATCTCCTGTACGACCCTGTTTTTGCGCTCGACTACACCATTCTGTTGAGGTGTATAAGGTGCTGAGAATTCATGTTTAATGCCATTAGAAGTGCAAAAATCAATGAATTTGGAATTTATGAATTCTCCACCTCTATCACTTCTAACTCGAGTAATCTTTTCATTCTTTTCAATCATAATACGATGGCAAATCTCGTGAAAAGAATCAAAAGTATCAGCTTTCTCTTTTAAAAATGCTACCCAAGTATATCTAGAGAAATCATCAACCATAAGAAAATATACCATTTACCTCCCAAAGATGGTTGACGAGTTGGCCCCATTAAATCCATGTGCAAAAGTTCCAAAGGCCGTTTTGTACCTATGTGGTTCAAGTTCTTGTGTGCAGTCCTAGACTGTTTTCCCTTTTGGCAACCGCCACACACAATGTTTTGTTCAAAAGAAAGTTTGGAACCCCCTTGACCACATCTTTGTTTGAAATTCTAGCAAGTTCCTTAAAGTTTATGTGACCTAGCCTTTCATGCCAAAGTGTTTCATTTTTCAAAGAGGCTAGGTTACAATTTTCAGAAATTTTACTAGGAAACAATACATTCAACAGATGAAAAATTAACTGAATAACCATTATCACAAAGTTGACTTATGCTTATGAGGTTAGTCTTAAGGCCATGAACAAATAACACATTTTTCAGAACCGGGCCATCTGGAATAGCTACCGTTCCCTTTCCAACAATTTTGGAAGACCGACCATCTCCGAAAACAACAAGTCCTCCGGAGATTTTCTCAAAATTTGAAAACAGTTTTTGTCACCGGTCATGTGACGGGAACACCCGCTATCCAGATACCAAGACGAACTATCATATGCATGCAAGGAAACATTAGTAACAAGACAAGGGAAAATTTCACCTTTGCGCACCCAAACCTTTTTGGAATGCGTCGGTAATGGTCGTGAAGTTATTCTCCTAGGTGAAAGCGTCTTGTTAGAAGATTGCTGCTCCTTGATGATGTCGTCTTGAGCGGTGAACTACCAAGGCTCTTTTCCTTCAATTGATTTGCAGTTGATTTCTGAGGAATCACCTTTTGGTAGTCATTGCAAGAGGTGCTTGAGGTGTGCGTTTGGCTCCCGTCTTGCAATTTCTCCTTATGTGCCCTGAAATGCCACAACGAAAACATACCTTAGATCTTGACGATCCCGAAGAGGATGAAGTAGGCTTGTTGTCGTTGCTTGTCGTGAATTCCGGTGTCGGAGGAGGAGATACCGACTGAGGCACAAAAACTGTCCCACTCGAACTTGGAATGTCTCCAGTTTGAGTGTATCCGAGGCCGAACTTATTTGTTTGACCAAGACCAAGAAGCCTGTCCAACTTACTCCTTCCAGAAGAAAATCTCTTTAAGTCATCCTTTAGTTGGAGAATGGTCTTTGTCATTTCCAATTTTTCCTGTCGAGCCTCGCCGTAGAGCTTCAAGAAATAATTCGCTTTGTCCACCATTTTTGTATGTTCTTTCTCAAGAAGCTCATTGGACTCTTGAAGGGAAACATTTGCTTTGACTAAATTATCCCTTTCCACTTCAAGAGCGTTTGAGAGAGAAGTTGCCCTTTTTGCTTCTTCTTCGAGATCCTGCAATCTCCCTCTCAAACTCCGGTTTTGCTTTGCCAGTTTCTTTGAATCCCTCAAAAGCTTATGGTAGGCAAGAGCAAAATCTTCACCTTCAGAAATCGATTCGTCGTCCGTTGCGTTCTTTTCAACAGGGAGGAGTTGGACAAGGAATCGGATGTACTTGCCATTAAGCACATGAAGGGTGAAGATGTGGACGCGTGGAATGCTGTCGCGTTGTCTTCTTCATCACTTGAGGATGACTCATTTGACGTTGAGTTGTCATCCCAAGTGACGACTTGCATCGCCTTCTTCTTTGCCGGATTCTTGTTGGGACACTCCGTTGCAATGTGGCCGTAGCCTCGACATTTGAAGCACTGTACTTGTCCCTCTGAACTTTTCTTATCCTTTGAGAAGTTCTCTTGCTTTCTTGACTTGTAGCTTGAAGAACCCTTGCCTTTCTTCGACTTTCCGAAGGATGGAGTTTTGCTTGAATTACCCCTTCGAAAGTTGCGGCGAAACTTCCTTGTCAAGAGAGCGAGCTGCTTCTCAAAGTCCTCCATAGATAGGTTCTCGTCATCGTCCGAGGAGGATGAATCCGCGTCTTCTTCTTTGTTGTTTTCAATGCATAACCTGAAGACTTAGAAGAGGATGCTTTTCCAGAAGAATAGTTAGTAGGAAATGTCATTTCATAAGTTTGTAATGCACCAACTAATTCTTCTACACGCATTTCGTCCGGGTGTTTAATTGTTTCAATGGCTGCGACCTTCGGGCGAAATCGTTCAGGAAGAGTTCTTAAATCTTTCTTACAACTTTAAATTCTGGAATCTTCTCTCCCAAGTTAGCACATGAGTTTACGATGTCTTGCAATCGTGTGTAATAGTCAGTGAAAGATTCATTTTCTGCCATAGAAATAGAGTCAAACTTGCTCGTAAGCATTTGCAGTTTCTGAATCTTCACAAGGTTAGTTCCCTCATGCGTAACTTGAAGAACATCCCAGATTTCTTTCGCAGTCTCACATGCCGAGACGCGAGAGAACTCTGTTTGTGACAAAGCATTAAATAGAGCATTAATTCCTTTGCCATTGTAAGAAGATGAATCTATCTCTTCCTTGGTCCATTTCGACCTAGGTTTTAAGGTGCGAACATCAGAAATAATTTCAGTTGGATTAGACCATCCTAATTCAATTGATTGCCACACCCTTTCGTCGATGGAAATTAAAAAGGCTTTCATCCGTACTTTCCAGTACGCATAATTTGTTCCATCAAAGAAAGGGGGTCGATTGATGTTTCCACCTTCAACCATTGTTTACAACCCTATTCCCGCTCTGATACCACTTGTTGGGTTATATAATATGGATCTAAATAGGGAAAAAAACACCTAGAGGGGGGTGAATAGGTGTAAACAATAAACACTCAAAAAATCATTGCGCAATAAAACCCAATGCGGAAAATAAAATGAACACGCAAGATTTTTACGTGGAAAAACTCCAAACCGGAGTAAAAAACCACGGGACCGATAACACGGCGAAATCCACTAGAATTAACACACGTACAAGGTGATATAACGTACTCACAGACGACTCAACCTTTTACCATACGCTCCTAGTAGATCTTCTCCGCTCGCTCCACGACGCTTCTCGAATCCACGATCTGCGCCCAACGCTGAATCCACAGCGTCCAACGTCGAGTCCACGACGTCCGACCGAATCCACGGTCTTCACCCAGTAGCACGCTTCGAATCCACGAACGTACCTCGCTCCGAATCCACGAGAGCGGTTGCACCTTGAATCCACAAGGCCACGCGAGTCCACGCGCCGATTTGGGGTAAATCGTTGTTTTTGGGTGGTGATGATCCGCCGAATACTTAGATTAGAAATAGATCGGAAATACCATCTAAGTATTCATTGATTTGATTCTACTCAAAATCTGAGTATGGAAAACCTAGAATCAAATCAATCAATATAGATGAAGAAACATAGAATTAAATCTATTGATTTCCTTTCTTCTCTATATGTGGATTTTTCTTTTCGATGTATTTTTCGATTGATCGATTATTTTTCGGATACCCTAAAAATGAATAAAGGGTCTATTTATAGGTTAGAAACCATTGGAAGAAGATAAGGATCAAAAACAACCTTTTCTGGAAATTTTCACGACGGCGATCCGGATTGGAATTGGCGATCCGGATCGTCGTAGCGTGAAAGACAATTCCAGAAAAACAGGGTTCGGGATCCGGATCGCAAGCCCGATCCGGATCGTTCATACAATTCAGCAAAATCCCATGTTCGGGATCCGGATCGGAATGGCCTGTGATCCGGATTGAAATTGCCAATGAACAACACCCTTCGGGATCCGGATCGCACTGCCTGATCCGGATCCTGAACATGTCCCATGTCCAGTTTTTGATTTTTATGCAATAAAAATTCTTCCAAGTGTTTCTACACTATAAGAAGTATTCGGATCACCAAAAATCTTTAGTTAAACATACCTGATCCTTTTGAATTCTTCTTTCTTGAGATTGAGGTATATGATCCAAAGTTTTTCATCTTCAATCTTCAAGACTTAACACTTTTACGAAATACGCCAAAACAAATTCCGTAACAAATTCCAACCATCTGCGCTGCCTTAAATTGGGCTCCTTCTGAGTAAACAGGTACTTCAAGCTCTTGTGGTCGGTGTAGATCTCACAATGTTCCCCATACAGATAGTGGCGCCACAACTTCAGTGCAAAAACCACAGCAGCAAGCTCCAGGTCGTGGGTAGGATAATTCTTTTCATAATCCTTAAGTTGCCGGGAGGCATAAGCGATTACCCTACCCTCCTACATCAGCACGCAACCAAGTCCACTGTGCGATGCATCACTATAAATCACATATCCTTTCCCCATAACAGGGAGGGAAAGGATAGGAGCCGTCATCAATCTGTTCTTCAAGTCCTCGAAGCTCCTCTGGCAATCCTCACCCCAAATAAACTTAACTCGTTTACGCGTCAGACGGGTGAGGGGTGTGGAGAGTTTCGTAAAACCCTCCACGAACCGACGGTAATATCCTGCCAAGCCTATAAAACTGCGAACCTCTGATACCGTCGTCGGTCGGTGCCAATTCCGGACTGCCTCAATCTTCGCTGGATCCACTGCCACTCCTACGGCTGAAATCACATGGCTCAAAAAGACTACCTCTCGAAGCCAAAACTCGCACTTTGACAGCTTGGCATACAACTTCTTCTCTCGCAGAAGTTGCAGCACAATCCTCATATGCTCCTCATGCTCCGCATCACTCCGGGAGTATATCAAAATATCATCGATGAACACGACGACAAACTGATCCAGGTAAGGTCAAAAAATCCTGTTCATTAAATCCATAAAGGCGGCTGGAGCATTAGTCAATCCAAAAGGCATGACGGTGAACTCATAATGCCTGTACCGTGTCCTGAATGCCGTCTTCGGAATGTCCTCGGCCTTCACCTTTAATTGGTGGTAACCTGACTGAAGATCAATCTTGGAGAAGACACAAGACCCTTGCAGCTGATCGAACAGATCATCAATGCGCGGCAAAGGGTACTTGTTCTTGATGGTCACTTTATTCAACTCTCGATAATCCACACAAAGCCGGAGTGAACCATCCTTCTTTTTCACAAATAGCACCGGCGCTCCCCAAGGTGATACACTGGGCCTAACAAAGCCCTTATCCATCAAGTCCTGTAGTTGCGCCTTTAACTCTCGCAGCTCAGCCGGTGCCATCCTGTAAGGAGCCTCAGAGATTGGCGTAGTTCCTGGGACTACGTCAATCAAAAACTCAATCTCCCTATCCGGCGACATAGTAGTCAACTCTGGTGGAAACACATTCGGGAACTCGCGGACAATAGGGATATCCCTGAGTCCCCGTGCCGCCGTAGGCCCCTCAATCACACTAGCCAAAAAGGCTATGCATCCACTGCGAATCATCTGCCTCGCACGGGAAGTCGAAATTACTGAGGCGAAGAAAGCGCTCTGGCACCCTCTATAAACAACCACCTCCTGGCCTGGCTCACTAAAGGTGACCGTCCTCGCGGCACAATCTATAGTCGCAAAGTGTCGGGCCAGCCAATCCATACCCAGTACTATGTCGAAGTCCCGCAGCTGACTCAGGACCATCAGGTCCGCTGGCATAACCCACGACTCAACCTGTACAGGGCAGGACCAACAACACTCCTCCACATGCAGGGCATGATCAGGGATCTGAACCTCTACTGCCCGTGGCAACCGACTTAACTCTAGTCCATGAGATGATGCGAATGCTCTACTAATGAAAGAATGCGATGGACCGGTATCAAATAAAATACGGGCTCTACTACCAAAAAGTAAAGTGATACCTGCTACCACATGGTCGGCTGCCGAGGAATCCTCTACCTGAGCGGCGTAGACCCGCCCGCTCTGTGCTGGAGGCCGATAGTCTGAAGGGTGGGAGGAAGGAGCCCTGCTCGCTGGAGCATAGGGCCACTGCTGGGGCACAAAAGGGGCCGATGCCGAGGAAGGAGCCGTCGATGTCGAGAAAGGACAAGTAGCTCGCAGATGACCGGACTGCCCGCATCGAAAACAGCGTCCATGCCTCAAGTCACAAGTATCAGAGGGGTGCTGACCCCTACAGAAAACACACCCAACTGTAGACCGGGGCTGCCTCGACTGCTGCTGCTGCTGCCTCTGCCGTTGAGACCCCTGTTGTCGCGACTGTGACCTCTGCTCTGAACAAAGGGCTTCAAAGATGATGAAATTTACCTAGTTTGTAGCAAGATTTAGCCCTCCTCTTCAGCATGAAAAATGTAGGTCTCTGAGTCCTGGTAAATTCCCCGCAAAAATGAGCCTAAAATTCCACTTCTTCAGTCCTAGGGAGCAAAAACACTGAACATTGCTCAAAACCACATCCAGAATCTCAGCTGTTCACAAAAGTCTCAGAAATGACTCAATTTACCTATTTTAGAGTCCAAATTTGAAGTTCCAGAAAGTACAAAAATTGAATCTCTTTAAGTCCTGGAAATTTTCCAATAAAAACCAACTTAAAATTCCATTTGTACATCCCAGGGGAGTAAAAACACTAACCTCTGCTCAAAATCCTCCACAGAAAATAAATGTCTCAAAGATTGCTATAATTACCTGGTTTAGAGCTCCAATTAGGTACCATAATCTATACAAAAGTTGTAGATATTGAAGTTGTGAAGAGAACCCCACAAGAATCATCCCAAAATTCCACTTCTACAATTCTGGAGACCTCCTGGAAGAAAATGCGACGAAGTGGAACCCAAAACCAGCAATGACCAAGCTCCAACAATGGTGTTTTCGATGGTGGAGAAGAAGAAGATGAAGGCTGCTTCATGGACTCCTTAGTAGCTAAGAAGGAGATGAAGTCCAAAAGAGCTAACCCCAGCCATTAAGCTCCTTTAAATAGGCTTAACAACCTCCAAAAGTGAGCTTGAGGTGCACCAAAACACCTCACCCATTCCCCCTCTCACACCAATCCCCCTTGCTCCCGATCCGGTGCAACGGGGGTCGGACCAAATGGTCCGACCGCCAGGGGTCACGCATGAGCGGCGCCAGCAAGGCCCGGCCCACGCGCGGGCGCGGGCGCGCCACGCGCGCGCGCGCATGCGCGGCGCGCGCATGAGCGGCGCGTGCCTGCCCGGTGCACCGCCCGTGCACCGGCCCCGCGGTAGCCCACCTGCACCCGGTGCACGCCTCCCCATGCACCGCGCTGCACCCGCCGGTGCATGGTTCGTGAACCGGCCGCCGTGAACCCGGTCCACAGCCCCAGCAACACCCAAAACACTATTTTAAGCCCAAAAATATCCAGAAATAGTGTATTTCGCACAGTTTTTCGCACTGAGTCCATTGCCTTCTCTTCACTCTGCGACCTCGATAATCTAGTAACAAAGTCCATGGTCACATAATCCTAGCTATTTTCATTCTGGTATTGGAAGGCTCTGTAACTTGCTGGCGAGAACCTGATGTTCAGCTTTAACTTGTTGCCAAGTTACCATGAGAAAGGAACCTCTCAATATCTCTCTTCATTTCAGTCCACCAGAATTGTGCACGGAGGTCTCTATACATCTTAGTACTACCTAAGGGAAAGTTATAAGGTGTATAGTGAGCCTCCCTCAGTATCTTCTCTCCAATCCTTAAATCCATAGGCACACAAATGCGATCCCTGTACCTAAGTACTCCCGCTGTATCAATGGCAAAATCCCCAACTTGACCCTGCTATGTCTGATCTCTAATCCTCGCCAAATAGGGGTCCCCACTCTGTTTTTCCTTAATCCTATTTAACATAGTTGGCTGCAAGACTAAAAAATATAAGTCTTGCTACAACCTCAATGTCCAAATGCCTCAGCTGCTCTAATAGTGGCATCTACTGGGTAATGAACAAACTCAATGAATACACTGCTTGTCTACTCAAGATATCTGCATCCATAATCACTATCCCAGGGTGGTACTATAAACCCAAGTCATAATCTTTTACCAATTCCAGCCATCGGTGTTGTCTCAAGTTGAGCTTCTTCTGAGTGACAAGTATTTCAGCTCTTGTAATCAATAAAAATTTTACAATCCTCCCCATACCGATAGTGGCGCTACAGCTTTTGTAGTGAACCGGAACTTGGTATATAAACAAAATATAAATAAAAATGGTATGAAATACTATTTTTATTGAGTTAGAAAAGTACAGGATGACCTGGAAGTGAATTGGGCCCAAATCGGGATTAAAATAAGATATCAAGAATCTTATGTGAGAAAGTGGGCCCAGATTGTAAGTGGAAAATTCACAGTCTCGGAAAATTCTGAGAAAATTACGGGAGCTCCGTAAATGTGTTTTAAGGCCACAGTAAAAGTTTCGCGTCGATCGGACACCCGGATAGAGAGAACGGGCTCCGCCAGCAAATTCAAATATAGTGGGACTTTTGGTAACCCAAAGATGGTCCAAATTGAAAAGTTTAAGTTCCAGGTGGTAAATTAAGTTAAACTGTGGCTGCCCGTCAAATTTGAGCGGAAACGGGCGAGAAACGGGCAAGAACGGACAAAAACGGGCGAAACTGGGCTTGGGCCCAAGTTTCGGGCGCCCGAAAGTGGATTCCGGGCGCCCGAAAGTGGATTCCGGGCGCCCGGAAAGCACTGTAGCAAACCCGGTTTTGGGGGCTGCAGTGAACCGGGCTGCACTGTAGCGAACCCGGTTCACTGTAGCAGCCCGGTCCGAAAGAGATGCGCCCGAAAGTTACTGTAGCGGCCCGGATCCCGAGGCAGTGGCACGTATCCCGAGGCAGCTGGCGCGAATCCCGAGGCAGTGGCACGGATCCCGAGGCAGTTGGCACGGATCCCGAGGCGGTTGGCACGGATCCCGAGGCAGTGTCACGGATCCTGAGGCAGCTGGCGCGAATCCCGAGGCACGAGCGCGAATCCCGAGGCACGGGCGCGAATCCCGAGGCATGGCAGCGCCCGGGAAGCGCTGTGGCGCGCGGCTCGAGGCGTGCGTGGTAGGTGAAGACCGCCACGTGGCGTCTTCTCATTGGGCGGTCTGACCGAGGGAGCGGGGGCGCGTCGGGAACACGCGCGACGCCTGGCGCGGTGTCAGCGGGGGTGGCCACGTGTCGGCCCCCCATTGGCCGGTCAGCGCGACGTGACGCGTTGACGCGACGCGACGCAGCTACCCCGGGAGGTAGTGCGGTCCACGTGGCGGCCAAGGATTGGCCGCCGATGTTCGGTGGTCGCGGTGCACGGGTCCAGGGACACGTGTCGGCCCCTGGGTGGCCGAGCGTTGATGACGTGGCGCCTAGCTGGCATGCCGTGGACCGTGGACCGTGTTGGGGGCGGTTACTGTAGCCGCCCGAAAGTTTTCGGGCGCCCGAAAGGGTGCGCCCGAAAGTCCGGAAATGGCCTATAAAGGCCCGAAATGCCCCCTTTTTCTCCTTTTTCTCCCTGTTGGCTTCACCCGAGCGTACCAGGAGGAGAACCGGGCGATTTCGCCCAGGGTTTTCGAGGGCGCACGAGCACGCCGTGGACTCCGTGGAGCGCGCAAGTTGCTCCAAGGATGCTAATGGACGCGATGGACGTCACGACATTGACGAGGTAGGCCCGTGTGTCGTTTTTGTGGTATTTTTGGCACAGTTTTGAAGTTTCATTTTGGATTTTGGATTTGACCCCTTTGCCACGTGCATGTTAGGGACCCAACTTTCTGTGCCGTTTTACTGCGCAAGTTTCACGGGCGTTTTGGACGCGCCTCGTTTTGCGTGCCGCTCGTGGAGACATGCACCGTTTTGCGTGGGGATACGGCGAATGTGCACGGTTTTGGATGCGAACTCGGAAAACGTGCATCGTTTTGCGTGCAACGTTGAAAATGGAACGTGCACCGTTTTGCGTGCCCAACCGAGGTATGTGCTCCGTTTTGCGTGTAGGTTGGACTAACGGGCACCGTTTTTTGTGCAGACTCTAACAATACGTCTCGTTTTACGTGCAGGGTCGAAAAAGTATGCATCGTTTTGCGTGCAACCCTACAATGGAGCGTGCAGCGTTTTGCGTGCCAATACGGGGTACGTGCTCCGTTTTGCGTGCGGGTTGGACCAGTGCGCGCCGTTTTGCGTGTAGAATCTAATGGTTTGCATCATTTTTCGTGCAGGCTAGGAAAAAGATGTGCACCGTTTTGCGTGCTACCCTACAGTCGGACGTGCACCGTTTTGCGTGCAGATTTGAGGTACGTGCACCGTTTCGCGTGCAGATCGTGTTGCCGCGCATCGTTTTGCGTGCCGGCTGAAGTGGGGCGCATTATTTCACGTATGGGTTTTAATGACGTGCACAGTTTTGCGTGCAGGTTTAGAGGACGTTCATCGTTTTGCGTGCGGACTCGAGGGATGTGCACCGTTTTGCGTGCAAGCTCGAGGAAACAAGTGGAATTGCGCGGAGACCAATTGCAAGTGTCTACAAGCAATTGGGGACACTACAAGGTAGGGAATTCTGCCGAAAATGGGTGATCTCTTCCCTTGCTCCTTTGCTTTTCGATTCGAAGCATGATAGTAGCCTGTTAGAGGCGTTAGGTAATTATGATTAAGATTGCCTGTGTAGATGGATTCAGATGAAAAAGTGCAACTGTTGATTGCCAGAGATAGAGGAATAGATGTGCATGTGCAAATGGACACAGAGAAAAAGTGCAACTGTTGGTTGCCAAAGATATATGATGAATATGCATGCGTAGGAGTAATTACTATTTGATGGATGAAATGAAAATAATTGCATGCATGAAAAAGGTTAGCTATTATGATTGTGATCATGTTAGGGTACAACCCTAGGAATCACGTGACATAAGGGAACAGGACTTATTGGTAGTAAGACTAGGAGAAAACCTAGTATAGGGGTTTGACGAGTGACATCAACTTAGGAGTTATCCTAGGATTGGACGAGTGGCATTGTCTTAGGGGATAACCTAAGGACACTGGATAGAGTGATCAACATAGAGTCAAGGACTCTAGGATGAGTATGACATGGAACTTAGGTAAAGGGAACCTAAGGTGCACTAGAGGAGTTTAAACTCACAGACAAGAAATTAGAGTCAGTGCAACTCTAAGTTAGTAATGGAACAGGAAAATAGAGTTAAGTTAACTCTAGGATTCAATGAGGAATCAGGAAAGTGGGATGAGATCCCAAGGTTAAGGAATTAAATAAATATAACCCTAGAAAGTCATAGGGTGGTTGGGCAAATGAACAATAACTTTAACTTCAATTTGAGTTAAGTAAAGGAAAGTGAAACGTGTAAGAGTCCAGGAGACTCTCTGGTTACCCGTGTGGCAAGACCTAGGGTAAGGGATGAAAAAGTGGTTAATAAGCAAGACAAGCAAATTGCTCAAGATAGAGCTAAAATTTGGTTAATAAGCAAGACAAGCAAATTGCTTAAGATAAAGAGAATGAAAAGAGGATATAAAAGACGCCTTCGAATTTGAGACTCGTCAAGTGGAGCAGGACTCCCTGGGCAGTGACCCGTCGGATGAGGTACTTTCGAAAGGCTTAAAGTTAAAAGCAAGCTAAAAGTGGCTAAAAGCATAAAGAGAATGTAAATGGCGCCTTCGAATTTGAGACTCGTCAAGTGGAGCAGGACTCCCTGGGCAGTGACCCGTCGGACGAGGTACTTTCGAAAGGCTTAAAGTGAAAGTCAAGAGCTAAATGCTCAAAGAAAAGAGAAAGAGATTTGCCAGTGGCAAAATGGGAGCTATAAGTGTGACACCCCCAGAATTTGGATTAGTCCTCTATATAAATGATATAATAGGACTAAATCTCTAACCCGGCTATAGCATTTTGGATGGTAGCAACATCCAAGAGGAACATGAGAGTTAAGCGTGCTAGAGCTAGAGTAGTTCTAGGATGGGTGACCCCCTGGGAAGTGGGGCGTCACAATAAGCTCGAATAAGAAAGGAAAGCAAGGGTTCAAAGGCAAAGAGGCTAAGAACTAAAGTAAAAAGAAAAGAAAAGAAAGAGAATATAAATATCCTACGGTGAAACCAGCCCATGTTGGAGGTACGGGCAGTATCCCTCTCCCGGGCAGTGACCCGTTCGGGACGTTTCTTCCGTAGGACGGGGTAACGAAAATATAAAAATAAAACGGGCGGACCTACGGTGAAACCAGCCCAGGTTGGAGGTACGGGCAGTATCCCTCTCCCGGGCAGTGACCCGTTCGGGACGTTTCTTCCGTAGGACGGGGTAACACTTGCGGGTGTTATCGGCAACCTTAGAAATCTTATCTTATGGTAGCAGGACTACCGGGCTTGGGCCCGTTGGATAAGAATTTCTGAGGGTTTACTTGAACTAAAGCACCAGAATTTAAAGAATAAAGAGAAAATAGAGTGGCCAAGATGGCCGGGTTAGTTGAACCCTGTATGCAGCGGCATAGTGGCCGAGTTGGTGCTTAGTAGCCTAGTATGACTAGACAGAGTAGTGCTGGGTCGATGTGTATATACAGACGGTGATATATTATTTTGCATAGCTGCATTTTGATTTCGAGGATTTTAGTTTCCTAGCACTGTTATTATTGCTGCCATTGCACCAAGTGGTGTAGGACACTTTTTCTCGGTGGTTGAACCCACTGGGAACTCTGTCGGAGTTCTCACACCCCTTGGGTGACCCCCCCCACAGGTTCAGCTTTGGATGTAGCGGTCGAGACGGTTCAGATGCAGACGGCGAGGCATACGTCAGGGGCAAGAGCCCAGCAGCATAGAGACCTAGAGGGTCTAGCAGAGGTATCCCTTTTATGTGTTTCTTGAGTGAACATTGTATGGTGAGGAATTTATGTAAAGGAATTGTAATAAATTTATTTGCAAGTTCAGAAATGTAAAGTGTAAGAAGTTTAGTTTATGGTTCACTCTTGTATGCTTTCATTTCCGCATTAACTGTATGTTATTGAATGAAAGTATTAAATTTATAGTGATTTTTAATACTCTGATATTGAGCTTCCGCATACACTTGTTGTGTTATTATGGATGTTACCGTTCCTTTCGGGTAGAAAAAGGTCTTACCCGATTGGCGGGTCTGTTGGTGTGCCCGAACCGTACAAATAGGCGGACTCGGGGCGTGACAGCTTTAGTGCGAAACCACAGTGCCCAGCTCCCACTCATAGGTAGGGTAATTCTTCTCATAATCCTTCAGTTGATGTGACGCATAAGTAATTACCTTACCATACTGTATCAGAACACCTCCTAGCCCGCTACGGAAAATATTACTGTAAATGACAAAACCCTCTCCCCACTGGTAATGCAATAATCGGTGCCAATATTAATCTTGATTCCAGCTCTTCAAAGCTCTATTAACACTGTTCATCCTAAGCAAATATGATCTCCTTTCCAGTCCATCCGGTGAGAGGAGTAGAGAGCTTCGCAAACCTCTTCACAAAATGACAGTAGTAGCCAGCCAAACACTACGAACCTCAGTGACAGTCGTCGGTCTAGACTAATTCTGAACTGCATCAATCGTCGGTCTAAACCCAAACACTACGAACCTCAGTGACAGTCGTCGGTCTAGACTAATTCCGAACCGCATCAATCTTCGTCAGGTCTACTGCCACACCTGTGGCTAAAATCATGTGAGGACCTGGATCCCCGCGATGAGATTACTGGTTGATTGGCAGCTTCTGAAGGCCTACGTGGTGTGTCGGTGGAGTTTGTGCACAATTTGGACACAAGTGATGGACTTCGAGCTTAAAATAGATCATGTGAGTGATCGTAGGACCCCGTCGGATGTTTAGAAGTGGTTTCGCACGAAGTGGATATTAAAATTGGACTCAGCGCGAAGTTTGGACCAAGGAACACCTCTCCGGATGCCTTCGGCAATTTTTAGAGTTGGAATTTGGAAAAACGGACGGCGGATTTGGATTCAGCGCGCGAAAACGATCAAAATTGGCTATTTACTTGTATTTTTCGGAGCCCGGATGATCCGGCACGGATTTCGAGGCAAGAGCGCACTGTTCCGGCACGGCGGGCGGCGGCGGGCAGTGGCGGCGCGCGACGGCGTAGGCTCGGGCAGGCGGCGGGCGACCGTGGGCAGGCGCGCGGGCGCGGGCAGGAGCGCGGGCAGGCGCGCGGGCATGCGGGCAGGCGCGCGGTCCACGGACCGGCGTGCACCGGAGGCGGGCCACGTGGCGTGACTTGAGTGGTCGGTGCTGTGGACCGGGTCCACGGAGCATGTGGGGCTAGCCTCGGGGCGCGTGCGTGTAGAGGTGCGGGCGGCGTCGCAGGCGCGTACGTGGGCGCGCTGACCGCGGTTTCCCGCGCGTTGGGCGCGCCACGTGTCGGCAGCGCGTTGGACCACGTGGCGTGCGGCGGGTGGTCACGTCGGCTGTTCCCTGTTCTGTGTCGACGTGGCAGTATCTCGGCTGTCACGCCTCGGGGTCGAAACTGCGACCCGGGCTCGCTAACAGATCCGCCATCTGTACGGAAACTGCCGTACAGACGAAGCGTCTAACCTGCAATAAGAATCAACTACAGCTAAACAGATATCAGAGCTGAAAGTAAGACTACTGAAAAGCTGAAATCTAAACACTGTACAACTGAAAATAATACAATATCCATCTCCCAAATACGATCGTATAAAAAGTCCTCTGATACAAAACTCAAAAGGGAGATATCTCTAATAAAATACATCAGTGTACAAGCTCTCAATACAAAAATATCCTCACTACATCAGTCTCTCAAACTGTAAAATAAAGTACAACTCTATACCTCACAACAAAGGTCTCTCAACAGAGGAAAAGAAGTAAACTAATCAACTGAAGCTCTCCTCTGAAGGGGTACCGCTACACTTCAACGACGGGTAGGGAACTAGCTCGCGACTCCCTCGAAACCGGTCAGAAGGATCAGCAACTAGAGCACAGGAACAGGAGTAGAAGTCCCAGGGGAAAAGACACCACGACGGGTGTGAGAACTACTTCCCACAGTAGTTCTCAGTAAGTGCCGTCAACAAGCCCAACGGTCTGCCCACTAAGTCTACTAGAGGCAAAAGATAATAATGCAATGAAATCTGAACAAGAAAAGCTGGAGCTACTCTACAGCTACCATGCCTCTATCTAGATGCTCAAAAAGTGGAACAGATGAAAGTAAAAGTGACCACTCGCACCCAAGGTGCTCAATCGACCCAATCGAACTGACTGCCTCATAGGGTCCAGTCAAGCCTGCTCCTGTCGACTAGGAACGCACCTGCCCACTACCACACATCCACATGAGGACGGGATTTACGTGGGGCGTCCTGTCCGACTAACTCACCCCTCGCGCAAAACTGCCTCAACAGGCCCATCATCGCATCCACTGCGGAATCTCAGGGGGCGCGACTCCAACTGAGGAAAACGGCGCGGCATAGAGTATCAAACATTAGAATATGCAGGCTATAGTCAAAATCCATGCTCACTCTCAGAACGGTTGGACTCAAGATCCCCAAATATCTCGCACAACAGTCGGAGCACTCTCGACGACTCAGCTGATCAGCTCACACGAAACACGAGACACTAGCCTCTCCAACAGCTCGCAGCACAAAGCACACTGGCTGGAGGTACTCCACAGCCAGGAACGACCCACAACTCAGGCTAACAATACAGGTCGGACAACACCCAACAACACTGACCGGAAGATACTCGACGGCCCGGGAGTACCGTCTGCTCAACGGCTCCCTCCCACGACAGCACAACAGGGATATAAGACCTTCCGGGACTACCGTTTACCTAAACGGCTCCCGGCACAGATAAGCAACCCACAACAACTACCAGACTCCACTCTGCTCCCAAGCACGAGTGCAAATGCATCCCACACTAAAAGAAAGTCCCGACCTCTCGGCCCACTATCCGGGCGAGGATAACACTATGTCCAGGAATAGAAAAACAGTGTGGGTGTCTAAACATAAATAACCCTAGCCCAAGTGAGGGTTTTCTACTGGTCTGGTTACACATGCAACATATGACGGGGGTGCTAGGTCAAGTTCCAAGATAACTATATTAACAGATGATAAAAGGAATAACAATTCCTACAATCTAGCATGCTACACAAGAAAATAAACTATCATGCATAGTCCTACATCAGTAGAATTACTGTACAGTCCATAAAACTTGGAGATAAGGCCACCCACCTCGATTTGCCACCAATTGCTCGTAGACACTTACAATTGGCCTCCACGCGATCCGCACGCAAAACGAGGCCCGCTGCCGGAGTCCGCACGCAAAACGGAGCACAATGCCGAAGTCCGCACACAAAATAGAGCACGGTGCCGGAGTCCGCACGCAAAACGGTGCATGGTGCCGGAGTCCGCACGCAAAACGGAGTCCGCACGCAAAACGGTGCACGGTGCCGGAATCCGCATGCAAAACGGAGTCCGCACGCAAAACGGTGCATGGTGCCGGAGTCCGCACGCGAAACGGTGCACGGTGCCGGAGTCCGCACGTAAAACGAAGTCCGCATGCAAAACGGTGCACGGTGCCGGAATTCGCACGCAAAACGGAGCACGGTGCCAGAATTCGCACGCAAAACGGTGCACGGCGTCGGGGACTGCACCCAAAACGGTGCAGTAAAACACGGTCCCTAACACAGATAAGAGCAAGGGGGGTTAAATCCAAAGTCCAAAAGAACGCCCCAAACTGCGCAAAAACACCGTAAAATTAACACACGGGACCTACCCGACTGCGCCGCCGCCGCCGAAACGCTCCCGTCGGAAAACCTCGCGCGCTCCACGAGGCCCACGACGCCACGCCGCACTTCCCACCACCTCCTCCCTCACTCTCCCTCTCGCTCGGTTGAAGAAGATGGAAAAGAAGGGAAGAAAACGGCGTGCGGGGGAGAAAGAAGGAGAAGAAGAAGAGGAGGGGAAAGGGGGATGGTCCACGGTGCACCGGCCAATCCAGGCCCTCCAGCCGCCGGCCCACGGCACAAAAGCGGTGCACCAGGTGCAGGCGACCGCGCGCCGCGCCACGTGGCCGCGCCCCTGCGCGCCACGCGGGCGCGCAGCCCGCACGCCACACGGGCGCGTGACATCGCGCCCGCGCAGGCGCGGGACACGGGCGCGCCACCCCGCGCGCCCGAGCGGGCGCCAGTGGGGGCCCGCCACGTGGCTGTGACACCCCCGGAATTTGGATTAGTCCTCTATATAAATGATATAATAGGACTAAATCTCTAACCCGGCTATAGCATTTTGGATGGTAGCAAGATCCAAGAGGAACATGAGAGTTAAGCGTGCTAGAGCTAGAGTAGTTCTAGGATGGGTGACCCCCTGGGAAGTGGGGCGTCACAGTTGGTATCAGAGACATTCACCAGCCGGAAATGTGAGATGAGTCTCGGCTGAGCCAGGGTTATATAGCGGGTAGAGCGAGGCTCCCCGGCTAATGACCGTTGTGAGTGGAGTGCAGCTCCTCACAAGGTCGGCTAAGGCTAGCGAGACGAGTCTCACATCGCCTAGTGCTTGTGAGTGTGCTTGAGCCTGACGTGGACGTCAGGGCTTAAAGGGGGGAAGAATGTGACACCCCCGGAATTTGGATTAGTCCTCTATATAAATGATATAATAGGACTAAATCTCTAACCCGGCTATAGCATTTTGGATGGTAGCAAGATCCAAGAGGAACATGAGAGTTAAGCGTGCTAGAGCTAGAGTAGTTCTAGGATGGGTGACCCCCTGGGAAGTGGGGCGTCACAGTGGCGGCCCCTCGCGTGCGCCCCACGCCGCAGGCGCACTTTCCAAGCGCGCCTGCCTGCCGCGCCATCCCGAGCCGTACGCCCTCGGGATTCGTGCCGCGGCACACCACGAAAAACGCGCACGCCTCGAATCTCGTGCCGCGTCGCCTCGAAAAACACGCAATTCATCCGGGCTCCAAATCAAACAAGTAAATAGTCCATTCTCAACGATTTCGCGCGCTGAATCCAAAAACGATGTCCGTTTCTCCAAATTCTCAACCGAAAATTTGCCGAATGCCCCCGGATAGCCCACTTGATCCGATTTTCGTGCCGGGTCCAATTCTGAAGTCTGATTTGCCAAATTCCAACTCTAAAAATTCCCGAAGGCGACCGGAGAGGTAATCTTTTATCCAACCTTCGCCCGGAGTCCAAATTTGACATCTACGCCGCGCGAAACCACCTCTAAACACTCCACGGGTCCCCCAATTTTCCACGGGATCTCCTTTTAAGCCCAAAGTCCAACACTTGTGTCCAAATTGCGCGCAAACACACCGACACACTACGCAGGCCTCCAGTGATGCAACTAAATCCCAAATTGCATCACAAATCTATTTCTTGGGCCCGACACGCGCACAAACACTCCCAAAGGCCACTAAACCGACAGTAAACTCATAAGTAGGAATTCGGGTCCTCACATCCTCCCCCACTAAAAGAAAGTTTCGTCCTCGAAACTAGATCAAGTCCATCATGAGTCACAAATTCCGCAGGTAGGTTTCCATCAATACGCCTCCAGCTCCCGAAACACCACTCACTCCCCGTGATTACTCCGCAACAACAACAACAACAAGTACGGTATGGCCCGATGTGCAATTCTCTTATCTCTCGAGCCAGAAATTGCAACGGGCGTCCCTCGTACTCCAACAATCACAGATCTCAAAGGGGCAAGTAAATCACGGGCGAGGAAAAACACATCACTCCTGAGCTGAGACGTGAAATACCCAAGGGGCTCCAGTAAAAGGCTGGGGGAAACTGAAATGACCACTAGTGCAACACGCACCAAACCACATCATGGTGCCAACCTCAACAAGGCGACCCGAAGCATAGCCACACATTCATCCAATAAGGAAAGGAATCCAATAAGCTGGGGTCTTCACTCGGTTACTTCCCGATCCAAAACCACCCGAGTGGACTACTCAACTGCAGGCTAACCTCAAAAGGGATCCTCAAGAGACACAATCTCATGCCACAGTTGGTCACTCAACATGCTATCATAACCCCAACGGACCCACGGGTCGAAGTCGATCCCTCAACTAATAAAGAACACCCTGACGGGGACCAAACCGTCGGTGAACGGGACTGAAAACTGGCTCGCAAGGCGATCATAAAGCTGATGCCCAAACTCGCGGTCAAAAGTCCGAACCATCCAAAAACTCTCACCGTTGTGTACCTACAACGTGGCATCACTACCGTGCACCAACAGCGTGGCATCACCACCGTGTATCAACGGTGTGGCATCACCACCGTGTATCAACGGTGTGGCAACACCACCGTGTATCAACGGTGTGGCATCACCACCGTGTATCAACGGTGTGGCAACACCACCGTGTATCAACGGTGTGGCAACACCACCGTGTATCAACGGTGTGGCATCACCACCGTGTATCAACGGTGTGGCATCACCACTGTGTATCAACGGTGTGGCATCACCACCGTGTATCAACGGTGTGGCATCACTCAAGCATCAAGGTCTCAGATCCTCACAGTCCTATATCCAACACTACCTCGAAATCCCGGAGCTGAGGAAGGGCCAAAAGATCAACAGGCAAAAACCAGGGCCCTAACTGCACTGGGCAGGACCAACAAAACTCATCTATGTGCAACACGTGATCAGGTATCTGAACCTCACGAGCACAAGCTAAGGGTCCTATCTCTAGCCCATACAACAATGCAAATGCCCTACAGAAGAAATGAATGCGATGCTCCGGTAACAAATAACGCTCAAGTGCGTGTAGGGGAGATAAGATTAATACCTGCCACCACGTGGCTAGCTGCCCCCGAATCCTCATCCTGTGCGACATAGACGCTCCCGCTCGGGGGTGGTCGTCCGTCGGACTGCCGTGAAGAAGTGGCCCTAACTATCTGGCCATAACCTGTCGAAGCTCCGCCTGTCTGGAAGAGCGGAGGAGGAGGAGCCGAAGCTGCCCAAGCGACTGATGACCCCGCTTTAGGACAAGACCATGATCTGTGCCCTGCCTGTGGTCACACTGCGACGCAAAATGCGGCCCACCACAAAGGACACAGTCATCCCGCTGCTGCTGCTGATACATCGGCTGTGGAGAACATCCTGGTCTCTGTCTCCTCTGAGACTCACGACCCTCAGACTGGAATCGTGGCGGCCCCGGGGGTCTCGATCTACTCGACTGTCCAAACTCAGGCGGCACTGGATGCCTCTCCCCGGAGCTGGTCCCTGGCGCTCCGTCTATCTCTGACATGATCACTGATCCTCGGTCAACCCGCTAAGCATGCTCAATCGCTGCATCTAACGTCGGCACCCGCCGAGAATACACCAAGTGATAGATATTCCGATGCAGTCCTTTCTCAACTAGCTCAACCTCCTGGGCCTCATCCAGGCGACATGGGGTACACCGCTCAACAATCGCAAAACTCGCGAACATACTCCAGAAGAGGTCGACTCCCCTGCTGCAGGAGTCTAAGATCCCCTTCCAGTTTCTGCTTACACTGTCAGGAAAGAAGGCCCTGAGCCGCAAAGCACGAAACTGGTTCCAAGTCAACAACTGCGCTCCCGGTAGTCCAACAGGACGAACTCGACGCCACCAAATCTCGGCGTCCTGTCAGACCATCTCAATCTCACTAAAGCAACCACCTGGTAACTCGGCCAGGGCATGTACCCACCTGGTAACTCGGCCAGGGGTATGTACCCATCTGGTAGCTCGGCCAGTGGAAAGTATCCTCCTGGTAACTCGGCCAGGGAAAAGTGTCCTCCTGGTAACTCGGCCAGGGCATGTGCCCACCTGGTAACTCGGCCAGGGGCAATGTATCCATCTGGTAGCTCGGCCAGTGGAAAGTGTCCTCCTGGTAACTCGGCCAGGAAAAAGTGTCCTCCTGGTAACTCGGCCAGGGCACGTGCCCACCTGGTAACTCGGCCAGGGGTAATGTGTCCATCTGGTAGCTCGGCCAGTGGAAAGTATCCTCCTGGTAACTCGGCCAGGGCATGTGCACACCTGGTAACTCGGCCAGGGCAATGTATCCATCTGGTAGCTCGGCCAGTGGAAAGTGTCCTCCTGGTAACTCGGCCAGGAAAAGTGTCCTCCTGGTAACTCGGCCAGGGCATGTGCCCACCTGGTAACTCGGCCAGGGGCAATGTGTCCATCTGGTAGCTCGGCCAGTGGAAAGTATCTACACAGCTGAGACCGCCGTCACTCCAAACGGCTCCCACAACAACACCCCACTCATAGGCGAGAAGAACCGACTGACGCGGCAAAGATCCGAAAATCCCGATAGACCGGTGCCTAGAACCCCAATCAAACAAGAACAGACTCTAGGCTCAGCCTATCGAAGTTCTCGATCCTTTACCGTTCAGGGATTCGGCCCCTCTCGGTTAAAGTGGGAAACTATCTCAACACACAAACTCCTGGGTCTCGCTCTGCTCTGATAGCTCTGCCTCCCGCTGCCCGGGTAATCATCAGGTGCGGGGTGTGTCCTCTTCACAACACGACGTCTCAGGAGTATCGTAGTCCACTGCACAATAACAAACGTCAGGACACAACAACCATACGACCCAATCCAGCGAAAGTCTAAGACATGTCATCCATTCCATAGCATTATGTTGTCTGCAGCCAACATAATCGCTTAGGAAAGTAAACATGCCAATCACTCATCCCGTCTCTTGGGAGAGGTAAAAACTCAATCAGGACTCTCGCTAAAGTCACGACTCTCACGTAGTCATCCTAATGTCCAACCACAAGCCTAGGGTTTCTAAGTCCACCACGACCTACAACCTAGGCTCTGATACCACTCTAATCTGTCACGCCCCGGGGTCGAAACTGCGACCCGGGCTCGCTAACAGATCCGCCATCTGTACGGAAACTGCCGTACAGACGAAGCGTCTAACCTGCAAAAAGAAACAACTACAGTAAACAGATATCAGAGCTGAAAGTAAACTACTAAAAACTGAAATCCAAACACTGTACAACTGAAAATAATACAATATCCATCTCCCAAATACGATCGTATAAAAAGTCCTCTGATACAAAACTCAAAAGGGAGATATCTCCAATAAAATACATCAGTGTACAAGCTCTCAATACAAAAATATCCTCACTACAACAGTCTCTCAAACTGTAAAATAAAGTACAACTCTATACCTCACAACAAAGGTCTCTCAACAGAGGAAAAGAAGTAAACTAATCAACTGAAGCTCTCCTCTGAAGGGGTACCGCTACACTCCAACGACGGGTAGGGAACTAGCTCGCGACTCCCTCGCCTCGGTCAGAAGGATCAGCAACAGGAGCACAGGAACAGGAGAAGAAGTCCCTGGGGAAAAGACACCACGACGGGTGTGAGAACTACTTCCCACAGTAGTTCTCAGTGGGTGCCGTCAACAAGCCCAACGGTCTGCCCACTAAGTCTACTAGAGGCAAAAGATAACATGCAACGAAATCTGAACAAAAAAAGCTGGAGCTACTCTACAGCTACCATGCCTCTATCTAGATGCTCAAAAAGTGGAACAGATGAAAGTAAAAGTGACCACTCGCACCCAAGGTGCTCAATCGACCCAATCGAACTGACTGCCTCATAGGGTCCAGTCAAGCCTGCGCCTGTCGACTAGGAACGCACCTGCCCACTACCACACATCCACATGAGGACGGGATTTACGTGGGGCGTCCTGTCCGACTAACTCACCCCTCGCGCAAAACTGCCTCAACAGGCCCATCATCGCATCCACTGCGGAATCTCAGGGGGCGCGACTCCAACTGAGGAAAACGGCGCGGCATAGAGTATCAAACATTGGCATATGCAGGCTATAGTCAAAATCCACGCTCACTCTCAGAACGGTAGGACTCAAGATTCCCAAATATCTCGCACAACAGTCGGAGCACTCTCGACGACTCAGCTGATCGGCTCACACGAAACACGAGACACTAGCCTCTCCAACAGCTCGCAGCACAAAGCACACTGGCTGGAGGTACTCCACAGCCAGGAACGACCCACAACTCAGGCTAACAATACCGGTCGGACAACACTCAACGACCTGGGACCACCGTCAACCCCAACGGTTCCCAACAACACTGACCGGAAGATACTCGACGGCCCGGGACTACCGTCTGCTCAACGGCTCCCTCCCACGACAGCACAACAGGGATACAAGACCTCCCGGGACTACCGTTTACCCAAACGGCTCCCGGCACAGATAAGCAACCCACTACAACTACCAGACTCCACTCTGCTCCCAAGCAAGAGTGCAAAAGCATCCCACACTAAAAGAAAGTCCCGACCTCTCGGCCCACTACCCGGGCGAGGATAACACTATGTCCAGGAATAGAAAAACAGTGTGGGTGTCTAAACATAAATAACCCTAGCCCAAGTGAGGGTTTTCTACTGGTCTGGTTACACATGCAACATATGACGGGGGTGCTAGGTCAAGTTCCAAGATAACTATATTAACAGATGATAAAAGGAATAACAATTCCTACAATCTAGCATGCTACACAAGAAAATAAACTATCATGCATAGTCCTACATCAGTAGAATTACTGTACAGTCCATAAAACTTGGAGATAAGACCACCCACCTCGATTTGCCACCAATTGCTCATAGACACTTGCAATTGGCCTCCACGCGATCCGCACGCAAAACGAGGCCCGCTGCCGGAGTCCGCACGCAAAAAGGAGCACGATGCCGAAGTCCGCACACAAAACGGAACACGATGCCGAAGTCCGCACGCAAAACGATGCACGGTGCCGGAATCCGCACGCAAAACAGAGTACGCACGCAAAACGATGCACGGTACCAGAGTCCGCACGCAAAATGGTGCACGGTGCTGGAGACCGCACGCAAAACGAAGTGCGCACGCAAAACGATGCACGGTGCCGGAATTCGCACGCAAAACGGAGCACGGTGCCAGAATCCGCATGCAAAACGGAGTCCGCACGCAAAACGGTGCACGGCGTCGGGGACCGCACGCAAAACGGTGCAGTAAAACACGGTCCCTAACACAGATAAGAGCAAGGGGGGTTAAATCCAAAGTCCAAAAGAACGCCCCAAACTGCGCAAAAACACTGTAAAATTAACACACGGGACCTACCCGACTGCGCCGCCGCCGCCGAAACGCTCACGTCGGAAAACCTCGCGCGCTCCACGAGGTCCACGACGCCACGCCGCACTTCCCACCATCTCCTCCCTCACTCTCCTCTCGCTCGGTTGAAGAAGAAGGAAAAGAAGGGAAGAAAATGGCGGTGCGGGGAGAAAGAAGAAGAAGAAGAAGAGGAGGGGAAAGGGGGATGGTCCACGGTGCACCGGTCCACGGTGCACCGGCCAATCCAGGCCCTCCAGCCGCCGGCCCACGGCACAAAAGCGGTGCACCAGGTGCAGGCGACCGCGCCCGCGCAGGAGCGGGACACGGGCGCGCCACACGGGCGCGCGCCCCCGCGCGCCCGAGTGGCCGCCAGTGGGGGCCCGCCACGTGGCGTCCCCCCGCGTGCGCCCCACGCCGCAGGCGCGCTTCCCAAGCGCGCCTGCCTGCCGCGCCATCCCGAGCCGTACGCCCTCGGGATTCGTGCCGCGACACACCACGAAAAACGCGCACGCCTCGAATCTCGTGCCGCATCGCCTCGAAAAACGCGCAATTCATCCGGGCTCCAAATCAAACAAGTAAATAGTCCATTCTCAATGATTTCGCACGCTGAATCCAAAAACGATGTCCGTTTCTCCAAATTCTCAACCGAAAATTTGCCGAATGCCCCCGGATAGCCCACTTGATCCGATTTTCGTGCCGGGTCCAATTCTGAAGTCCGATTTGCCAAATTCCAACTCTAAAAATTCCCGAAGGCGACCGGAGAGGTAATCTTTTATCCAAACTTCGCCCGGAGTCCAAATTTGACATCTAATCGCGCGAAACCACCTCTAAACACCCGACGGGTCCCCCAATTTCCCATGGGATCTCCTTTTAAGCCCAAAGTCCAACACTTGTGTCCAAATTGCGCGCAAACACACCGACACACCACGCAGGCCTCCAGTGATGCAACTAAATCCCAAATTGCATCACAAATATATTTCTTGGGCCCGACACGCGCACAAACACTCCCAAAGGCCACTAAACCGACAGTAAACTCATAAGTGGGAATTCGGGTCCTCACATCGGCGATCCGGGCGCGCGATGGAAGGCTAGGATCAACGGCACTGTTTGCGCCCGGAAATTCCGGGCGCCCGGAAAGTGTACGAGGATGTGTCTTTTTGGCTTGGATTTCAGCCTATAAATAGGCAACAGGAGCCCTTGGTGCGGGTTTTTTTGGCAGTTTCGGGGTCTCCCTCTTCTGCAGAAGCTTTCTACACTGTACCCTCCCCACTCCGACGGATTTTCGGGATTTTTGGAGACTCCGGCTTCGGCATTATCTGCGACGCGCCGCACAGCGACGCACTTTGGATTTTTTGGCTATTACCGTCGCTCTTCAGTCCGCGAGGCACACCGGATCACCCCGATGGAATTTTGAGCCAATTTTTGTGGCAGCGCGTTCACGAGAGGTAAGGCTTCGTTTTCTGTGTTGTTCACTTCTCCTCATTTCGAGTTTTCGGCATTGCTCCCGAGGTGTTTCTGTGACCGCTTTTCCTGCTATGAGGTTTTCGACAGCGGAGGCTTGTTGATATTCTATCTCCACGTTCGGACATCGGATGGAGACGTGCCTGTACACTTTTTGCATCTACACATCGCACGGAACGTCCTCGAATTTTCCTGGATTTTTCTGAGTTTTTCCCGAAGGTGAAAACCCCCGTTTTCCAGAGCTACGTGCTACATTTTTTGTACAGGATTCTTTTGAGAGGGTCACTTTGTCGGATTTTTATATTGATGTACAAGACTCGGATTGGGACGTGTAGGTACTCGTTTCAAAGGGCTCGACGCGACGCTCGCGGCAGTATTTTTATTGGATTTTTTTGTGGACTCTACGAAGGTGGGATTTAAGTTTCTTTGGGGTTGTATCCCGCAGATTTCGCAGTTTTGTGGATTATCGGCGCCCCGCATTGTTTAATTTGTATCTTGGTCTACAGGTGTCGGAACGGGGCGTATGAGTACTCGTTTTGGGGCTACTCGTCGCGAGGATCGCAACCGTGAATTTTCTAGAATTTTTGGAGCACTGTACACAGGTGAAAGTTCCCTTCCCTCTGCTGGTTTGTTGTAACAGCATGTGCTGTTTTGGAAAAACAGCAAGTGTATGTTTGGGAGTATTGATTAGTGAGTTGTGTTGTTTGTTGTTTGTTGTGGTGTTACATGTTGGGGTGATGTTGTTTTGAGCCGAGACTTGCGCGACATGTACCGAGGATTGCGGGTTCGGCAGATTTTGTTTGCAAGTGGCCACGCTCTTCACCGACTTCGGCTTTGTCTGCGGAAAGCGCTTCAGGTGGGTGCTTTGTTTCCAGAACCGGTGGACGGTTCTCTAATTCTGTATGTTAGGATGCATGCATGTCTAGGGTACACGGTATATGATTGAGATGTAGGTAAGCTTTATAATGACAATTGTATGATTAATTGCAAGAATAATATCTATGTTGATGATTAGTGTAAGCTTACCTAGGATAATGTTACCCTATGTGATTATGTAGCATGCCATGTTAGCACATAGCCTTTTATGTGGTTGGTTTATGCGATGGGGCAGGATTATATAGCTATGTGCGGATTTTTACTCTGAGTTATTATGATCGAGGATTATGGACAGGTGTAAGCATTGATGATTTTGGCATGTGGTTTACTTTCTTATATTCTTCTTGAGAACAAATGCATGCTTGTATGGACATGTAGTTAGGCCACCTTTTACTGCTACACTACTTATTGGAACTTGACTTAGGAGAAACCATGTTATCCTTTTCTCCTTCTTTGGTAGTCAGGCGGTCTGTGTTGCTCGGGTGCGAGCGGGGGTCTGGGGTAGTGTAGCTGGGACATTGGTGGCAGGGACGGGTTGTGCTGGATTGAGGTTGGCAGGGTTTCGCGGTTACCGCGGACTTTGGGCGGTTGACCGGAGGTCGGTTATAGGACTTGATTATAGACGGCAGGGTATTACGGCAACCGCGGATATTGGGCGGTTGACCGGATATTTATTTATGCACCAGATTGGGTATCTGATTTCTCTAGTGGACAGAGTTTCCCACTATTTGAGTATTTTTGCATCTGATTGAGGACCGAGGCTTTCTTTAGTGGTTGGGTTTTCCCACTTTGATCAGAGTCATGATACAGTCCTGCTGATTTACGATACTTATGATACTTGTTACTTAGGCACTTTACTCGTGTGGGTCGCTCCCCTCGAGTGCCACTCCGGAGTGTGCGATTTACAGACTTCGAGTCCTTGAGACTCCCATCCCCTATCGGTGTTATGCGTAGGCTGCCATACCCGATTTGGCAGGCACAGCAGGTAGTACCAGTTTTATTGGTGGCATTAGATTGGGTTTATTACAGATATTTGCTTTATTGTTGCACTCGTGTCAAGGGGACCGAGTGGAGTCTAGTAGCTGTGTTTAGACCAGTTCTAGTGTTGTTGGGAACCGTTTGGGGATACGGTGGTCCCAAGGTCATTGTGAGTTGTTGACCGTTGTGCGAGAGGCTTGGTGATCTTGAGTTTATCCGTTCTGAGAAAAAGCGTGGATTTTGACTATAGCCTGCATGAGCCACTACTCGATAGCGAGTTAGTCCGTTTGGACGCCCTACGTAATTCCTGCCCGTCAGCGGGAGGTAGTTGTAGGTGGACGCAGGTTTGACTGGACCCGATGTGGCAGTCAGCTCGATTGGGTCGATTGAGCACCTCGTGTGCGAGTGTTGCATATCTTTATCAGAGTTTTCCCATTTGAGCATTTAGAAAGAGGCATGGTAGCTGTTGAGGGTCTCTAGCTGTCTTATTTTTAGTCTTTACTGCTTTGGTTATTTCATGCCTCTAGTGGACTTAGTGGGCAGATCGTCGGGCCTGGTGGCGGTACCCACTGAGGACTCCTTTTTTAGGTGTAGTTCTCACACCCGTTGGGGGTTTTCCCCCTCCTCTTCTTTTCTCTCCTTTGTTTTGTAGAGTCTTAGCGGGTGTTGCTGATTCTGCGGTTGTTGATCGAGGCGAGGGAGTCGCGTGCTAGATCCCTACCCGTCGTTGGAGAGTAGCGGTACCCCTTCAGAGGAGAGCTTCTGTAGATTAGCTATTTTATTTTCCTCTTTTGAGAGACTGATGTGGTGAAGACATGATATGTATTGAGAGCCTGTACACTGATGTATTATTGGAGATACCTCCCTGTTGAGTTCTGAGCTTTATATATGAGGATATTGTATGATGATCATTTTTTGGGGAGATGGACATTGTTGTATTATTTTCCAGTTGTACAGTGATTGATTTTAGTTTACAGCAGATTTTTTATTTATAGCTCTGATATCTGTTTAGCTGTAGTACTTTTCTTGCAGGTAGGACGCTTCGCCTATGCAGGTTTGGCATAGGTGGCGGATCTGTTGGCGAGCCCGGGTCGCAGTTTCGACCCCGGGGCGTGACAAATCACATGGCCAGCAATGCAACCTCCTGAAGCTAAAATTCGCATTTCTTAACTTGGCATACAACTTCTTTTCTTGGAGAATGTCGAGATATGTTGAGCATCCTCATCCCTCCGAAAGACTTCCGTTTCCGTTGATAATCATGAGGATTCTGAAAAAGTTTCAGATTGACATCACCGCAACATCTTATCAACATTGCCTGGGGATGATAAATGAATCCACCATTGTGAAGTCCCTTCACAAATTGCCTCATGTTACTCCAACTCCGTCATCCGGAAAGAAACCTGATATCGGCACCTCTGCCTCGCCATCACGACAAGCACCCGGAGCAGATGATGAAGCATCGGTGACCTCAATTTTCAAGCAACAACAACGCCTATCGTTTGAACAAGAACAGATAACCAAAGAACAGAGGCGAATCTCCGAGGAACTTGAGATTATCACGGCATCTCAGATCACATTAACTAAGTCAGTCACTTCGATGAAGAAATTCATGAAGAAAATGTTCTCGAAAATGGGATGCAGTGCTTCTGATGAGTCCGACTCGGATGATTAAGTTTTGCCTAACCTCTGTCATCTTTTTGTACAGTTTTTTCTTGCAGGTTTTCAGTGTTTAGGATTTTCAGTTCAGTTTTTAGTTTCTTTTAGTCTCAGTTCTCAGGTTTTTCATATTTTTGAAACTTTTTAACTCTCCTTACATTTTGTAATTTTGGCTGAGTTTTGTGACAAAAAGGGGGAGAGAGTTTAGAGAACTTTGAACAGTGATTGAACTCTGTGATTGACAATGCTTGAGAGAGAAGAACGTTAAACTTTGAACCTTGAAAGGTAAGTAAGTATCACAACTTGAAAGGTAAGTATCACAACTTTTGCAACTTTTGGTTTTATCTTGTGATTTGATGCATGTCCCTACTAACTATTCGACTAACTATTTGGGCATGTAATATAACTAACAAGTTGCTTGTTGACTAACCTTTCTATGACATTTGGATTTCTATTGCTTAGAAGATATGTTGATTTTTAATTGTGACTCAATTACATATCTGAATGCATAAATGTCATCGTGAGTATGAACTCTATCTCTGCTAGGTTTTGATTGTTGAAAATTCTTGAGGTATCTAACGATCTCTTTTGTCAAGAATGATTTCTTTTTGCAGAGAGTACAGATGTCTAAGTCTAGAGTCTGTTTTAGGAGTTTATCTCATGTATTTAATTTTTGGATCTCCATTGTAAATTTTTGTTGTATGGTGATAGCAACAAAAATATCCTTTTGAATTTTCTTAAGTGGATTTGTGTTTTGTCACGAAACCGCCAAAGGGTGAGATTGTTACGGAATTTGAGTTGGCGTATTTCGTGAAAGTGTTAAGTCTTGAAGATTGAAGATGAAAGAAGTTTGGATCATATACCTCAATCTCAAGAAAGAAGAATTCAAAAGGATCAGGTACGTTTAACTAAAGATTTTTGGTGATCCGAATACTTCTTATAGTGTAGAAACACTTGGAAGAATTTTTTATTGCATAAAAATCAAAAACTGGACATGGGACATGTTCAGGATCCGGATCGGCTTCCAATCCGGATCCCGAAGGGTGTTTGTTCATATGCAAATCCAATCCGGATCCAAGCCACTTTTGATCCGGATCCCGAACATTTGTTTTGGTGAAACTGTATGAACGATCCGGATCGGGCATTTCGATCCGGATCCCGAACCTTTGTTTTTCTGGAAATTGTCTGTCACGTTACGACAATCCGGATCGCAGAAATTCCAATCCGGATCGCCGTCCTGTAAAATTTCCAGAAAAGGTTAGTTTTTGATCCTTATCTTCTTCCAATGGTTTCTAACCTATAAATAGACCCTATGATTCATTTTCTAGGGTAAGGACGAACAACGGAAAAATAGATCCGATACGACCGAAAAAGAAAAATCCACATATAGAGAAGAAAGGAAATCAATAGATTTATTCTATGTTTCTTCATCTATATTGATTGATTTGATTCTAGGTTTTCCAAACTCAGATTTTGAGTAGAATCAAATTAATGAATACTTAGATGGTATTTCCGATCTATCTTTGATCTAAGTATTCGGCGGATCATCACCACCCAAAAACAACGATTTTCCCAAAATCGGCGCGTGGACTCGCGTGGCCTTGTGGATTCAAGGTGCTACCGCTCTCGTGGATTCGGAGCGAGGTACGTTCGTGGATTCGAAGCGTGCTACTAGGTGAAGACCGTGGATTCGGTCGGACATCGTGGACTCGACGTTGGACGCCGTGGATTCGGCGTTGGGCGCTGATCGTGGATTCGAGAAGCGTTGCGGAACGAGCGGAGAAGATCAACTAGGAGCGTATGGTAAAAGGTTGAGTCGTCTGTGAGTACGTTATATCACCTTGTACGTGTTTAATTCTAGTGGATTTCGCAGTGTGATCGGTCCCGTGGTTTTTTACTCCGGTTTGGAGTTTTTCCACGTAAAAATCTTACGTATTTATTTTTATTTCCGCATTGGGTTTTATTGCGCAATGATTTTTTGAGTGTTTATTGTTTACACCTATTCACCCCCCTCTAGGTGTTTTTTCCCCTATTTAGATCCTTTAATACATATAACCCAACATGATTTCACCTGAGTTGTTGACGATGCCGTCGGTTGGGGAATAGAGATTGCGTTTGACATGGTTCGGGAAACCGCGCCACCCTCGACAGCACCTCATTGGATATCGCCGGTAGAGCTGAGACAGCTGATGGCGCAGTTGCAGGATCTGATGGATCGATGGGTCTGTTTGACCTAGTGCCACGCCGTTGATATACGGTGGTGATGCCACGCCGTGGGTGTACGGTGGTGATGCCACGTCGTTGATACACGACTGTGAGGGTCCTTTTATGGTTCGAGTGTAGATAGGTCCGGGTGGTATTTAGGACCTTTTGATGGAGTTATACTCCGGCAGTTGTTCGTCTGGGATACCTGTACCTATGTGGAATTGTACAGTTGCGTATTCTGCCATGATGGCATTCAGGATCCGGTAAGGGCATTATGAACTCATAGTGAGGCCAAATGGAATGATTAATGCCCTGTTGTCTTCAAGATTTGAGGAATGGTGTGTTCCAGTTGTACTTGGACAATTGGGAGTGGTGTTCCCCGAGGATATTTTGATTTACTCCCAAAGCGACTTGGAGCACAATGAGCACTTGTGGATGTGCTACCATGCCTATGTGGATGAAGCTGTATGCCAAGTTATTGAGATACAAGTTTTAGCTTCAGAAGCATACCTTCTTGGGTCACATTGTGTTGGCCGTAGGGGCGGCGGTGGAAATCCGGCCAATATGGATGCTATTTTGGAATTGGCCGAGATCGATAATTATTGTCGAGGTGAGGAGCTTCTTGGACTGGTCAGTGCCAGGAGAGCTTGGCAATTGGATGATGAGACTGATACCAGCGCCAATGCTTGTATTTCCAGTGTTGGGAGAAGGATCTGCGAGTTATAGTGATGCCTCCCTTAGTGACTGTGGAGTTACCGATTGGGTTATTGTTGGGCGTTCTGGATTACTCCGACAGGGCCACTGTGGTGGTAGATACCTGGAACAGGAAAGCTGTTTGGGGTTGAGTTTGATAATTCCACAGCTGGCGCTGTGTGTGATGGTTTTTAAGGATCCACAAGGATCTAAATAGGTACTATCAAACACCTAGAGGGGGGTGAATAGGTGTAATATTTTAAAACTCAAATCTCAGTGCAAAATAAAAACCAATGCGGAAATAAAAAACAGCACACCGAGATTTACGTGGAAACTCCAATCCAGGAGAAAAACCACGGGACCAACACGCAATAACAATCCACTAAGAAAAGAAGAATAACAAGGTGATTACCGACTCCACGGACTCAAACCCCTCCTTCAACTTCTTCGGATCTTGCGCTCCACTGATTGCACGTCCACTGCACACGTTCGAATCCATGAACGCCACTCGAATTCCACGAGCACACGTTTCGAATCCACGAAACGCCTTTAGCACACCGAATCCACGATGCCACGTCGAATCCACGACGCAAACTCAGCCGATAAGAAATATTGGCTTTGATGGTGATCCTTTGCTTAGATTATCATTGAGGAACCGTAGAAGAAATCTCTAAGCAAAGACTAGATCAATTCGACAAAAGATAGATCTTGGAAGAACCGTCGAATTGACCTAAAAGAGGCTAAAAAGAAGAACGATAAAAACCTAGCCTCTAGGGTTGCTCTCAAGTGTTTTATTAATTGATCGGTCTTGATCCCACGTTTTTGAGAAACCCTAAGTGTCTATTTATAGTTTAGAAACCTTTGGAAAGAGATAAGAATCAAAAACTTACCTTATCTGGAATTTTTCAGGACGGCGATCCGGATCGGATTTACTGCGATCCGGATCGTCGTAACGTGATTGACAATTCCAGGAAAACAGGGTTCGGGATCCGGATTGAACTTTCCGATCCGGATCGTTCATGAATTTCAGCAACATCCAATGTTCGGGATCCGGATCAGAATAGGCTTGGATCCGGATTGGATTTGCACATGAACTAATACCCTTCGGGATCCGGATTGGATTGTCTGATCCGGATCCTGAACATGTCCCATGTCCAGTTTTTGATTTTTATGCAATTAAAAATTCATCCAAGTGTTTCTACACTATAAGAAAGTATTCGGATCACCAAAATTATTTAGTTAAACATACCTGATCCTTTTGAATACTTTCTTCTTGAGATTGATGTAACTGATCCACAATTCTTCATCTTCAATCTTCAAGACTCAAGACACTGAGTGTCAACTTGAGCTCTTGTTGAATCTTCTCTAAGTCTTTGATTGCTGATTGACAATTTGATCCCTTTAAGACTCCGACTCAACTCACTGACTTGACTTACGAAATATGCCAACACCAAAATGCCGTAACAGTGTGGACTGTCGAGGCAAACGTGGCTTGTGGTTGTGTCTCTGAGGGTCCCTTTTGATGGTAGACCGCGGCTGAGTAGATCACTCGAATGGTCAAGATTCGGGAGTGACCGAGTGAGGACCCCTCATTGTATCCTTAGTGGACGACAGAGTGGGGTATGCTTCGGATTGCCTTGGTTGAGTTGACACAGGATGTGGTTTGGTGCGTGTTGCACTGGTGGTTATTTTGTTCCCCCAGCATTTTGATGGAGCCCCGTGGTGTTTCATGTCTCAGCTCAGGAGTGTCTTGCTTTGGATCCCTCGCCCGTGATTGACTCTGTCACGCCCCGGGTGTAAACCAGAACCCGGGCCCGCCAACAGATCCGCCGTGCACACAGAATTTTTCATGTACACGAAGCGCTGGTAACCTGCTCAGATATAAGAAATACAATAAAAGAGCAATAAAAACAGAGCTGAACTAAAATCTAATACATCTCAGACTGAAGCTGGAAATAAAATACAATACATCTATAAAAATGATACATCAGTCTCTCCCAGCTCACCAAAATAAATACAACCTGCTGGCAAAAGCCAGTCCCAAATGTAAAAGTACAACCGTCTGAGGAAACATAGGTACATCAACAGTCCAGCTAACCCGCTCATCCTGCCTCGAGATCTATCTACTCAGTCGTCATCTCTCCTCGACCCGCCGCTGAAAACCCAGCAGCACCCGCAGAAGACACTGCAAAACAAGGAAGAAGAAAAAGAAAAGGAAGAATGGGGGTGAGAACTACTAGTAAACCAGTAGCCTCCCCTAGTGGGTAAAACCTCAAACTCTGACACACCCACT
This sequence comes from Tillandsia fasciculata, assembly GCA_029168755.2. Classification (NCBI taxonomy): domain Eukaryota; kingdom Viridiplantae; phylum Streptophyta; class Magnoliopsida; order Poales; family Bromeliaceae; genus Tillandsia; species Tillandsia fasciculata. The sequence continues at coordinate 19,510,977 of CM054942.1, forward strand.
AGGTCTACCAGAGGCAAAAGGGGAAAGAAGAGTGGTAAGAAATAATGACTGCCGAAGAAATGAAACTACCACTACTATGCCTCTAAAACACAGTCCTAGACTGAAATAACCGTATGCAACAATAACCAACCGTCCCAGATGAACCCAATCTGTACCGTCCTCATCATCGGGCAAGTAAGCCGCGCCGATGTGATAGCAAGGCTCCTGCTGCCGCCCTCATCATCGGGCAAATAAGCCGCGCCGATGTGATAGCAAAACTGTCCATAACTGTCTGGCCCCGGCCTCCGGAGGGGAACTCGAGGGGAGCGACCCACTCGAGGAAAGCACTACCGGGCAATAACCGCGCCGGTAAAATAAGTACCAAAAGCAGGAGTAAATCACAACTGTAAAGCCCCGGTGGAACACACCCTCCACTAAAAGAAACACAGATCCCCCAATCTGATGCACAAATGAACATCCGGTCGATCGCCCAAAATCCGCGATCGCCGCAATACCCACAATCACAATCATGTCCTACATTCGACATCCGGTCAACCGCCTACTGTCCGCGGTAGCCGCTATAATCCCGCAACCCATAATCAAACACAACCTGTCACCGACCCTCAGGTCCTCGCTACACTATCCCAAACCCCTGCTCGAACCCGAGCAACCAGACTCAAGGGTCTAAATAAGAAGGAGAAAAGAAACAAACATGGTTTCTCCTATGTCAATTCCAGCATGATAGTGTAGCAGAAAAAGGGCCTATCTAGGTGACCAAACAAGCATGCATAAGTTCTCAAGAGCGATAAAGAAAGTGTCCCAATAATCCTGTTCCAACATGCTATATCCACCAAATTAATCTCACATAAATCATCCACCTATGCATGTACAACAGATCCTCAAGTGGTGCTCTCCTACAAGTCATTTCATATTATCCCATCATGAAAGTAAATTCCACATGCAAGGTTGAGTGCTAAAATTCTATCCATACAACATATCTAAGTCCCAACCATTATCAGATATCCACAATAGTACTTTTCATGTGATGGCTCACAATTATATTATTTAAGCATGCAGGTCCAAATAAAGGGATCACTCTAATATTCCTAGTGAGCATGTCAAAATAGAGGTAAACAACGACCACCCACCTGAAGTGCAAACTGTCCAAGTCCGTACAGCTAGAAAATACCAAAACTCCAAATCCTTGCTCCCACAATATTAGCACATCCGCAATACTCCTGGTACAGTACAAAGCTCACTAATTACACTTAGGCTCCCAATTAGTGCTCTTACAAATACATACAACAACAGTCCCAAAACTGTTAAATTATCACCTGCAGAAAGTGCCCAGAAAATTCCAAAAAAATATCACGGCGATCCTTGCGTCGATAGCTTCGTAACGGTACCTTGCACGCCCAAATCAGAGTTCGGTAAGTCAAGATAAAAATCCGGCAAGGGGGGTACACTCATACAAAACTGTGCTAAACTGTACACTGTTCACTGAGAAAAAGTAATTTTCACCTCGAAATAAAATCTCACAAAAATCCAATAAAAATACGAGCGCGTTCCTTGCGATCCGTAGATGAAAAAGTTGTATAAGCTCGTTTCCGTCTGACGCTCGTGCGCAAAGATATGGCCAATATACCCCGCTGCTGTCAAGTAAAGTCCACACAGAAAATGGGTCACTGTTTGCCTCGGGATCCGTGCCAAAACCTCGAAACGGGAAAGTGCGACCAAAACGAAAGATGAAGTCCTACCTCTTAGGAGTCTGCCGGTGCAAGAATCACAGCAAAATGATCTCGGGGTAGCCCAGGGGAGCAAAAACACTATCGCTGCGCCGAAGAAGAACACTAGAATGCAACGTCGCGCCGCACCGTAAAATGGGGAACCTCGGGATTCGAGCCTCCTAAAATCCTAGAACTTGGCAGGGAGATCAAGCTCGTAGAGATGAAAATCTTTGCTTAAGGGAGCTCGGGCTGAAGGTGAAAGGGTTGAGAGAAAAAGAACAAAGAAAGGGCGGGGTTGGGACTTTATATAGGCAGAAAAATCTTTTGAAATAATTCCCTCTGTGTCCCCACTTTCGGGCGCCGAATATTTTCGGGCTGCTACAGTAACGGCCGGCCTTACTGTTCACGCCCGAACCTCCTGGGCCGGCCACGTAGCCCAGCCCACCTCTCTCCCGGGCCCCGCTGCACCCGGAGCACCTGCGCCGCGAATGGCGACGCGCCACGTGTCCCCGGCGACCGTGCACCGCGCACGTCGCGCCGTGCACCGCGCACGTCGCCGTGCTCCCCGGTCACCTGCCGCGTACCACCTGCCCCGGTCACTGCCCCACCTGCCGCGTGGACCAGGAGCACAGAACCGCACCAACCACCAACCGCCACGTGGCACCGCCTGGTGCACTCCCCCGCCGTGGACCGCGCGCCTGCCCGCGCACCCGGGCGCCTGCCCGCGCCCTGCCCGCGCCGCATGCCGCCGCCTGCCGCCTGCCCGAGGCCCGCGCCGGCCGCCGCCCGCCGGCGCCTGCCCGCCGCCGCCGGCGATCGCCGGAAACACTGTTCCGGCATGAACAGTACCCGCAAGCAACAAAACGACAAGTAAATAGTCCATCTTGACCGTTTTCGCGCGCTGATTCCAAAAACGACGTCCGTTTCGCCAAAATCCGACTCTAAAATTTGCCGGAGGCTCCCGCAAGCACAAAACTGCCCAAACTTCCGGGAGTCCGCTTTTGGACATCCGGACTCAGAATTGAGCAAACAAAAAGCCATTTCCAAGCGTTTTTTCCGCGCTGAATCCAAATTTGATATCCGTTTCGCGCGAAACCACCTCTAAACATCCGACGGGGTCAGCCGATCACCCACGTGATCCAATAAGGCTCGAGGTCCAACACTTGTGTCCAATCATGCACAACCACTCCCGAAACACAGTACAGGCTCCCCTGAAGTCACCAATGACTCTACCACAGCTCTGCAGAGATCCAGGTCATCACATCCTCCCCCACTAAAAGAAAGTTTCGTCCTCGAAACTAAAGTCGTTCCTCAACACGGAATCTCAACCAAATAGAGGGGGTAATTATCCATCATCCGCCACTCAAGCTCCCAAGCTGTCAAATACCTCCTCCAGGGACACGATACAATCCTCGGGTCTCTAACAAGAACAAAATAAAGGTGGGCACTCCAGGAATCCGTACTACCTCAACCAAGTACAGCTGGGCTAACCGCTCGAGCTACCAAGTAGTCCACATCGGTACACGCATCCGCTCCTCCTCAGCCTCAGATAATCCAGCCACAAGTCCATCGGCACACTAGCCCGATCCAAGTACCTCTCTTCTTCCCGCGATATCCAATGTAAGTCCCTCAACCACACCAGCCAAAAAGGCTACTCAACCACTGCGAAACATCCGCCTCTCGCACAAAATCAAAACCATAGAGGCGAAGATAACTCTCAAGCAACCCAGGTACACCAAAACCTCCGGGCCTGGCTTCCCACGAAAACCGTCCTCGCGGCATAATCAACCGCCGCGAAAAGAAGAAAACCGAGCCAGCCCAACCCGTCCTAAGTGCCAAACCAAGTCCCGCCACTAGGTTAAGACCATCAGGTCTACCGGTACTATCGAAGACTCAACTGCACCGGGCAGGACCAACCACACGCCCCTACGTGCCAAAGATCGGGAATATGAACCTCCCGAAACACTAGGTAACCGTCCTACCCCTAACCCAAGCAGAGAAGTACAAGCACTACCCTCCAAGAGGGAAAACTCCCGTATCAAAAAGATACGAACCCAAAAGCCCGAACAACTCAAACCTACCACCACACCGACCGCTGTAACCTATGCGCTCTGACAGTCTCAGAAATCCACTATCCTGGAAAAGAAATCGGGAATGCCTCATCCGACTGATCTGTCCTCCATCACCCGGCGCCAAGCGCCTCAATCAGAACTCGCCTCAGGCGGCAGATCCCAATCCAAAGGAACTACAATGCCACGCTCCATACCCGCGCCTACTCCAATGAGGCGTCCTTAATCCGTACTGGAGGGACCCAACAAGTTAAAAGGTATCCTGGCGCAATCCACTCTCACACTCATATCCTACGCGCCCCGTCCCTCTATACATGGAGCGTGCAGTTCCGCAACTGCGTTAACTCTTGCCATAAAAGGCCTCCAAGGGCTCCATACTCAATCCCACGAATCGGAATGACTCATCCAAAACTGGCTCACTCGATCGTCGCAATCCCACAGCTTACCCGCTGTCAACTATCCACCCTGCCTCGGTGCCCCAACACTAAACGTCGGCACGGAGGGGGCTACTCGCTACTCCGACAACTGTGCCACTGCGCTGATCCGACAACTGTGTCCACTGCTCCGCTGATCTGCCTCCGACACACCTACCCTTCGGGTCCGGAGCTCTCAGACTCCAATCTGGGTATCCGGCCCGAAACAACCAGCTCAGACCCAACTGCCGCACCAAGGTGCACCCGGGTCAGGGCCCGCGTCGGGGAGACACCGCTCACCACGACAAAACCGCAAATCAGCACACCCCAAACACTCGACCCAATCTAGCGAAAGTCAAAGACATCCCTCTATTTTTGTAACTTTATGTTGTCTGCAGCCAACATAACTGTCCCACAAAAATAGGATATGTCGATCCCTCTTCACTCACAGGAAGAGTCAAACAATAAATCACCGACTTTCGCAAAATGTCGCGTCTCTCACGCACTAACATCCTAGGGTCCGCCAAAAGCCTAGGGTTTCCTAAGTCCCAACTGACCTATCCCTAAGCTCTGATACCACCTAATCTGTCACGCCCCGGGTGTAAACCAGAATCCGGGCCCGCCAACAGATCCGCCGTGCACACAGAATTTTCTATGTACACGAAGCGCTGGTAACCTGCTCAGATATAAGAAATACAATAAAAGAGCAATAAAACAGAGCTGAACTAAAATCTAATACATCTCAGACTGAAGCTGGAAATAAAATACAATACATCTGTAAAAATGATACATCAGTCACTCCCAGCTCACCAAAATAAATACAACCTGCTGGCAAAAGCCAGTCCCAAATGTAAAAGTACAACCATCTGAGGAAACATAGGTACATCAACAGTCCAGCTAACCCGCTCATCCTGCCTCGAGATCTATCTACTCAGTCGTCATCTCTCCTCGACCCGCCGCTGAAAACCCAGCAGCACCCACAGAAGACACTGCAAAACAAGGAAGAAGAAAAAGAAGAAGGAAGAATGGGGGTGAGAACTACTAGTAAACCAGTAGCCTCCCCTAGTGGGTAAAACCTCAAACTCTGACACACCCACTAGGTCTACCAGAGGCAAAAGGGGAAAGAAGAGTGGTAAGAAATAATGACTGCCGAAGAAATGAAACTACCACTACTATGCCTCTAAAATGCAGTCCTAGACTGGAATAACCATATGCAACAATAACCAACCGTCCCAGATGAACCCAATCTGTACCGCCCTCATCATCGGGCAAGTAAGCCGCGCCGATGTGATAGCAAAACTCCTGCTGCCGCCCTCATCATCGGGCAAATAAGCCGCGCCGATGTGATAGCAAAACCGTCCATAACTGTCTGGCCCCGGCCTCCGGAGGGGAACTCGAGGGGAGCGACCCACTCGAGGAAAGCACTACCGGGCAATAACCGCGCCGGTAAAATAAGTACCAAAAGCATGAGTAAATCACAACTGTAAAGCCCCAGTGGAACACACCCTCCACTAAAAAAACACAGATCCCCCAATCTGATGCACAAATGAACATCCGGTCGATCGCCCAAAATCCGCGATCGCCGCAATACCCACAATCACAATCATGTCCCACATCCGACATCCGGTCAACCGCCTACTGTCCGCGGTAGCCGCTATAATCCCGCAACCCATAATCAAACACAACCTGTCACCGCCCTCAGGTCCTCGCTACACTATCCCAAACCCCTGCTCGAACCCGAGCAACCAGACTCAAAGGTCTAAATAAGAAGGAGAAAAGAAAACAAACATGGTTTCTCCTATGTCAATTCCAGCATGATAGTGTAGCAGAAAAAGGTGGCCTATCTAGGTGTCCAAACAAGCATGCAAGTGTTCTCAAGAGCGATAAAGAAAGTGTCCCAATAATCCTGTTCCAACATGCTATATCCACCAAATTAATCTCACATAAATCATCCACCTATGCATGTACAACAATCCTCAATGGTGCTCTCCTACAAGTCATTTCATATTATCCAATCATGAAAGTAATCCACATGCAAGGTTAAACGCTAAAATTCTATCCATACCAACATGTATAAGTCCCAACCTTATCAGATATCCACAATAGTACTTTCCATGTGATGGCTCACAATTTATTTATTTAAGCATGCATGTCCAAATAAAGGGATCACTCTAATATTCCTAGTGAGCATGTCAAAATAGAGGTAAACAACAACCACCCACCTGAAGTGCAACTGTCCAAGTCCGTACAGCTAGAAAATACCAAAACTCTCCAATCCTTGCTCCACAATATTAGCACACCCGCAATATTCCTGGTACAGTACAAAGCTCACTAATTACACTTAGGCTCCCAATTATGCTCTTATAAATACATACAACCTCAGTTCGAAACTGTTAAATTATCACCTGCAGAAATGCCCAGAAAATTCCAAGAAAAATATCACGGCGATCCTTGCGTCGATAGCTTCGCAACGGTACCTTGCACGCCCAATCAGAGTTCGTAAGTCAAGATAAAAATCCGGCAAGGGGGCACACTCATACAAAAAATCTGTGCTAAAACTGTACACTGTTCACTGAGAAAACAGTAATTTTCACCTCGAAATAATCTCACAAAAATCCAATAAAATACGAGCGCGTTCCTTGCGATCCGTAGATGAAAAGTGTTGTATAAGCTCGTTTCCGTCTGACGCTCGTGCGCAAAGATATTGGCCAATATACCCCGCTGCTGTCAAGAAAGTCCAACACAGAAAATGGGGTCCCTGTTTGCCTCGGGATCCGTGCCAAAACCTCGAAACGGGAAAGTGCGACCAAAACGAAAGATGAAGTCCTACCTCTTAGGGTCTGCCGGGTGCAAGAATCACAGCAAAATGATCTCGGGGTAGCCCAGGGGAGCAAAAACACTATCTCGCTGCGCCGAAGAAGAACACTAGAATGCAACGTCGCGCCGCACCGTAAAATGGGGAACCTCGTGGAAGAGCCTCCTAAACTCCTAGAACTTGGAAGGGAGATCAAGCTCGTAGAGATGAAAATCTTTGCTTAGGGAGCTCGGGCTGAAGGTGAAGGGTTGAGAGAAAAAGAACAAAGAAGGGGCTCGGGTTGGGGACTTTATATAGGCAAAAAAATCTTTTGAAATAATTCCCTCCTGTGTCCCCACTATTGGGCGCCGGAGATATTTTCGGGTCTGCTACAGTAACGGGCCGGCCCGTTACTGTTCC
>CM054942.1:19518478-19572011 GCA_029168755.2 Tillandsia fasciculata
CTAATTGATCCTCAGTTGAAAAAAGGAAATTTGAAGTGCTTGATTCAACTAGTTCTCTAAGAAAATAATATCTAGTTCAATGTGTTTTGTTCTAAAGTGTAAAACAGGGTTTTTGGAAATATTAATGGCACTAGTGTTGTCACACATAATAGTTACCGAGAATGCAGGAATGCGAAAATCACTCAACACACTTTTCATCCAAATCAATTGAGTTGAACAACTTCCTGCTGAAATATATTTCGCTTCGGCAGTAGAGAGTGCAATGCAGTTTTGCTTTTTACTATGCCATGCAACCAAACAATGGCCAAGATAAAAACATGCACCACTCGTGCTCTGTCGATCATCCACTGATCCAGCCCAATCGGCATATGAATATCCTATAATGTCGAGAGATGTACCCATAGGATACCAAATTCCGAAATTGATATTACCTTTGACATACCGGATGATCCTTTTCACCGCTTTCAGGTGAATTTCCTTCGGTGTTAATTGATATCTCGCGCAAATCCCAACACTGAAGGAAATATCCGGGCGACTAGCCGTAAGGTAGAGTAGACTTCCAATCATACTTCTGTAAAGTTTCTCGTCTACACTCTCTTCGTAAGATTCACTTCTAACTTACTAATCCCTTATTACTAGTTCCCATAGGAGTCAGAAAGTCTTTAGAATCTTTCAATCCAAATTTCTTGACCAACTCATTCGCATACTTGGATTGACACAAATGAATGCCATCTTCACATTGTTTAACTTGCAATCCAAGAAAATACGTAAGCTCGCCCATCATTGACATCTCAAATTCGCTTTCCATTGGTTTCTGCGAATTTTGAAGCATCCTGTTTGTTGTTGCACCAAATACTATGTCATCAACATAAATTTGTGCTACAATGAAGTTGTTCTGAAAATACTTCACAAAGAGTGTCCGATCGGCTCCCCCTCGAGTATAGCCCTTTTCCAAAAGGTGCTTTGTTAATTTTTCATATCATGCTCGCGGTGCTTGTTTTAGTCCGTAAAGAGCCTTTTTCAACCGAAAAACATGGTTAGGTTGTTTATGATCTACAAAACCTTTCGGTTGAGCAACATAAACTTCTTCATTTAAATATCCGCTTAAAAACGCGCTCTTAACGTCCATTTGAAAAAGTTTAATTTTGAAATGACAAGCAATCGCAAATAGTATGCGAATGGACTCGAGACGGGCAATCGGGGCGAACGTTTCATCAAAGTCTATGCCTTCAATCTACGAGTAGCCTTGAGCAACCAAACGTGCTTTGTTCCGTATAATGGTACCGTCTTCATTTCTCTTATTCTTAAAATTTCATTTAGTACCAATGATGTTCAGTTGCTTAGGGGGCTTCGTTATTTCCCAGACTTTGTTTCTTTCGAATTGATTGAGCTTTTCTTGCATCGCTTCAATCCAATAATCATCTTGAAGAGCTTCATCAATAATTTTGGGTTCAACCATGAGACGTAGCAAGCGACTCCACATTCCAATGATCTCCGAGTTCTAACTCCTTGAGGATCTCCAATGATATGTTTGATTCGGGATGGTCCTTGGAGATTCGAAGCGTTTTGAGGTAATGGAGTACTCGGGGGAATCTGTGATGAATCCTGTACATTATATGAACTAGAAAAACCATGAGATGCATCAAATTTTCAGAAGATTTATCAGGCACCGATGCAACATCATTAGCAGGTAATTCATCATCAAGAGACATATCAGGAGTAGATTTATCAGAAAGAAAATAGAAAGCTTCATCTACTTTTACATTGATAGATTCTATCATCGTTTTAGATTCAAGATTAAATATCCGATATGCTTTACTATTTGTAGAATAACCTATAAAAATTTCTTCATCACTACTAGAGTCGAATTTTTCAAGATTTTCACGATTACGCAAAATGTAACAACGACTCCCAAAGATACGAAAGTATTTGATGTTTGATTTTCTACAGAACCATAGCTCATATGGTGTATTTAAAGTATTCGGGCACAAATATATTCTATTGATCACATAGACAGCGGTGTTAACTGTTTCAGCCCAAAAGTGTAACGGAAGATTCCGGCTATGAAGCATAACACGCGCCATCTCCTGTACAATCCTATTTTTGCGTTCGACTACACTGTTCTGTTGCGGTGTATAAGGTGCAGAAATTCATGTTTTATGCCGTTCAAAGAACAAAAATCAATAAATTTTGAATTAATAAATTCTCCGCCTCTATCACTCCGAACACGAACGATCTTTTCATTCTTTTCAATCATAATCCGATGACAAATATTATGAAAAGAATCGAAAGTATCCACTTTCTTTTTTAAAAATGTTATCCATGAGTATCTAGAAAAATCATCAACTAAAAAAAAAAATACCATTTACCTCCCAAACAATTGGTTGACGAGTCGACCCAATTAGGTCCATGTGCAATAATTCCAGCGGCCGTTAGGTTCCCACGTGGTTCAAGTTTCGGTGAGTGGATCTAGTTTGTTTTCCCTTTTGACAACCTCTACACACAATGTTTTCTTTAAAGTTTAATTTTGGAACACCTCTAACCACGTCTTTATTAGAAATTCTAGATAGTTCATTAAAATTTATGTGACCTAGTCTTTCATGCCAAAGAGTTTCATTATCAAGTGACACTAGGTTACATTAATCTAAAGATTTACTAGGAACTAAAGCAATTATTCTGTGATCTAACCCCTTTTAAAAAGAATGAATGGTTTGAGTCAGTTACAATACATTCAACAAAAGAAAAATTAACTGAAAAACCATCATCACACAATTGGCTAATGCTTATGAGGTTAGTCTTAAGGCCTTCAACAAATAAAATATTGTTCAAAATCGGACCATCTGGAATAGTGATTGTTCCTTTGCCAACTATTTTTGAAGATCTTCCATTTCCGAAAAAAACAAGTCCTCCAGAAGTTTTTTCAAAAGTTTGAAAATAGTTTTTATCACCAGTCATGTGTCGGGAACAACCGCTGTCCAGATACCAAGACGAATTATCATATGCATGTAGTGATGTGTGACTGATAAGACAAGAGAAGATTTCACCTTTGCGCACCCAAACCTTACGGATTTTGGAATACGTCGGCAATGATCGTGAAGTTAAGCTCCTTGGTGAATGCGTCTTGTTCGGTTGATCACTTTTCTTTGATTTCCATGTCGATGTTGTCTTGGGGGTATGCTACCATTGTTCTTGACCTTTAGTTGATTTTCTTTCGATTTTCGGTTAGTTTTCTTGATGGTAGTCAATGCATGATTCGCTTCATATTTGCATTCTGGTCTTATGTGTCCGTTTACTCCACAATTGTGACATACCTTATTTAACTTTAAATTTCTTTGTGATGTAGAAGGTTTGTTAACAATTGATAGGGTGATTTCAGTCGGCGAAGGAGGTGAGACTGACTGTGGCACAAACTTTGTTTTGCTCGAACTAGGATCCTCACCAGTTTGATCGTATCCTAGGCCGAAACGATTCATTTGACCAAGACCAAGCATCTTGTCCAACTTGCTCCTTCCCGATGAAAATCTTTTTAAATCTTCTCTAAGTTGGAATATCGTCTTCGTCATCTCCAAATTTCCTTGACGAGCCTCGGAGTAGAGCTTCAAGAAGTAGTTTGCTTTATCCACCAATTTTACATGTTCCTTCTCGAAATACTCATTGTTCTCTTGAAGGGAAGTGTTTATCTTGATCAAGTTGTTCCTTTCCTCTTCAAGAGTCCTTGAAAGAAAGTTGCTCTATTTGATTGGTCTTCGAGATCCAACAATCTTCTCCTCAAATTATTATTATGCTTTGCCAATTTCTTTGAGTCCCATAACAATTTTTGGTAGGCAAAAGCAAAATCTTCACCTTTGGAATCGCTTGGTTCATCATCTGATGTAGTTTTTTCATGCAAGGAGGAGATGGACAATGAACCAGAGAAAGTCGATAAAAAGCATACGAAGAGTGAAGTTGTGGACGCAATAAATGTCGTGGCGTGTGTATCCTCATCACTAGAAGGCGACTCATCAGAGGAGGAAGAGTCATCCCACGTGATGGCTTGCATTGCCTTCTTCTTTGACGGATTCTTGTTGGAACACTCCGTTGATATATGGCCAAAGCCTCTGCATTTGAAGCACTGGATTTGTCTCTCGGTGTTCTTCTTTTCCTTCGAAGAACCCTCTTGCTTTCTTGATTTAGAGCTTGAAAATCCTTTGTCTTTCTTGGACTTAAAGAAAGATGATGATTTGCTTGAATTACCCCTTCTAAAGTTCCGGCAAAATTTTCTTGTCAAGAGTGCAAGTTGTTTCTCGAAATCCTCCATTGATAGATCGTCATCAGCGTCTGAGGTGGATGAATCCGCGGCTTCTTCTTTTGTTGATTTTAATGCCATACCCGAAGACTTAGAAGAAGATGAAGGCTTTCCAACAGAAGAGTTAGTAGGAAAAGTCATTTCATAAGTTTGAATAGCACCAACTAATTCTTCTACTTTGATCTCGTCTGGGTGTTTTACTGTTTCAATTGCTGCAACCTTAGGGCGAAATCTTTCGGGAAGAGTTCTCAAAATTTTTCTTACAACCTTAGATTCTGAGATCTTCTTTCCCAAGTTAGCACATGTATAATAGTTTATAGGGGAAGACATGTGAGTGTGCAATAAGAAATTCAATGCTCTGAATGTTGAGAGAGAACGTTCTATGTAGACTATCGGATTTGACTAGGAAACCTCTAGCCAGAGCACATGATATGTGGAAAGGCTTTCTAGCTATACTACTATATTGAGTCGACTTTTCATATTCTAGATATATAATTGAATAATAATATTTGACGGGTAACCATGATTTTCGTTCGATTAGGATGTTGTGTGTTGGAAGGAATTAATTATACGGTAACTATAAGTACAAGGATTCATTCTCCATCATCAATTTGAATTGCTATAATATACTACTTAGGGGCCGTTTGGTTGCACGCTTTTGCATCTGTACTGCAGTTGTAAATACATGCAATCTCAATTCATGTGTTTGGTTTAGTGTAGTTGAATTCAACTGCTGTAATAACAATTACACAAGAAAGCCCCAATTGGAACTACATCCAAATTGGTTGGAGTTCCAATTGCGTTGGTGAGGGATAAGATTCTGATTAACAATAATAAAGAAATAATTAATTAATTAATATATATTTACTTGTATATAGATAAATAAAAATATTTGTACATAACTAAATAATAATATAATTTTTTGAGCAATACAAGTTTGTGCTAAAATTAATTTTATTTTAAACTTAAAAAATAATTGTATTCCCAAATTTGTACAGAATGTGATTGTGTAGGTTAATTTGATAAGTTTTAATTAATTATTATAATTATTAAATTTGATAAAAAAAAAAGAAGAGAGAATCATAATTAGTTTTTTAAAGTTTGATTTATATATTAAAATTAAATAGATTAAAAATTTTAAATTATGTCGATTGATAAATTGAAAAATTATTGAAAATAATAAAAATATTATATATATCCATTTATTTATTTATAATAATGATTTTAAATGATTAATAAAATTATATAATTATAGTCGGCTCACATGTTCAGACAAAAACAATGTCGGCTTTTTTTTTTGTACCCTTCATTGAATTGATATTTATTTTTTATATTTTATATATTAAAAAAATTTAATCTCTAATTAGATTAGAGAATAATTAAATATTTATAAATTATAATGATATGATAGTCTAATTAAATTAGATTTGAATATAAATATTTAATTATAATTTGGTGGATGGGATACAATCGAATTCAAATTCAATAGAAAGAGGGAGATAAGGATAAAATAAAAAGGCACATTACATAAGTTTAATAGTTTGGTATTTATCATAGAAGTTAATTAATTGGATATAAATTCAATTAGTCTCACTGACTACAGAGGCCATAATTAGGGGCGCGTGGGCCGTGCTGCTTAATGAAGAATTTGCCGCGTGAAGATAACGTGGAGGATGTCACAATCAAATTGTCTAACAAACACTGCCAAGGGCTAACATCAGAAATAGAATGATGCATCATCCTAATATCTACAAGATTTCCATAGATAATGATGAACTACTTAAAACATCTAAAATGCAATGGCCTGAATATGAGCTCTAACTACAAATTGCTCAATTCTTGGATATATTATGTGTACAAATGCCATATAATCATTTATAAGCATCATCTAGCCAACTATATTGTTGGATCTACCAAAACAATTGTAGGGTTATGTTCTGATGAAAGAAACTGATAGCATCTAATTGTAGATTCTTACGTAGGATTATTGTTAGCAGAAGAGTAGTAAATTAGAACAATAAGAATAAACTTATTAAGTAACAGGAATAATGCTCTTATTGTTCCATTCAAAAGTATACATTGAGATTTCGATGTAAGTGTCAATTTACCTGATCAGACATCAAGACCCAGGATTCAGTTCATGTAGATGATTTTAAAACGATCCTTTTGGCTAAACAAGTCAAGTCAATGTCAGCCTGATATTCTGAATATGGCAAATTCATGAATGTTTGAGTTCAGACTCTGCATTATGAAGGTGTTGCCGGTTGATTTCCAATCATCAATTCCAACAAGAAACAAAATAAGAGTCAGAAAAAAGTTTACCAAGTCCATTGAGTATAGTGAGGTAAGCTTTCTCCAAGATGTTACCAACGACGGCAGAGAAAGTGAGGTAGAGGAGAGAGATCCTCTTAGGAAAATCTGCTCACTTTCAACCGTTACGAACACATGATTAAATCACTTGAACCAACAACTAGACTATATTAATATTGGGAAAACAAATTACATTCTACCTTCTTATTAAGGTCATCTTGCACGGTCTGTTTGGTTGTCGATACAAGTAATCCAATGATAACTTGTGCGCTATTTAAATTTTCATTTGTAACTGCCAGCTAGGAGTTTGATTCTAGCTCTTTGCAAGGTTTTGGCTCCTATAATTTGTTAGGAGAGTGTATTTCTCCTAAGAAGTGATTTATCTTATTTAACGAAAAGGATTTGGAGGCCGAATATAATATGAATTTCTAGACATTTGATCATACTCCCCCATTTGCCGAATACTATAAGCTTCTTGAGTAAATAAAATAGATGTGTTGAACATAATGCTCACGCATCAAAACAGACCCATAACTAAACGCTATCACCACATCTAACATAGGAGGTAATTAAAATGCAACTTATGAAGCTCTTGATGAGTGGATGTTTGGTAGCTCAGATGTTTAACCATCCGCCACCTCCCAAATTTAAAGACCCCTTTCTCCAAAATGGCTTCTCTATTATGAAAGTTAGAATGGTTACCCTGCGGAATTTAAACCCGAACTTTTGAATCCTGCTGAATTTAACCTGACCACCAAAATTGTCACCGTAATTTTCGTGACATGCATAATTCGCAAATACTTTTATGCTATTGTACAAATATTGCCTAATGATTTAGCAAAATTAGCAAGAGTCCGAATGAAAAGAGATGAATAGCTTTCATTGATGGTTGGGAATAGTTACAGTAGGGTTATGAGAATGAAGAGAAGGAGGGCGGCAACGAGGGAGTACTTGAGGGCGGCGAGGAGGATGGCGACGGAGATGAAGAAGAGCTGGACGAGCACCTGGACGCTGGCCCACGTCAGCAGCCCCGCCAATCCGACGGCCACGATGTTCTCGGGATCCGGGTTCAGGAGGTCGCGCCACCTCAGCTCGAACTGCGGCGGCGGCGGCGGCTCGCCCCGACGCTCCCCCTTCAGATGATCGCCGCCGCCACCATTGCCCTCCGCGAACACCGCGAGCCGTAATCGGGGCCTAGGGTTTCTCCAGAATGGGAGACCGAGGAGAAGGGGAAAGGCGGGCAAATTGGTCCCTTTCCAACCGGAGATGAGAGGGATTCGCTGGTGAGCAATTGCGGGGATTGACCCCATTAACAGACGGACAGACTACCTCAATCCAGACGCAGCCGAATATGGGGAGGACGACGACGGAGGGCCAACTAACTAACAATTTGCATGCACCCAATTTTGACAGCCAGCTCTTCTTAAGGGATTTTTTTTTTTTAAATAACCCTCCCAAAAATGTGCTAAATAACCTTTTCAAAAAAAATTTCGTAAAACTAACCTTCCTTTTGCCAGCAGGGCGCCACGGAGGCTGGACGACCTGAAGACACTGAATCGTTCAGCGTCTTCACAAAAACTCTGTGAAGACGCTGAATGAATCAGCGCCTTCATACTATGTGTTGAAGGCGCTGTTTCATTCAGCGCCTTCAGCATACACTATAACCGCGTTGAGGACTTGGCCATTTTTCGCGAAAATTAGCTAAGTCCTCAGATATAACTGCTGAACGCGCTGAACTATTCAGCGCCTTTGACATAATTATTAGAAGCGCTGAATAGTTCAGCGTCTTTTGTGTAAAACAATAAAGGCGCCGAGCAAATCAGCGCCTTTAGTGGTTTACACTAAAGGCGCTGATCGACTCAGCGCCTTTACTATAAAACACTAAAGGCGCTGAGTTGCTCAGCGCCTTTAGTGGTTTACACTAAAGGCGCTGAGCGACTCAGCGCCTTTAGTGGAAACCACTAAAGGCGCTGAGTCACTCAGCGCCTTTAGCTGGAACACCACACAGAACTTAAATTTACTTTAAAAAAATTCCAAATTTGTATAACAAGTTGCAAACAATAACAATTAACATTGAAAAAGCTAAAACAACATTCACAAACACCAAATGAAGGTCCAACAATCATGACATTCATAAATCACAGTTGAGTAACAATGTGAAAATGAACATTACAAAAATGTCTATAATACAACCTCAACCTCAAAAGCTCAATTTTGAGCACGTCCTCGACCTCGACGTCCTCGGCCACGCCCACGTCCACGCCCTCGCCCTCGCCCTCGCCCACGAGGAACAACAAGGTCGATAATAGGTATATCATCGAGATGCTCGACTGCTGCCAACTGATCGAGCTCCTCGATGATACCACCCTCATCCTGCTCAGCAATAGTCTGAACCTCCTGTGGCGATGATGACGATGGACGACGGCGTGAATATGTAGAAGTAAATGAAGTCCGTGATACTGGTGGCGGGAGCGACGCTGACGTCGAAGGAAATGTCGTCGGGGCCTGAATGGTAGGAGATGGAGATCGTGGCATCTGAATTGTCGTCTGGGCCTGAATGGTAGGAGATGGAGATCGTGGCATCTGAAAGAGTGTAAATAGTTTGTTAATTTGAATTTGAAAACTTAATTTGAATTCTATGCTAAATGGTACCTGATGACTCGAGGACGCTCCCTCATATGAAGGTCCGCCAAACACTCTGACCGTAGGTTCAGATGGTACATGCTGTAGTATCATCTGAATATTCTCGTTCATTTCTGTCAAAGTCCCATATGCGAACTCAGCCGGCGGTCGGTCATGCAATAACTGGCCGACAATAGTATGAACCTGTCGTAGTGTGTCGGCCTGCATTTTAATTTAGAAATTAAATTTATATTAAATAAGTTGAACATGTTAAATTTATATATAAAAATTATTATACCAGTCTTCTCTCGACATGCCCACGAGGATGAAAAGTCAGCGGAGGACGCTGTACTGGATGAGATATCCATCTTCTCGTAATCGTCCAGTACCACTGCATATATATGGATGCCGCATGCAGTGGGTCCTCACCAGTAGCCGGGAGTTGATCAAAAATCTGTTCTAGCCTCCCGGACCACCTCTCAATGTGGATAGCATGAAATGCGATCCAATTCTCATCCGGACGCCCACGTGATGTGATGCGTCGGATGGACTCCACATTGAGAGGTATATGCTAGAGAGGACCGAACTGCCGCAGGACTCGGTCCGGCACGTGCATCTCGACAATATGAAAGCAAATAAGGACTGTTCTTGCACGCCAGACCGCTGAGCCATGCACACAGAAATCTGATAATGTATCTATAATCTCATCTGTGTACGGCATCCATATAACCTGTTAATGGACAAAATGATTAGTTAATATAAAAGTGTTGAAGAAAAATATACTTAAAGTATTCAATAAAACATCTACATACCTGCGCCTCTCGCTGCTGATCTAGTTCGTCTCTATAAAACTCAATGTCACACGTCCTGACATTGGTTCCAAAACGTAGTCCTCCAGCGTTGCCCCATCTAGATTATAACAAAAATATATTAGTTGCAATTACATTTGAAATACAAAAATCTACTATATCAAATAAATATCTTACTGGCAACCCAGAGGTCGATCGACTATATCGGGCAGCGCTAGGACGCCTGTAGGTCGGGCGATATGAATATGGTCCCAAGCCCAGATCTATAAATTCACGCCAACGGGTTAATATAATAAATAAAATATACAATACCAATATATAAAGATAATACTGAAATCAAAAAATTAGATTTTATACCTGCAAAAGGGTCCCAAAACAGCAACATTCGGCCTTCCCGTTCAGCGCGGCATCTCCTAGCGCTCGATATAGATAGGCCAGCGTCGCAGCACCCCACGCATACGCGCCGCAGATATCAAAGTCAGCTAAAAGTGGTAGCCACTTTAGATGAACTTTATATCCGCTAGGGTTTGGAAACAAACTACCCCCGATCTGATATAGCATGTATGCACGGGCGATAGCTGCAACTGCTCCCGCAGGGGCATCTAGAGGTAAATGATGAAAATGCTGATATAACCAATCTAGAGATACTTGTGACCCCGTGATGTGAGTAGGTACCACCCCCAATAAATCCAGACATAGAGCTGGCCAATCATGAAGCGTCGATCCCGACACCGGCGCACCATGAACACGGAGACCCGAAATAACCGCCACATCCTGTAGTGTGACGGTCATCTCACCGTGGCGGAAGTGGAAGGTCTGGGTCTCCGGTCTCCACCTCTCGGCAAGGGCGCCCAGCAGAGCCTGATCCAGCACCAATCGTCTGAGTCGTGATAACCCGTAAAATCCTGACTGACGAAGTAGATCTATTACAGCTGGATGTTCAAGCTCCCACTGGTTCATCTTGCGCCCATGCTCTGCGAACAAGACAGGACGATACCCCTGTGATGAAAAAAAAATATAGTTAGCTCTTACATCAATTCAGCTTATTTATAATATTTCAAAAAATAAAAATTTATAGCTCTTACCTTAGTCCTGATAAATGCGGACCTATGGCGATGCTGTTCTACTAGGACAGACGGATCAACTGGCCCCGCGTCCTCGTGATCTGCCATCTGCAATAAGCAATCTACATATTAGTAACATGATAGCTAAAAATAATTAAATATTAAGACAAATAAATATAATTGTGGACAAGATAAATATAATTGTGAAAGTCATACGCCGGCGTCCTTGTTGCACTCTTTCTGCATTTTGTGGACAAGTGCTCCTATAATGGCCTGCCTGCTTACAAATGGAGCATTTTCCTCGTCGGCCACCCCCCTCGTCCATTATATTACGAATACGTGTAGATCGTGGACGACCTTTCTTCCTTCGTATAGGAGGCGGTACAATCGGGGGACCTTGGGGTCGTGTCCAGTGCCGTCTATCAGGAACAGGATGAAAATGTGGTGCGTACGCCGCACGATAGCAGTCTGTACTATACCAGGGTGAACAAAAATTCTGGTAGGCTAATCTCATATGTGATCTACTACAAACTGCTAAGACATGCGAGCAAGGTATTCCTGTTAGATAAAATTCACAACATAAACATTCGACATTTGTTCCATTGACGATCACTTTGTAGGAGAAATCTCCAGTATTAACTTCAAATTCTGTGAGTCCAAATCGTTCAACATGATGTCCCCGCGCCGTATCTATATTTTCAGTAATCATACTTTTGACTTTAGGGACAAAAGCGTCCGTCATACTTTCACCTCCAGCACGGCGCTCAAAAAAATACTTATTAAGCTTATAAAAAGTAGCCGCAACAAAAGCCGTGATAGGCAAACCACGACTGTCCTTAAGTACCCCATTTAACGATTCAGAAAGATTCGTAGTCATCAATCCAAACCGGCGGCCTCCATCAAATGCTCTTGCCCAGTACTCTTTATATCTGTCAAGATCATGGACCCACTGCCAAGCATCGTGATCCAACACATCTAATTCTTCCTTCAGCTGATTATATGCCGTCGGTGTTGCAGCAATTCCGATCTGCCAGAATTTATCTAACAAAATGTCGTTCTTGAAGCGCTTATTCATGTTTGCTTTCATATGTCGAAGACACCAACGATGCGAGTGACCCCGTGCTGGAGGATAGATAGTAGCCACTATTTTCCTCAATCCAGAAAATCGATCAGATATAAAACAAATGGCTCTATCACGGGTAACATACTGACGCAAGTTATGCAAAAACCATCGCCAACTCCCGGTATTCTCTCCCTCACAAATTGCAAATGCCAAAGGATATAATCCATCATTTGCATCTGCAGCCGTCGCTATCAAAGCATGACCTTCGTATTTGCCGTACATATGTGTGGCATCAATACTCACCACCGGCCGACAATGTGCGAATCCATGAATCGAAGGTCCAAATGACCAAAAAACACGACCAAAGCGACTAATGCCATCAGCGGGCCACCTATGATCCAGACGCCATAAAGTACCATGATTAGAATTCTTTACCATAGCAAGGTAACGAGGCAAGTCTGTGTACGATTGCTCCCAGCTCCCGTAAATAATTTGTAATGCTTTACTCTTTGATTGCCAAGCCTTCCAATATGTTATGTCAACATGGTAAGTTAATCGCACCGTATCTTGAATTTCTCTTGGCGTCATATTAAGTCTAACCTTTAATGTCGGAAGAATCAATTGACATATAAGGGTCGAATTACAATTACGGTGCGCGGCGTTCAGCATTGAAATTACACATGTGTGTGGACCAGCATATGTTTTTACCCTAAAGTATGTCGTATCTTTAGGTACTGAAGCATGTAATCTCCAAGCACATCCCTCTACCAAGCATTTGACAGTGTAAGTCGTTCTTGTAGATTTCAATACTTTCATTTGTACATTATGCTCAATATGCCACCGGTCTAGAGCATCCAATAAAGATGCCTTATCTTGAAAGACACGTCCAGCCCAACTCCCGTCGATGCTAGGGAGACCAGTATTGATTTGTCGAATATGAAGATCTGTAGGATCTACAGCATACTGATTTATCCAATTAGTATCTGAAAGAAAACGTTCCGGATGATCAATAAATTCATTTTCCTCGTCAGGATTGTCTACGTAATCATTGCTTATTTGTGGGTTGTCCATTTGACTGTAAATTGCATTTGCAAGATCATTTAATCCTCCATCATGATTATCATCTATATCTGAAAATGAAACATCCAGTTCGTCATCCTCACTACTATTCTGATCATCATTGATTGGTGAATCCTCATGATTAATATCACTATCACCACCCCCGTCAACATTACAATCTCCTTCGTCGATATTATCACCTCTTTCCTCAACACTAGTAGCAAATTCATTAATAGCAGTTGGATTCCAATATTCATAGGAATTAGATAACCTGCAAATTTGGTAAAACTAAAATTCCAACATTGCCATTAATTTAAAACTTAACATTTAATTTGATTTGTACTTACCCCCAATCACAAGGTTCTAGTTGTAAATGAGACATCCTTGGTTCTAGACGGGAGGTCGTGCATTGTCCGCGTGATGTCGTGCAGTGTCCGCGTGAGATCGTGGCTTGCGTGTGTGTGTGTGTGGTCGTAGGTGGCACACATGTGGTCGTTGGTGGCACACTACTAACCGAGCAAGGTACAACACTCTCAATAGGGTCATACTCACGTTCTCTGCAATATATATACAATGATTAAGTCCATTTAAAGAAGATTACAAATTACCAAATTATTAGGTTATTTTTCTAACCTTGTCATTCTGACACCACCTTCGTGTGGAATATTTTGATCACCCATTACATTGGCGGAAGGACCCAAATCAATATAATTATGGAGCATTCTCGTGTAATAACCTTGCGGTTCAAAATTATCCGACGGATGTAGCTCTTTCTCAATATATACCGTCACAACACTATGATGTTCACATAATCCAATCATTCCCTCCAATGATTCATCATCTACTACTTCGTGAGCTAAATATTCACTACCGATCGTGGGGCAACGAATAGTAAATTTTAAACGAAATTGTTCTCTTGTACAATTTACTAAACGATACATTCTCGTCTCGAAACTAGTATATGTAGAATCAGAACGTATCGCGATTAACTTTTTTGACCGCCGATATATCGTGGACCATTCTCATCGATAACTAACTGTCCATCCCAATGAACACTTATGGGCATGCGACGATTAGCCATTTCAACTACAAAATAAAATTAACCACTACAAAATTAAGCACAGTCCATTTTAGCCATTTTAACTCTCTCATTGTGAGAGATCGCTCTCACAAAGAGGGACACTGTGAGAACAGACCTCACTGTGAGAACAGAGGGATCCCTCACAATGAGGGATCCCTCACTGTGAGAACAGAGGATCCCTCACTGTGAGATAACTCTCATAGTGAGGGGATCGCTCACTGTGAGCGATCTCACAGTGAGGGGATCGCTCACAATAAGCGATCTCACAATGAGGAGATCGCTCACTGTGAGCGATCTCACAGTTCTCTCTCTCACTATGAGGGGATCTCTCACAGTGAGCGATCTCACTGTGAGAGATCACTCTCTCACAGTGAAGCGATCTCACTGTGAGAGAGTGATCTCTCACAGTGAAGCGATCTCACTGTGAGAGATCACTCTCTCACAGTGAGAGAGAGAGAGAGAGAGAGAGAGAGAGAGAGAGAGAGGGAGCGAGCTCACAGTGAGAGATGTAGAGAGCGAGAGAGACGACGACGGCAATAATGTGCTTCCTCTCGGCGACGGCGACGGCGACGGCGAGAGGAGATCGGCACTGTGCAGGAGAGGAGATCGGCACTGTGCAGGAGAGGAGATCGGCACTGTGCGGGAGAGGGCGGGAGAGGAGATCGGCACTGTGTGGGAGCAGATATCGGCACTGTGCTCGGAGCGGAGAGAAAGCACTGTGCGGGAGCGGAGCACTGTGCGGGATTGAAGAGAAGAAGAAATGAGCGCACTGCTGCCCGCGCGGGTGGGTATAGTGGTGAAGAAGACGCTGAATCATTCAGCGCCTTTAACATTATATGTTAAAGGCGCTGAACCATTCAGCGCCTTTGACATATATGTTAAAGGCGCTGAACTATTCAGCGTTTCTAATAAATATGTTAAAGCCGCTGAATCGTTCAGCGCCTTTAACATATTTGTTAGAGGCGCTGAAGTAAACAGCGCCTTTAACATATGATGTTAAAGGCGCTGAACTGTTCAGCGCCTATAGGAGTTATATCTGAAGACTTAGCCAATTTTCGCGAAAAATGGCCAAGTCCTCAACGCGGTTATAGTGTATGCTGAAGGCGCTGAATAAAACAGCGCCTTCAACACATAGTATGAAGGCGCTGATTCATTCAGCGTCTTCACAGGATTTTTGTGAAGACGCTGAACGATTCAGCGCCTTCAGGCCGTCCAGCCTCCGTGGCGCCCTACTGGCAAAAGAAAGGTTAGTTTTACAAAAAAAAAATTCATAGGGTTATTTAGTAAATATACATATTTGGGAGGGTTATTTTAAAAAAAATCCCTTTCTTCTTTTATTATTATTATTATTATTATTATTATTATTATTATTACTACTACTACTACTACTGATGCCTAACCGTGCTACCCATGCCCAGCAGATATAAATATTTTATAATATAAATAATAAAATTTTATGATAAATATATATTACTGATATATTATATATATTTCTTCACTTCTTATTAATTATCTTCTACATAAGCAGTGATGAGAAAAAGAAAGGTGTGCCCTACACCATCCTCATCCTCTTCTCTCACAATATTTTTTTTATAAATAATACCACATTTATAAAGATATATTTTTTTTATAAATAATACCACATTTATAAAGATAGGGCGTAATTTTTATTATGAGGTTTTTTTTACTTTGGATAAAGACGTGTAGTCACCTAAAAACTCAAAATTTATTATATATATATATAGATAAATTATTATTTTTTTTACTTTTGGAGATTAAACTATTTATTTTTTATTGGCTCTTTTCTACTCATCTTTGGGCATACATAGATTTGGCAAAATACAAAAAAGAAAAAAGAAAAAAAAAAAATAGGGAACGCCTAGGTTGATGGTTTTACATTTTTTGTGTATCTTTATTTCATCTTTTATTTTACATGAATCACATAGATTTGGCAAGAAAGAAGGGGGCGGGGGGGATTATAAAATCGATAGAATGGTATGATATAAGAAACAGAAGTACATAATAATAATAAAAAAAAGAATATGATAAAATGGAAAGTAGTGTTGTGACTGAAATACTGCAACAAAAGATTCATAAGATGCAACGTTCAATAGTATAAACATCAGAGAAATGGGGGGGGGGGGGGGGGGGGGGGGGGAGGATTATAAAATCGATAGAATGGTATGATATAAGAAACAGAAGTACATAATAAAAAAAAAAAGAATATAATAAAATGGAAAGTAGTATTGTGACTGAAATACTGCAACAAAAGATTCATAAGATGCAACGTTCAATAGTATACAGAACATCAGAGAAATGAATTATGGATTTCTAATAAGCAATATAATAACTTACACTCTAAGTTAGAAAGTCTTTTCAACAAACTAAGCAATATATAGCTGCTATTATGATCACTATTAAAAGAGCTCCCGTTCGGAGTGGAATTGGCTAGAGTTATTCTTCTCCTTTCGTTGTGCCCAACCAGTCGTCGATGACAACTTCTCGTCTCCATCAGATTCTTGGAAGAGATGGAACCTGCCAATACAATATAAAATATTTAGAAAACCACAACAACTTGTATAATATAATATTCTCAGAGCTCAGGGTTGTGCTACCTTCGGTTCCCAAGATTTGTGTCATGCCCCGAAACCGTCGATTAATCGGTTCTGGACGCACCCAAACTTGCCGCCGAACGGGCAAGTTTTGCTCCACCTGAACGAAACGGTCAATCTCTATTCTGCTTAAATAAAAGAAGCAAAAGGATGCACAATAAAGGTACAAGAGATAAAACATCAAAACAACTTTGTTACATCTAACGATTCGGTTACAAAAAGGGAACAAACAACAGAGCCATTGGCTCAACCAAACAACAACTGAACACCCAACACCGGGGATAGGCAGCTAAACTCCTAGCTCCACTACTCGACCTCGTCCTAGTCGCGATCGCGTGCCTCACCAACCAAACCAACACCTGAAATGAGTAAACCACAGGGAGTGAGAACTAATTAAAGTTCCCAGTGGGTTCAACCACCGAGAAAGAATATCCTACACTTACTTGGTCTACAGTAGGCATCTACAAAAGTCAACCACAAGAAGACAACATATAAGAAAGTAGTAAAGGTTAAAAAACCATCAGATGTCTCAACAAAACCCAACCAAACCAATGCCTCGGCTCAAATTTGCCGATCTCACTCACCATTGCAACAGCCGAAAGGGGAACCTCACTTTCCCAATCGGTTGACTTGTACGAGTCCCTAGTAGAGGTTGTTTACACACACTTCACTCCCTCGGCCACTCCCGTACATTATTCTGGCTGAGTCAAATACTAGTTCGTTCACTAGATTGGTCCTGGGTGCCAAGTGGGGCGTCGAACACCTTCGTTTTCGCGTCATCTGGTTAAACAAACTTACCGTCAGGAGAGCGGGGACATACCCACGTTACCCTCAGTGGGTATTCCACCACATAAACTGCACGATGCCTGGAGAACAAGGACTGAACCCACGTGTCACGCCCCGGGGTCAAAATTGCGACCTGGGCTTGCTATCAGATCCGCCACCCATACGGGAAGCCCCGCATAGGCAAAGCATCAAACCTGTAAAAGATAGAGTCTAACAGCTAACAGATATCAGAGCTAAAATAAAAGCTGCTATAAAGACATAAATCCATTGTACAACTATAAACATCCAAATACAACATCCAACTCCAAAAAGGGAAACTAAAAGATACAATCCAATGTACAGGACAACAACCCACAATCCGAGTAGATATATCTATCACACCAAAATAAAATACAAGTAGGAATCTAGCTCGCGACTCCCTTTCCTCGATCCGAAGAACTAGAAGGTGCAGGGACCAAAATAGAAGTCTCTAGAAAAAGAACACCAACATTGGGTGTGAGAACTATATAAACAAATAGTTTTCAGTGGGTACCGTCTTCAAGACCAACGATCTACCCACTAAATCTACTAGAGGAAAGATAATAATAAAGTAAAAGAAAGTAGATAGGTAAGCTGGAAAGAAATCTACAGCTACCATGCCTCTATCTATAATACTCAACAAAAGACGGGATAAATAAAAGACAACCACTCGCTCTCGAGGTGATAAATCAACCCAATTACAATGACTGTCACATAGGGTCCAGTCAAACCTACGCCCACCTACTACCACACATCTGTCACGCCCCGAGACCGCCAATTTGGTCAGTTCGGGCACGCCAACAGACCCGCCAATTGGGCATGACCTCTCACTACCCGAAAGGAACGGTAACATCCATAATATCACATTTAGTGTATGCGGAAGCTCAATATCAAAGTACTAAAAACCACTATTAACTAAAAACTTTCATTCATTAAACAATCAGTTTAAACTATAGTGAAAGCATACATGAGTGAACCATAATATATCATTTATTACATTTTTCATCTCTCAACTTGAAACTTAAACATTATTACATTTTACATCTTTCTCTTCACAATACAGAGTTCACTCAAAATATAAAAAGGTGCATTTGCTCCGACAACTGTGTCACTGCGCTGATCCGACAACTGTGTCACCGCGCTGCTCAGACAACTGTGCCACTGCGCTGGTCCGACAAATGTGTCACCGCGCTGCTCCGACAACTGTGTCACTGCTCCGACAACTGTGTCACTGCGCTGATCCGACAACTGTGTCCCTGCGCTGCTCCGACAACTATGCCACTTCTCTGATCCGACAACTGTGTCACCGCGCTGCTCCGACAACTGTGTCACTGCTCCGACAACTGTGTCACTGCGCTGATCCGACAACTGTGTCACCGCGCTGCTCCGACAACTGTGTCACTGCTCTGATCCGACAACTGTGTCACCGCGCTGCTCCGACAACTGTGTCACTGCTCTGATCCGACAACTGTGTCACCGCGCTGCTCCGACAGTTGTGTCACTGCTCCGACAACTGTGTCACTGTGCTGATCCGACAACTGTGTCACTGCGCTGCTCCGACAACTGTGTCACCGCGCTGCTCCGACAACTGTGTCACTGCTCCGACAACTGTATCACTGCTTCGCTGATCTGCCTCCAACACTCCTACCCTTCGGGTCCGGAGCTCTCAGACTCCAATCTGGGTATCCAGCCCGAAACAACCAGCTCAGACCCAACTGCCGCACCAAGGTGCACTCGGGTCAGGGCCCCAACGTCGGGGAGACACCGCTCACCACGACAAAACCGCAAATCAGCACACCCCAAACACTCGACCCAATCTAGCGAAAGTCAAAGGCATCCCCCTATTTTTGTAACTTTATGTTGTCTGCAGCCAACATAACTGTCCCACAAAAATAAGGTATGCCGATCCCTCTTCACTCACAGGAAGAGTCAAATAAATAAATCACCGACTTTCGCAAAATGTCGCGTCTCTCACGCCCTAACATCCTAGGGTCCGCCAAAAGCCTAGGGTTTCCTAAGTCCCAACTGACCTATCCCTAAGCTCTGATACCAACTTAATCTGTCACGCCCCGGGTGTAAACCAGAACCCGGGCCCGTCTACAGATCCGCCGTGCACGCGGTATTTCCCGCGTACACGAAGCGCCAAACCTGCTCAGATATAAAAGAGATAATAATAAAAGAGCAATAAAAGCAGAGCTGAACTAAAACTAATACATCTCAGACTGAAGCTGGAAATAAAATACAATACATCTGTAAAATGATACATCTGTCTCTCCCAGCTCACGAAAATAAATACAACCTGCTGGCAGCAGCCAGTCCCAAAGTAAAAGTACAATCGTCGGAGGAAACATGGGTACCCCAACAGTCCAGCTAACTCGCTCATCCTGCCTCGAGATCTATCTACTCAGCCGTCCTCTCTCCTCGACCCGTCGCTCAAAACCCAGCAGCACCCGCAGAAGACACTGCAAAACAAGGGAGAAGAAACAGAGAAAAGAAGAATGGGGGTGAGAACTACTAGTAAACCAGTAGCCTCCCCTAGTGGGTAAAACCTCAAACCCTGACACACCCACTAGGTCTACCAGAGGCAAAAAGGAAAGAAGTATGGTAAGCAATGATGACTGCTGAAGAAAGGAAACTACCACTACTATGCCTCTAAAATACAGTCCTAGACTGGAATAACCGTATGCAATAATAACCAACCGTCCCAGATGGACCCAATCTGTACCGCCCTCATCATCGGGCAAGTAAGCCGCGTCGATGTGATAGCAAAGCTCCTACTGCCGTCCTCATCATCGGGCAAATAAGCCGCGCCGATGTGATGTCAACCCTGTCCATAACTGCCTGGCCCCGGCCTCCGGAGGGGAACTCTGTAGGATCTCTGAGCTCCATACAGCCTGTCACGCCCCGGGTGTAAACCAGAACCCGGGCCCGTCCACAGATCCGCCGTGCATGTGGTATTTCCCACATACACGAAGCGTCGGTAACCTGCTCAGATAAATAATAATAATAAAAGAGCATAATAATCAGAGCTGAAATAAAACTACTGTATCTCAGACAGATGCTGGAAGTAAAAGGTACAACAGTAAAATAAAATACAGATGTCTCTCCCAGCTCACAACTATAATACAAACAGCTGGCAGAAGCCAGTCCCCAAAAAGAAATACAAAACACTGTCTGAGAAGTCCTGGTACCCCAAAACTCCAGCTACGACCCTCGGTGGCTCTCTATCTAGTCCGCAATTCGCTTACCTCGATCAGTTGCTGACGGCCCAGCAACTCCCACTGAGGACTCTGCAAAACAAGGGAAAAGAAAGAAACAAGAAAAACAATGGGGGTCAGTACTACTATAAACAGTAGCCTCCCCTAGTGGGTAAAGCCTCAGCTCAGATATGCCCACCAGGTGCTCAGAGGCGAAAAGGGAAAGGAAAAGAAAGGGGATGCAGATAAATAAAGCAACTGATAAAGTGCTATCCCTAATATGCCTCTAAATGACCAACCAATAAGGATGGGAAAAGTGATGCATCAGAATCAAGTAGCCTGTCATAAAGACCCAATCTGACAGCCAGTGAACACTGGCACTGCCTGCTCTGCTGTCGAACTCAAGAAACCAGCATGGTGCCCGGCGCTCACACCGTGGAACTCAAGAAACCAGCATGGTGCCCGGCGCTCACACCGTGGAAAGCCTACTCCGGAGTGGCACTCGAGGGGAGCGACCCACACGAGTAAAGTATATCACTGTATCAACCATCTCTGTAACCACTGTCTCATAATAGCAGGACTGGATCGAGACTCAAATAAGTGGGAACAACCCTCCACTAAAGTAAGCCCGATCCCCGAACACCCAATCTGATGCAATAGAAACAATCCGGTCAACCACCCAAGATCCGTGGTCGCCGCAACCCCCTGACAAACTCAACCTGTCCCAAATCCCCAATACCTGCCTACACTGTCCAACATACGCTCGAACCTGAGCGATTAAGCCGCTAGTGCCAACAATGAAAGAAGAAAAGAGAAAAAGCATGGTTTCTGTCACGCCCCGAATCCGCCAATTTGTACGGTTCGGCACGCCAACAGACCCGCCAATCGAGTATGACCTTTCACTACCCGAAAGGAACGGTAACAACCATAGTAACACATCAAGTGTACGCGGAAGCTCAATATCAGAGTACTAAAAATCACTACTAATTTGAATTTTTGCAACAACTAAGGCGAAAATGGAAGCATGCAAGAGTGAACTATAATATAAATTTATTACACTTTACATCTTTGAACTTGCAAATAAAATTATTACAATTCCTTTACATAAATTCCTCACCATACAAGGTTCACTCAAGAAATATATAAAAGGGATACCTCTGCTAGACCCTCTAGGTCTCTATGCTGCCGGGCACTTGCCCCTGTCGAATGCCTCGCTGACTGCACCTGTATCCATCCCGACCACTGCATCCATGCCTGTACCTGTGGGGGGGGGGGGTCACCCAAGGGGTGTGAGAACTACGACAGAGTTCCCAGTGGGTTCAACCACCGAGAAAAAGTGTCCTACACCACTTGGTCCAATGGAAGCAATAATAATAGTGCTAGGAAACTAAAATCCTCAATATCAAAATGCGGCTATGCATATAATATATCACCACACTACCTGTGTATACTCATCGACCCAGCACTACCCTGTCTAGCCACACTAGGCTGCTAAGCACCAATCCGGCCACTATGCCGCTGTATACAGGGTCAAACTGACCCGGCCACCTCGGCCACTCTATTTTTCTTTATTCTTTAGATTCTGGTTCTTTAGTTCAAGTTAACCCTTAGAAATTCTTATCCAATGGGCCCCAGCCCGGTAGTCCTGCTACTATAAGATAAGACTTCTAAGGTTGCCGATAACACCCGCAAGTGTTACCCCGTCCTACGGAAGAAACGTCCCGAACGGGTCTCTACCCGGGAGAGGGATACTGCCCGTACCTCCAACATGGGCTGGTTTCACCGTAGGTCCGCCCGTTTTATCTTTATTTTTTCTTTCTTTTCTTTTACTTTAGTTCTTAGCCTCTTTGCCTTTGAACACTTGCTTTCCTTTCTTATTCGAGCTTATAGCTCCCATTTTGCCATTGGCAAATCTCTTTCTCTTTTCTTTGAGCATTTAGCTCTTCACTTTCACTTTAAGCCTTTCGAAAGTACCTCGTCCGACGGGTCACTGCCCAGGGAGTCCTGCTCCATTTGACGAGTCTCAAATTCGAAGGCGCCATTTACATTCTCTTTATGCTTTTTAGCCACTTTTAGCTTGCTTTTAATCTTGCCTTTTTACAACAAATTATCTCTTATCCTAGGTCTCGCCATAAGGATAACTAAGAGTCACTTGGACTCATATCATTTCTCTTTCATTTATTTAACTCAAATTGAAGTTAAAGTTGCTGTCCTTTTGCCCAGACACCTTATGACCCACTCTAGGGTTGTATTATTTAGCTTTTTGACTTTGTGATTACACAAACTCTTCCTTAGAGTTTGACCCTAAGTTGATCACTTTGCTATCAGTTTAATTCATTAACTTTGTGGCCACATACACTTTTCTTTGCCGAACCCGGAGTTACATTATCTCTATTTACCTGTTGCCCCTTGCATTTAGAGTTATCTTAACTCTAATCCATTTTCTGTGAGTATAAACTCTACTAGTTCACCTTAGGTTCTCTTACCTAAGTTTCATATCACGTTTAACCTAGAGTTCCTTGACTCTATGTTGCCTAGTCTATTCTCAACTCACTAACTTACCTTAGGTTATCTCCTAAGATAATGCCACTCATTCAATCCTAGGATAAACTTCTAAGTTTGATGCCACTCATTAGCCCTGAGTCTAGGTTTTCTCCTAGTTTTACTACCAACATGTCCTTTTCCTTATGCTTTCACATGACTACTAGGGTGATACCCTAACATGGTCACAGACAACAAATAATTGATTCCCCTTTTTACGCACGCCATTATTCCCATCTCAATCGTAAATAAAGTTTAACATCTACGCAGGCAATTATCATCCATGTTTAGCAGTTTAGAAGAAAAATCCACTTTTCTATCTGTATCCTTCTACACATGCAAGTTTATCTTCTATTTTCTTGGCAATTAGGGAGAAGCCACTATTCTTTATGTCCAATTATACATGCAATTTATCATCTACGTATGCAAATATCATCCATAATTAGCAGCTCAGAAAAATTCACTTTTCTATCTGCATCCTTCTACACATGCAAGTTTATCTCTTATTCTAATAATTAGAAAAGTTTACTTCTCTTCTATATCCATCTACACATGCAAAATTCAATCATAATTACCCACCCAACGCCTCTAACAGGCTACTATCATGCTTCAAGATCAAAAGCAGAGGAAAAAGTGGAGAGGTCACCCATTTTCGGTAGAATTCCCCACCTCGGTGTATTCTTTTGGTCCTTGAAGGAGACAATTTCAACTCCTTGGATCCGTGAGACTTCCCTACATTGTAAGGAAAGCAAAAGATAAAGCAATTGCTTTTACATGATTCACTAAAATTCATAAGGCGGTAAAACTAACCCCTTTTTGACAACTTAAAGGGAAAAATCCCTATTTGGTCATTTTCCCCCACCAAAAGGCTAATTTTTGATTGGTTCGTAAAAATGAGAGGAGAATAATCCTCCCATGGCATATTGCCAAAAAGAAACTTGCTCAACTCGATCCGGGGTCAAAACGCTCTAAAAAATTCGAGAAAAGCTCAATTTGAGCAATTTCCCCCAATTCACCGATTTTGCATTTGGCAAATCGAGAAATTCGCATTCAAAAATCGGAGAGAACTCAATTTGAGCAATTCCCCCAATTCACCGATTTCGCACATTGAAGGAAAGAGAAGAAAAAGAAATTCTCTTCTTTTCTCTTCTTTTCCTTTCAATTTTTTCTTTTTTTTTCTTTTTTTTTTTTTTTTTTTTTTCTTTCTTCCTTCTTTCTTCTCTTTCTTTTTCTTCTTTTCTCTGTCAAAATCTGCTGCTGGGCAGCAGCTTGCACAGCTGCTGCCCAGGCAGCTGCCCCTACGGCTGCTGCGATGCAGCAGCCCAAATGCAGCTGCTGCTGCATAATTGCAGCAGCAGCTGGCTGCTGCTAAGATGCAGCTGCTGCTGCATAATGCAGCAGCAGGCTGCAAGTTGCTGCTGCTGCTGCTGCTGAATGCAGCAGCAGCAGGCTGACACTGCTGCCTGCACACGCAGCAGCAGCTGGCTGCTGCTTGGCATAGCAGCCAAGCAGCTGCTTGTGCAGCTGCAGCCCAACTAGCCCACCTCTCCTTTTCTCTTTTTTTTTTTTTGTTTTTCCTGCCAAGAAAGAGGAGGAAGAGAGAGAGAAGAACACTTACTTGTCACAAGAGGGAGAGGGAGAAAGGATCTTCTACTTCTTCTCCTTCTTCTTCTTCTTCTTCTTCTCCTTCTTCTCATTCTCTTTTCTTCTTCTCCTTTTCCTCTTCTTTCCTCTTCTTCTCCCTTTCGTTTCTTGCTCCAGCAGAGAAGAGAGAGAGAGGGGGGACAGAGAGGAGTTAATATGCTGCAGAGGGTAGTTGGGGTAGGGATGTGTTTTTACGAAATTGCCCCCAACTTACAAAAGAAATCCCAAAACTGCCCTCAATCCTGCAGTTTTGCACCTGCAGAGAACAATTTCGGATACCCCTCTTTCTCCGCGTTTTGCCGTCAACTGGTAAATCGAAACAGCAATTTTTCTTCTCCCTTTTAATCTACAAATTTTTCTTAAACTCTCCACGATTTTCTTTAAATTTTTGGGCTACTCTAAGCCCTCGAAAGAGCGCCCCGAAAAAGCTTCGTGATAAACTGCACTGTCAAAAACTGCAGTTTCAGAATTTACGAAGCATTTTTCTTTGCTTCGTTCTCCAATTTTTCCTTAATCACTCACCTAGGTTTTTCACCCCTTTTACTCAGAAAACTTTTGTGAGACACCCCACGATTTCTTTTAAATTTTTGGGCCACTCTAAGCCTTCGAAAGAGAGCCCCGAAAAAGCTTCGCGATAAACTGCACTGTCAAAAACTGCAGTTTCAGAATTTACGAAGCATTTTCCTTCGCTTCGTTCTCCAATTTTTCCTTAATCGCTCAGCTAGGTTTTTCACCCCTTTTACTCAGAAAACTTTTGTGAGACACCCCACGATTTCGTTTAAATTTTTGGGCTACTCTAAGTCTCCGAAACAGGGCTCCGAAAATGCTTCGCGATAAACTGCACTGTCAAAAACTGCAGTTTCAGAATTTACGAAGCATTTTCCTTCGCTTCGTTCTCCAATTTTTCCTTAATCGCTCAGCTAGGTTTTTCACCCCTTTTACTCAGAAAACTTTTGTGAGACACTCCACGATTTCGTTTAAATTTTTGGGCTACTCTAAGTCTCCGAAACAGGGCTCCGAAAATGCTTCGTGATCACAAAATTCAGAATTTCTGGATTTTTGCTAAGTCCTCGGGCTTCAACTCACTTTTCGACCCGATGCTCTCCGCGTCGGTCCGAAACGCACCGAACTCAACTATAATCATATTTAAAATATGTTACAAGTATTTTCGCCGTATTTTACCATTTTGCGAATTCGGCGAACGAGGACTTAAATTTTGCAAATTTGATGCTTCAACTCTCAACTACAACTCACTTTTCGACTCAACGGCTTTTGCATCGATTCGAAATGCTTCCAACTCACTTGTAATTACATTTGAAATGTGTTACAAGTATTTTTGCTGGATTTCGCCCTTTTCGCGGAAATCGCCAAACAAGGACCTAAGATTCACAATTGAAGCTTCAAATTCTCAACTCCAACTCACTTTTCGACTCGATGACTTTTGCATCGATTTGAAATGCTTCCAACTCACTTGTAATTACATTTGAAATGTGTTACAAGTATTTTTGCTGAATTTCGCACTTTTTGCGGAAATCGCCAAACAAGGACCTATGCTTCGCAATTGAAGCTTCAATTTCTCAACTCCAACTCACTTTTCGACTCGATGACTTTTGCATCGATTCGAAATGCTTCCAACTCACTTGTAATTACATTTGAAATGTGTTACAAGTATTTTTGCTGAATTTCGTCCTTTTCGTGGAAATCGCCAAACAATGACCTAAGCTTCACAATTGAAGCTTTAAATTCTCAACTCCAACTCACTTTTCGACTCGATGACTTTTGCATCGATTCGAAATGCTTCCAACTCACTTGTAATTACATTTGAAATGTGTTACAAGTATTTTTTGCTGAACTTCGCCTTTTCGCGGAAATCGGTGTACTACATTCTCCCCCATTTTGAATAAACCATAATTTAGCACTTTTCTCCGAATCCAATAAAAATCGTATTTCATACCATTTTTATTTATATTATTATATACCATAAAGCTGGTACATTACATTCTACCCCCCTTAAAATAAGTTTCGTCCTCGAAACTTGAATCACATCTCGACTCCTACTTGATCGAGAGGGAGGAATTTTGTCCTCACTACTGGGCTCACTGTATATCGTTACCGGCATCAAATTGTCTGCTCGCCGAGACTACACGAGCAACTCATTCATGAATCCCTATCTCAATCCAGGGATAAACTCAGATCTGGTGTCTGGTCACTTTCACCAAATAGGATAAAGACACAGTTGAGCACTTGCTCTCTCTCCATTGACACGAATTGCCCCGTCTTTTCTTGCGAAATTTCCACTTTAATTCCGCCATCATCTTTTCACAATGAGGCTGCATCTGCAACCAATTACACTTACCGCATTTTTCCGGTCGCTCCGCTGCCTAATGTGGAGGGCGAAGGCCAATCCACAAGTCCTCAGCTATCACGCACGCTGCTAGTGCTCTAAGTCCACGGGTTATCAGCTAACCCGATATATCGGACTACTAATAGGTTCACAAACCACGGTCCAACAGGGGCCTATAGCCCAAAACTAGTCCAACACTGTACAATGGCTCTCGCTAGCCCACAGACCTAATCGTTAAACGGGTAGATCCACACTTAGGATCACTACACCAACACTCCTACTAGGAGCTACAATACCTCAATCATCACTAGCACTACGGCCTGATCACATCACACACTCTCAGTGTACTAACAGCCTCAAGGCTCACACGTGGCATTTCACGTTCCCGGGTCATCGCTCGGACTACCGCCTCGACCAAATCTCTATCATGCCCCGCCCTCAGGTCTCGGGCTGCTGTCTCTCACAGCCAACTGCGCCTGCCCACTGGGCTACAGGCCCACAGTCCACAAACATGGTCCAGGCACGGATCGTCCCCAAGCGAACCCGCTAATCGTCGCCACGCGACCACTACGCTCCACTGAGCAAAAACCCACTAACTAGTCGTCAATCCACGACCCGAACTCTCTATCAACTCTGGCCACACTGGGCAAAGGCTAATACGCCACCTAATCAGCTCTCTCTGGCTAAATGATACTTGTGCTCCATGAGCACCCAAACAGTTGGGCATTTAGCGCCCCTATGCTAACTCGCAAATATCTAGTGTTAAGCAACTTGCTTATACACGCGTATGACTCCAGTACACCTCTCCCAACTAGGTTGAGGCATCACAACGACTGTTCACCAACTCTGGTGATTAACTCGCAAATCCTACGGTGGCAATCCTCGCCATTACACCGATCCATCAGAACGGCGCCACAAAACTCTCGCTCTTTCGAGAGGTTCTCGCATCCTGAAGCCTACTCTAGGCCTCACCAACACTACTACGTGGCAACCTAGCCACAATCAACACGCCACACTGTCACTACCGTCATCACGGGCGAATTCACGCCGCCTGGCCCGTAAATCTTTCTTGCCCTAACCCTTAGGGCACAGCAACTTGGCTCTCGCGACATAGCGATCACCATTTACCTCGCGAGTCGGTCTCTCACTGGACCTTACTAACCATACTTTGCCAGCAACCTAGCTGACACAAACGTAAAACACCCTATGCTGAAGGTGTTGGCTGCGCCGACAAAAGTTCGGCGGCCACTGCCATTCTCTTTACTGTCGCCCCTACAGGCGGCGACGCCGTATACTCATACGTTGTTTGTGCTGCCTCAGCTTGCTGCGCTATTAGCCACTGGAGCCTATCTATCTGCTCCGACTGTCTCATCGACGCCACACTTAGGCGTTGGAATCAGCTTTCGGCAAAAAAATTTTCGCTGACGGCAAGAAGCTTGACCTGCTGCTGGACCACACCAACAAGTGCGGTCACCTTCTATCGCAGCTCGTATACCTTGTTCGACCCAGAGCGCTCTCCCGGCACGAGTCGAAACAAGCGCGTATTCCTACGTGGTGTCATCGCTAATATGCACACCACAACGAAACGATTTGCCCAAATTTTAGCCATTTGAGCAACGCGCAATCTATATACCGACAGAAAAGCTCGTCGACCCAATCATGCGAAAGTATAAGAGGGTACTCCTTTTCATCTCCAACATTACGTTGTCGGCCGCCAACGTAATATCCGAAGAATGAAAGCTCATTTCCCTCGATCAGTCCCAACATCCTTCGTGGGAACAATAGTAACCAATCAATTACTTTCGCCCAAAAATCCACGCACTCTCTCGTGCCTAAACCCTAGAGTCTCCCTAAGGTTTGCTAACCACCTAGGACTATTCCTAGGCTCTGATACCACTCTAATCTGTCACGCCCCGAGTCCGCCAATTTGTACGGTTCGGGCACGCCAACAGACCCGCCAATCGGGTAAAACCTTTTTCTACCCGAAAGGAACGGTAACATCCATAATAACACAACAAGTGTATGCGGAAGCTCAATATCAGAGTACTAAAAATCACTATAAATTTAAAACTTTCATTCAATAACTAATGCGGAAATGAAAGCATACAAGAGTGAACCATAAATTAAACTTATTACACTTTACATTTCTGAACTTGCAAATAAATTATTACATTTCCTTTACATAAATTCCTCACCATACAAGGTTCACTCAAGAAATATATAAAAGGGATACCTCTGCTAGACCCTCTAGGTCTCTATGCTGCTGGGCCCTTGCCCCTGTCGTATGCCTCGCTGTCTGCATCTGATCCGTCTCGACCGCTGCATCCATGCCCGAACCTGTGGGGGGGGGTCACCCAAGGGGTGTGAGAACTACGACAGAGTTCCCAGTGGGTTCAACCACCGAGAAAAAGTGTCCTACACCACTTGGTCCAATGGAAGCAATAATAATAGTGCTAGGAAACTAAAATCCTCAATATCAAAATGCGGCTATGCATATAATATATCACTACACTATCTGTGTATACTCATCGACCCAGCACTACTCTGTCTAGCCACACTAGGCTGCTAAGCACCAACTCGGCCACTATGCCGCTGTATACAGGGTCAAACTAACCCGGCCACCTCGGCCACTCTATTTTTCTTTATTCTTTAGATTCTGGTGCTTTAGTTCAAGTTAACCCTCAGAAATTCTTATCCAACGGGCCCCAGCCCGGTAGTCCTGCTACCATAAGATAAGATTTCTAAGGTTGCCGATAACACCCGCAAGTGTTACCCCGTCCTACGGAAGAAACGTCCCGAACGGGTCTCTACCCGGGAGAGGGATACTGCCCGTACCTCCAACATGGGCTGGTTTCACCGTAGGTCCGCCCGTTTTATCTTTATTTTTTCTTTCTTTTCTTTTACTTTAGTTCTTAGCCTCTTTGCCTTTGAACACTTGCTTTCCTTTCTTATTCGAGCTTATAGCTCCCATTTTGCCACTGGCAAATCTCTTTCTCTTTTCTTTGAGCATTTAGCTCTTGCTTTCACTTTAAGCCTTTCGAAAGTACCTCGTCCGACGGGTCACTGCCCAGGGAGTCCTGCTCCACTTGACGAGTCTCAAATTCGAAGGCGCCATTTACATTCTCTTTATGCTTTTTAGCCACTTTTAGCTTGCTTTTAATCTTGCCTTTTTACAACAAATTATCTCTTATCCTAGGTCTCGCCATAAGGATAACTAAGAGTCACTTGGACTCATATCATTTCTCTTTCATTTATTTAACTCAAATTGAAGTTAAAGTTATTGTCCTTTTGCCCAGACACCTTATGACCCACTCTAGGGTTGTATTATTTAGCTTTTTGACTTTGTGATTACACAAACTCTTCCTTAGAGTTTGACCCTAAGTTGATCACTTTGCTATCAGTTTAATTCATTAACTTTGTGGCCACATACACTTTTCTTTGCCGAACCCGGAGTTACATTATCTCTATTTACCTGTTGCCCCTTGCATTTAGAGTTATCTTAACTCTAATCCATTTTCTGTGAGTATAAACTCTACTAGTTCACCTTAGGTT
Source organism: Tillandsia fasciculata (assembly GCA_029168755.2). Lineage (NCBI taxonomy): Eukaryota > Viridiplantae > Streptophyta > Magnoliopsida > Poales > Bromeliaceae > Tillandsia > Tillandsia fasciculata. The sequence continues at coordinate 19,549,466 of CM054942.1, forward strand.
CTCTTACCTAAGTTTCATATCACGTTTAACCTAGAGTTCCTTGACTCTATGTTGCCTAGTCTATTCTCAACTCACTAACTTACCTTAGGTTATCTCCTAAGATAATGCCACTCATTCAATCCTAGGATAAACTTCTAAGTTTGATGCCACTCATTAGCCCTGAGTCTAGGTTTTCTCCTAGTTTTACTACCAACATGTCCTTTTCCTTATGCTTTCACATGACTACTAGGGTGATACCCTAACATGGTCACAGACAACAAATAATTGATTCCCCTTTTTACGCACGCCATTATTCCCATCTCAATCGTAAATAAAGTTTAACATCTACGCAGGCAATTATCATCCATGTTTAGCAGTTTAGAAGAAAAATCCACTTTTCTATCTGTATCCTTCTACACATGCAAGTTTATCTTCTATTTTCTTGGCAATTAGGGAGAAGCCACTATTCTTTATGTCCAATTATACATGCAATTTATCATCTACGTATGCAAATATCATCCATAATTAGCAGCTCAGAAAAATTCACTTTTCTATCTGCATCCTTCTACACATGCAAGTTTATCTCTTATTCTAATAATTAGAAAAGTTTACTTCTCTTCTATATCCATCTACACATGCAAAATTCAATCATAATTACCCAACGCCTCTAACAGGCTACTATCATGCTTCAAGATCAAAAGCAGAGGAAAAAGTGGAGAGGTCACCCATTTTCGGTAGAATTCCCCACCTCGGTGTATTCTTTTGGTCCTTGAAGGAGACAATTTCAACTCCTTGGATCCGTGAGACTTCCCTACATTGTAAGGAAAGCAAAAGATAAAGCAATTGCTTTTACATGATTCACTAAAATTCAGAAGGCGGTAAAACTAACCCCTTTTTGACAACTTAAAGGGAAAAATCCCTATTTGGTCATTTTCCCCCACCAAAAGGCTAATTTTTGATTGGTTCGTAAAAATGAGAGGAGAATAATCCTCCCATGGCATATTGCCAAAAAGAAACTTGCTCAACTCGATCCGGGGTCAAAACGCTCTAAAAAATTCGAGAAAAGCTCAATTTGAGCAATTTCCCCCAATTCACCGATTTTGCATTTGGCAAATCGAGAAATTCGCATTCAAAAATCGGAGAGAACTCAATTTGAGCAATTCCCCCAATTCACCGATTTCGCACATTGAAGGAAAGAGAAGAAAAAGAAATTCTCTTCTTTTCTCTTCTTTTCCTTTCAATTTTTTCTTTTTTTTTCTTTTTTTTTTTTCTTTTTTCTTTCTTCCTTCTTTCTTCTCTTTCTTTTTCTTCTTTTCTCTGTCAAAATCTGCTGCTGGGCAGCAGCTTGCACAGCTGCTGCCCAGGCAGCTGCCCCTACGGCTGCTGCGATGCAGCAGCCCAAATGCAGCTGCTGCTGCATAATTGCAGCAGCAGCTGGCTGCTGCTAAGATGCAGCTGCTGCTGCATAATGCAGCAGCAGGCTGCAAGTTGCTGCTGCTGCTGCTGCTGAATGCAGCAGCAGCAGGCTGACACTGCTGCCTGCACACGCAGCAGCAGCTGGCTGCTGCTTGGCATAGCAGCCAAGCAGCTGCTTGTGCAGCTGCAGCCCAACTAGCCCACCTCTCCTTTTCTCTTTTTTTTTTTGTTTTTCCTGCCAAGAAAGAGGAGGAAGAGAGAGAGAAGAACACTTACTTGTCACAAGAGGGAGAGGGAGAAAGGATCTTCTACTTCTTCTCCTTCTTCTTCTTCTTCTTCTCCTTCTTCTCATTCTCTTTTCTTCTTCTCCTTTTCCTCTTCTTTCCTCTTCTTCTCCCTTTCGTTTCTTGCTCCAGCAGAGAAGAGAGAGAGAGGGGGGACAGAGAGGAGTTAATATGCTGCAGAGGGTAGTTGGGGTAGGGATGTGTTTTTACGAAATTGCCCCCAACTTACAAAAGAAATCCCAAAACTGCCCTCAATCCTGCAGTTTTGCACCTGCAGAGAACAATTTCGGATACCCCTCTTTCTCCGCGTTTTGCCGTCAACTGGTAAATCGAAACAGCAATTTTTCTTCTCCCTTTTAATCTACAAATTTTTCTTAAACTCTCCACGATTTTCTTTAAATTTTTGGGCTACTCTAAGCCCTCGAAAGAGCGCCCCGAAAAAGCTTCGTGATAAACTGCACTGTCAAAAACTGCAGTTTCAGAATTTACGAAGCATTTTTCTTTGCTTCGTTCTCCAATTTTTCCTTAATCACTCACCTAGGTTTTTCACCCCTTTTACTCAGAAAACTTTTGTGAGACACCCCACGATTTCTTTTAAATTTTTGGGCCACTCTAAGCCTTCGAAAGAGAGCCCCGAAAAAGCTTCGCGATAAACTGCACTGTCAAAAACTGCAGTTTCAGAATTTACGAAGCATTTTCCTTCGCTTCGTTCTCCAATTTTTCCTTAATCGCTCAGCTAGGTTTTTCACCCTTTTACTCAGAAAACTTTTGTGAGACACCCCACGATTTCGTTTAAATTTTTGGGCTACTCTAAGTCTCCGAAACAGGGCTCCGAAAATGCTTCGCGATAAACTGCACTGTCAAAAACTGCAGTTTCCAGAATTTACGAAGCATTTTCCTTCGCTTCGTTCTCCAATTTTTCCTTAATCGCTCAGCTAGATTTTTCACCCCTTTTACTCAGAAAACTTTTGTGAGACACTCCACGATTTCTTTTAAATTTTTGGGCTACTCTAAGCCTCCGAAACAGGGCTCCGAAAATGCTTCGTGATCACAAAATTCAGAATTTCTGGATTTTTGCTAAGTCCTCGGGCTTCAACTCACTTTTCGACCCGATGCTCTCCGCGTCGGTCCGAAACGCACCGAACTCAACTATAATCATATTTAAAATATGTTACAAGTATTTTCGCCGTATTTTACCATTTTGCGAATTCGGCGAACGAGGACTTAAATTTTGCAAATTTGATGCTTCAACTCTCAACTACAACTCACTTTTCGACTCAACGGCTTTTGCATCGATTCGAAATGCTTCCAACTCACTTGTAATTACATTTGAAATGTGTTACAAGTATTTTTGCTGGATTTCGCCCTTTTCGCGGAAATCGCCAAACAAGGACCTAAGATTCACAATTGAAGCTTCAAATTCTCAACTCCAACTCACTTTTCGACTCGATGACTTTTGCATCGATTTGAAATGCTTCCAACTCACTTGTAATTACATTTGAAATGTGTTACAAGTATTTTTGCTGAATTTCGCACTTTTTGCGGAAATCGCCAAACAAGGACCTATGCTTCGCAATTGAAGCTTCAATTTCTCAACTCCAACTCACTTTTCGACTCGATGACTTTTGCATCGATTCGAAATGCTTCCAACTCACTTGTAATTACATTTGAAATGTGTTACAAGTATTTTTGCTGAATTTCGTCCTTTTCGTGGAAATCGCCAAACAATGACCTAAGCTTCACAATTGAAGCTTTAAATTCTCAACTCCAACTCACTTTTCGACTCGATGACTTTTGCATCGATTCGAAATGCTTCCAACTCACTTGTAATTACATTTGAAATGTGTTACAAGTATTTTTTGCTGAACTTCGCCTTTTCGCGGAAATCGGTGTACTACATTCTCCCCCATTTTGAATAAACCATAATTTAGCACTTTTCTCCGAATCCAATAAAAATCGTATTTCATACCATTTTTATTTATATTATTATATACCATAAAGCTGGTACATTACATTTCTCCTAAGCAAGTAAAATAGTGTAGCAGTAAATGATGAACAATAATTCATACCAATTTAACTACAGTGTTCGAATACTACATCCAATTTCCCAGTGATAATCAGTTTAGAGAATAAAGCTAAATACAGAAATGATCAATCATCAGTTTCAGGGCTATACAAGTCTCAGGGGTCCGACTTACCACGATTTAAACAAATGATCAATCTAACAATAGCCCGGATCAAGATAACCAATAATTGTCCCTGAGCATGCAAGTCTACCAATGGCAACACATTTAGCATCTCACTCAGGGACCTGATATTACTACAGGTCAGAACAAAAAGGAGTACAACAACCACCCCCTGAAGCGCAACGTCCAAACTCGTACAGTCAGGAAATACCAAAATTCCAAATCCGGGCTCCCACAATAGCACACCCGCAATCATTCACTGGTACATCAAGAAGTCCACGATTACAACTAGACTCCCAAATTCAGCACTAATTACCAATACAATCACGAGTACCAAACTGAAATTATCACCTGCAACGAAATGTCCAGAAAATTCCAATAAAAATATCACGGCGATCCTTGCGTCGATAGCTTCGAAACGGTACCTTGCACGTCCAAATCGGAGTTCGGTAAGTCCCCTAAAAATTCGGCAAGAGCACTCTCATACAATAATCTGGATTAAGGACTGTTCTGTTCACAGAGAAATCATTAATTTCACCTCGAAAGAAAATTCACAAAAATCCAATAAAAATACGAGCGCGTTCCTTGCGATCCGTAGATGAAAAAGTTGTATAGGCTCGTTTCCGTCGGACGCTCGTGCGCAAAGATATTGCCGAAACACTCCGCTGCTGTCAAGGAATTCCATACAGAAAGAGGGGTCACTTGTTGCCTCGAAATCCGTGCCAAAACCTCGAAACGGGAAAGCGCGACCAAAACGAAAGATGAAGTCCTACCTCTTAGGAGTCTACTGGTCCAAGAATCGCAGGAAAATGATGTCGGGGTAGCCCAGGGGAGCAAAAATACGATCGCTGCGCCGAAGAAGAACACTAGGAAGCAACGTCGCGCCGCACCGTAAAATGGGGAACCTCGGGATTCGTGCCTCCAAAACTCTTGAAACTTGGCAGGGAGATCCAGGACTAAAAGATGAAAATCTTTGCTTGAAAGGTGCTTGGGCTGAAGAGGCTCGGTTTGGGAGAAAAAGAAGAAAGAAGGAGGCTCGGATTGGGTGGTTTATATAGGCTGAAAGAACAAATGGAAAAATTCCATCCATGTCTGCTTTCCGGGCGCCCGAAATATTTCGGGCGCACACAGTGCGGCATTTTAACGATTTCCGGGCGCGCACAGTGCGGCCCGGTCCACATACGGCCCAGCCACTACCCAGCCGAGCCCTCTGCACCCGGGCACCTGGGAGCCAGCTAATGGCGACGTGACACGTGTCCCGGCAACCCGTGCACCGCGCACGTCGCGCCGTGGACCGCGCACGTCGCGGCTGACCCGGGCCGTACGGCCACCTGCCCCGCTTTACGGCCACCTGCCCCGGTCACCACTCCACCGATTGGGACCGGGAGCACAACACCGGACCAACCAACAGGTGCCACGTGTCACCCGGTCTACCGTGCACCCATGCTCGGCGACAGGACCGCGACTGCTGCGCCGGCCAACCAAGCGCCACGTGGCCCGCTTGCACGACCCCTAATGGTGGATTTTCGCCTGCCCGGCTGCCCGCGCCCTGTGCCGCCGCATGGCCTGCCCGCGGCGGCGCCATTCGCCGACGCTGCCCGCCGCTTGGCCGCCGAGGCGATCGCCGGCGACACTGTTCCGGCGCCGGAACACGAAGCTTGGCCATGGTGCAATAACCCGAAAACTAGGGTTTCAGTTTGCGGCTCATTCCCTGAACCAAACTCCACCAAATTTGGTGGAGATTATCCTCATCACCTACAGTATTTTCTCATCATTTCTGTTTTTCGTTTGAGCCCGTGGTTGCAAGGATCGAACGCGGCGGAGCGTTTTAGGGTTCGGCGGCGGAGAAGTTTCTCCCGCTGGCAACCGGCCGTGCATGGGGGCTCGGGGCTCGGCAGGGAGCATATCTAGACTCTATAGAGTCGACTTCCTAAGGTCTAGGGTGCTACAACACAGAGCGATGGAAGATCTTACCTTGCCGGAGTTGGAGAAGAAAAGGAAGAAGCCGGTTTCCTCCCCAGCGACGCGCGGCCTTGGCGCACCTCGGGCTTGATCCCCAGTCGCAGGAGAACACCGCAGAACCTCCAGAAAGCTAGTTGGAGCGACTCCGGTCCAACCTTCCTCCTTCTCTCTCTCTCTCTCTCTCACTCTCGGGTTGGGCTCTTTGGGGATGACTCTTGGCTTAGCCCAGGACTCCTGGGCATCGACTGAAGATGCAGAGAGGGATTTAAATGCTTACGAATCCACTATACCCCTCGTGCAAACCCCCCCCCCCCCCCGCCCCCAAAGAAGACCAAAAGCCAAGTTGGCTTTAATGCCTTATTTTGCAAAATTTCGGTTTAGCCCTCACACAACCACCTTTAGGTTCATTTTTGCATTTTCTTATTCACATTCATATTTGAATTTTTTAAATTCAAATTTGAGTTTCTCGGTTACTATAAGTTTTCAACTTTCTTATGTACTAGCTTGTTCATAATTTTTATAAAAAAAACTAAAAAACAGTTATCCGAATACTAAAAGATACTTATATGAATAATAAAAGGCATGCATTATTCTAAACAACTATAATTTATTCTTCGAAAAAATGAAAAGACTTATAGAAAAACTATTGAGAAGAGATCGATTCAATTGAAACAATTGAGAAGGGACCAATTTAAAAAAAAAAATTTGAGAAGAGAAACTGGTTTATGAAAAAAAATTATAAACAGGAATCGAATCAAATCAGTTCAAAGGAAGAAAAAATTGAGAAGAGAGAATAGTTCAAAAAATTAAGAAGGGTTCCACAATCACATAAATTAGGAAGGAATTGACACGTGGATATACTAGAAGTTAACAAATATTATTTTATATAATAAAATTAAATATAATAATAGAATATTTATAACGTTATACTAACTCACTGGTTCTAGTTGAACCAGTGACCCTTGACTTTGGGTTCCTATTTGATCTATGCATAGGTGGCATTGATGAATATTTTTTGTTAATGGGCTTAAAAAATATTATAATTATAAAAATATTTCGGTAGTAAAATTTATTTATAAAAATAGATATATGCATGAATGAATTATCACTTTTTAAATACGATAAATCATTCATCGCTTTTTTAAAAATTTTAAAAAAAAATTTAAAATTAAATACTATATATCTTTTAATGTTCAGACATAAAAAAATATACTATTTTTAAAAAACGATAGATTGTTTACCATTTTTAATATTAAAAATAAAAATTTTGCATAGTTTTGTCTATTTCTGGTAGAAATGAACTTAGCTAGACTTCGAATTTAGAACCTCGAATATCAATTACTAAACCCTTTATCACTTGCAGTCTTGCACCAGAGACGTTCAATGTTTTGCATGTCTATATTAATAATTAGGGCATATTTGGCAAATCTCTCTTATAGAGTAATAAATCAAATTACTCTATTTTCTAAATTATATTTTTTTTTTAGATAGCCGGTTTGGAAGAACCAATTAAGTAAGCAAATTACTCTGTAATATTAATCTTACAGTGTAATTTTAGGGTAAAAAAAAATTGCTTAGATCTTTTTAAAAAAATACTCTATTCTTCATGTCACTTCCCCACCACTCCCTCCTCCGTTCTTTTTCGTCCTTCCTTAATTTCTATCCTCTCTCATTTTCCCTCTCCCTTTATTCTCGACGCCGTGGACGTCGATGTCGACGCTGCCGTCGATGCCACCGTTGCTAACCACGATGACAATGCTACTCTTGTAACGGCCATGGCGGCAAGAAGAATAATAGTAGAATGAGAGAGATGCAAGCGGCGATGACGGCAATGGTGGCAGTGGAGATCGGGCTGGAGCAGGAGGAAGAGAAGAAGAAGGAAATGATCGCCGCCGCCATCTCAGAAATCGCGGAGAAGGAGGTGGGGAAGGGGGTCCCAACTGATTTTTTTTTTTTTTTTTTTTTTTTTGTATTTAATTGTTATACCAAGAATCAATCATGATCTTAATCGATGAAAATCTCCAATGATAAAGAAAGTGACAGGTAATAATAATAATAAAAAAGAAGATAAAATTTATAATTTTTTAAAATTTGTGATAAAATTTATTATATTTTAAAATTTATGATGAAAAAGAAAATCACATTTAATATAATATTTATTTAATTATTTAATTTTTAGTTATATATATTTTTTTCCAATTTGATACAATTTATTAATAAATTATCTATTTTTATACTTTGCTCCAAAAATGTATTTTATATAAAAAATTAAAACAGAATTTTTTTTTTAAGATGTGCAATTTAAATAGTAAAAAATAAAATATATTTTTTTATAATATATATATATATATTTTAAATATCAAATATATTATAAAATAAAATTTTATTTTATTTGTCAATAATCGCCCCTTTTTAGAAAGTACGGTAAGCTTGGTAGCGGTGATGCAATCCGATAACTGTCACTTGTCTAGATTTCTGGGTAGTGGTGTAATTAAAAGAGGCTTTGGTGGGCTTTCTACATTTTGGTTTCGTGAGCCGAGCATCTTCCTTCTCCTCGCCCCCTAACCGACCGTCAAGTGGTAACTCTATGTGGTGGAAAAAGCAAGAAGACACCTTCGGAAGGAAGTAAACCGCAATTAGGGTTTCTGCAGGTTCGATCAACTGCAACCTCTATTTAGATTTCTTATTCAATCCAATCTTTTTCTTGTTTTTCAGAATTTCCCTACTTGAAACAACTTCTCTTGTATATGTTTTTCTCTCAAATTTTTGTAGCTGCTTAGTGCAAAATCAAGGTCATTCATTCATCGGTTATTGCACTCTTTTTTTCTTTTTTTTTTTTTTTCTAATTTGAGGGCAATTTAGTTGTTTTCTTATCAGGCGGCTACCGCTTATATATCCATCTTCTTGGATAGCTATCCCCCATCATTTGGATCTTGAATCTGAGCCTATGCAAGAATATATACTTGAAGTGATAATGTCATTAGATATTTATGTTCTTCTCTCTGTTCTCTCTGTATATACAGATTAGTTGCTGCTACCAACAATGAGTAAACAGCCTCTTATATATAGCTTTGTGGCGAAGGGCACGGTTGTGCTCGCCGAGCACACATCGTTCTCGGGAAATTTTAGTACTATTGCCATCCAATGCCTACAAAAGCTTCCTCCTGATAGTAGCAAGTTCACTTACTCGTGCGACGGCCATACCTTTAACTTCCTCGTCGATAAAGGGTTTGGTATGTTTACTTTTTTTTTTCTTTTCTTACTTTTACTAACATATATATTTTTTCATTGAATTATAGGAACTTGATCTTCATTTGAATGTCATATCCGTAGTTTCAGCTGTAACAATTTAGTCTCTCTACTTTCTTCTGCATAACAATCAAAATTTTTCAACTAATCTACCTTCTGAGAAGTCTGCTGTAACAACACCGTTGTTGGGATTTTCTGTCACGCCCCGGGTGCAAATCAGGACCCGGGTCCGTCTACAGATCCGCCGTGCACATGGGATTTCCCACGTACACGAAGCGCTGGTAACCTGCTCAAATATTAAATGTACAATAAAAGAGCATAATAATAGCATAGAAATAGAAGAACCACATAGTATCTCAGACTGGAACTACAAATACAACTGTAATATGTACAATAATCTCCCAGCTCACTCAAAATAATACAACCCGCTGGCGGAAGCCAGACCCAAAATAAAAGGAGAATCTCACAGTCTGAGTGGGGGGTACAACGTCTATCTACAGCTCTCAGTCTCCCAGGAGATCTATCTATTCAGCGATCCCCTTACCTCGATCAGCTGCCGATGGCCTAGCAGCTCCTGCAGATGACTCTGCAAAATAAAGGAGAAGAAAGAAACAGAAAAAACAATGGGGGTGAGAACTACCAGAGATAAACCAGCAGCCTCCCCTAGTGGGTAAAAAACCTCAACTCTGACGCACCCACTAGGACTACTAGAGGCAAAAGAGAAAAGGGGAAGTGGTAAGATACATAGGTAGCGTTTGGAAGCGGGATATACCGGAATGAGATATACCAGGTATAGGAATATAGTAAGGGATATACCTGGGATATACCTAAATTGTGTTTGGTTGGGAATGAGGGATAAACCTGGTTTAAACCTGGTATAAGAAAATAGGTGTTTGGATTGGGGATTGAGAAAAAGGTGTATAAAGTTGACTTTTGGTTTAATGACGATGTGACCTTTGTTTATGTATATTATAAATTGATAATTAAAGAATGTATTAGAATATTTTAAGTAGGAGTAAAAATTTTAATTTTTAAATTTATATAAATTTTATAAAAAATTATAAAAAAATTATATAAATTTTACAATTTTAAAATTAATATATTTTTTAAAATTATAAATTTATAAATATATATAATATAATTAAATATAAATATATTTATAATTTTAATAAAATATAAATATATAAATTTATAAAATATAAAAATTAATTTTAAATAATTTATAAATTTATAATTTAAATTTTTTTAAAATTTAAATATTCTAATTAAAAAAAATTAAGTAAAATTTAAATATTCTAATTAAAATTTAAATATTTTATGTAGGAGTAAAAATTTTAATTTATAAATGTATATAAATTTAAAAAAAATTATAAAAATATTGTATAAATTTTAAAATTAATAATTTTTAAAAATAAAATAAAATTTTAGATTTATTAAAATATAAAATTAAAAAAATTTAAAATTATAAAATTTAAAATTTAAATATTTAAAATTTAAATATAAAATTTAAATATTTTTATAATTAAAAAATTTTTATTAAAAAAAAAAAAAAAAAATCCTGAAGCTAAAAAAAAAAAAAACACAAAAAAAAAAAAAAGAAAAAAAAAAAAAAAGAAAAAAACAAACAAAAAACAAAAAAAAAAAAAAAAGGAAAAGTCCCCTTCCCAAGCACTGCCTGGGAAGGAACCGAGGACCGAGAGAGAAGACGAAGAGAGAGAGGAGGAGAGTCTAGGGAGAGAAGGGAGGTGTAACGGAACGATCTACAGCTGGGCGAGTCCAGGGGGGAGCGAGAAGGAGAGAGAGATGGAGAGGAGAGAGGGGGAGAGGGAGGAGAGAGAGGTGGGATATACCTGGTGAGGGAGGGTTGGGGTGGGAAATCCCCGGGTGGTTTGGGGGATATCCCGTCTGGGGTGAGAACTACCATAAACCAGCAGCCTCCCCTAGTTGGGTATAAAGGGGGGATATCCCCCACTAGGACCGAGGCAAAAAACGGTGCCATAAGATGCTGAAACAGGAAAACTACCACTATTATGCTGTCAAAACTGTATGCATGCATCAGAAATATATCTGTCCAAATAAACCCAATCTAGTCACCAGAAACAACTGGTACTGCCTGCTCAGCGGAATCTGCACACACGGCTCGAAACCGCGGGATCGGCTCACACGGCTCGCATCCCAACATAAGTATCAGACCGGCACACACGGCTGGGTCCGAGAAAGCACACCTCCGGAGTGGCACTCGAGGGGAGCGACCCACACGAGTAAAATATCTCTGTCATCAGTATCACAAGTATCTCTGTAGCACATGTCTCAATATAGCAGGACTGGATCATGACCATGATCAAAGTGGGAAACTCCATCCACTATAGAAACCCAATCCCCAACTGATGCAATAAATAAACCAAACTCAACCCCAATCTGATGCAAGGATAAACATCTGGTCAACCGCCTACTGTCCGCGGTCACCGCAATACCCCACAAGTCCACAATCTAGCACAACCTTGGCTACACTATCCCAAACCCCTGCTCACACTTGAGCAACAACATCTGAATGCAAAGGACAACAATGAAACATGTTCAAATCCCAATATGATAGTGTAGCAATAAATAGTGGCCTTACCTGATGTCCGGGCATGCATGCAACTGTCTTTATTTTTAAAAGTTGTAAAATAGTGTCAAAGGTTTAAAACAATTGATTTACTGAATAAAAGTCATTTGCATGCGAGATCATAGCCTTTGTCTCAATCACAGTGTCCCAATATAAGTCATCATATCATTTGTGGGGTTATATTAATTTTAGGGGAGTTTGTCCCAGCGGTCCTTGTCATTTGTCATATTAATTTGTCCCAATGGTTCTCATTAATTGTCCTGTTAGTTCCTGTTAGTAGTCCTGTTAGTAGTAGTCCTGTTAGTAGTCCCAATAATTCTCATTAATTGTCATATTTTAGGGGATTTCTAGTAATCCCAGTGAGCTTGTCAAAAATGAGGTAAGCAACAACCGCCCACCTCGAACAGCTCAAACAACACCCCAGGTAGTCTCCTGGTTGTCCACAGTCCTCAAATCCTGCAAATCAACGCTCCCGGTATAAATACAAATCCCAAAAAGCACAATATTTGCTGTTTTTCAGACAGCACGGGAAAAGAGGAATTTTTCACCTCTAAAATGAGCTCCTAAAATCCCAGAAAAATCACGGTTGCGTTCCTCGCGAAGAGTAGATCAAAATCGACTCTTAAAACGCCTCGATCTGACGCTCCTACGTCAAGATAAAAATCGGAGAAGTCGGTGCTGTCCAAAAACCATCACAGTAAAAAGGGGGGTCAAAGAGGACTGAAAACTGTGCCAAAAGTACGAAACGGAGCAAAATGATCAACACGGAAATCGAAGCCCTACCTCTTACGGTCGCGCTGCCGCAAAAATCGTCCAAAAATTCCACCCGGTTAGCCCGCAGTGAATTTTCGACGGAACTGCGACGGGAAATGGGCCTAAAAAGAAAATCGTCGCAGTGCGCCGCGTCGCAGATATCTCACTATCTGTAACTCCTAAATTCTGAGATTGTAGAGAGAGAAAGAGGAGAGAGAGAGGAAAAACTTTCGTATAGGGCACTTTTTCTGATTCTCTCTCTAAGGCTCGCAAACCAAGGTGCAAAGAGAGGGGGGGGGGGCCTCTTTATAATGGGCCAAAGGGAATATTCCCACACGGGATCAGATCCGAACAGGAAACACCGAAACTGGCCAACCAGGAAGCGCCACGTGTCCACAAACAGGAAACAGCCTGTGCAGGGCCAATCAGATTTCGCCACGTGGCCACGTGGTCCATGTGCTCGGTCCGCGCTCCGGGTCTTCCGGAAATTTGTCGGCCAATAGGATGCTGCCACGTGTCACCATCCAGAAGCTTCTAGAAGCCGGCCAGCCAATCAGGAGCTGCCACGTGGCAAGGGAAGATTTCGGTGCACCCGGTGCACGCCTGGCCCATGGACCGCGCACCGAGCCCCCTGCCCGCGCCTGCCCGCGCCTGCCCGCGCCGCGCTCCTCCGCGCTCCGCCGCTGCCCCGCCGCTGCGCCGCTGCCCGCCGCCGTGCGCCGCCGCCCGCCGGTCGCCGCCGGCCGCCGGAACAGTAATTCCGGCGGCCGGAACTGTTCCGGTGAACAGTAAAATGTGCCGAAAAAATAAAGTGAATATACCATTTTGACCGTTTTCGCGCGCTGAGTCCAAATACGCCGTCCGTTTCGCCAAATTCTCATCCGAAATTTTGCAAAAAGCTCCCGGAAAATCCCATTTGCTCCGATTTTCGCGCAGAGTCTATTTTAAATATCCAATTTCGATTCTACAAGCTTCGTTGCACTGTACAAGCTTCCTACAGTCACTATTTAATGTTGCACAGTTCTGCGGGAGTCCGGATCATCACATCCTCCCCCACTAAAAAGAGTTTCGTCCTCGAAACGAGACTCAACAATAATCCTCAGTCCGATGTCTCGAATAAGTAGGGGTGAGCATCCCTCATCTCCGACTCGAGCTCCCATGTAGCCTCGCGCTCGTCATGATTGCTCCATTGGATCTTCACATAGGGAATGGCCCGATTGCGCAATTCTCTCACCTCTCGATCCAGAATTCGCAGTGGGCGCTCCTCATACCTCAAATCCTCGCTGATCTCAAGCGGTGTGAAGTCGATGACGTGCGATGGGTCGAAGACATACTTCCTCAAAGTAGAAACATGAAATACATCATGGACACCAGCAAGCCTCGGAGGAAGTGCAAGTCGGTAGGCAACTGGCCCGATACGCTCCAATACCTCAAAGGGTCCAATATATCGGGGGCTAAGTTTCCCACGAATGCCGAATCTCCTGATTCCTTTGGACGGCGAGACTTTCAGGAATACATGATCTCCAACCTGAAACTCTAAGTCTCGTCGCCGAACATCGGCATAACTCCTTTGTCGGCTCTGGGCGGTCTGAAGATGCTGTCGAATCACTCGGACCTTCTCTTCTGCCTCTATCAAGACATCTGGTCCCAAGGTCCGCCTCTCGCCCACGTCACTCCAATAAAGCGGTGATCGACACTTGCGTCCATACAATGCTTCAAACGGAGCCATCTGAATGCTCGCTTGAAAGCTATTGTTGTACGCGAACTCAGCTAAAGATAAGTGTCGAATCCACCCTCCGCCGAAATCCAGGACGCAAGCCCTCAACATGTCCTCCAGGATTTGTATCGTCCGCTCTGACTGCCCATCAGTCTGCGGATGAAAAGCTGTACTGAACCTGAGTTCAGTCCCCAAGGCTGTCTGCAAACTCCTCCAGAAATGCGAAACAAACCTCGGGTCTCTATCTGATACAATGGAGGCGGGTACTCCATGTAATCTCACTATCTCATCCAGATATAACTGGGCTAGTCGCTCAAGTGGCCACGTAGTCTGCATGGGCAGAAAGTGCGCCGACTTGGTAAGTCGATCCACGACTACCCAGATAGCGTCTGCTCCTCCCTGTGCCCTCGGAAGTCCGACCACGAAATCCATCGTAATGTGGTCCCATTTCCACTGGGGAATTGGGAGACTCTGTAACTTGCCAGCTGGCACTCGATGCTCAGCTTTCACCTGCTGACAAGTTAAACACTGAGCCACAAATCTCCCGATATCCCTTTTCATGCCATTCCACCAGAAATGTGCCTTGAGGTCCTTATACATCTTAGTCCCACCAGGATGTAGGGTATAAGGTGTATAATGGGCCTCTCGCAATATCTGCTCTCGGATCTCCGCATCCGCTGGCACACATGCTCGGTTCCTGTACCTTAGTACTCCCGAGGCATCTACCGTAAAGTCCCCTGACTGATCACTCGGAATCTGATCTCTAATCCTGGTCAAGTGGGGGTCCTCACTCTGTTTCTCCTTGATCCTGTCCAGCAGAGTGGGCTGCACGACTAAAGATGTCAGTCTAGCAGAGACCCCAGGGGACACAACCTCTATCTCGAGCCGTCTCATCTCCTCTAATAGCGGTGCCTGGTCTGTGATCAACATAGACAAACTTTGCACCGCTCTCCTACTCAAGGCATCAGCGACCACATTAGCTTGCCTGGGTGGTAGAGAATATCTACATCATAATCCTTTAATAGCTCTAACCACCTACGCTGCCTTAAATTTAGCTCCTTTTGCGTGAACAGGTATTTTAGGCTCTTGTGGTCGGTGTAGATTTCACAGTGCTCCCCATATAGGTAATGACGCCAAAGTTTTAGTGCAAACACTACAGCAGCAAGCTCCAAGTCATGGGTAGGGTAATTCTTCTCGTAATCTTTGAGTTGCCTTGATGCATAAGCAATTACCCTCCCTTCTTGCATCAACACACAACCAAGTCCACTGTGTGATGCGTCGCTGTAGATCACATATCCTTTCCCCATAACAGGGAGGGAAAGGATAGGAGCGGTCATCAGTCTATTCTTTAGCTCCTCAAAGCTCCTCTGACAGTCCTCACTCCAGATAAACTTCACTCCTTTACGCGTCAAGCGAGTGAGGGGTGTGGAAAGCTTCGCAAAGCCTTCCACAAACCGACGATAATACCCAGCTAAACCCATAAAGCTACGCACCTCAGAAACCGTCGTCGGTCGGGGCCAATCTCGGACTGCCTCAATCTTTCGCCGGGTCTACCGCCACACCTGCGGCGGAAATCACATGGCCCAAGAAAACTACCTCCCGAAGCCAAAACTCGCACTTTGCCAGCTTGGCATACAACTTCTTCTCTCGCAGAAGTTGCAGCACGATCCTTAAGTGCTCCTCATGCTCCGCATCACTTCGGGAGTAGACCAGGATATCATCAATGAACACTACCACGAATCGGTCTAAGTATGGTCGAAGATCCGGTTCATTAAATCCATGAATGCGGCAGGGGCATTAGTTAGCCCAAAAGGCATAACTGTAAACTCATAATGCCCGTACCGTGATCTAAATGCCGTTTTCGGAATATCCTCGGCCTTCACCTTCAACTGGTGGTAACCGGATTGCAGATCTATCTTAGAGAAGACACAAGACCCTTGCAGCTGATCAAAAAGATCATCGATGCGCGGCAAAGGGTACTTGTTCTTGATGGTCACTTTATTTAATTCCCTATAGTCCACACAAAGTCGAAGTGACCCATCTTTCTTCTTCACGAATAGCACCGGCGCTCCCCAAGGCGACACACTCGGCCTAATAAAGCCCTTATCCATCAAATCTTGGAGTTGCGCCTTAAGCTCTCGCAGCTCAGCCGGTGCCATCCGGTAAGGAGCCTTTGAGATTGGCGCAGTTCCTGGAACTACGTCAATCACAAACTCAATCTCCCTATCTGGCGGCATGCTAGTCAGCTCAGGTGGAAAAACATCCGGAAACTCGCGGGCAATAGGGATATCCCCGAGTCCCGGTGCCGCCGTAGGCCCCTCAACAACACTAGCCAAAAAGGCTACACATCCTCGATGGATCATCTGCCTCGCTCGGGAAGTCGAAATCATAGAGGCAAAGAAAGCACTCTGACATCCCCGGTATACCAACATCTCCTGGCCTGGCTCTCTAAAAGTGACAGTCCTTGCGGCACAATCAATAGTCGCAAATACCGAGCCAGCCAGTCCATCCCGAGGACCACATCGAAGTCCTTCAGCTGTCTCAAGACCAACAGGTCTGCTGGCATAATCCAGGACTCGATTTGCATCGGGCAGGACCAACAACACTCCTCCACGTGCAAGGTGTGATCGGGAATCTGAACCTCTCGTGCACGTGGCAAAAGTCCTACCTCTAACCCATGTAATGATGCAAATGATCTACTAATAAAAGAATGCGATGCTCCAGTATCAAATAAAGTACGAGTCCTAATGCCAGAAAGTAAGGTGATACCTGCCACCACATGATCTGCTGCCGAAGAGTCCTCTACCTGCGCAGCATACACTCGCCCACTCTGAGCTGGAGGGCGATAATCCGTGGGATGGGAAGAAGATGGCCTGCTTGCTGGAGCATATGGCCGCTGAGCCGTCGACCGCTGCTGCGATGAAGATGGAGCAGATGCTGAAGAAGGGGTGGTGGGGGCCGAAAAGGGGCACGAAGCTCGAATGTGCCCGGGCTGTCCACATCTATAGCAGCGACCCCACCGCTGGTCGCAGGTGTTGGAAAAATGCTGACCTCCGCAGAAAATACAACTGCCGGGAGCCCGTGGCTGTCGTGATTGCTGTTGAGACTGCCGCTGTCACTGAGGCTGCCGCTGCGACCCACGCTGCGACGATTGTGATCTCTGCTACTGCTGCTGCCGCTGCTGGGGCCTCTGGGATCCACCAGGCCCTCGCCGCTCAGACCGTCCACGGCCGGGGAACTGAGGCTGCGGCGGTCGTGGCGGCCTCCACGAACTAGCCTGTCCCCCAACCTCCGGTGCTGGTCGCTTCGCCCCCGGGATCACTACGGGAGCTGGAGCTACCTCCCCCATCACTACCTCCCCGCACTCAACGTAGAGTGCCTGCTCCATCGAGGCCTCCAAGGTCTGCAACCTACGCAAGCGAACCAGTTGAAAAAGGTCCCGGCGCAATCCTCGCTCGAACATGTAGATCCGGTGCGCCTCGTCCCTGGCCACGTTCGGTACACATGCCAACAACTGATTGAAATTGGCAATGTACTCGTGTACGGGCCGATCTCCTTGTCGGAGGTTTCTCAACTGTTCCTCCAACCTCTGCCGGACGCTTTCCGGGAAGAAAGCCCCAAGAAGGAGATTGCGGAACTCCGCCCAGGTCAGGAGCTGAGCCCCAGGCGGACCAGCCGGTCGAACACGCCGCCACCAAGCTTCGGCGTTGTGTTCCAAAAAGTTCGTTGCCAAAATTACCTGATATCGCTCCTCGATAAACAACGTCTCAAAACGTCGCTCCATCGCCGTGATCCACGACTCTGCCTCCCACGGCTCAGTACTTTGCCCCGAAAAATGGGGTGGGTCAAACTGGCGGAACCTCATCAACAGGTCCACCACTCCCCGCTGCTCTGCCGGGGTCAGAGATCCTGTCAGCCCAGTCGGCTGTCCACCAGTACCCCGAGCAACAGGGGATGCCGGGGTCACCGGTACAACTGGGGGATTCACAGCAGGGGAAGAAGGTACGGGAGAATTCTCTGAAGGTGCTACAACAGGCTGCGCCCTCTGCTCTAACATCTGCGTCAGCCGACCCATAGCCTCCTCCTGACGCCGAACAGCCTCTGACATCTGGGCCATCTGAGCCTGCAGCTCTTGCACCTCACTCTGCTGGCCCTGCCCGGACTCCTCCTGATCGGGTTCAGGGGAATCAGGCTGAGAACGCGTCAACATCCTACGTCGCGGAGGCATCCTACCACAAGAAACCACACTCAGTATCATACCCCACACGACCCAATCTAGCGAAAGTCAAAGACATTCCCCTATTTCTGTGACTTTATGTTGTCTGCAGCCAACATAACTGTCCACCAGAAATAGGCTATGTCGATCCCTCTTCTCTCACTGGAAGAGTCAAACAAATAAATCAACGACTTTCGCAAAATGTCACGTCTCTCATGCCCTATTATCCTAGGGTCTGCCAAAAGCCTAGGGTTTCCTAAGTCCCAACTGACCTATCCCTAAGCTCTGATACCAACTTAATCTGTCACGCCCCGGGTGTAAACAGACCCGGGCCGTCTACAGATCCGCCGTGCACACGGGATTTCCCGCGTACACGAAGCGCTGGTAACCTGCTCAGATATAAATGTACAATAAAAGAGCATAATACAGAGCTGAAATAGAAGAACCACATAGTATCTCAGACTGGAACTACAAATACAACTGTAATAAGTACAATAATCTCCCAGCTCACCAAAATAATACAACCAGCTGGCGGAAGCCAGACCCAAAATAAAAGGAGAATATCACAGTCTGAGTGGGGGTACAACGTCTATCTACAGCTCTCAGTCTCCCAGGAGATCTATCTATTCAGCGATCCCCTTACCTCGATCAGCTGCCGATGGCCTAGCAGCTCCCGCAGACGACTCTGCAAAATAAAGGAGAAGAAAGAAACAGAAAACAACAATGGGGGTGAGAACTACCAGATAAACCAGTAGCCTCCCCTAGTGGGTAAAACCTCAACTCTGACGCACCCACTAGGACTACTAGAGGCAAAAGGGAAAAGGGGAAGTGGTAAGATACATAAGATGCTGAAACAGGAAAACTACCACTATTATGCTGTCAAAACTGTATGCATGCATCAGAAATAGTATCTGTCCAAATAAACCCAATCTAGTCACCAGTAAAACTGGTACTGCCTGCTCAGCGGAATCTGCACACACGGCTCGAAACCGCGGGATCGGCTCACACGGCTCGCATCCCAACATAAGTATCAGACCGGCACACACGGCTGGGTCCGAGAAAGCACACCTCCGGAGTGGCACTCGAGGGGAGCGACCCACACGAGTAAAATATCTCTGTCATCAGTATCACAAGTATCTCTGTAGCACATGTCTCAATATAGCAGGACTGGATCATGACTATGATCAAAGTGGGAAACTCCATCCACTATAGAAACCCAATCCCCAACTGATGCAATAAATAAACCAAACTCAACCCCAATCTGATGCAAGGATAAACATCTGGTCAACCGCCTACTGTCCGCGGTCACCGCAATACCCCACAAGTCCACAATCTAGCACAACCTTGGCTACACTATCCCAAACCCCTGCTCACACTTGAGCAACAACATATGAATGCAAAGGACAACAATGAAACATGTTCAAATCCCAATATGATAGTGTAGCAATAAATAGTGGCCTTACCTGATGTCCGGGCATGCATGCAACTGTCTTTATTTTTAAAAGTTGTAAAATAGTGTCAAAGGTTTAAAACAATTGATTTACTGAATAAAAGTCATTTGCATGCGAGATCATAGCCTTTGTCTCAATCACAGTGTCCCAATATAAGTCATCATATCATTTGTGGGGTTATATTAATTTTAGGGGAGTTTGTCCCAGCGGTCCTTGTCATTTGTCATATTAATTTGTCCCAATGGTTCTCATTAATTGTCCTGTTAGTTGTCCTGTTAGTAGTCCTGTTAGTAGTCCTGTTAGTAGTCCCAATGGTTCTCATTAATTGTCATATTTTAGGGGATTTCTAGTAATCCCAGTGAGCTTGTCAAAAATGAGGTAAGCAACAACCGCCCACCTCGAACAGCTCAAACAACACCCCAGGTAGTCTCCTGGTTGTCCACAGTCCTCAATCCTGCAAATCAACGCTCCCGGTATAAATACAAATCCCAAAAAGCACAATATTTGCTGTTTTTCAGACAGCACGGGAAAAGAGGAATTTTTCACCTCTAAAATGAGCTCCTAAAATCCCAGAAAAATCACGGTTGCGTTCCTCGCGAAGAGTAGATCAAAATCGACTCTTAAAACGCCTCGATCTGACGCTCCTACGTCAAGATAAAAATCGGAGAAGTCGGTGCTGTCCAAAAACCATCACAGTAAAAAGGGGGGTCAAAGAGGACTGAAAACTGTGCCAAAAGTACGAAACGGAGCAAAATGATCAACACGGAAATCGAAGCCCTACCTCTTACGGTCGCGCTGCCGCAAAAATCGTCCAAAAATTCCACCCGGTTAGCCCGCAGTGAATTTTCGACGGAACTGCGACGGGAAATGGGCCTAAAAAGAAAATCGTCGCAGTGCGCCGCGTCGCAGATATCTCACTATCTGTAACTCCTAAATTCCTGAGATTGTAGAGAGAGAAAGAGAGAGAGAGAGGAAAAACTTTCGTATTGGGCACTTTTTCTGATTCTCTCTCTAAGGCTCGGAATCCAAGGTGCAAAGAGAGGGGGTGGGGGACCTCTTATATAGTGGGCCAAAAGGGAATATTCCCACACGGGATCCGATCCGAACAGGAAACACCGAAACTGGCCAACCAGGAAGCGCCACGTGTCCCCAAACAGGAAACAGCCTGTGCAGGGCCAATCAGATTTCGCCACGTGGCCACGTGGTCCATGTGCTCGGTCCGCGCTCCGGGTCTTCCGGAAATTGTCGGCCAATAGGATGCTGCCACGTGTCACCATCCAGAAGCTTCTAGAAGCCGGCCAGCCAATGGGAGCTGCCACGTGGCAAGGGAAATTTCGGTGCACCCGGTGCACGCCTGGCCCATGGACCGCGCACCGAGCCCCCTGCCCGCGCCTGCCCGCGCCTGCCCGCGCCTGCCCGCGCTGCCCGCGCCGCGCCCGCTCCTCGCTCTCCGCCGCTGCCCCGCCGCTGCGCCGCTGCCCGCCGCCGTGCGCCGCCGCCGCCGCCGCCGCCGGCCGCCGCCGGAACAGTAATTCCGGCCGCCGGAACAGTTTCCGGTGAACAGTAAAAGTGCCGAAAAATAAAGCGAATATACCGTTTTGACCGTTTTCGCGCGCTGAGTCCAAATCCGCCCGTTTCGCCAAATTCTCATCCGAAATTTTGCAAAAAGCTCCCGAAAATCCCATTTGCTCCGATTTTCGCGCAGAGTCTATTTTAAATATCCAATTTCGATTCTACAAGCTTCGTTGCACTGTACAAGCTTCCTACAGTCACTATTTAAGGTTGCGCAGTTTGCGGGAGTCCGGATCATCACAAGCCCTCTTGGATTAATAGTGGTTGAAAAACTTTAAATCTAATGGGTGATTAATCAAGGAGTTGATCTAAGGTGGAAAATTTGATAGCACCAATAACCTCGTACTATTATAGTATCTAGTGACTAATATATATATATATATATATATATATATATATATATATAATATATATATATATATATATAGATTATATATATATAGTCCTGGCTAGAATACTATCGTATAGCACCAAGCCATTGGTGCTATCAAGTTTTTAGCCGTTAGGATGAACAAAAAATATGGCGATTAGGAATTATAGTGGTCCCCTAAGATTTTTACTATTCACCAACCACCTAGTAAACCCTAGGGCAGCCACTATAATCTCACCGCATATTTTTTCATCTAACGTAAAAACTTGATAGCACCAATGACTTGGTGCTATCGATAGTAATTCTAGCCTAATTCTATACATATATATATATATATATATAGGAATATTATATATATATATATATTATATAATTAGGCTAGAATACTATCGATAGCAACATCTTGGTGCTATCAAGTTTTGCCTTTGGATGTAAGTGATGTGCGGTTGAATTATAGTGGCCCCTAAAATTTTTACTATTCAACGCAACCCCCACTAAACCCATAGGGGACCACTATCATCCTTACCACACATTTCATTAATCTAAAAAATTAAAAATTAATAGCACCAATGACTTGGTGCTATCGATAGTATTCCAACCTCTATATATAGATATGATAATATATATATCTATATATATAATATATAAAATTGAGTTTTTATATTTTTAAATGACTAAATTATTAATATTTATCGATGTTTAGTCATTTGGATGAACGGATGTGTTGTTAGGATAATAGTGGACACATTGGGTTTAGCAGGTGGTTCGTGAAATAGTATAGTC
>CM054942.1:19572111-19614611 GCA_029168755.2 Tillandsia fasciculata
TTTTTCTTTGCTTCGTTCTCCAATTTTTCCTTAATCACTCACCTAGGTTTTTCACCCCTTTTACTCAGAAAACTTTGTGAGACACCCCACGATTTCTTTTAAATTTTTGGGCCACTCTAAGCCTCCGAAACAGGGCTCCGAAAATGCTTCGTGATCACAAAATTCAGAATTTCTGGATTTTTGCTAAGTCCTCGGGGCTTCAACCACTTTTCGACCCGATGCTCTCCGCGTCGGTCCGAAACGCACCGAACTCAACTATAATCATATTAAAATATGTTACAAGTATTTTCGCCGTATTTTAACCATTTTGGCAAATTCGGCGAACGAGGACTTAAATTTTGCAAATTTGATGCTTCAACTCTCAACTACAACTCACTTTTCGACTCAACGGCTTTTGCATCGATTCGAAATGCTTCCAACTCACTTGTAATTACATTTGAAATGTGTTACAAGTATTTTTGCTGGATTTCTCCCTTTTCGCGGAAATCGCCAAACAAGGACCTAAGATTCACAATTGAAGCTTCAAATTCTCAACTCCAACTCACTTTTCGACTCGATGACTTTTGCATCGATTTGAAATGCTTCCAACTCACTTGTAATTACATTTGAAATGTGTTACAAGTATTTTTGCTGAATTTCGCACTTTTTGCGGAAATCGCCAAACAAGGACCTATGCTTCGCAATTGAAGCTTCAATTTCTCAACTCCAACTCACTTTTCGACTCGATGACTTTTGCATCGATTCGAAATGCTTCCAACTCACTTGTAATTACATTTGAAATGTGTTACAAGTATTTTTGCTGAATTTCGTCCTTTTCGCGGAAATCGCCAAACAATGACCTAAGCTTCACAATTGAAGCTTTAAATTCTCAACTCCAACTCACTTTTCGACTCGATGACTTTTGCATCGATTCGAAATACTTCCAACTCACTTGTAATTACATTTGAAATGTGTTACAAGTATTTTTGCTGAACTTCGCCTTTTCGCGGAAATCGGTGTACTACATTCTCCCCCATTTTGAATAAACCATAATTTAGCACTTTTCTCCGAATCCAATAAAAATAGTATTTCATACCATTTTTATTTATATTATTATATACCATAAAGCTGGTACATTACATTCTACCCCCCTTAAAATAAGTTTCGTCCTCGAAACTTGAATCACATCTCGACTCCTACTTGATCGAGAGGGAGGAATTTTGTCCTCACTACTGGGCTCACTGTATATCGTGACCGGCATCAAATTGTCTGCTCGCCGAGACTACACGAGCAACTCATTCATGAATCCCTATCTCAATCCAGGGATAAACTCAGACCTGGTGTCTGGCCACTTTCACCAAATAGGTAAAGACACAGTTGAGCACTTGCTCTCTCTCCATTGCCACGAATTGCCCCGTCTTTTCTTGCGAAATTTCCACTTTAATTCCGCCATCATCTTTTCACAATGAGGTTGCATCTGCAACCAATTACACTTACCGCATTTTTCCGGTCGCTCCGCTGCCTAATGTGGAGGGCAAAGGCCAATCCACAAGTCCTCAACTATCACACACGCTGCTAGTGCTCTAAGTCCACGGGTTATCAGCTAACCCGATATCTCGGACTACTAATAGGTTCACAGACCACGGTCCAATAGGGGCCTATAGCCCAAAACTAGTCCAACACTGTACAATGGCTCTCGCTAGCCCACAGACCTAATCGTCAAACGGGTAGATCCACACTTAGGATTACTACACCAACACTCCCACTAGGAGCTACAATACCTCAATCACCACTAGCTCTACGGCCTGGTCACTCACACACACTCTCAGTGTACTAACAGCCTCAAGGCTCACACGTGGCATTCCACGTTCCCGGGTCATCGCTCGGACTACCGTCCCGACCAAATCTCTATCATGCCCCGCCCTCAGGTCTCGGGCCGCTGTCTCTCACAGCCGACTGCGCCTACCCACTGGGCTACAGGCCCACAGTCCACAAACATGGTCCAGGCACGGATCGTCCCCAAGCGAACCCGCTAATCGTCGCCACGCGACCACTACGCTCCACTGAGCAAAAACCCACTAACTAGTCGTCAATCCACGACCCGAACTCTCTATCAACTCTGGCCACACTGGGCAAAGGCTAATACGCCACCTAATCAGCTCTCTCTGGCTAAATGATACTTGTGCTCCATGAGCACCCAAACAGTTGGGCATCCTAGCGCCCCTATGCTAACTCGCAAATATCTAGTGTTAAGCAACTTGCTTATACACGCGTATGACTCCTATACACCTCTCCCAACTAGGTTGAGGCATCACAACGACTGTTCACCAACTTTGGTGATTAACTCGCAAATCCTACGGTGGCAATCCTTGCCATTACACCGATCCATCAGAACGGCGCCACAAAACTCTCGCTCTTTCGAGAGGTTCTCGCATCCTGAAGCCTACTCTAGGCCTCACCAACACTACTACGTGGCAACCTAGCCACAATCAACACGCCACACGGTCACTACCGTCATCAGGGCGAATTCACGCCGCCTGGCCCGTAAATCTTTCTTGCCCTAACCCTTAGGGCACAGCAACTTGGCTCTCGCGACATAGCGATCACCATTTACCTCGCGAGTCGGTCTCTCACTGGACCTTACTAACCATACTTTGCCAGCAACCTAGCTGACACAAACGTAAAACACCCTATGCTGAAGGTGTTGGCTGCGCCGACAAAAGTTCGGCGGCCACTGCCATCCTCTTTACTGTCGCCCCTACAGGCGGCGACGCCGTATACTCATACGTTGTTTGTGCAGCCTCAGCTTGCTGCGCTATTAGCCACTGGAGCCTATCTATCTGCTCCGACTGTCTCATCGACGCCACACTTAGGCGTTGGAATCAGCTTTCGGCAAAAAAAAAATTTCGCTGACGGCAAGAAGCTTGACCTGCTGCTGGATCACACCAACAAGTGCGGTCACCTTCTATCGCAGCTCGTATACCTTGTTCGACCCAGAGCGCTCTCCCGGCACGAGTCGAAACAAGCGCGTATTCCTACGTGGTGTCATCGCTAATATGCACACCACAACGAAACGATTTGCCCAAATTTTAGCCATTTGAGCAACGCGCAATCTATATACCGACAGAAAAGCTCGTCGACCCAATCATGCGAAAGTATAAGAGGGTACTCCTTTTCATCTCCAACATTACGTTGTCGGCCGCCAACGTAAGTCCGAAGAATGAAAGCTCATTTCCCTCGATCAGTCCCAACATCCTTCGTGGGAACAACAGTAACCAATCAATTACTTTCGCCCAAAAATCCACGCACTCTCTCGTGCCTAAACCCTAGAGTCTCCCTAAGGTTTGCTAACCACCTAGGACTATTCCTAGGCTCTGATACCACTCTAATCTGTCACGCCCCGAGTCCGCCAATTTGTACGGTTCGGGCACGCCAACAGACCCGCCAATCGGGTAAAACCTTTTTCTACCCGAAAGGAACGGTAACATCCATAATAACACAACAAGTGTATGCGGAAGCTCAATATCAGAGTACTAAAAATCACTATAAATTTAAAACTTTCATTCAATAACTAATGCGGAAATGAAAGCATACAGGAGTGAACCATAAATTAAACTTATTACACTTTACAATTCTGAACTTGCAAATAAATTATTACATTTCCTTTACATAAATTCCTCACCATACAAGGTTCACTCAAGAAATATAAAAAGGTACCTCTGCTAGACCCTCTAGGTCTCTATGCTGCTGGGCACTTGCCCCTGTCGTATGCCTCGCTGACTGCATCTGTATCCGTCTCGACCGCTGCATCCATGCCCGAACCTGTGGGGGGGGGTCACCCAAGGGGTGTGAGAACTACGACAGAGTTCCCAGTGGGTTCAACCACCGAGAAAAAGTGTCCTACACCACTTGGTCCAATGGAAGCAATAATAATAGTGCTAGGAAACTAAAATCCTCAATATCAAAATGCGGCTATGCATATAATATATCACTACACTACCTGTGTATACTCATCGACCCAGCACTACTCTGTCTAGCCACACTAGGCTGCTAAGCACCAACTCGGCCACTATGCCGCTGTATACAGGGTCAAACTAACCCGGCCACCTCGGCCACTCTATTTTTCTTTATTCTTTAGATTCTGGTGCTTTAGTTCAAGTTAACCCTTAGAAATTCTTATCCAACGGGCCCCAGCCCGGTAGTCCTGCTACCATAAGATAAGATTTCTAAGGTTGCCGATAACACCCGCAAGTGTTACCCCGTCCTACGGAAGAAACGTCCCGAACGGGTCTCTACCCGGGAGAGGGATACTGCCCGTACCTCCAACATGGGCTGGTTTCACCGTAGGTCCGCCCGTTTTATCTTTATTTTTTCTTTCTTTTCTTTTACTTTAGTTCTTAGCCTCTTTGCCTTTGAACACTTGCTTTCCTTTCTTATTCGAGCTTATAGCTCCCATTTTGCCATTGCAAATCTCTTTCTCTTTTCTTTGAGCATTTAGCTCTTCACTTTCACTTTAAGCCTTTCGAAAGTACCTCGTCCGACGGGTCACTGCCCAGGGAGTCCTGCTCCATTTGACGAGTCTCAAATTCGAAGGCGCCATTTACATTCTCTTTATGCTTTTTAGCCACTTTTAGCTTGCTTTTAATCTTGCCTTTTTACAACAAATTATCTCTTATCCTAGGTCTCGCCATAAGGATAACTAAGAGTCACTTGGACTCATATCATTTCTCTTCATTTATTTAACTCAAATTGAAGTTAAAGTTGCTGTCCTTTTGCCCAGACACCTTATGACCCACTCTAGGGTTGTATTATTTAGCTTTTTGACTTTGTGATTACACAAACTCTTCCTTAGAGTTTGACCCTAAGTTGATCACTTTGCTATCAGTTTAATTCATTAACTTTGTGGCCACATACACTTTTCTTTGCCGAACCCGGAGTTACATTATCTCTATTTACCTGTTGCCCCTTGCATTTAGAGTTATCTTAACTCTAATCCATTTTCTGTGAGTATAAACTCTACTAGTTCACCTTAGGTTCTCTTACCTAAGTTTCATATCACGTTTAACCTAGAGTTCCTTGACTCTATGTTGCCTAGTCTATTCTCAACTCACTAACTTACCTTAGGTTATCTCCTAAGATAATGCCACTCATTCAATCCTAGGATAAACTTCTAAGTTTGATGCCACTCATTAGCCCTGAGTCTAGGTTTTCTCCTAGTTTTACTACCAACATGTCCTTTTCCTTATGCTTTCACATGACTACTAGGGTGATACCCTAACATGGTCACAGACAACAAATAATTGATTCCCCTTTTTACGCACGCCATTATTCCCATCTCAATCGTAAATAAAGTTTAACATCTACGCAGGCAATTATCATCCATGTTTAGCAGTTTAGAAGAAAAATCCACTTTTCTATCTGTATCCTTCTACACATGCAAGTTTATCTTCTATTTTCTTGGCAATTAGGGAGAAGCCACTATTCTTTATGTCCAATTATACATGCAATTTATCATCTACGTATGCAAATATCATCCATAATTAGCAGCTCAGAAAAATTCACTTTTCTATCTGCATCCTTCTACACATGCAAGTTTATCTCTTATTCTAATAATTAGAAAAGTTTACTTCTCTTCTATATCCATCTACACATGCAAAATTCAATCATAATTACCCAACGCCTCTAACAGGCTACTATCATGCTTCAAGATCAAAAGCAGAGGAAAAAGTGGAGAGGTCACCCATTTTCGGTAGAATTCCCCACCTCGGTGTATTCTTTTGGTCCTTGAAGGAGACAATTTCAACTCCTTGGATCCGTGAGACTTCCCTACATTGTAAGGAAAGCAAAAGATAAAGCAATTGCTTTTACATGATTCACTAAAATTCAGAAGGCGGTAAAACTAACCCCTTTTTGACAACTTAAAGGGAAAAATCCCTATTTGGTCATTTTCCCCCACCAAAAGGCTAATTTTTGATTGGTTCTTAAAAATGAGAGGAGAATAATCCTCCCATGGCATATTGCCAAAAAGAAACTTGCTCAACTCGATCCGGGGTCAAAACGCTCTAAAAAATTCGAGAAAAGCTCAATTTGAGCAATTTCCCCCAATTCACCGATTTTGCATTTGGCAAATCGAGAAATTCGCATTCAAAAATCGGAGAGAACTCAATTTGAGCAATTCCCCCAATTCACCGATTTCGCACATTGAAGGAAAGAGAAGAAAAAGAAATTCTCTTCTTTTCTCTTCTTTTCCTTTCAATTTTTTCTTTTTTTTTCTTTTTTTTTTTTTCTTTTTTCTTTCTTCCTTCTTTCTTCTCTTTCTTTTTCTTCTTTTCTCTGTCAAAATCTGCTGCTGGGCAGCAGCTTGCACAGCTGCTGCCCAGGCAGCTGCCCCTACGGCTGCTGCGATGCAGCAGCCCAAATGCAGCTGCTGCTGCATAATTGCAGCAGCAGCTGGCTGCTGCTAAGATGCAGCTGCTGCTGCATAATGCAGCAGCAGGCTGCAAGTTGCTGCTGCAGCTGCTGCTGAATGCAGCAGCAGCAGGCTGACACTGCTGCCTGCACACGCAGCAGCAGCTGGCTGCTGCTTGGCATAGCAGCCAAGCAGCTGCTTGTGCAGCTGCAGCCCAACTAGCCCCCTCTCCTTTTCTCTTTTTTTTTTTTGTTTTTCCTGCCAAGAAAGAGGAGGAAGAGAGAGAGAAGAACACTTACTTGTCACAAGAGGGAGAGGGAGAAAGGATCTTCTACTTCTTCTCCTTCTTCTTCTTCTTCTTCTTCTCCTTCTTCTCATTCTCTTTTCTTCTTCTCCTTTTCCTCTTCTTTCCTCTTCTTCTCCCTTTCGTTTCTTGCTCCAGCAGAGAAGAGAGAGAGAGAGGGGGGACAGAGAGGAGTTAATATGCTGCAGAGGGTAGTTGGGGTAGGGATGTGTTTTTACGAAATTGCCCCCAACTTACAAAAGAAATCCCAAAACTGCCCTCAATCCTGCAGTTTTGCACCTGCAGAGAACAATTTCGGATACCCCTCTTTCTCCGCGTTTTGCCGTCAACTGGTAAATCGAAACAGCAATTTTTCTTCTCCCTTTTAATCTACAAATTTTTCTTAAACTCTCCACGATTTTCTTTAAATTTTTGGGCTACTCTAAGCCCTGCCCTCGAAAGAGCGCCCCGAAAAAGCTTCGTGATAAACTGCACTGTCAAAAACTGCAGTTTCAGAATTTACGAAGCATTTTCTTTGCTTCGTTCTCCAATTTTTCCTTAATCACTCACCTAGGTTTTTCACCCCTTTTACTCAGAAAACTTTTGTGAGACACCCCATGATTTCTTTTAAATTTTTGGGCCACTCTAAGCCTTCGAAGAGAGCCCCGAAAAAGCTTCGCGATAAACTGCACTGTCAAAAACTGCAGTTTCAGAATTTACGAAGCATTTTCCTTCGCTTCGTTCTCCAATTTTTCCTTAATCGCTCAGCTAGGTTTTTCACCCTTTTACTCAGAAAACTTTTGTGAGAGACCCCCACGATTTCGTTTAAATTTTTGGGCTACTCTAAGTCTCCGAAACAGGGCTCCGAAAATGCTTCGCGATAAACTGCACTGTCAAAAACTGCAGTTTCAGAATTTACGAAGCATTTTTCTTTGCTTCGTTCTCCAATTTTTCCTTAATCACTCACCTAGGTTTTTCACCCCCTTTACTCAGAAAACTTTTGTGAGACACCCACGATTTCTTTTAAATTTTTGGGCCACTCTAAGCCTCCGAAACAGGGCTCCGAAAATGCTTCGTGATCACAAAATTCAGAATTTCTGGATTTTTGCTAAGTCCTCGGGCTTCAACTCACTTTTCGACCCGATGCTCTCCGCGTCGGTCCGAAACGCACCGAACTCAACTATAATCATATTTAAAATATGTTACAAGTATTTTCGCCGTATTTTACCATTTTGCAAATTCGGCGAACGAGGACTTAAATTTTGCAAATTTGATGCTTCAACTCTCAACTACAACTCACTTTTCGACTCAACGGCTTTTGCATCGATTCGAAATGCTTCCAACTCACTTGTAATTACATTTGAAATGTGTTACAAGTATTTTTGCTGGATTTCTCCCTTTTCGCGGAAATCGCCAAACAAGGACCTAAGATTCACAATTGAAGCTTCAAATTCTCAACTCCAACTCACTTTTCGACTCGATGACTTTTGCATCGATTTGAAATGCTTCCAACTCACTTGTAATTACATTTGAAATGTGTTACAAGTATTTTTGCTGAATTTCGCACTTTTTGCGGAAATCGCCAAACAAGGACCTATGCTTCGCAATTGAAGCTTCAATTTCTCAACTCCAACTCACTTTTCGACTCGATGACTTTTGCATCGATTCGAAATGCTTCCAACTCATTTGTAATTACATTTGAAATGTGTTACAAGTATTTTTGCTGAATTTCGTCCTTTTCGTGGAAATCGCCAAACAATGACCTAAGCTTCACAATTGAAGCTTTAAATTCTCAACTCCAACTCACTTTTCGACTCGATGACTTTTGCATCGATTCGAAATGCTTCCAACTCACTTGTAATTACATTTGAAATGTGTTACAAGTATTTTTTGCTGAACTTCGCCTTTTCGCGGAAATCGGTTGTACACATTCTCCCTCCCCCATTTTGAATAAACCATAATTTAGCACTTTTCTCCGAATCCAATAAAAATCGTATTTCATACCATTTTTATTTATATTATTATATACCATAAAGCTGGTACATTACATATGTCAAGCTGTATATATAGGTATACTAAATGCTGAACATGAAATCATACCGGAAACTGAACTACAAGATCGATACTACATAACTATACACAGTGAATGCTGGAATGAGAGCAAATAGAAAGGCTCAAGCATAGGTTCAGGGCTACACAAGAACAGGGGTCCGACCTACCACGGTACCCCATAGGGCCAACCTGATAAAGCCCGGACCGAAGATAAACCCACCTCAATGTAGATGATCACGGTGGCTGCTGGATGGCTCGCAAGCTAGCGGCTGACTGCTGGGACCTGAATCATATACACAGGTCAGAAAATAAACTCTCACACATACCCAACCCCTGACTCGCAACGCACACAAGGCTTAAACCTGGATCCACCAGGACTACACCGGGAACCTCAAATAGGACAACTTAATCGCCACAAGTTTTCGAATTGCGCGATTAAAACCGAGTCGCCGATAAACCGACAATTTTGCCAATTTACGATCCGATAACCGATTTTCGCTCAACGAAAGCCATCGGATCACCAATGAAAAGCTTAGAGATCATAGGCACACAGCCCAAGACAGCACGCTAGGTAACATTTGCGTTTAGACCCCTAGGGTTTCCAGAAATCGCACTTTTATAGCAATTTGAGAGCCGTTTTCGCTCGTTCTCTTAATCGGGACATTATTTTTACGAACCGTCACCTCCAGTAGGTGACCCTCGACTTGCTGGACATCGTGCTCACCATTTTGTAGCAGCACGGAACCCGAGAAAAATTTTGGGCCATAGTTTATTATACTAACATAGGCTTATAGCATTTTTATTTCTTCGGCTCGACCAAACCCAAATCTAACGCGAGCATCGGGTCCAGTGACCCCAAAATAGTCAGAAGCTCACTGTCGCGAAGTCACAATATGCCCAAACAGCCCCATAACCATTTAACTAAACCTAGAGCTCCGACTTGCAACATCTTTTAAATCTGCTTGTGCCATCAACAAACTGACTTGAGCATCTTGCTCAGGACATCACAGAGGCTCAAGGGCTTGCCTTGGTGCAGCCCATTTGCTGCTGGATGCACAGATCCAAGTCCCCAAGCTCTCAATGGCTATGGCATGCTTCACACAAGAACCCACACAGATAACTTTTGATCCGAAGTGAGCATCAAGCTCAGGGAAAAGCATGGAGCAACTTTCATATTCTGCTCGAAGCCTAACTTCACACTAATCTTCACTGAGGCATTTTAACAAACACTTGGTGGGCACACTTCATTAACATACAACCAAGCTTTTGCCCGAGCTTGTTCTCTGCAGAGGGGCAACTTGGGAGCACCTAAAATGGAGAGAAATGCTCCACCAAGTGACAGAAGCTTTTCCATGCATCTTGGATCAAGCTTCATCTCTCAGATTAGCCGCGGCAAGAGAAGAAAAGTGAGGCTTTAGCCTCGAAAATGGTGACCACTCATCCGAGGGTTCTGGGCCTCAACCACTTGCACCAACAGGTGCTACATCACCCCACGAACTTACCTGAACCCATGCTCGGCGACAGGACACGACGGCGGCGCGGCGGAGCAAGCTCGGTTTTGAGCTTCACCACCTCTAATGGTGGATTTTCACCAAGGCTGCATGGGCTCCATGCAAGAGCATGGCTGCACTCCTCCCATTCACAGAAAGCTTCTTGGCCACTTGGCCGGAGGTGGGGAGGCTTGCCGGCGCCGGAGCACGAAGCTTGGCCATGGTGCAATAACCCGAAAACTAGGGTTTCAGTTTGCGGCTCATTCCCTGAACCAAACTCCACCAAATTTGGTGGAGATTATCCTCATCACCTACAGTATTTTCTCATCATTTCTGTTTTTCGTTTGAGCCCGTGGTTGCAAGGATCGAACGCGGCGGAGCGTTTTAGGGTTCCGGCGGAGAAGTTTCTCCCGCTGGCAACCGGCCGTGCATGGGGGCTCGGGGCTCGGCAGGGAGCATATCTAGACTCTATAGAGTCGACTTCCTAAGGTCTAGGGTGCTACAACACAGAGCGATGGAAGATCTTACCTTGCCGGAGTTGGAGAAGAAAAGGAAGAAGCCGGTTTCCTCCCCAGCGACGCGCGGCCTTGGCGCACCTCGGGCTTGATCCCCAGTCGCAGGAGAACACCGCAGAACCTCCAGAAAGCTAGTTGGAGCGACTCCGGTCCAACCTTCCTCCTTCTCTCTCTCTCTCTCTCTCACTCTCGGGTTGGGCTCTTTGGGGATGACTCTTGGCTTAGCCCAGGACTCCTGGGCATCGACTGAAGATGCAGAGAGGGATTTAAATGCTTACGAATCCACTATAACCCCTCGTGCAAACCCCCCCCCCCCCCCGCCCCCAAAGAAGACCAAAAGCCAAGTTGGCTTTAATGCCTTATTTTGCAAAATTTCGGTTTAGCCCTCACACAACCACCTTTAGGTTCATTTTTGCATTTTCTTATTCACATTCATATTTGAATTTTTAAATAAATTTGAGTTTCTCGGTTACTATAAGTTTTCAACTTTCTTATGTACTAGCTTGTTCATAATTTTTATAAAAAAAACTAAAAAACAGTTATCCGAATACTAAAAGATACTTATATGAATAATAAAAGGCATGCATTATTCTAAACAACTATAATTTATTCTTCGAAAAAATGAAAAGACTTATAGAAAAACTATTGAGAAGAGATCGATTCAATTGAAACAATTGAGAAGGGACCAATTTAAAAAAAAAAATTTGAGAAGAGAAACTGGTTTATGAAAAAAAATTATAAACAGGAATCGAATCAAATCAGTTCAAAGGAAGAAAAAATTGAGAAGAGAGAATAGTTCAAAAAATTAAGAAGGGTTCCACAATCACATAAATTAGGAAGGAATTGACACGTGGATATACTAGAAGTTAACAAATATTATTTTATATAATAAAAATTAAATATAATAATAGAATATTTATAACGTTATACTAACTCACTGGTTCTAGTTGAACCAGTGACCCTTGACTTTGGGTTCCTATTTGATCTATGCATAGGTGGCATTGATGAATATTTTTTGTTAATGGGCTTAAAAAATATTATAATTATAAAATATTTCGGTAGTAAAATTATTTATAAAATAGATATATGCATGAATGAATTATCACTTTTTAAATACGATAAATCATTCATCGCTTTTTTAAAAATTTTAAAAAAAATTTTAAAATTAAATACTATATATCTTTTAATGTTCAGACATAAAAAAATATACTATTTTTAAAAAACGATAGATTGTTTACCATTTTTAATATTAAAAATAAAAATTTTGCATAGTTTTGTCTATTTCTGGTAGAAATGAACTTAGCTAGACTTCGAATTTAGAACCTCGAATATCAATTACTAAACCTTTATCACTTGCAGTCTTGCACCAGAGACGTTCAATGTTTTGCATGTCTATATTAATAATTAGGGCATATTTGGCAAATCTCTCTTATAGAGTAATAAATCAAATTACTCTATTTTCTAAATTATATTTTTTTTTTAGATAGCCGGTTTGGAAGAACCAATTAAGTAAGCAAATTACTCTGTAATATTAATCTTACAGTGTAATTTTAGGGTAAAAAAAAATTGCTTAGATCTTTTTAAAAAAATACTCTTCTTCATGTCACTTCCCCACCACTCCCTCCTCCGTTCTTTTTCGTCCTTCCTTAATTTCTATCCTCTCTCATTTTCCCTCTCCCTTTATTCTCGACGCCGTGGACGTCGATGTCGACGCTGCCGTCGATGCCACCGTTGCTAACCACGATGACAATGCTACTCTTGTAACGGCCATGGCGGCAAGAAGAATAATAGTAGAATGAGAGAGATGCAAGCGGCGATGACGGCAATGGTGGCAGTGGAGATCGGGCTGGAGCAGGAGGAAGAGAAGAAGAAGGAAATGATCGCCGCCGCCATCTCAGAAATCGCGAGAAGAGGTGGGGGAAGGGGGTCCCACTGATTTTTTTTTTTTTTTTTTTTTTTTTTTTTTGTATTTAATTGTTATACCAAGAATCAATCATGATCTTAATCGATGAAAATCTCCAATGATAAAGAAAGTGACAGGTAATAATAATAATAAAAAAGAAGATAAAATTTATAATTTTTTAAAATTTGTGATAAAATTTATTATATTTAAAATTTATGATGAAAAAAGAAAATCACATTTAATATAATATTTATTTAATTATTTAATTTTTAGTTATATATATTTTTTTCCAATTTGATACAATTTATTAATAAATTATCTATTTTTATACTTTGCTCCAAAAATGTATTTTATATAAAAAATTAAAACAGAATTTTTTTTTTAAGATGTGCAATTTAAATAGTAAAAAATAAAATATATTTTTTTATAATATATATATATATATATATATATATATATAATATATATATATATATATATTAATATATATTTTTAAATATCAAATATATTATAAAATAAAATTTATTTTATTTGTCAATAATCGCCCCTTTTTAGAAAGTACGGTAAGCTTGGTAGCGGTGATGCAATCCGATAACTGTCACTTGTCTAGATTTCTGGGTAGTGGTGTAATTAAAAGAGGCTTTGGTGGGCTTTCTACATTTTGGTTTCGTGAGCCGAGCATCTTCCTTCTCCTCGCCCCCTAACCGACCGTCAAGTGGTAACTCTATGTGGTGGAAAAAGCAAGAAGACACCTTCGGAAGGAAGTAAACCGCAATTAGGGTTTCTGCAGGTTCGATCAACTGCAACCTCTATTTAGATTTCTTATTCAATCCAATCTTTTTCTTGTTTTTCAGAATTTCCCTACTTGAAACAACTTCTCTTGTATATGTTTTTCTCTCAATTTTTGTAGCTGCTTAGTGCAAAATCAAGGTCATTCATTCATCGGTTATTGCACTCTTTTTTTTCTTTTTTTTTTTTTTTCTAATTTGAGGGCAATTAGTTGTTTTCTTATCAGGCGGCTACCGCTTATATATCCATCTTCTTGGATAGCTATCCCCCCATCATTTGGATCTTGAATCTGAGCCTATGCAAGAATATATACTTGAAGTGATAATGTCATTAGATATTTATGTTCTTCTCTCTGTTCTCTCTGTATATACAGATTAGTTGCTGCTACCAACAATGAGTAAACAGCCTCTTATATATAGCTTTGTGGCGAAGGGCACGGTTGTGCTCGCCGAGCACACATCGTTCTCGGGAAATTTTAGTACTATTGCCATCCAATGCCTACAAAAGCTTCCTCCTGATAGTAGCAAGTTCACTTACTCGTGCGACGGCCATACCTTTAACTTCCTCGTCGATAAAGGGTTTGGTATGTACTTTTTTTTTTTTTTCTTTCTTACTTTTACTAACATATATATTTTTTCATTGAATTATAGGAACTTGATCTTCATTTGAATGTCATATCCGTAGTTTCAGCTGTAACAATTTAGTCTCTCTACTTTCTTCTGCATAACAATCAAAATTTTTCAACTAATCTACCTTCTGAGAAGTCTGCTGTAACAACACCGTTGTTGGGATTTTCTGTCACGCCCCGGGTGCAAATCAGGACCCGGGTCCGTCTACAGATCCGCCGTGCACATGGGATTTCCCACGTACACGAAGCGCTGGTAACCTGCTCAAATATTAAATGTACAATAAAAGAGCATAATACATAGCTGAAATAGAAGAACCACATAGTATCTCAGACTGGAACTACAAATACAACTGTAATATGTACAATAATCTCCCAGCTCACTCAAAATAATACAACCCGCTGGCGGAAGCCAGACCCAAAATAAAAGGAGAATCTCACAGTCTGAGTGTGGGGGGTACAACGTCTTCTACAGCTCTCAGTCTCCCAGGAGATCATCTATTCATTCACGATCCCCTTACCTCGATCAGCTGCCGATGGCCTAGCAAGCTCCTGCAGATGACTCTGCAAAATAAAGGAGAAAGAAAACAAAACAAAACAAGAATGGGGGGGGTGAGAACTACCAGATAAAACCAGCAGCCTCCCCTAGTGGGTAAAAACCTCACTCTGACGCACCACTAGGAACTAGAGGCAAAAGAGAAAAGGGGAAGTGGTAAGATAATACATAGGTAGCGTTTTGGAAGCGGGATATATTACGGAGAATGAGTACCAGGTATAGGAATATATAGGGATAAGTACGGGATATACCTAAATGTAATTGGTTGGGAGGGGAGATGATGGATAAACCTGGTTTAAACCTGGTATAAGAAAATAGGTGTTGGATTGGGATTGAGAAAAAGGGGTGTAAATTGACCTTTTTTGGTTTAATGACGATGTGACCTTTTGTTTTATGTTATATTAAAATTTGATAATTAAAGAATGTATAGAAATATTTTAAGTAGGAGTAAAAATTTTATTTTAAATTTTATAATTTTAAAAATTATAAAAAAAAATTATAATAAATTTTACAATTTTAAAATTAATATATTTTTTAAAATTATAAATTTATAAATATATATAATAATATATTAATATAAATATATTTATAATTTTAAAATAAAATATAAATTATAAAAAAATTTAAAAATATAAAACATTAAAAATTTTAAAAATAATTATAAAATTTAAATTTTAAAAAAAAAATGTAAATATTAAATTAAATATTACTAATAATAAAAAAAAATTAAGTAAAATTTAAATATTCTAATTAAAATTATATATTATGTAGGTAGATAAAAAAAATTATTAATTTATAAATGTATATAAATGTAAAAAAATTATAAAAATATTGTATAAAAGTTTAAAATTATAATAATTTTTAAAAAAATAAAATAAATTTAGATTATTATATAAAATTAAAAAAAATTAAAATTTTTATAATTTAAAAATTAATATTTAAAATTTAAAAAAATATTTTATTAAAAAATTCAAAAAAAAAAAAAAAAATCCGGAAACTAAAAACAAAAACACACAAAAAAAAAAAAAGAAAAAAAAAAAAAAAAAGGAAAAGTC
Organism: Tillandsia fasciculata; assembly: GCA_029168755.2. Lineage (NCBI taxonomy): Eukaryota > Viridiplantae > Streptophyta > Magnoliopsida > Poales > Bromeliaceae > Tillandsia > Tillandsia fasciculata. Next base: position 19,587,768 of record CM054942.1, read on the forward strand.
CCTGCCCAAGGCTGCTAAAATGCCGGTTGGAAAGTAAAAATAGAAAGAGACAAAAAAGAAGACTAGACATAGGAGGGAGATGAAAAACAAGAACTAAGAGGATAATAGGGAGGATCGAAGAAACAAGCTCATTTGGACAATAAGCTCCCAGGTAGAGAGGAGAAATAAAAGGAGAAGGGGGAGTCGAGAAGGGACAGAGATCTGACAGAGCTCTAGTCTAGGGAGGAGACTAGATACCCTTACCTCCCAGCTGGGTGTGAGCTCGGATGATCTGCGATAAAGGAGAAGGATATCCCGATTGGCGGGGTGAGAAATACCCAATGGGGAAGAACCCCAAACCTAGTGGGTAAAAACCTCAACTCTGACGCACCCACTAGGACTACTAGAGGCAAAAAGGGGGGACATAAGATGCTGAAACAGGAAAACTACCACTATTATGCTGTCAAAACTGTATGCATGCATCAGAAATAGTATCTGTCCAAATAAACCCAATCTAGTCACCAGAAACACACTGGTACTGCCTGCTCAGCGGAATCTGCACACACGGCTCGAAACCGCGGGATCGGCTCACACGGCTCGCATCCCAACATAAGTATCAGACCGGCACACACGGCTGGGTCCGAGAAAGCACACCTCCGGAGTGGCACTCGAGGGGAGCGACCCACACGAGTAAAATATCTCTGTCATCAGTATCACAAGTATCTCTGTAGCACATGTCTCAATATAGCAGGACTGGATCATAACCATGATCAAAGTGGGAAACTCCATCCACTATAGAAACCCAATCCCCAACTGATGCAATAAATAAACCAAACTCAACCCCAATCTGATGCAAGGATAAACATCTGGTCAACCGCCTACTGTCCGCGGTCACCGCAATACCCCACAAGTCCACAATCTAGCACAACCTTGGCTACACTATCCCAAACCCCTGCTCACACTTGAGCAACAACATATGAATGCAAAGGACAACAATGAAACATGTTCAAATCCCAATATGATAGTGTAGCAATAAATAGTGGCCTTACCTGATGTCCGGGCATGCATGCAACTGTCTTTATTTTTAAAAGTTGTAAAATAGTGTCAAAGGTTTAAAACAATTGATTTACTGAATAAAAGTCATTTGCATGCGAGATCATAGCCTTTGTCTCAATCACAGTGTCCCAATATAAGTCATCATATCATTTGTGGGGTTATATTAATTTTAGGGGAGTTTGTCCCAGCGGTCCTTGTCATTTGTCATATTAATTTGTCCCAATGGTTCTCATTAATTGTCCTGTTAGTTGTCCTGTTAGTAGTCCTGTTAGTAGTCCCAATAATTCTCATTAATTGTCATATTTTAGGGGATTTCTAGTAATCCCAGTGAGCTTGTCAAAAATGAGGTAAGCAACAACCGCCCACCTTGAACAGCTCAAACAACACCCCAGGTAGTCTCCTGGTTGTCTACAGTTCTCAAATCCTGCAAATCAACGCTCCCGGTATAAATACAAATCCCAAAAAGCACAATATTTGCTGCTTTTCAGACAGCACGGGAAAAGAGGAATTTTTCACCTCTAAAATGAGCTCCTAAAATCCCAGAAAAATCACGGTTGCGTTCCTCGCGAAGAGTAGATCAAAATCGACTCTTAAAACGCCTCGATCTGACGCTCCTACGTCAAGATAAAAATCGGAGAAGTCGGCGCTGTCCAAAAACCATCACAGTAAAAAGGGGGGTCAAAGAGGACCTGAAAACTGTGCCAAAAGTACGAAACGGAGCAAAATAATCAATACGGAAATCGAAGCCCTACCTCTTACGGTCGCGCTGCCGCAAAAATCGTCCAAAAATTCCACCTAGTTAGCCCGCAGTGAATTTTCGACGGAACTGCGACGGGAAATGGGCCTAAAAAGAAAACGTCGCAGTGCGCCGCGTCGCAGATATCTCACTATCTGTAACTCCTAAATTCCTGAGATTGTAGAGAGAGAAAGAGGAGAGAGAGAGGAAAACTTTCGTATTGGGCACTTTTTCTGATTCTCTCTCTTCGGCTCGGAAACCAAGGTGGAAAGAGAGGGGGGTGGGGGCCTCTTTATAATGGGCCAAAGGGAATATTCCCTCACGGGATCAGATCCGAACAGGAAACACCGAAACTGGCCAACCAGGAAGCGCCACGTGTCCACAGAACAGGAAACAGCCTGTGCAGGGCCAATCAGATTTCGCCACGTGGCCACGTGGTCCATGTGCTCGGTCCGCGCTCCGGGTCTTCCGGAAATTTGTCGGCCTACAGGATGCTGCCACGTGTCACCATCCAGAAGCTTCTAGAAGCCGGCCAGCCAATCAGGAGCTGCCACGTGGCAAGGGAAGATTTCGGTGCACCCGGTGCACGCCTGGCCCATGGACCGCGCACCGAGCCCCCTGCCCGCGCCTGCCCGCGCTGCCCGCGCCGCGCTCCTCCGCGCTCCGCCGCTGCCCGCCCCGCCGCTGCGCCGCTGCCCGCCGCCGTGCGCCGCCGCCGCCGGTCGCCGCCGGCCGCCGGAACAGTAATTCCGGCGGCCGGAACAGTAATTCCGGTGAACAGTAAAATGTGCCGAAAAATAAAGTGAATATACCATTTTGACCGTTTTCGCGCGCTGAGTCCAAATCGCCGTCCGTTTCGCCAAATTCTCATCCGAAATTTTGCAAAAAGCTCCCAGAAAATCCCATTTGCTCCGATTTTCGCGCCAAGTCTATTTTAAATATCCAATTTCGATTCTACAAGCTTCGTTGCACTGTACAAGCTTCCTACAGTCACTGTTTAAGGTTGCACAGTTCTGCGGGAGTCCGGATCATCACATCCTCCCCCACTAAAAAGAGTTTCGTCCTCGAAACGAGACTCAACAACAATCCTCAGTCCGATGTCTCGAATAAGTAGGGGTGAGCATCCCTCATCTCCGACTCGAGCTCCCATGTAGCCTCGCGCTCGTCATGATTGCTCCATTGGATCTTCACATAGGGAATGGCCCGATTGCGCAATTCTCTCACCTCTCGATCCAGAATTCGCAGTGGGCGCTCCTCATACCTCAAATCCTCGCTGATCTCAAGCGGTGTGAAGTCGATGACGTGCGATGGGTCGAAGACATACTTCCTCAAAGTAGAAACATGAAATACATCATGGACACCAGCAAGCCTCGGAGGAAGTGCAAGTCGGTAGGCAACTGGCCCGATACGCTCCAATACCTCAAAGGGTCCAATGTATCGGGGGCTAAGTTTCCCACGAATGCCGAATCTCCTGATTCCTTTGGACGGCGAGACTTTCAGGAATACATGATCACCAACCTGAAACTCTAAGTCTCGTCGCCGAACATCGGCATAACTCCTTTGTCGGCTCTGGGCGGTCTGAAGATGCTGTCGAATCACTCGGACCTTCTCTTCTGCCTCTATCAAGACATCTGGTCCCAAGGTCCGCCTCTCGCCCACGTCACTCCAATAAAGCGGTGATCGACACTTGCGTCCATACAATGCTTCAAACGGAGCCATCTGAATGCTCGCTTGAAAGCTATTGTTGTACGCGAACTCAGCTAAAGATAAGTGTCGAATCCACCCTCCGCCGAAATCCAGGACGCAAGCCCTCAACATGTCCTCCAGGATTTGTATCGTCCGCTCAGACTGCCCATCAGTCTGCGGATGGAAAGCCGTACTGAACCTGAGTTCAGTCCCCAAGGCTGTTTGCAAACTTTCCCAGAAATGCGAAACAAACCTCGGGTCTCTATCTGATACAATGGAGGCGGGTACTCCATGTAATCTCACTATCTCATCCAGATATAACTGGGCTAGTCGCTCAAGTGGCCAAGTAGTCTGCATGGGCAGAAAGTGCGCCGACTTGGTAAGTCGATCCACGACTACCCAGATAGCGTCTGCTCCTCCCTGTGCCCTCGGAAGTCCGACCACGAAATCCATCGTAATGTGGTCCCATTTCCACTGGGGAATTGGGAGACTCTGTAACTTGCCAGCTGGCACTCGATGCTCAGCTTTCACCTGCTGACAAGTTAAACACTGAGCCACAAATCTCCCATATCCCTTTTCATGCCATTCCACCAGAAATGTGCCTTGAGGTCCTTATACATCTTAGTCCCACCAGGATGTAGGGTATAAGGTGTATAATGGGCCTCTCGCAATATCTGCTCTCGGATCTCCGCATCCGCTGGCACACATGCTCGGTTCCTGTACCTTAGTACTCCCGAGGCATCTACCGTAAAGTCCCCAGACTGATCACTCGGAATTTGATCTCTAATCCTGGTCAAGTGGGGGTCCTCACTCTGTTTTTCCTTGATCCTGTCTAGCAGAGTGGGCTGCACGACTAAAGATGTCAGTCTAGCAGAGACCCCAGGGGACACAACCTCTATCTCGAGCCGTCTCATCTCCTCTAATAGCGGTGCCTGGTCTGTGATCAACATAGACAAACTTTGCACCGCTCTCCTACTCAAGGCGTCAGCGACCACATTAGCTTTGCCTGGGTGGTAGAGAATATCTACATCATAATCCTTTAATAGCTCTAACCACCTACGCTGCCTTAAATTTAGCTCCTTTTGCGTGAACAGGTATTTTAGGCTCTTGTGGTCGGTGTAGATTTCACAGTGCTCCCCATATAGGTAATGACGCCAAAGTTTTAGTGCAAACACTACAGCAGCAAGCTCCAAGTCATGGGTAGGGTAATTCTTCTCGTAATCTTTGAGTTGCCTTGATGCATAAGCAATTACCCTCCCTTCTTGCATCAACACACAACCAAGTCCACTGTGTGATGCGTCGCTGTAGATCACATATCCTTTCCCCATAACAGGGAGGGAAAGGATAGGAGCGGTCATCAATCTATTCTTTAGCTCCTCAAAACTCCTCTGACAATCCTCACTCCAGATAAACTTCACTCCTTTACGCGTCAAGCGAGTGAGGGGTGTGGAAAGCTTCGCAAAGCCTTCCACAAACCGACGATAATACCCAGCTAAACCCATAAAACTACGCACCTCCGAAACGGTCGTCGGTCGGGGCCAATCTCGGACTGCCTCAATTTTCGCCGGGTCTACCGCCACACCTGCGGCGGAAATCACATGGCCCAAGAAGACTACTTCCCGAAGCCAAAACTCGCATTTTGCCAGTTTGGCAAACAACTTCTTCTCTCGCAGAAGTTGCAGCACGATCCTTAAGTGCTCCTCATGCTCCGCATCACTTCGGGAGTAGACCAGGATATCATCAATGAACACTACCACGAATCGGTCTAAGTATGGTCGGAAGATCCGGTTCATTAAATCCATGAATGCGGCAGGGGCATTAGTTAGCCCAAAAGGCATAACTGTAAATCATAATGCCCGTACCGTGATCTAAATGCCGTTTTCGGAATATCCTCGGCCTTCACCTTCAACTGGTGGTAACCGGATTGCAGATCTATCTTAGAGAAGACACAAGACCCTTGCAGCTGATCAAAAAGATCATCGATGCGCGGCAAAGGGTACTTGTTCTTGATGGTCACTTTGTTTAATTCCCTATAATCCACACAAAGTCGAAGTGACCCATCTTTCTTCTTCACGAATAGCACCGGCGCTCCCCAAGGCGATACACTCGGCCTAATAAAGCCCTTATCCATTAAATCTTGGAGTTGCGCCTTAAGCTCTCGCAACTCAGCCGGTGCCATCCGGTAAGGAGCCTTTGAGATTGGCGCAGTTCCTGGAACTACGTCAATCACAAACTCAATCTCCCTATCTGGCGGCATGCTAGTCAGCTCAGGTGGAAAAACATCCGGAAACTCGCGGGCAATTGGGATATCCTTGAGTTCCGGTGCCGCCGTAGGCCCCTCAACAACACTAGCCAAAAAGGCTACACACCCTCGACGGATCATCTGCCTCGCTCGGGAAGTCGAAATCATAGAGGCAAAGAAAGCACTCTGACATCCCCGGTATACCAACATCTCCTGGCCTGGCTCTCTAAAAGTGACGGTTCTTGCGGCACAATCAATAGTCGCAAAGTACCGAGCCAGCCAGTCCATTCCGAGGATCACATCGAAGTCCTTCAGCTGTCTCAAGACCAACAGGTCAGCTGGCATAATCCAGGACTCGATTTGCATCGGGCAGGACCAACAACACTCCTCCACGTGCAAGGTGTGATCGGGGATCTGAACCTCTCGTGCACGTGGTAAAGGTCCTACCTCTATCCCATGTAATGATGCAAATGATCTACTAATAAAAGAATGTGATGCTCCAGTATCAAATAAAGTACGAGTCCTAATGCCAGAAAGTAAGGTGATACCTGCCACCACATGATCTGCTGCCGAAGCGTCCTCTACTTGCGCAGCATACACTCGCCCACTCTGAGCTGGAGGGCGATAATCCGTGGGATGGGAAGAAGATGGTCTGCTTGCTGGAGCATAGGGGCGCTGAGCCGTCGACCGCTGCTGCGATGAAGATGGAGCAGATGCTGAAGAAGGGGTGGTGGGGGCCGAAAAGGGGCACGAAGCTTGAATGTGCCCGGGCTGTCCACATCTATAGCAGCGACCCCACCGTTGGTCGCAGGTGTTGGAAAAATGCTGACCTCCGCAGAAGATACAATTGCCGGGGGCCCGTGGCTGTCGTGATTGCTGTTGAGACTGCCGCTGTCGCTGAGGCTGCCGCTGCGACCCTCGCTGCGACGACTGTGATCTTTGCTGCTGCTGCCGCTGCTGGGACTTCTGGGATCCACCAGGCCCTCGTCGCTCGGACCGTCCTTGGCCGGGGAACTGTGGCTGCGGCGGTCGTGGCGGCCTCCACGAACTAGATTGCCCCCCAACCTCCGGTGCCGGTCGCTTCGCCCCCGGGATCACAACGGGAGCTGGAGCTACCTCCCCCATTACTACCTCCCCGCACTCAACGTAGAGTGCCTGCTCCATCGAGGCCTCCAAGGTCTGCAACCTACGCGAGCGAACCAATTGAAAAAGGTCCCGGCGCAATCCTCGCTCGAACATGTAGATCCGGTGCGCCTCGTCCCTGGCCACGTTCGGTACACATGCCAACAATTGATTGAAATTGGCAATGTACTCGTGTACGGGCCGATCTCCTTGTCGGAGGTTTCTCAACTGTTCCTCCAACCTCTGCCGGACGCTTTCCGGGAAGAAAGCCCCAAGAAGGAGATTGCGAAATTCCGCCCAGGTCAGGAGCTGAGCCCCAGGCGGACCAGCCGGTCGAACACGCCGCCACCAAGCTTCGGCGTTGTGTTCCAAAAAGTTCGTTGCCAAAATACCTGATATCGATCCTCGATAAACAACGTCTCAAAACGTCGCTCCATCGCCGTGATCCACGACTCTGCCTCCCACGGCTCAGTACTTTGCCCCGAAAAATGGGGTGGGTCAAACTGGCGGAACCTCATCAACAGGTCCACCACTCCCCGCTGCTCTGCCGGGGTCAGAGATCCTGTCAGCCCAGTCGGCTGTCCACCAGTACCCCGAGCAACAGGGGATGCCGGGGTCACCGGTACAACTGGAGGATTCACAGCAGGGGAAGAAGGTACGGGAGAATTCTCTGAAGGTGCTACAACAGGCTGAGCCCTCTGCTCTAACATTTGCGTCAGCCGACCCATAGCCTCCTCCTGACGCCGAACAGCCTCTGACATCTGGGCCATCTGGGCCTGCAGCTCTTGCACCTCACTCTGCTGGCCCTGCCCGGACTCCTCCTGATCGGGTTCAGGGGAATCAGGCTGAGAACGCGTCAACATCCTACGTCGCGGAGGCATCCTACCACAAGAAACCACACTCAGTATCATAACCCCACACGACCCAATTAGCGAAAGTCAAAGACATTCCCCTATTCCTGTGACTTTATGTTGTCTGCAGCCAACATAACTGTCCACCAGAAATAGGCTATGTCGATCCCTCTTCTCTCACTGGAAGAGTCAAACAAAATAAATCGACGACTTTCGCAAAATGCCACGTCTCTCATGCCCTATTATCCTAGGGTCTGCCAAAAGCCTAGGGTTTCCTAAGTCCCAACTGAACTATCCCTAAGCTCTGATACCAACTTAATCTGTCACGCCCCGGGTGCAAATCAGGACCCGGGCCGTCTACAGATCCGCCGTGCACACGGGATTTCCCGCGTACACGAAGCGCTGGTAACCTGCTCAGATATAAATGTACAATAAAAGAGCATAATACAGAGCTGAAATAGAAGAACCACATAGTATCTCAGACTGGAACTACAAATACAACTGTAATAAGTACAATAATCTCCCAGCTCACCAAAATAGTACAACCAGCTGGCGGAAGCCAGACCCAAAATAAAAGGAGAATATCACAGTCTGAGTGGGGGTACAACGTCTATCTACAGCTCTCAGTCTCCCAGGAGATCTATCTATTCAGCGATCCCCTTACCTCGATCAGCTGCCGATGGCCTAGCAGCTCCCGCAGATGACTCTGCAAAATAAAGGAGAAGAAAGAAACAGAAAACAACAATGGGGGTGAGAACTACCAGATAAACCAGCAGCCTCCCCTAGTGGGTAAAACCTCAACTCTGACGCACCCACTAGGACTACTAGAGGCAAAAGGGAAAAGGGGAAGTGGTAAGATACATAAGATGCTGAAACAGGAAAACTACCACTATTATGCTGTCAAAACTGTATGCATGCATCAGAAATAGTATCTGTCCAAATAAACCCAATCTAGTCACCAGAACAACTGGTACTGCCTGCTCAGCGGAATCTGCACACACGGCTCGAAACCGCGGGATCGGCTCACACGGCTCGCATCCCAACATAAGTATCAGACCGGCACACACGGCTGGGTCCGAGAAAGCACACCTCCGGAGTGGCACTCGAGGGGAGCGACCCACACGAGTAAAATATCTCTGTCATCAGTATCACAAGTATCTCTGTAGCACATGTCTCAATATAGCAGGACTGGATCATGACCATGATCAAAGTGGGAAACTCCATCCACTATAGAAACCCAATCCCCAACTGATGCAATAAATAAACCAAACTCAACCCCAATCTGATGCAAGGATAAACATCTGGTCAACCGCCTACTGTCCGCGGTCACCGCAATACCCCACAAGTCCACAATCTAGCACAACCTTGGCTACACTATCCCAAACCCCTGCTCACACTTGAGCAACAACATATGAATGCAAAGGACAACAATGAAACATGTTCAAATCCCAATATGATAGTGTAGCAATAAATAGTGGCCTTACCTGATGTCCGGGCATGCATGCAACTGTCTTTATTTTTAAAAGTTGTAAAATAGTGTCAAAGGTTTAAAACAATTGATTTACTGAATAAAAGTCATTTGCATGCGAGATCATAGCCTTTGTCTCAATCACAGTGTCCCAATATAAGTCATCATATCATTTGTGGGGTTATATTAATTTTTAGGGGAGTTTGTCCCAGCGGTCCTTGTCATTTGTCATATTAATTTGTCCCAATGGTTCTCATTAATTGTCCTGTTAGTTGTCCTGTTAGTAGTCCTGTTAGTAGTCCTGTTAGTAGTCCCAATAATTCTCATTAATTGTCATATTTTAGGGGATTTCTAGTAATCCCAGTGAGCTTGTCAAAAATGAGGTAAGCAACAACCGCCCACCTCGAACAGCTCAAACAACACCCCAGGTAGTCTCCTGGTTGTCCACAGTCCTCAAATCCTGCAAATCAACGCTCCCGGTATAAATACAAATCTCAAAAAGCACAATATTTGCTGTTTTTCAGACAGCACGGGAAAAGAGGAATTTTTCACCTCTAAAATGAGCTCCTAAAATCCCAGAAAAATCACGGTTGCGTTCCTCGCGAAGAGTAGATCAAAATCGACTCTTAAAACGCCTCGATCTGACGCTCCTACGTCAAGATAAAAATCGGAGAAGTCGGTGCTGTCCAAAAACCATCACAGTAAAAAGGGGGGTCAAAGAGGACCTGGAAACTGTGCCAAAAGTACGAAACGGAGCAAAATAATCAATACGGAAATCGAAGCCCTACCTCTTACGGTCGCGCTGCCGCAAAAATCGTCCAAAAATTCCACCCGGTTAGCCCGCAGTGAATTTTCGACGGAACTGCGACGGGAAATGGGCCGAAAAAGAAAACCGTCGCAGTGCGCCGCGTCGCAGATATCTCACTATCTGTAACTCCTAAATTCCTGAGATTGTAGAGAGAGAAAGAGGAGAGAGAGAGGAAAAACTTTCGTAGTGGGCACTTTTTCTGATTCTCTCTCTTCGGCTCGGAAACCAAGGTGGAAAGAGAGGGGGGTGGGGTTCCTCTTTATAATGGGCCAAAGGGAATATTCCCTCACGGGATCAGATCCGAACAGGAAACACCGAAACTGGCCATCCAGGAAGCGCCACGTGTCCACAGAACAGGAAACAGCCTGTGCAGGGCCAATCAGATTTCGCCACGTGGCCACGTGGTCCATGTGCTCGGTCCGCGCTCCGGGTCTTCCGGAAATTTGTCGGCCTACAGGATACTGCCACGTGTCACCATCCAGAAGCTTCTAGAAGCCGGCCAGCCAATCAGGAGCTGCCACGTGGCAAGGGAAGATTTCGGTGCACCCGGTGCACGCCTGGCCCATGGACCGCGCACCGAGCCCCCTGCCCGCGCCTGCCCGCGCCTGCCCGCGCTGCCCGCGCCTGCCCGCGCCGCGCTCCTCCGCGCTCCGCCGCTGCCCCGCCGCTGCCCGCCGCCGTGCGCCGCCGCCTGCCGGTCGCCGCCGGCCGCCGGAACAGTAATTCCGGCATGAACAGTAAAATGTGCCGAAAAATAAAGTGAATATACCATTTTGACCGTTTTCGCGCGCTGAGTCCAAATCCGCCGTCCGTTTCGCCAAATTCTCATCCGAAATTTTGCAAAAAGCTCCCAGAAAATCCCATTTGCTCCGATTTTCGTGCCAAGTCTATTTTAAATATCCAATTTCGATTCTACAGGCTTCGTTGCACTATACAAGCTTCCTACAGTCACTATTTAAGGTTGCGCAGTTCTGCGGGAGTCCGGATCATCACATTTTCTTTGCTAAAGTCGAGAGTTTGAGGATGAAATTGGAATTAAGATCATCAAATTTCAAGGACAAAATTGAAACAGAAATATAACTTTAGGGAGCAAATTAAAAATCCAAGGATGAAATTGTAACAAGGATCAAACGTTACGGACTGAATTGTTATATTTGAAAATCTGAGGATGAAGTTATATTTGAGCCAAAATTTGACGACTGAACTTGTAATTAGTTCTTGATTAGTTTTTTGGTTGTTTAGTTTTCCTTGCTGTAGCGGATGAAGCGGTTGGGAGGAGTTTGCCCTTTGTGTTTCTTGAGAGAGTAAAAGATGATTTCATGCAGCGGTATGGATCTAGTATTGGCTCTGAAGATCCGCATCCACTTGCTAATGAGGAGGATGATTTTCTATTCGAAGATAGGTTTAGCATTGCATATAATCTCGATCGGGAGTTTGCGTATGTAAAAGACTCAAACGCCAAAGTATTTGAAGCTTATTTTCTTTTACATATTGGATGCACTTAATTCTTTGTTTTACTAAAACAGACCGAGGCTGAAGGAGCACATGCTGTATTGCATTAATCATCCTGAAGAAATGAGCAAGCTGTCCAAGCTGAAATCTCAGATTACGGATATCAAGGAAATAATGATGGACAACATTGAAAAGGTGCCTACTGATATTTTTTTTTCACTCTTTTTTTTCAATGAGATTAATGCTTGGGTTAAGTATATTGAAAGGAACTACCTATGGCGGGCAAGTCATGAAAACATTAGGGCTTGCTTGGATGCATGAATGTCTCTTTTCAACACTTCTCTTTTATTTATTTAAGAAGCTTGTAGTTTTTGGTAGATGAGAAGTACGATCAAATATCTAAAAAAACATTCTATATCATTTTCATGGAATAAGATAAATCACTTTGTGGGTAAAATATAACATCCTAACAAGCATGGCTGTCAAGACCTTTCTAATCAAACTCCTAGCTTGCAATCACAGAAGAAAACTCTCATAGGACACGAATTATTACTAAATAACTTGTTTAGATATGAGAACAAGCCCATCGTCAACTTTATATTGATCGATGTTGGCTATTTATTTATGAGTTAAAAATAAGTTCAACTTCCTGTCCCGTGACAATATGCCTAGGAGACTAATAAGTTGAGTTGGGTGAACCATATAAGTTGAGTAGGGCTGCGGTCCAGAATAGACCTAACGGCAAGAGACCCAACAATAGACTTAACGTCTAGACACGTTGAGTCCGGTTGAGACTCGTGGGCGCTGTGTCTGTACGCTTGAAGTGAATTGGTTGTGTATTTCTAACAGCTCGAGCTTTTGGGATTAATGGTTAGCGCCAACGATCCGACAAGTGGTATCAGAGCCAATGGCACGAGCTCGATTCCTACACAGTGCAGGTGTAGGGAGGAGGATTGTTGGCCATTTAGTTATGGGTTAAAATAGGTCCAACTTCCTGTCCCGTGACAATAGGCCCAGGAGACTAATCAGTTGAGTTAGGCGAGCCCAATAAGTTGAGTTATCTGTGGGTACTGTGTCTGTACGCTTTAAGTGAATTGGTTACGTATTTCTAGCAGCTCGAGCTTTTGGGATTAATGGTTAGCGTCAACGATCCGACATGGTCGATACTAAATACTCTAAAGCCGCATAATTGAAGTGGGTCTAGTCTTTTGCTTCACTTGTCACTTTTGCGGCTGGCATGACTTTCTTATTTCGGGATGTGTCATCTTGTTTGAAGGATTATTGTCTCAGAAGTTATATTTACATTGCAACTTGCAATTTGAACCTAGCCTCCCATTAATTACCAATCATCAAGAAATATGTGAGAGAAAAAAAATCTAGATTCTTTGTTATAATCCTTTTGAACCAGGTGAATAGTGGAATTCAGGTAGGCACTCTGTTTATTATGAGATGGGGCATACCTTTTATTTCTGTGAACTAAAAGATTTCTATTCCTCTCTATATAGTTTGGTCTCTTCCGCAACTTGTATTGGGCAACAGTAAATATTCTTAAGAACCATTAGTAGGTCATATTACTTTGCTCTATTCCACATTCAGAAAGCTAGATAAGACTAGCTGGATCGGGTTTATGGGAATGCTGGTTTAGTCCAGGTTTAAGAAGCATTTCAACAAAAAGCCGAGAAAAACCTGTGAAATCCGTTGGAAAATTCTTTCTAATTTCTTTTAGTAAAATATCACCTTGAAAATATTTTAAATTTGGAAATGAGTTTAAATTCCAGTATTAAAATTGTTAAGAGCAATTTTATAAACGCTTATTCAATTAAACACAAACATAGGATTAACAGGTTAAGATGTAGCCTGCGGGTCGAGGCGTGCAATGCACTGTCCTAGAAGCAAGATTGGCCCTCCCTGTGCGAGGCTCCGGCAACCACTCTGTCCACCTCGTCGGCATGACTCCGAGATGGCGCAGAACGAACCCGTCGACTTTCAGAGATCCTGTAAAGCGTAAAAGTAAAGTTCAGTGTAGGAGATATATGCTATATTGTATATGTATTTGTATTTCAAAATTTCTCGGCAGGGTCCAACGACTAGATCTCGGGTTAGCCGTTGGACCTTGCCGAAGAGGCCCTTGGGTAGCCCATCAGGCTCTTCCCAAGGCAAGACTCTTGGGTAGCCTGATAAGGCTTTTCCCAAGGTAAGGTTAAGTCAACAAAAATAACAAGAAAAATAAAAGGTGAACCGAGTCAAGACCGCATGCGCCACCGGCCCGGCTCGTGCTCGTGCCGTGCGTGCGTGCGTGCATGTCTTTAGGAAAAGTCTTTACTCTCACTTTTTCCTAATCAACTCCCATGAAGAAGAAGGAATATATATATTGCTATCACATATGATGAGTTTTTAATATGGGACTAAACATCGCGTGTGGCCAGCAAAGTTTTGGGCTTCAAGATAAAGCCCATTGATATTGGGCCACCCAGAAGGCCCATAGGCCAAAATTAAGTTTTAAATCAATTAAAAGCAAATAAAACCTAACATAAACTAGTTGAACCGGCGGAACCACGGTATAGGCCGGTCAAAAATTGGCAGAAATTAAAACGCCCCTACTATTTGGCCGCTGAGATGTCTGGACTCTGAATCTTTTAAAGGTTAGGCAGGTAACCATGTGAGCATAGTCTATGCTTATGCACTTAGAACTATAATATACATTATCAAAAGGTAACTATATGTTATGATACAGGTCAACCCTAGATTGATCCTGGTTATATCTCTTCATTGTATTAATGGCTGGGTCGGTTTTAGAACATTGGTTCTAATGTAGAGACTACCGTTAAGGTTGAACCACTTAATTTGACAACTATTTTGCTACTTTGACTTATGTAGCATTAACTTGTTTTTGTTCTCGTTGTGCATGACTTTTACTTTTTTCTTAATGTTTTAATGCTAGAAATCTGTTGTTCACAGTGGCAAGTGTTTGTATTGTTCAAAGTGGGAAGTAATAGTATAGTTAAATACCACTTTGTTTGATTTTGATTAAGGCATCTATGCTTTTGATGTCATTGTACCACCTCTAGATCACTTGGAAGGTTGATTGATATTTCGCTAACTGATGTAGTGCAAGACTATATTATCTTTCTAGTTTTTTTGTCATTTATCCTTTCATATCTGACATACATAAATCCTGATTAGTATATATTCTCACCATCTTGATTTTTGAGTAGGTTCTTGATCGAGGAGAGAAGATTGAACTTTTGGTAGACAGGACGGAAACTTTACAGTTTCAGGTACCTTTTCCCTCTTATAATTCGGCATTATTTTATCTTAGTGTTTCGATAATATTAGTCACAATGAAAGACCGAAAGGTCAAAATGGATAAAGAGTTCCTGTACTTTTTGCAATATTGCAACTTTGTTTCTGAATTTTTTTACTAAAACAATTCAGTCCCTGAACTTTGGATTTTTGGAATCACATTACTGGCATCTGTTAGTCATACGAAACATTGATATCTGTCGTGTTACGTACTTCTGAAATAACCCTTTTGCTCTGAAAGGACCATAATATTGTCTTTCTTTTTTTTTTTTTCCTACATGGCTACAAGTTTTTGAGTTTATTTTGAATGGGTTAGTATGGTTATTTGCAAACAAAATAATGCTTGTGACATAATGGATGTTATTATTGATGGTACCAAGGATGTGATGCAAAATATAGGAAACTTTACAGGCCAAGTTATTTAGACCTAGCATGAGAATGCTTCGCCTGCAGCAACTGATTTGAGGGCTTTGAAGCTCCACAAAATTTCCAAACACACTTGAAACCTCTACTCATTTTATGTGCCAGATGAGGATGAAACAATAGTGGGAACTTGTGTTGAAGGACCATCTAGTAGGTTTGCTTCGTCAATGCCAGGCCCCGCCTTTCTTCTCTTGCAATCTGACACTATAGATAGAGTGGAGGGTCTCAAGTGCTTTTGGACTTTTTGCCAGAGCTCTAAGGCGCTCAAAGCAGCCAAATAAGGCGAAGCATTCCTAGACCAGACATAAGCGAAAAGTTTACAGATTTGATCACAATCTCACGAAAGTAGAGGACTATCTATACATTTTACCCTAAACAGGCATAGCAATAATTTCCATGTTTTCCTTTTTTTTTTTTTTTTTCTATTTGTTGGTCATGCAATTTTTTTTTATTTTAAGGCTGATAGCTTCCAGAGGCAAGGAAGGCAACTAAGAAGGAAAATGTGGCTTCAGAACCTCCAATTCAAGCTTATGGTGGGTGGTGGCGTATTTGCGTTCATACTTATTGTGTGGTTGATGGCCTGCAAGGGGTTCAACTGTTCAAATCGCTAGATGAAGAGGGATATAAATAGAAATTAGGCCTCTTATTTTCTCTCTCTAATGAATATAGCAATGTGCATATGATCTTCGGTTATTAAACTTTGTTGATGTACTCAGCTTGCCACATAATAGTATTTTGTGTATTGCTGTAGCTGTGAATTTGAATGGTATGGAATGATCCGAGAGTATTGACAGTTTGAGGTACAATGCTTCAGAAAACTTTGTTAGTAAGTTTGGAGAATCCCTGTTTTTGTGGTTTCCTTTTGTGTTTAAGGTTTCCTATTACAAATTAATATTTATTTGGCCAGAGCACGAGCCCTGGGTAATAACTATTTATTAGGACCTCTTAGTCAGAAGAGTGAAGAGTATATGATCTGATATTTTTCCGGTGACTTTTATTTGCCAACATTGGATTCTTACTGTCAACAATAGTTATTTTCTGACACTCAGAATATCGGCCTCCAAAGCTAAATTGAGCACTACTTTTTTTAATAAAATTTCTATCTTATGGGTTGGGTTTCAGATTCAGTTTTCTGATAAACCCATTATCCTTGCATTTACAATCTATCGAGTAAAAATATACAGGAAATGTCTCTTAATATTTAAGCTATTATCAGTTATCCTCTTTTATTATTTTATCATTCGCAAAAATTGAGAAAATTCTCAAATGCCGACTATTATATTATGTCTTGTATAGAGGTAGTTTTTGGATATGCTTTCTGCTTCTCCTAATCAGCTTATAATATAATAGTTTAAAATAGTTATACTCTAAAGCTGCGTTTGGTTCAGAGAAAACAAAAATTTAGTTATACCGGGGATAGGTATAAGTTATGGTATTAGCAGGAACTAGTGTAAATTTCTGTTTGGTTGGGTTTAAGAGTTATACCGGGTATAAAGAAAATTATGTTTGATAAGTTAAAGAGGAATAAGAAGAATAAAGATGACTAAAATTTTAATTTATGATTAAAATTTTACTGACATAATTTTAAATATTTAATTTAAAATATTTATTAAAAAAATTATTAAAATTTATATTTTACTTATATATAAAAAAAATTATTAAAAAAATTTATCATATAATTTATTAAAATTATATGATAAATTTATTAAAAATTAAAGTTAAAAATTTTAAAAGCTATAAAATTTAAAATTTATAAATTTATAAATGTTAAAAATTTTAATTTTAATTGTCTTAAATAATTAGTTAATTATCTAAATACTTAAATAATTAGTTAATAAAATAATTAAATTAATTAAAATATTAGATTAATTAAAGAGTTAAAATAATAATTAAAATTATATTAATTTAATTAAGCTTATTCTCAAATGGGAACAAGCCTTGTTCCAAAAAAGGGCTAGAATAGTAATTCCAATCTTATACCAGCTTATTTCAGAAAGACGAGAACAGCTGTTCCAATCCGATCTTAATTGGGTTTGAGTATAACTAGGGAGGATAAGCCCTTATCCCTTTCTAGTTCTCGTTACCAAACGAGGCCTAATTAGTGTAACGAGATAGAATGTTAGTTGTAAGGAATTGATGTACATTTCAGAAGAGAAACTGTGAGCAAGTAATATGCATGCATTTCTCTTTGGAAAATGCTTTTGCTACATTCCAGAAGAATTGTATATTTTACATCCCATTCATTTAGGGATGGGATAAATTTTACTGATCATTTCAAAATGATCAGTGGAGGACATTATCTTTGGAAAATGCTTTTGCTACATTCCAGAAGAATTGTATATTTTACATCCCATTCATTTAGGGATGAGATAAATTTTACTGATCATTTCAAAATGATCAGTGGAGGACATTTTTAGATAGATAGGGTGTGCATCATACGCCCTAAAACCCTTTTGGGATGTATGAGTAGCATTACTATTTTTCTTTTCGTCACATAGATTAAAATGTGCAGAGTTCCGGAAAAATGCTACTTCTACATCCCAAAAGGCAGCCTGGATTTTACACTCCATCCTAAGTTCTCGATCCAAGGTTTACAAAACTTCAAATAAATTTAAATAAAAATATAAAAAAAAGTTGATGTAAGAAATTGTAAAATAATGATTCTTTAATAATGAGGATATAAGTTATACATAACACTTTGAAATGTATTAGTTATATTGCTTCTCCACTATACACTATTATCTAACAGATTTCTTCTTTTGATTCAAACTCTCAAGCTGCATTTAGTTCGGGTATAAGCAAAATTTGATTATTTCTGGAATAGGTATAAGTTCAGGTATTAGTAGGAACTAAAGTAATTTTATTTTTAATTGAGTATAAGAGTTGTACCGGGGATAAGAAAAATTATGTTTGGTAAGTTATAGAGAAATAAGAAGAATAGAGGGGATTACAATATTTCTTTCTTATTTTGCCCTTTGAGATTTAAATGTAAATTAAATCATTTTGTAGTATTAATCATACCTATAGCAAATTTAAAATTAATTAAAAATATTTCAAGCCGTAGTAAAAATTAGTTACTAAATATTTATAAATATTTATAAATGATAGCATATTTTATAAAATAAATTTTAATTTTAATTTATTATATTCTTAAAACCATTAGCATTACAAATATTACTATATATGTAAACCGATTTACATAAGTCACTATTACATATTGAATATGTTAGTTGCGAGCTAAATAATATAATTTCCCACGTAATATATAATCATGCACTTATTTATATATAGTAATTGTCACATCCCGAGACCGTCAATTTGTACAGTACGGACATGCCAACAGACCCGCCAATCGGGTGTGACCTCTCACTACCCGAAAGGAACGGTAACATCCAAAACAATAAATCAAGTGTATGTGGAAGCTCAATATCAGAGTACTAAAATCACTACTAATTTAAAACTTTCGTTCAATAAACAATAAGTTTAGAATTGTAAATGAAGCAGGATATGAGTTAACTATAAATAACTTTATTACATTTCATCTCTCAACTAGCAACTGAATAATATTATAATTCTTTTACATCATTTCCTCACCATACATAGTTCACTCAAAATATAAAATGGTACATCTGCTAGACCCTCTAGGCCTCTATGCTGCTGGGCCCTTACCCCTGTCGTCAGTCTCGACCGCTGTATCCGGACATGAAAAAATGGTCACCCGAGGGTGTGAGAACTACAACAAAGTTCCCAGTGGATTCAACCACCGAGAAAGAATGTTCTACACCACTTGGTCAAATGGAAGAAATAATAATAGAATGCTAGGAAAACTATAAACCTCAATATTAAAATGCTGACATGCATATAATATATCACTACACTATCTGTGTATACTCATCGTCCCAACACTACTCTGTCTAGCCATACCAGGCTACTATCCATAAACTCGACCACTATGCCGCTGCATAACGGTTAAACTAACCCGGCCACCTTGGCCACTCTATTTTCTCTTTGTTCTTTTACATTCTTGTGTTTTAATTCAAGTTGCTAAACTCTCGGAGATTCTTACCCAAAGGGCCCCAGCCCGGTAGTCATGCTACCACAAGACGAGAATCTCTAAGGTTGCCGATAGCACCCGCAAGTGCTACCCCGTCCCAACGAGAAAAATGTGTCCTTCGGGTCGCCACCTGGGAGAAGGACATTGCCCTTTACGTCCGACAGGAGCTCCCGGGGAGAGGGACCTGCCCTTTACGTCCCACAGGACCACATTTCACCCCCGAAGGTACGCCCGTTTTATTATCTTTTCTTTTCTTTTGTTTTGGCACTTAGCTCTTTTGCACTTTATGCATTTGCCTTTGTCTTTACTCTTAAAAACTTACTTTTCTTTTATTTCTCATTCGAGCCTTCAGCTCACATTGCCACTGGCAATCTCTTTTACTTTCCTTTAGCTTTCCAAAAGTATCTCGTCTAACGGGTCACTGCCCAAGGAGTCCTGCTCCCAAACTGACGAGTCTCAACTCGAATACACCATTTTCATTCTCTTCCTGTTCTCTTTCTTTTAAGCCTTTTTGCTTATCTTGCTTATTAAGCCACTTTTAGCTTTCTCTTAAGCTTTATCGTTTTCATTAACTTATTCCTTACCCTAGGTCTTGCCACACGGGTAACTAGCAAGTCTCCTGGACTCTTAAATATTTCTCTTTCATTTATTTAACTCAAGTTGAAATTAAAGTGATTGTCCATTTGCCCAGACATCCTATGGCCCACTCTAGGGTTATATTTGTTTAACTCTTTAACCTTGGGATCACATACCCTTTCCCTGATACCACGCTGAACCTGGAGTTACATTAACTCTATTTTCCTGTTCCACTTTTAACGTAGAGTTAGACTGACTCTAATTTCCTGTTTGAGAGTTTAACTCCACTAGTTCAACTTAGGTTTCCTTTACCTAAGTTCCATGTCACGCTTACCCTAGAGTTCATTGACTCTTTGTTAATCACTCTATCCAATGTCCTTAGGTTATCCCCTAAGATAATGCCACTCGTTCAATCCTAGGATAAGCTCCTAAGTTTGATGTCACTCGTTAAACCCCTAAACTAGGTTTTCTCCTAATTATACCCTAACATGATCACAATCATAAATAATCTATCACTTTTACGCATGCAATTATCATCTATTTAGATAAATCAAGAATTGTATTTTTCCCCTAAGTCCTTTTACACATGCAAATTTATCATCTCCTTTTTGGCAACCCAAAGTTGCACTTTTTATCTGTATTCATCTACACATGCAAATTTATCTCCTATTTTTGACAATTAGAAAAATCCACTTTTCTCTATGTCCATTTACACAATCATATTTATCCTCTATTTTGGGTAAATCATAAATGTCACTTTTCCTCTAAATTAATTTACACATGCATATTTATCGTCTATTCTTGGCAACTAAAAGTTACACTTTTCATCTGTGTCCATCTACACATGCAAATTTACCATGATTCTCTAACACCTCTAACATGCTACTATAATGCTTCTAAAATTAAAAGCAGAGGAACAAGAGGAGAGGTCACCCATTTTCGACAGAATCCTCCACCTTGTGTTGCCCCCAATTGCTTGTAGACACCTGCAATTGGTATCCCCGTGATTTTCTCGCCTCTTCAAGGTTGCACGCAAAACGGTGCACGCCTTTCAAGTGTGCACACAAAACGATGCACATCATCAAAGTCTTCACGCAAAACGGTGCACATTATCCAAACCTGCACACAAAATGATGCACGTACCTCAAGTTTACATACAAAACGACACATATCTTCCTTCAAGGTTGCACGCAAAACGGTGCACGTTCTTCGAGCTTGCACGCAAAACGGTGCGCCCCAAAACGCACGGCGACACTTCGCACAGTAAAACGACACAGTCAACAGTGTCCCTAATATGCACTCCCTAACATCCACAACGGCACGGGGTCAAATCCAAAACCCAAAGGGGTAAATCTCAAAACTGCGCCGAAAACACCGCAAAATAACATACGGGACCTACCTCGACACCGTCGTGCCGTCCAACGCGTGCACACGCGTCCATCCGGCTTCCTAGAACACCTTGCGCGCGCTCCACGGGGTCACCAGCGAGCTCGCGGCACCCCAAAAATTCTCCCACGAAATCCCCACTCCCTCCCTTGGACGCTCTGTTTGGAGCAAAAAGGGAAAAGAGAAGAAATGAGGGGAGTTCGGGCTTTTATAGCCGAATTTCCCACATTCTGGCGCAATATTTGGGCGCCCGAAATCAGTTTTTGGGCTGCTATAGTGCCCTGCTTCGCGGTCCACGCATCAACGCCGCGCCAGCGATGCACCACATCATCCGCGTTCGGCCAATCGAGGAGCGACACGCGTCCCCGCACCCGCGCACCGCATCCACGAACCAGCGGCAGCCAATGGGCGGACGCTACCTGGCACCCACCCAGCGCTCTTCCGCGTCAACGGGGCCAGCGTCGCGTCGTGTCGCGCTGATCGGCCAACGGGAGCCCACCACGTGGCGCCCCCGCTGACACACGCCACCGCCCGCGCCAGGCCCGCGCGCCTTCCCCGCTCACGCCTCGCGCCAAGCCTCGGGATCCGCGCATCACCTTGGGATGCACGCCGACTACCTCGGGATTCGTGTTTGTTGCATTGGGTTCTGTGCCAATTGCCTCGGGATCTTTGCTAACTTCCTCGGGATACATGCCAACTGCATCGGGATCCGTGCCAACTGCCTCGGGATCCGTGCCACTACAGTACATTCAGGCGCTCGCCTGGGCCCGACCGGGCTGCTACAGTAACCGGGTTCGCTACAGTGTTGGGCCAGGCCTACTACAGTACAAACCGGGCGCCCGGAAATAACTTTCGAGCGCCCGAAAGTTTGGCCCACTTCCGGTTCCGCCCGTTTCGCCCGTTTTCACCCGTTTTCATCCGTTTTTGTCCTATTTTCGCTCAAATTTGACATGGAGCCTCTACTTAACTTAATCTATCACGGGGTATCCAAAATCCTTAGTTCAGGTTATTTACGGGTTACCAAAAGTCTCGCTGTATTCAGAATCAATGACGGATCCCGTTCTCACTGTCCGGGCATCCGATCGACGCGAAACTTTTACTGTGGCCTTAAAATATATTTACGGAGCTCCCCAAATTTTATCAGAATTTTCTGATACTGTAAATTTTCTGCTAAAATCTGAGCCCACTTTCTCTTATAAATTTCTAAACTCCTCATTTTTATCCCAATTTGGGCCCAATTCACTTCCAAATTATTCTTTACTTTACTGAGTTCAATAAAAATAGTATTTCATACTATTTTTATTCATATTTGCTTATAGACCGATATCTAGTACGCTACAGTAATTAGCTTAATTGACTGCCAAATTGTATGGGGGTGCAGTGGATTGCAAATCCATGCCATCCATGGATACTTATGGCAACCGTCATCATATAGCCGATATTTTTAAGAATCATCCGATAATGCCATTTTTTCGCTAGTCACAGGATCGGCAGGCATAATGCGCAAGGCGGCAAGCATTGGTTGGCAGTATTGTGTCATGGGAAGTACAAGTATTTTATTTTCACATAGACAATATATATATATATATATATATATATATATATATATATATATATATATATTATATATATATATATATATAGGGTCCGGCTACTATGCTCTTATGAGTAAAAAAAAATTTTACTCATAAGTTTTCATCCTTTGGATGAAAGAATGTGCGGTTAGGATTATAGTAGTTCCTAAGATTTTTACTATTTTCCCAACAACCTAGTAAACCCTAGGGGGACCACTATCATTCTAACCGCACATTCCTTCATCCAAGGGTGAAAAAATTATGAGTACAAAGAGGTTTATACTTATAAGAGTATAGTAGCCCTACGCTATATATATATATATATATATATATACCTAAACCAAATATTGAACAACCGGAACCGTCACAGTTAAGTAGAGCATAGCAAACAATTCATGAGCATGCATGAAACAATAGAACAACAAGATTGTGGCAACATGGGGGATAGGTAGCATACACACAAACAGCACACAGAAGATGATGCTACAGCCCACATAACAGTGATACACAATGTCATACCTGTATGCTGAGTTCCGAACCTGGCAAGAAGCAAATGAACGGCAATAGTGCGATGTTTGGCAAGGTCGCTGCAAAGGAAAAAGCACACAGGATGGCGGGACCGATGGAAACGCCGCACACAAGAACAATCGGACAAGGTGAAAGATTCTCACATGCTCCACGAACATCCAAGGAATGAGATCGGAGGAAACCCACTCATAAAACACCACAGAGATGAGATCGGAGGAAACCCACTCATAAAACACCACAGAGATGAGATCGGAGGAAACCCACTCTTCACAGAACGCCACAAAACGCCACATAGATGAGATCGGAGGAAACCCACTCACATAATGCCACAGAACGCCACAGAGATGAGATCGGACAGGAAACCCACGCCACATAGGTCCATAGGAGGTCGCGAGAGGGTAGGTATCGTCTATAGAAGCTCAGAGGCACCGGCGAGATAAGCGAAGCAAAGGAGCAGCGCATCGCTTGGCTTCACACAGGGCACCGCTCGGAGGGTTGAGGAAGAGGAAGGAACCAAGGGCACCGCTCGGTCGAGAAAAATGAGGAGAGGCACCGCTTGGCTTCACACAGGGGAGGAGAGGTGGCACAGGGGAGGAGAGGAGGCGTAGAGGAGAGGAGGAAGATGATCAGAGGAAGAGGAAGGAACCAAGGGCACCACTCGGTCGAGGAAGAGGAGGAGGGGCACCGCTTGGCGTCACACAGGGGAGGAGAGGTCGCACCGGGGAGGAGAAGAGGCTTAGAGGAGAGGAAGAAGATGATCGGAGGAAGATGAAGGAACCAAAGGCACCGCTCGGTTGAGGAAGAGAAGGAGGTGCACCGCTTGGCTTCACATAGGGGAGGAGAAGTCGTACAGAGGAGGAGAGGAGGAAGATGATCGGAGGAAGAGGAAGGAACCAAGGGCATCGCTCGGTCGAGGAAGAGGATGAGGGGCATCGCTTGGCTTCACACAGGGGAGGAGAGGTCGCACAGGGTAGGCGAGGAGGCGTAGAGAAGAGGATGAAGACGATCGGAGAAAGAGCAAGAAAGAAAAGGGGTGCCTCGAAGTGCGTGCGGGCCAGTGCGCTTTGGGTAGAGCGGGATTCCAATTCCACCCCGAGGATAATCTGCTAAGGGGTGGGAACAGGAGTTCCCCACCTGTTTGGGGATAAGGTGGGGATAAGGGGTTATCCCCCACCTTATTCCCGTACTCAAACGCTGTCTCAAATTTCAAATCGTTTGAAATGACAAAATTTATTAACGATTAACTTAACAGAGATGCTAATATAGTACTAATATATATTAACTCGGCTTCACTTCAATAAATAGTGGACATGTGACATAAAAAAACTAACAATAGTTGAGATGTCTTGCAATACATTTCTACTCTTTCTTTTTAAAATTTATTTATTTATTTATTTATTTTTCAATAGAGCGTTCTGTAACTTTTTTATAAAATTAAATTTTTAAATTTAAGAATTAGATTTTAAATTTTAGAGGTCAAAGCAGCTAAAATATTTTCTTAAAATATAATTAATTTAATTTGTAATTTTAAATTTTAATTCAAATTTCAAATTTAAAGTTTTAAATTTCCAATTCAACATTTTAAAATTAAAATTTTAAATTTTAAATTACAAATTTTAACTTTCAAAATAAAAATTTACATTTTAAAATTTAAGTTTTTTTTATTTTAATTTCAAAATTTTAAACTTTAAATATTAAATTTTAGATTTAAATTTGAAATTGAAATTTTTAAATTTTAAATTTTAAATTTTAAATTAGAAATTGAAAATTGAAAATTTTAATTTTAATTTTTTTAAATTTTCAAAAATTTCAATTTTTTTAAATTTTAAATTCAAATTTTAAAATTTTGAATTCAAATTCAAATTTGAAAATAAAATTTAACAAAAAAATGATAATTATGTAGAAACACCAAAAAAATTTGCCAAACAATTTTACTTCGAAGCCACTTTAAAAAAACTCATATTTCTACAAGAGTCAGCCAAATATTTTAAATTTTTTAATCAAAAACAATTCTTCAAATTAAAATCAACTCCGTAAAAATCAATCCTCATCAAAATCAACTCTGTAAAAGTCAATCCTCTCCAAGTGTTTGGCCAAACAAATCGTAACGCTAGAGGTGAAAGTGATTAGAATAAATTTGATAAAATTTGACAAATAGGAAGTGAATATGAATATTAAATTTAGCATTCAGATATATATTTATGTTTGCATCAGAAAAAAAAAAGTAAAGATACGGATATGACTTTGTCAAAAATTCATCCATATTTTATATTAAAATTACATTTATATTCATTAAATATTATATTTTATTGAATTAAATATAGATGTATAAAATTTGATGAACATAAGTATAAAATTTTAGTTGTAATGTGTTTAATTTATTCGTATAAATTCTAATTCATATATATATAAGAATATTAGTATATATTATTATTCAAATAATACTGGAATACAAATCCAATCTATATGTAAATTCAAATTCAAATCCATTTTTAATGAATATAGTAATGAAAATTTAACATTCCATACATTTCATCATTTCAATTCATATCAAAATAAGTATAGGACTGTTTTCACCCGGACTTAAGGCAGTGTGAAACAGCTTGTCAACATTGACCAACCATTCCTGAATAATCAAGAAAAGAAGCAAAATTCTTCATTCTCGCTGTACTGTATAAAAATATTCAAAAATAAAAAGCAAAAAACAAAACACAAAAATCAAACCGGTAAATTAGTTTCAAGATCCAAAATACTCATCCTAGTCCACTTTAGCAATCTCTCTTTTGCCTTCGATTATTCCTTCCCCCATTTTTCCTTCGTCATCTTCTTCATCTTGTGGTTGTAATTCTGAATTATCATTCTCCGGATGTCCCAGATGCAACAACAGTCTCCCGTTCTCGCGAACGGCGTGCAGGCACTCCCGGCAGGGGATCGTGATCTCCTTAATTATGAACCTGCCATCCTCCTTGATCGACTGGTAGTACACCCACGGCCTTCCGTTCGTCCCAATCGATGATATCGACGGCGGATACTCCCCTCCGTTCCACGACCTCATCCCCGGATTCGAACATCTCAAACACAATCTCCTCTCACACCTCTCATTGTTCCCCGCAAACTCTGGACGGTATTTCCGATAGTCTTTTCGAGTGTACTCGCCAATGCCGCGATCGGATTCTTCCTCCTCTCTTAAAGTATCTTGTTGGGGATTTTTCTCGTGGAAATCGATCTCGCCGAAGAGCTCGAGGATGGGCTGGTCGGAGGGGTTGCTGGGAATGATGCATGAGAGGGAGGTCGTGACCGTCAGATTCTTGCACGCGAGGGTGTCGAAGAATTTGCCGAGGGTGTCCATGGAAAGAAACAGAAGAAGAAGAGGAGCAGGAGGAGGAGGAGGAGGAGCCAATTGGCGGGAGAGAGAGGGCCAGGGGTGCATGCATGGAATGGGTGGTGGGGACGAACTTCTACTACGTGGGGCTACAAAAAGGAATAACTTGACGTACACTATTTATATACAAGGACTTATTATTTACGAGAATATATATATATATATATATATATATATATATATATATATATATATATATATAATATAGTAGAGTTTAT
>CM054942.1:19617111-19635456 GCA_029168755.2 Tillandsia fasciculata
TTAATTCAATGGTTAAAAACTTAATAGCACCGATAACTTGGTACTATTAATAGTATTCCAGCCTAGCTCTCTATATATAGAGGCTACTATGCAATTAATAGTACCAACTCATTGGTGCTATTAAGTTTCTAATCCTTGAATTAAGAGATTTGTAGTTGGAATGATAGTGGACCCCTAGGGTTTAATGGGTAGTTGGAAAAATAGTATGATCTAACAGGTGAAAATGAACAAAAGGATCTAACGGTAGAAAACTTGATAGCACCAAATGCTTGGTGCTATCGATAGCATAGTAGCCAGACTGTATATATATATATATATATATATATATATATATATATATATATATATATATATATAGAGAGAGAGAGAGAGAGAGAGAGAGAGAGAGAGAGAGAGAGAGAGAGAGAGAGAGAGAGAGAGAGAGAGAGAGTCCGGCTACTATACTCTTATGAGTATCGACCCCTTCTTACTCATAAGTTTTTAATTTTTGGATGAAAAAATGTGTGGTTAGGATTATAGTGATCCCCTACGGTTTATACTATTTCACCAACAACCTACTAAACACTAGGGGTCCACTATCATCCTAATTGCACATCCCTTCATCCAAGGGCCGAAAACTTATGAGTACGAAGGAGTCTATACTCATAAGAGTATAGTAGCCCTACTCTCTCTCTCTCTCTCTCTCTCTCTCTCTCTCTCTCTCTCTCTTTATATAAATATATCTAGGCTCCTATATTATTGATAGTACCGGAGCTCCGATATTATAGTCTCAATTTCAATTTTAGGGTATTTAAATCAACGATCTACACTGTTAAATATGATCTAAGATTTATGAAATTCTTAGAAATAAAATTTTAATCAAAAGGTTGGCTCAAACTAAATTCCTAAGTTCATCTCCAACCTAGGAACACCCAAGAACCTCTGGATCACAACCTCCAAGTTCCAAATTAAAGGAAAGAACTAATCACTACAATGTTGTCCAGAAACTATAGAAATTCAGCATGTTGGGTACTCCAAGTTGTGGGGCTCAAATCTAACAAAATTACAAGGTGAATCCAAAGAGAAAGATGCTCACCACACCTATGAGAATGTATTCAAGCTCCTAATATATCATAAAAACTCAATAAATATCATGAAATTGCATCTATAGGTGACTAAATGCTCAAAAACACCAAAAACCCTACATGCAAATTTTTGGCTTGTTGAGCCTAAAAAAATTCTAGTTTCACCTACAACATACCTTCAAAATCTCTGAAACAAGGTCCCCACTTGTTCACAATGATGTCAAGAATATCCCCATGCACTTCAAAGCTCAGCTCAAGAAGAAAAGGCTAAAAAAATCTCATAAAAATCTCAACATACCCAAAAATCTCAACATGAACACAAGAGCTCCAAGAAATCTTAAAAAATCTAATGTTTGCTTGTAGTAAGACCTTCTACAAGCTCCAAGCTTTGAGTTCCCTCAGAGATGAAGACTCCCAAAAAGTTTCAAGTCAAGATTCTACTCCTAGAGCTCAGGGAAAGCCAAATTATCACTGCTGGCCAGAAGTTGATGGAGAGCTCCAAGGTCACCAATGGAGAAAAAAGATGAAGAAGGAAGCTCCAAACTTAGCTAGAAGGTGGCTCTCAGGTGAAAGAAATGGCAAAGGGCCATCTGAGAACGAAGGGGGCTCTTTTATAACCAAGCGGGTTGGGTTAAATGAGCGTATGGAACAACATAAGATTACCCAGTTTATAGTATGCAAAACACGTTTCGGGCACCTGTGAGTTGCCTCGGGCGTCCGGAACACTATGCGCACCCAAGCTGGACTATGCTAAGGCTCTGTCAGGACGTCCGAAAGTTTTTCGGGGGCCCGAGACCTGCACCCGAGACCCACCAACCATCTGCCATGTGTCAGAAATCGGCGGAGATCACGAAGTTGCCAAACAGTAACTTTCGGACTGCTACAGTACTTTAGGGTGCCCGAAACCACAACTCGAAAATGTCCAACCAGCGCAACAACCCTTACACACTTTAGGGCTCCCGAAACATGTAGAACTTCAGTTTTACCCCCAAATTCAGTGCCCCGAATTTGTTTTCGTACCCATTTTGCTCTCAAACGTTTTCGATTCATTCGACACTCAAAAGAAATGTAGTAACCATGATTTTGAAACAAGATTTTTAAGTTTAAATAGTTTCCGAAATTAAATAATTGGCATAACTAGATTATTAATAGTATAAAGGTGGCCAAAAAATATCAACTTTTGATCGAGGTTTGATCTCGAAAATCTGAGATCACCAGTGCGACCGTCTCGTCGAAACAAGAAAGATTGACATTCACATATTTTCGATCCGACGGTCGGAACTTCCGCAAATCAGCGAAGAAGTTGTGGGGCCCACAACTTAAGTTGTGAATAGTAACCTTTGAATTCGGTCCCCTCTCGATCAGTCGTCGGCCGATTCACTATCTGAAACTTGAACATAGCAGTATGGATAGTCAATTCTAGCTAATTTCGACATTCTGAACGCAATGGCACTGACGGAATTCGCGTTTGGCGACCCTGGTGCGTCGGAATGCGTGCCAAATAGTGAAATGCACTGTATTTTATGGGCCGAGAATTTATATGAGCACCGAATCAAGAAATCAAAGACGCTACTTGAAAGGTCTCGACGAGCCGGACGTCGTGGCAAAGTCCGTTTTTCAATTTGACGACCCATTCGTCTCGAAATACGTGAAAAGCGTCGAAAGATTAAGTATTTTTGCAAAAACTTAAATGTATTATACACCAAATTACTTGGGACTCATTGCATAGGGTCTTTGTAGCATAATGAAGCTACAGTAGGGACTTGAGAGCCTGTGTTGGACTGTAGAGGGATCAAATTAAAAATTTTGCAAAAAAATATCCATGCATACATGCATGTCTTGTAAGCATTCTCACCGATTCTCTTCAATACCTTGAATGGTCCATCTGCTTTTGGTATAAACTTGCCATGTCGGCTTTGTGGAAAGCGCTCTTTGCGAAGATGCACCCACACTAAATCACCTTCTTTGAATGTCGCCGGTTTACGATGTTTGTTAACCGCCTTTTGATACTTCTCATTGTGCTTAATGATGCAAGCTAGAACTTGCTCGTGGAGTTGCTTAATGTGCTTGGCTTGTTCATCGGCATCACTGCTAAAAAAATGAGTAGTAGGAAGGGAAGAAAGGTCAAGTGAGCTAGTGGGATTGCGACCATAGGCCACTTGAAATGGGCTTGCACCTGTTGTTTGACTAGAAGACCGGTTGTATGCAAATTCGGCTTGCGGCAAAACTTGATCCCATTGTCGAATATTCTTCCCCACTAAACTTCGTAGAAAATTACCCAAGCTTCGGTTGACGGCTTCAGTTTTGACTATCGGTTTGGGGATGATGAGAAGAGCTAAATTGGAGGTAGTACCCAACTTCCTCCATAGAGTACGCCAAAAATGGCCGGCAAACTTTGGATCTCGGTCGGACGTGATTGTCTTTGGAATGCCATGGTGTTTAACAATCTCTCGGAAGTAGAGGTCCGCGATGAGAGTATCAATCCATCGTTTTCGTGCCTTGAACAACATGTGCCATTTTAGAGAATCGATCAATGACCACAATAGAGTCCTTGTTTGAGTCCACGGTAGACCTAAAACAAGTCAACTCACATCTTCCAAGGTGCATTTGAATAACGCGCTTCACGTGGCTCATACTCTCTCGCACTAAGTCTTTGCGAATAAGCTCTTCAACTTGTCGTTGTAGTTCCTCATTTTCCTTTGGATTCATTCGATAAGCTGCTTTATTGGGTATAGCGATGCACTAGGTCAATGCAATGTTGGATCTCCCGCATAGGTGAAAGACCGGGTGGAATCTCCTCCGGAATCACATCTTTGAACTCATGAATAAGAGGTAGGATAATATGAGGTATTTCATTTTTCATTTTATTTTCCTCCATAAAAAGTAAAGCATATGCCTCACTAGATTCTGACAGTTCCTCAAGAAATAGTGACTTAGGCTATATTTGGTTCGGGGATAAAGGGGTACCCCCCTTTACCCTCCAAACACACAAAAAAAAAAAAAAGGGGGGGGATTTGTTATCCCCCTCTTAACGGGCTATTCTAGAATAGCCCGTTAAGGAGGGGGGATAACATTTCCCCCATTAGTGGGAACAAGGTAGTTCCTACTCGGGAACAACCTTGTTTTTATTTTTAAAATTTTTTTAAAATTTAAATTAAAATTTATAAAATTTTAAATTTAAATTTTTTTTATTTTATAAATTTTTAACTTTAATTTTTTATAAATCTAAATTTTTTAAAAAAATAAAATTTTAAAATTTTAAAATTTTAAATTTATACAAATTTTTATAAAATTTTTAAATTTTTTATAATTTTTTTTTAATTTATAAAATTTAAAAATTAAAATTTTTGCATCATCTTTTACATATTTTTTGAGATAATTAAATTTTAAATTGTTAAATTTAGAGAAATTTTATAATTTTTAAAATTGTAACTTTAATTTTTAATAAATTTATAAATTTAATAAATTTTTTTAATTTTAAAATTTTACAAATTTTTTAATTTTTAATTTTAATTTTTAAAAAATTAAACGGTATTATTTACTAAAATATAAGCTTTAATTTATACAAATATTAATTATTATTTAATTAATATTTTATATTAATTAATTAGATAAAATATTATTATTTTAAAATTATAATTATTTTATTTTTTTACTATTCTCGCTTATTTCAAGAAATGAATTAAACACAATTTCAGTTATTACTAAGAATAATAGTTTTACAAACCAACACTATTTTTCTTTTATCCCTGACTATTCCGGAATAGCAAACTATCCCAAGAATAAAAAAATTTATCCCCAAACTCATAATCCCCGAACCAAACGTTACCTTAGGGGTCGTTTGGAACGGGATGGAATAGGGAATAAGGGGGATATCCCCCTTATTCTACCAAACGCATCTGGAATCAACCGGTATTGCTTATCCCAGTACAATTAGAATAAGCTGGTACAGTAAATTTTACATATTATTTTAATATTTTTTTTTTTACTCTTTACCCTCTTCCCCCCACTTTTTCTCTTCCCGAGGCAAAAACCATCACACTCTCTCCTCCTCTCTCTCTCTCCTCCCCCCCCCTCCCCCCCCCCCCCCCCCCCCCCCCCCCCTTTCCCTCTTCCCGAGGCCATCAATGCTCCCTCCTCTCTCTCTCTTTCTTCTCCATTAGCAGCTCTCCTCTCTCTCTCGCTTCTTCTCCTTAGCAGCTCCCTCCTCCTCTCTCTCTCTTTATTCTCCATTAGCAGCTCTCTCTTCTCTCTCGCGCTTTCTTCTTCCCAGCCGGTGTCCGCCATTGTTGGCTCATCAATAAGCTCGCAAGCATCATCCCCCGCCCCCCGAGCCCGGCCGACCTTGCGCCCTCTCCCCCCTCTGTCCCGAGCCTAGTTTGGGGTTCCCGGATTTTCCGACCTTGCGCTCCTCCTCGCCCCAATCGCCGTGCCTCTCCTCCTCGCCCGGCCGACCTTGCGCTCCTCTCCCCCCTCTGTTTCGAGGCCTAGTTTGGGGTTCCCGGATTTTCCGACCTTGCGCTCCTCCTCGCCCCAATCGCCGTGCCTCTCCTCCTCGCCCGGCCGACCTTGCGCTCCTCTCGCGGCAAGCTCTGGAATCAACTGGCCTCCCACAGCGCTCCCCTCTCCTCCCCCACCCCCCCCCCCCTCGCGGCCGATCCTGCGCGCCAATCGCGGCACGCGTCCCGACGCAAGATCTGGGTTCCCGAAATATTTGGTTGGGTGAACATTGACTCGCCCCCCCCCCCCCCGTGGCCGATCCTGCGGTCCTCTCGCGGTTATAGTGGTTCCAACATTGTACTTGGCTGCCTTGCTTCTCGCGGCACGCGTCCCGAGGAAACGCGCTTGCGTCCATCCCTCCTCCAACGGGCGCGGCCATTGTTCTCTGGTTGAGCCTCTCTGTTGTGTTGTGCTAAAGCTAATTGTGGTGTGCTCTCTGTTGTGTTACTAGGCTACTGTGCGTCTTACTGAGACTCTGCCTACAGTCAGGGGTCTGATTTCTCGGTCCCCGTCGGCAACTGGGCTCGTGCGTTTGCATCCGCGGACTGACCATGCTTGTTCCGGACTTTGCCGTGAGTAGTCGTCCTGCTGACTGTTGGTGCCGATCTATTGGGTTGATTTCATTATCTGACTTTCAATAGCGGAATTCAATACTCACGCAAAGTAAGTCCGATCCATTAATCTCACTCCCATATGATTGCTATATATGATTGATCTTCCATATGTTTGCTGTAAGTGAATGTTCTTCATATATATGATTGCAAATTATAATTAGAATTGCAAGTTGCCGCGTGAAATGACCCAGGAAGGATGAAATCACCTAACCTTTTGTAATGATGATTGTTTCCATATTCATCAGTTGGATGGCAAGATTTTATAATCCATTGCAACCCCATGCGTAGTTGGAAACCAATTGAGCAAATTTTAAAAAATAAAATACTATTCCTTGACAAAAACCAAGGTTGAAGATCATCCTCTTTGGGCCAACATTTCCTATTCCATATCAATATTTAATTTAGTTTAGTCCAATAACAGCAATGGCAAGTGTTGCATGATCTTTAGCAATAATATATATTTTCATTAGATGCGTCCTTGGAAGAGATTTTCTAAGTCTACTCATAACATCGAACAAACCCAAAACTACCCTCAAAATGAGAATATGCGGACAGAAGGTGGAAGTAGTTCGCGCCCACAAACGTGGTCGCGAACACCTAACTGGACAGAATTTATGGATAGCACCCTATTATCTTTGCTAACAGAGGAGCACGCGCTAGGAAACAATATAAATGGTTCTTTCACGAATCTGGCGTGGAACCGAGTCGTTAAAGAGGTCAATTCTAGAAATAATATCGACCTAACGAAGGACCAAATAAAGAACCGTCTTAAAGTTCTGAAGAGAACTTTTGCATTATATAACTATTTAGCAAACAAGAGCGGCTGGAGATGGGATTACACGAACAACATTCCTACCGCTGGTGATAATGAAGACTGGCAAGCTGTAATTGCGGTAAAATTTCTATTATTTGCATTAAGATTGTAAGTTAGTAGATATTTAAATTGGTCAAGCTATCCTAATCCTCGTGTCTTTGTCCAGGAGAATCCGGCCTACGCAAAATGCAGGGATAAACCATTCCCTCCTTATAAAGACCTTGAGTTCCTTACTCAAAAAAATACGGCAACAGGCAGATACGGGTTCTCCTCTGTTATGCAACCTCCCGAAACTGTTGATAGTTCATCTTCATCTTCTCCTCATGAGGATGATCCAGCTATACCATCCAGCTTTGAAAACATAATGTCGGGCTATACATCACGATCGCCAAGTCCTACTCTTCTAGGACCAAATTTCGGTGCTAGTGGCAGTGGATCGGGGCATAGCTCTGCGAGGAAAAGGCCTCGATCTCCACGGCGATCAACTACCCAGCGTAGAAATGTTGGGAAGCAAAATGATCAAGGCACAAGTAACCCCTTCGCAGAAATGGTGGAAATTGAAAAGCAAAAGCTTGATCTAGCCCGCCAAATGTACTAAGTTGAAATTACCAAACGAGACAATATCGCGACAATCGAGTATATGGGCCGAGTATACTCTTTACATGGAATCACAAATGAGCGGGTATTGGCAGCCGCAGAGGCATTAAAATATGACAAGAATAGGCAAGTATTCATGACAATGAACGACGAGCTTGCCATATTGTGGCTGGATCGGCAAGTAGCGAGAGAAAGTATTTTGTTTCGACAGTTCTTCCCTGGAATATAATATTCCAGTAATTTTGTGGTACATCCAATTACGTTGATAACTACTATTCGGGATTGTAATATTTTAGTTAATTTGTGCTGATTGTTATTATGTTGCAAACTAGTGGCAAGAACTGTAATATTGTAGGAACAATGTGATGATTAATTTCATGTATAAATTAGGTAGCTAGGAATGTAATATTGTAGGTACATTGTGATGCTTAATTTCATGTTTAAATTAGGTAGCTGGGAATGTAATATTGTAGAAACATTGTGATGCTTTATTTCATTTTTAAATTAGGTATCTGGGAATGTAATATTGTACTACTTTTCTGTGCTTTATTTGAGGATGATAACTACTATGGTTTATATTCGAGAGTTGTTATGTTGTATGTTGTACTATTATAGTGTTGTATTATTTTACAATGCAAATAATTAGATGTTGTTAGTTCTACTATTAAATTGCTCGTAATAGTTTGAAATAATATTTAAGTATTGTAGACAGATGATGAATATTAATATATCGTTAATGTCAGTATATGTTTGTTTACCAATGTTCTGTGCAGTTTATATTCAAATCGCTTAAACGATACAGTCGATTTAATTTTCATCAATCTGCATTACATATTTGACGTATTTGTTTGTACTATTTAGACAATGTCTATATACTGCGACATATTGCTTGAATATAATGATATCTTTGCAGAAAAAATGGATGCTTCGTTTAATCGCACCATATTTTCGTCCGCAATCGTTGCAAATATACTGACGATATTAGATGAGGATGACGATTATTGGGAAGAAGTCTGTGCGATGCAATATGATCAAGGTTATCTGACTGATGTTATTCCAATCCCGAGACAACCATGTCGAACCAGACCATTTACTGGGCATCAATTTATTGGTGATATATTAAATGGTCATCCAGACCGTGGGTACCAGCATTTCAGAATGACGACTACCACATTCATTGCTTTACGAGATGAGCTCGTTGGAAAGGGACTTATACGTGGCTCAAGAAATATCACAGTTGATGAACAGCTTGGAATATTTCTTTTTTGTATTGGCCACGGCGTTGCAAATAGGGTGCTCGCCGAAACATTCCAACATTCAGGGGAGACAATTAGTAGATATTTTAATAAGGTACTGCGGGGCATCGTTATGTTAAAAGACGAATATATCACTCAACCGACAAGCAACACTCAAGTTCATCCGCGGATCTCAGATAGTATAAATTTTCATCCTTTCAAGGTGATGTATTAAATTTAAATCATTAGTATTTTATACGATTAATATTGCGTATTACCAAGAACGGCTTAAAAAGGGAGATATTGAATGTTCAATGTACATTTGTAGAATGCAATCGGTGCGGTTGATGGGACCCATATTCCGGCGATTGTCAAGTTGAGCGAGCAAGCACGTTTTCGGTGTCGGAAAGGGTTTACATCACAAAATGTGATGGATGCGGTCAACTTTGATCAAGAATTTCTTTTTGTTTGCACTGGGTGGGAAGGATCCGCCGCTGATATGCGAGTCCTCAGATGGGCGTGTGAAAGTGGCGGTTTCACAGTACCCGAAGGTAGTAAGAAAATCTGACAATTCACTATATTATAGTTATCATTTTTAATACATATAAAATTACAGTATAACTTCTTATTATATTGTGTCGTTAACAGAAAAATTTTACTTGGTTGATTCTGGGTACGCAAACACCGACAGATTTTTGGCGCCGTATAGAGGCGAGCGCTATCATATCAGCCAATTTGATAGTAACGCACGTAGTCGGGTACATCGGAGTCCGCGGGATCTTTATAATCATCGTCATGCCCAATTACGTAATATGGTGGAGAAAACATTCGGGGTATTGAAAAAGCGATTTAAGATTTGTGGGGACCGTAAATCCCATGCAGTTTTCCGACTGAATCTATGGTTTAGAACACCTACTATTGGTGTGTATGGCCAGGGTGCATCAAAGAGGTGCTACTGTTGGACCGGTGATGTATCTTTTACTGTTTCGGCCTTCGGCTGTGTTTGCCGAAATTTCTGGAAGGATTTTGGCCAAACAGATGCTAGAATTGGATTCAGCACGGAAAAAACACTTGAAAACGGCTATTTGTTTGCCAAATTTGGAGTCCGGATGACCAAAAACGGGCTACCGGAAGTTTCCTGGATTTTCTGGTGCATGGGAGTGACCGTGGACCGGCCGGCGCCACGTGGCGGCTCGGGATTGGGCCGGCCCACACCGCCTGGTCCACGGGAAAGGCGCGCGGGTGCATAGACCGCGGGGCGGGCCACGTGGCACTGTGTGATTGGCGGGTGCGCGCGGCTCGGTCCAAGGAAAAGGCGGAGCGGCGCGTGGACCGGGCGCAGGACGCGTGGCGCTCGGGCATTGGCGGGCCCACGTGCTCCCGGCCCACGGGGCCTTAAGCGGTTGAGCGGCGGCGGCGGAGCGGTCGACGCGTGGCATTGCGCCACGCGTCGCCACCCGCGGGGCCCCGCCGCTGTAGCGGGGGGGCGCGTGGCGCGCGTGCGGTGGCCCCGCACGGCTGTCCCCTGTTTGGGGGTACGTGGCGAGCACCCAGGCGGGTTGGACGGCGTCTGGTCCGACCCGGGCCGCGCCGGATCAGCCCGGGCTAACGGGTTGGATCCGGGAATCCGATAAGCCTTATTTAGGCTTGTTTATCCGGTTTGAGGCCATTTTTCACCCATTTCCTGTGGGAATTTCGCAGTGGGCTCTGAAGAAGAAGTCTTCCCCTGCCAGAGATCTTTCCAGCAGTAGCTTCCCGGAGTTGTGGTGGTGCACGGTTTCCGAGGTTGGCCGTTTTCCGGCGCGGCGCGCTTCATTCTTCCTCGACCCGTTTTGCGTCTTCTCGGTGCGCAGACTCTCCCGGGTTCCTCCGACACCCGATTTCGACGATTTTTGCGCTGTTGGACTCACGACAGGTAGGACTTTGATTTTGATATTCAAAGTTTCCCCAATTAATTTCGGATTTTGGAGGTATTTGAGTGTTCTGTTGCCCCTCTTTCTTTGCGGATTTTTGGACAGCGACACGTGTTTTGGCCATAACTTCACGTACAGACATCGGATCAGGGTGATTCAAGAGCCTAAATTCATCTACTCTTCGCGAGGAATCTGCTGTATTTTTCTCAGGACTTTAGGAGATTGCCTCGAAGGTGAGAATCTCCTCTCTTTCCGGATGTTGATCTGGGGAAATTTCTACAGTAGGGTTAGAGGTTATTTTCCTTGCCGGATTTATATCTCAGCGTAGAAAACTCGGATTTGGATGTGCAGGTAGTCGTTTCGAAGCTATCGACGCGTAGATCGCGGGGATATTTTATTTGGATTTTTCTGAGGACTGTGAGCAGGTGATTTTTGTTCATCTTCGCAGCGGAGTTATTGTTTGTTAAATTTGGCAGTTCTGGGGATATATATGGATTGTGACAGCTCGGTTTTTGTACCCAGGAGCAGTGTGGACTGCGCGGGACCGTTTGGACTCTGTGTAGCCGCCATCGTTGGTATTATCAGTTGTAGGACTTGTGACAGCTCGACTGATCAGGTGGGTGGTTGTTGTACTCCTCTCTTTGGTATGCCACTAGGAATGTTAGAGTGCCCCTAAATTGAAGATGCTAAATATAAGATGGGTAGACTTGCATGCTTAGGGAATTAACTCTTATTAATCAGATCCCGGATCAGCTATTGTTAGAATGATCACCTGTTTTAATCACCTATCAAATCTGAACGGTATATCTGAAGAT
Organism: Tillandsia fasciculata; assembly: GCA_029168755.2. Lineage (NCBI taxonomy): Eukaryota > Viridiplantae > Streptophyta > Magnoliopsida > Poales > Bromeliaceae > Tillandsia > Tillandsia fasciculata. Next base: position 19,628,664 of record CM054942.1, read on the forward strand.
AAAATAGTAATTGTGGACTGTAAAACTAATAATTCCTCTTATAAGACTGTCACTCTAGCTCAGGTCACTCTATATTGCTTATTCTGGGAAATTGGAACAATGCATGATTAAACGGGTCATCTAAGATTGTCATCTTTTACTGCTACACTGTTTTTGGGACTTGACTTAGGAGAAACCATGCATCTAATTCTCCTTCTTCTATCTTGGTCGACTTGAGGCATAGTTGCTCGGATTCGAGCGGGTATCGGACAGTGTAGTCAGGTATTGGGGATTTGGGATAGTTTGGGCTTTGGACAGGGTGTTGCGGCGACCACGGATCTTGGGTGGTTGACCGGGTTATATTATTGCATCAGATTGGGTATTTGGGGATCGGGCTTGCTTTAGTGGAGGGTTTTTCCCACTTCATTGAGTCTCGATCCAGTCCTGCTATATATGGTTACTTGCGGTTACTTACTTTCCTCGTGTGGGTCGCTCCCCACGAGTGCGACTCCGGAGTGCGCGGTTGACAGACTTTGAGTCCTGGGGACTCCTTTGCTTCGGTGTTATGCGTAGGCTGGCATACCCGAGGCGGCAGAGCAGGCAGTGCCAGTGTCCACTGGCGGTCAGATTGGGTCATCTAGACAGGCTTCTGACACAGATGCATACTTTGTCATCCTGATTGGTTTAGCATGTAGAGGCATATTAGGGGTAGCAGATCATCTGAGTTACTCATATTACACTCCCCTTTTCATCCCTTTCCTTTATGCCTCTGATCTTCCTGGTGGGCATACCTGAGCTGAGGCTTTACCCACTAGGGGAGGCTACTGTTTATAGTAGTACTTACCCCCACTGTTTTGCTTGTTTCTCTTTCTCCCTTGTTTTGCAGAGTCCTCTGTGGGAGTTGCTGGGCCGTCAGCAACTGATCGGGGCAAGCGCATTGCGGACTAGATAGAGTGCCTGCCGCGGACTGTAGCTGGAGAGTTTTGGGTACCTGGACTTCTCAGACAGTATTTAGTTACTTTCTTTTGAGTCTGGCTTCTGCCAGCTGTATATATTGTAGTGGTGAGGTGTGAGAGACATCTGTAGTTTATTTTACTGTTGTACTTTTTACTTCCAGCTTCTGTCTGAGATACAGTAGTTTTAGTTAGCTCTGATTACTTTATGCTCTTTTATTACTATTTCTTATCTGAGCAGGTTACCAACGCTTCGTGTATGTGGGAAATACCGCATGCACGGCGGATCTGTGAGCGGGCCCGGGTTCTGGTTTACACCCGGGGCGTGACAGATTAAGTTGGTATCAGAGCTTAGGGATAGGTCAGTTGGGACTTAGGAAACCCTAGGCTTTGGACAGACCCTAGGATGATAGGGCGTGAGTGGCGTGATATTTTGCGAAAGTCGGTGATTTTATAGTTGACTCTTCCAGTGAGTGAAGAGGGATCGACATAGCCTATTTCTGTTGGACCATTATGTTGGCTGCAGACAACATAAGGCTACAGAAATAGGAGGATGTCTTTGGACTTTCGCCAGATTGGGTCATGTGGGGCTTTGTTGCTGATGTTTGGTTTCTTGTGGCAGGATGCCTCCTCGACGTCGGATTCCCACTCGGGGTGTCCCTTCGCCCCCTGTTGAGCCAGAGCAGCCTACACCCCCCGAGCTTACTGAGTTGAGGGCCTTGGTGGCCCAGTTGGCGGAGGGTCAGCGCCGCCAGGAGCAGAGGATTGAGCAACTGCTTGCTCGGAGGGAGGCACCACCCCCAGCTGTTCCGGAGGCTCCTGTGCCCCTTGTTGCACCTTTTGCGCCGTTGGCACCATCTTCGAGTAGCGGGGCTCCTGAAGCTATCCGGCCTTTGACTGCGGAGGAGGAGCAGGATTTTGCTGACAAACTCTCCCAGTTTGTTAAGCGGGGACCACCTAGGTTCTCGGGGCGGGATGCTCAGCCCCGGGATGTTGGGAGATGGCTTTCTGCGATGGAGAAGCTTTTTCGGGACTTCTTCATCGTCGACCCGAAGTACCGAGTGCACATGGCGGTGCACTGTTTGGACGGAGATGCAGACTTTTGGTGGCAGCGGGTAGAGCCACTGGAGTTTCGGATCACTCGGCAGTTGCCTTGGGAGGAGTTCAAGCGGATGGTGTTGGACACCTACTTCTCTACCAGTGTGAAGAAAAGTTGGAGGACGACTTGAAGAATCTGCAGCAAGGCGATCGATCGGCTCATGTCTATTTCCAGGAGTTCATGGAGTTGCTGAACTGTGTGCCTTTCGTCGCCCGTGACGGTCCGCACCAGGTAGAGATGTTTGAGGCAGGCCTTCGCCCAGAGATTTTCACACTTGTGCATGCCCAGAGATTTCAGACCCTAGAGGCAGCCGCAGAGCACGCACAGTGGGTGGAGAGAGGTGATCAGGAGGTGGCCAGACGGAGGGCCGCGGTCGCGCAGAGTTCCGACAGGAAGCGACCAGCCCCGGAGGACGGGGGACAGGCCAGCTCATGGAGACCGCCACGGCCGCCGCAGTCCCAGTCTTACGGCCGTGGGCGACCTGATAGGAGAGGGCCTGGTGGACCCCAGAGACCGCAGCAGCATCAGCAGCAGCACCAGCAGCAGAGATCGCAGCAGAGGCAGCAGAGATCTCAGCAGCAGTCCTCGAGGCAGCAGCAGCAGCCGAGACAGCCCCGATCTTCTGACCGATGTATCTTCTGCGGAGGTCAGCATGCCGCTATCACTTGTGACCAGAGATGGGGTCGATGCTTCCGTTGTGGACAGCCGGGGCATGTGCGAGCTACCTGCCCCCTTTCTACTTCCTCGGCACCTTCTTCGGCGTCGACTCCATATTCCCCCTCAGCAGCAGCAGCCACCAGCCCAGCGGTCTTATGCTCCAGCGGGCAGGCCGTCCACCTCTCATCCTACAGATTCTCGACCTCCAGCACCGAGCGGGCGGGTGTATGCCGCCCAGTTAGCAGATTCTTCAGCGGCAGACCAGGTGGTGGCAGGTATTACTCTACTCCTTGGTATTCGGGCTCGCACTTTATTCGACACTGGAGCATCTCATTCTTTCATTAGTCGAGCATTTGCATCCCTGCATGGTCTAGAGGTAGAGTCCTTGTCATATGCATTAGAGGTGCGGGTTCCTGATCACGTTATGCATGTCGAGGAGCATTGCTTGGCATGCCCGGTGCAGTTGGGGCCTTGGATTTTGCCGGCAGACTTGCTTGTCTTGCAGCAGCTCCATGATTTTGACTTGGTGCTGGGGATGGATTGGCTATCCCGGTATTCCGCCACTATCGACTGCAGAGAGAGGACAGTGACTCTTCGTGAGCCAGGGCAGGAGGAGTTCGTATTTAGAGGCTGCCAGAGTACCCTGTTTGCGATGACTATCTCGTCATCGAGAGCTCGGCGGATGATGAGCAGGGGTTGTATCGCTTTCTTGGCGACGGTCGTAGAGGTGCCTACGGCGGCACCGGGACTCGAGGATATCCCTATCGTCCGCGAGTTCCCGGATGTGTTTCCCTCTGAGCTATCGACTTTGCCGCCGGAGAGGGAGGTTGAGTTTGTGATTGATGTGGTTCCAGGGACCGCACCAATCTCAAAGGCACCTTATAGGATGGCCCCAGCGGAACTGAGGGAGTTGAAGGCTCAGTTGCAGGATCTTGATGGATGTGGGCTTCGTGAGACCCAGTGTATCTCCGTGGGGAGCGCCTGTTTTATTCGTGAAGAAGAAGGATGGATCACTTCGCTTGTGCGTGGATTATCGAGAGCTAAATAAAGTGACCATCCGGAACAAGTACCCGCTACCACGGATTGATGATCTGTTTGATCAGTTGCAGGGAGCAACAGTGTTCTCGAAGTTGGATCTTCAGTCAGGTTACCACCAGCTGAGGGTGAGGGCCGAGGACATCCCAAGACGGCTTTTAGATCCCGGTATGGGCATTATGAGTTTACAGTTATGCCTTTTGGACTGACTAATGCCCCTGCTGCATTCATGGATTTAATGAATCGGGTGTTTCAGCCGTACTTGGATCGGTTTGTGGTTGTATTCATAGATGACATCCTGATTACTCCCGAAGTGAGGTTGAGCACGAGGAGCATTTGAGGATCGTGCTACAGCTTCTGCGAGAGAAGAAGCTGTATGCCAAGCTGAAAAAGTGTGATTTTGGCTTCGGGAGGTTGCTTTTCTAGGCCACGTTATATCAGCCGCTGGAGTGGCAGTGGACCCGACGAAGATTGATGCAGTTCGGATTGGCCTAGACCGACGACGGTTACTGAGGTTCGGAGCTTTCTTGGATTGGCAGGTTATTACCGTCGTTTTGTGGAGGCTTTGCGAAGCTCTCTACTCCCCTGACCAGTCTGACCAGAAAGGGGGTGAAGTTTATTTGGTCTGAGCGGTGCCAGAGAGCTTTGAGGAGCTGAAGAGGAGATTGATCTCAGCACCAGTCCTTGCTCTACCCGTGATGGGCGACGGATTTGTGATTTACAGTGATGCCTCACACAGCGGTCTTGGGTTGTGTCCTGATGCAGCATGGTAGGGTAATTGCCTATGCTTCACGGCAATTAAAGGATTATGAGAAAAATTACCCTACTCATGATTTGGAGCTTGCCGCTGTGGTGTTTGCCCTGAAGCTGTGGCGGCATTATCTCTATGGGGAGCACTGTGAGATTTATACAGATCACAAGAGCTTAAAGTATCTGTTTACTCAAAAGGAGCTGAACTTGCGGCAACGCCGGTGGTTGGAGCTTTTAAAGGATTATGATTTGAGTATCCTTTATCACCCCGGCAAGGCCAATGTGGTGGCAGATGCTTTGAGCAGGAGATCAGCACAGAGCTTGAGCATGATGATTACGCAGCAGGCACCACTTGTGGAGCAGATGAGGCGTCTACAGATAGAGGTAGTATCCCCTGGGGTCTCTGCTAGACTCTGTCTATGGTCTTGCAGCCCACTCTGTTGGAGAGGATTGGGAGACACAGAGTGAGGACCCCCACTTGACGAGGATCAGATCGCAGCTTCAGGCAGATCAGTTAGGGGATTTTTCAGTGGATAGCTCGGGAGTACTGCGGTACAGGGACCGAGTGTGTGTGCCTATGGATTCGGAGATTAGAGATCAGATTTTGAGAGAGGCCCACTATACACCTTATACCGTCCACCCTGGAGGTACTAAGATGTATAAGGACCTCAAGGCACAGTTTTGGTGGTCCGGAATGAAGCGGGATATTGGAAGATTCGTGGCTCAGTGTTTAACTTGTCAGCAAGTGAAGGCAGAGCATCGCGTTCCTGCTGGCAAGTTGCAGAGTCTTCCAATTCCCGAATGGAAATGGGACCACATCACTATGGATTTCGTGACTGGGCTACCGAGATCGCAGAGTGGAGCCGACGCAGTTTGGGTGATTGTTGATAGACTTACCAAGTCAGCTCATTTCCTGCCTGTGCAGATGACTTGGTCCATGGAGCGCTTGGCACAGCTTTATTTGGCTGAGATTGTGAGGCTTGCACGGAGTACCAGCGTCCATTGTGTCAGATCGAGACCCGAGATTCGTGTCACGGTTTTGGGGGAGCTTACAGTCAGCCATGGGTACTCAGCTTAGTTTCAGCACGGCATTCCACCCACAGACAGACGGCCAGTCAGAGCGCACCATTCAGACGCTTGAGGATATGTTGCGTGCGTGCGTTATGGATTTTGGAGGAGGTTGGCACCGACACTTACCCCTGGTTGAGTTCGCGTACAACAACAGCTTTCAAGCGAGCATTAAGATGGCTCCGTTTGAGGCGTTGTACGGGACGCAAGTGTCGGTCGCCCCTTTATTGGAGTGATGTGGGTGAGAGGAGGACGCTGGGACCGGAGATTTACTGCTGGAGGCGGAAGAGAAGGTCCGAGTTATTCGACGGCACTTGGAGACGGCCCAGAGTCGCCAGAAGAGTATGCAGATGTTCGGCGGCGAGACCTTGAGTTCCAGGTTGGGGATCATGTCTTCTTAAAGGTCTCGCCCTCGAAAGGGGTCCGGAGATTTGGAGTTCGGGGAAAGCTCAGTCCCCGCTTCATTGGACCCTTTGAGGTGCTTGAGAGGTAGGCCCTGTGGCTTATAGAGTTGCCTACCCCCCGTTTGGCTGGTGTTCATGATGTCTTCCACGTTTCGGCCTTGAGGAGATATGTTTTCGATCCGTCTCATGTCATCGACTTCGCATCGTTGGATATCGGCGAGGACTTGGTTTACGAGGAGCGCCCGTTGCGGATTCTGGCTCGTGAGGTGAGGGAATTGCGCAACCGGGCAATACCTTATGTGAAGATCCTTTGGAGCAACCATGAGGAGCGAGAGGCTACCTGGGAGCTTGAGACGGCGATGCGGGATACCTACCCCTTCTGTTCGAGATTTCTGATTGAGGTACGCTGTTTTTTTGCTTTCGTTTTGTTTCGAGGACGAAACTCCCTTTTAGTGGGGGAGGATGTAGGGACCGTAAATCCCATGCAGTTTTCCGACTGAATCTATGGTTTAGAACACCTACTATTGGTGTATATGGCCAGGGTGCATCAAAGAGTGCTACTGTTGGACCGGTGATGTATCTTTTACTGTTTCGGCCTTCGGCTGCTGTTTGCCGAAATTTCTGGAAGGATTTTGGCCAAACAGATGCTAGAATTGGATTCAGCACCGGAAAAACACTTGAAAACGGCTATTTGTTTGCCAAATTTTGAGTCCGGATGACCAAAAACGGGCTACCGGAAGTTTCCTGGATTTTCTGGTGCATGGGAGTGACCGTGGACCGGCCGGCGCCACGTGGCGCTCGGGATTGGGCCGGCCACACCGCCTGGTCCACGGGAAAGGCGCGCGGGT
>CM054942.1:19635556-19685991 GCA_029168755.2 Tillandsia fasciculata
ACCCCTTTGATTATTTTCATCGGTTAGATTTTACTATTTTTTCAATACCCATTAAACCCAAGCGGCCCACTATCATCTCAGCCACACATCTTTTAATTCAATGGTTAAAAACTTAATAGCACCGATAACTTGGTACTATTAATAGTATTCCAGCCTAGCTCTCTATATATAGAGGCTACTATGCAATTAATAGTACCAACTCATTGGTGCTATTAAGTTTCTAATCCTTGAATTAAGAGATTTGTAGTTGGAATGATAGTGGACCCCTAGGGTTTAATGGGTAGTTGGAAAAATAGTATGATCTAACAGGTGAAAATGAACAAAAGGATCTAACGGTAGAGAAAACTTGATAGCACCAAATGCTTGGTGCTATCGATAGCATAGTAGCCAGACTGTATATATATATTATATATATATTATATATATATATATATATATATATATATAATATATATAGAGAGAGAGAGAGAGAGAGAGAGAGAGAGAGAGAGAGAGAGAGAGAGAGAGAGAGAGAGAGAGAGAGAGAGAGAGAGTCGGCTACTATACTCTTATGAGTATCGACCCCTTCTTACTCATAAGTTTTTAATTTTTGGATGAAAAAATGTGTGGTTAGGATTATAGTGATCCCCTACGGTTTATACTATTTCACCAACAACCTACTAAACACTAGGGGTCCACTATCATCCTAATTGCACATCCCTTCATCCAAGGGCCGAAAACTTATGAGTACGAAGGAGTCTATACTCATAAGAGTATAGTAGCCCTACTCTCTCTCTCTCTCTCTCTCTCTCTCTCTCTCTCTCTCTCTCTTTATATAAATATATCTAGGCTCCTATATTATTGATAGTACCGGAGCTCCGATATTATAGTCTCAATTTCAATTTTAAGGTATTTAAATCAACGATCTACACTGTTAAATATGATCTAAGATTTATGAAATTCTTAGAAATAAAATTTTAATCAAAAGGTTGGCTCAAACTAAATTCCTAAGTTCATCTCCAACCTAGGAACACCCAAGAACCTCTGGATCACAACCTCCAAGTTCCAAATTAAAGGAAAGAACTAATCACTACAATGTTGTCCAGAAACTATAGAAATTCAGCATGTTGGGTACTCCAAGTTGTGGGGCTCAAATCTAACAAAATTACAAGGTGAATCCAAAGAGAAAGATGCTCACCACACCTATGAGAATGTATTCAAGCTCCTAATATATCATAAAAACTCAATAAATATCATGAAATTGCATCTATAGGTGACTAAATGCTCAAAAACACCAAAAACCCTACATGCAAATTTTTGGCTTGTTGAGCCTAAAAAAATTCTAGTTTCACCTACAACATACCTTCAAAATCTCTAAAACAAGGTCCCCACTTGTTCACAATGATGTCAAGAATATCCCCATGCACTTCAAAGCTCAGCTCAAGAAGAAAAAGCTAAAAAAATCTCATAAAAATCTCAACATACCCAAAAATCTCAACATGAACACAAGAGCTCCAAGAAATCTTAAAAAATCTAATGTTTGCTTGTAGTAAGACCTTCTACAAGCTCCAAGCTTTGAGTTCCCTCAGAGATGAAGACTCCCAAAAAGTTTCAAGTCAAGATTCTACTCCTAGAGCTCAGGGAAAGCCAAATTATCACTGCTGGCCAGAAGTTGATGGAGAGCTCCAAGGTCACCAATGGAGAAAAAAGATGAAGAAGGAAGCTCCAAACTTAGCTAGAAGGTGGCTCTCAGGTGAAAGAAATGGCAAAGGGCCATCTGAGAACGAAGGGGGCTCTTTATAACCAAGCGGGTTGGGTTAAATGAGCGTATGGAACAACATAAGATTACCAGTTTATAGTATGCAAAACACGTTTCGGGCACCTGTGAGTTGCCTCGGGCGTCCGGAACACTATGCGCACCCAAGCTGGACTATGCTAAGGCTCTGTCAGGACGTCCGAAAGTTTTTCGGGGGCCCGAGACCTGCACCCGAGACCCACCAACCATCTGCCATGTGTCAGAAATCGGCGGAGATCACGAAGTTGCCAAACAGTAACTTTCGGATGCTACAGTACTTTAGGGTGCCCGAAACCACAACTCGAAAATGTCCAACCAGCGCAACAACCCTTACACACTTTAGGGCTCCCGAAACATGTAGAACTTCAGTTTTACCCCCAAATTCAGTGCCCCGAATTTGTTTTCGTACCCATTTTGCTCTCAAACGTTTTCGATTCATTCGACACTCAAAAGAAATGTAGTAACCATGATTTTGAAACAAGATTTTTAAGTTTAAATAGTTTCGAAATTAAATAATTGGCATAACTAGATTATTAATAGTATAAAGGTGGCCAAAAAATATCAACTTTGATCGAGGTTTGATCTCGAAAATCTGAGATCACCAGTGCGACCGTCTCGTCGAAACAAGAAAGATTGATATTCACATATTTTCGATCCGACGGTCGGAACTTCCGCAAATCAGCGAAGAAGTTGTGGGGCCCACAACTTAAGTTGTGAATAGTAACCTTTGAATTCGGTCCCCTCTCGATCAGTCGTCGGCCGATTCACTATCTGAAACTTGAACATAGCAGTATGGATAGTCAATTCTAGCTAATTTCGACATTCTGAACGCAATGGCACTGACGGAATTCGCGTTTGGCGACCCTGGTGCGTCGGAATGCGTGCCAAATAGTGAAATGCACTGTATTTTATGGGCCGAGAATTTATATGAGCACCGAATCAAGAAATCAAAGACGCTACTTGAAAGGTCTCGACGAGCCGGACGTCGTGGCAAAGTCCGTTTTTCAATTTGACGACCCATTCGTCTCGAAATACGTGAAAAGCGTCGAAAGATTAAGTATTTTTGCAAAAACTTAAATGTATTATACACCAAATTACTTGGGACTCATTGCATAGGGTCTTTGTAGCATAATGAAGCTACAGTAGGGACTTGAGAGCCTGTGTTGGACTGTAGAGGGATCAAATTAAAAATTTTGCAAAAAATATCCATGCATACATGCATGTCTTGTAAGCATTCTCACCGATTCTCTTCAATACCTTGAATGGTCCATCTGCTTTTGGTATAAACTTGCCATGTCGGCTTTGTGGAAAGCGCTCTTTGCGAAGATGCACCCACACTAAATCACCTTCTTTGAATGTCGCCGGTTTACGATGTTTGTTAACCGCCTTTTGATACTTCTCATTGTGCTTAATGATGCGAGTTCGAACTTGCTCGTGGAGTTGCTTAATGTGCTTGGCTTGTTCATCGGCATCACTGCTAAAAAAATGAGTAGTAGGAAGGGAAGAAAGGTCAAGTGAGCTAGTGGGATTGCGACCATAGGCCACTTGAAATGGGCTTGCACCTGTTGTTTGACTAGAAGACCGGTTGTATGCAAATTCGGCTTGCGGCAAAGCTTGATCCCATTGTCGAATATTCTTCCCCACTAAACTTCGTAGAAGATTACCCAAGCTTCGATTGAGAAGAGCTAAATTGGAGGGTAGTACCCAACTTCCTCCATAGAGTACGCCAAAAATGGCCGGCAAACTTTGGATCTCGGTCGGACGTGATTGTCTTTGGAATGCCATGGTGTTTAACAATCTCTCGGAAGTAGAGGTCCGCGATGAGAGTAGCATCCATCGTTTTCGTACTTGGAACAACATGTGCCATTTTAGAGAATCGATCAATGACCACCATGATAGAGTCCTTGTGCCGTTGAGTCCACGGTAGACCTAAAACAAAGTCAAGACTCACATCTTCCCAAGGTGCATTTGAAACCAATAACGCCGGCACTGTGCACGGGCTCATACTCTCTCGCACTAAGTCTTTGCGAATAAGCTCTTCAACTTGTCGTTGTAGTTCCTCATTTTCCTTTGGATTCATTCGATAAGCTGCTTTATTGGGTATAGCGATGCCCGGCACTAGGTCAATGCAATGTTGGATCTCCCGCATAGGTGAAAGACCGGGTGGAATCTCCTCCGGAATCACATCTTTGAACTCATGAATAAGAGGTAGGATAATATGAGGTATTTCATTTTTCATTTTATTTTCCTCCATAAAAAGTAAAGCATATGCCTCACTAGATTCTGACAGTTCCTCAAGAAATAGTGACTTAGGCTATATTTGGTTCGGGGATAAAGGGGTACCCCCCTTTACCCTCCAAACACACAAAAAAAAAAAAAAGGGGGGGGATTTGTTATCCCCCTCTTAACGGGCTATTCTAGAATAGCCCGTTAAGGAGGGGGGATAACAATTTCCCCCATTAGTGGGAACAAGGTAGTTCCTACTCGGGAACAACCTTGTTTTTATTTTTTAAAATTTTTTTAAAATTTAAATTAAAATTTATAAAATTTTAAATTTAAATTTTTTTTATTTTATAAATTTTTAACTTTAATTTTTTATAAATCTAAATTTTTTAAAAAATTAAAATTTTAAAATTTTAAAATTTTAAAATTTATACAAATTTTGCATATATAAATTTTTAAATTTTTTATAATTTTTTTTTAATTTATAAAAATTTAAAAATTAAAATTTTTGCATCATCTTTTACATATTTTTTGAGATAATTAAATTTTAAATTGTTAAATTTAGAGAAATTTTATAATTTTTTAAAATTGTAACTTTAATTTTTAATAAATTTATAAATTTAATAAATTTTAAATTTTAAAATTTTAAAATTTATACAAATTTTAACATTTTTAATTTTAATTTTTAAAAAATTAAACGGTATTATTTACTAAAATATAAGCTTTAATTTATACAAATATTAATTATTATTTAATTAATATTTTATATTAATTAATTAGATAAAATATTATTATTTTAAAATTATAATTATTTTTATTTTTTTACTATTCTCGCTTATTTCAAGAAATGAATTAAACACAATTTCAGTTATTACTAAGAATAATAGTTTTACAAACCAACACTATTTTTCTTTTATCCTGACTATTCCGGAATAGCAAACTATCCCAAGAATAAAAAAATTTATCCCCAAACTCATAATCCCCGAACCAAACGTTACCTTAGGGTCGTTTGGAACGGGATGGAATAGGGAATAAGGGGGATATCCCCCTTATTCTACCAAACGCATCTGGAATCAACGGTATTGCTTATCCCAGTACAATTAGAATAAGCTGGTACAGTAAATTTTACATATTATTTTAATATTTTTTTTTTTACTCTTTACCCTCTTCCCCCCACTTTTTCTCTTCCCGAGGCAAAAACCATCACAACTCTCTCCTCTCTCCTCTCTCCCCCCCCCGCCCCCCCCCCCCCCCCCCCCTCCCACCCTTTCCCTCTTCCCGAGGCCATCAATGCTCCCTCCTCTCTCTCTCTTTCTTCTCCATTAGCAGCTCTCTCCTCTCTCTCTCGCTTTCTTCTCCATTAGCAGCTCCCTCCTCCTCTCTCTCTCTTTATTCTCCATTAGCAGCTCTCTCTTCTCTCTCGCGCTTTCTTCTTCCCAGCCGGTGTCCGCCATTGTTGGCTCATCAATAAGCTCGCAAGCATCATCCCCCGCCCCCCCGAGCCCGGCCGACCTTGCGCCCTCTCCCCCTCTGTCCCGAGCCTAGTTTGGGGTTCCCGGATTTTCCGACCTTGCGCTCCTCCTCGCCCCAATCGCCGTGCCTCTCCTCCTCGCCCGGCCGACCTTGCGCTCCTCTCTCGCCCCCTCTGTTTCGAGGCCTAGTTTGGGGTTCCCGGATTTTCCGACCTTGCGCTCCTCCTCGCCCCAATCGCCGTGCCTCTCCTCCTCGCCCGGCCGACCTTGCGCTCCTCTCGCGGCAAGCTCTGGAATCAACTGGCCTCCCCAGCGCTCCCCCTCTCCTCCCCCACCCCCCCCCCCCCCCCTCGCGCCGATCCTGCGCGCCAATCGCGGCACGCGTCCCGACGCAAGATCTGGGTTCCCGAAATATTGGTTGGTGAACATTGACTCGCCCCCCCCCCCCCCTGGCCGATCCTGCGGTCCTCTCGCGGTTATAGTGGTTCCAACATTGTACTTGGCTGCCTTGCTTCTCGCGGCACGCGTCCCGAGGAAACGCGCTTGCGTCCATCCCTCCTCCAACGGGCGCGGCCATTGTTCTCTGGTTGAGCCTCTCTGTTGTGTTGTGCTAAAGCTAATTGTGGTGTGCTCTCTGTTGTGTTACTAGGCTACTGTGCGTCTTACTGAGACTCTGCCTACAGTCAGGGGTCTGATTTCTCGGTCCCCGTCGGCAACTGGGCTCGTGCGTTTGCATCCGCGGACTGACCATGCTTGTTCCGGACTTTGCCGTGAGTAGTCGTCCTGCTGACTGTTGGTGCCGATCTATTGGGTTGATTTCATTATCTGACTTTCAATAGCGGAATTTCAATACTCACGCAAAGTAAGTCCGATCCATTAATCTCACTCCATATGATTGCTATATATGATTGATCTTCCATATGTTTGCTGTAAGTGAATGTTCTTCATATATATGATTGCAAATTATAATTAGAATTGCAAGTTGCCGCGTGAAATGACCCAGGAAGGATGAAATCACCTAACCTTTTGTAATGATGATTGTTTCCATATTCATCAGTTGGATGGCAAGATTTTATAATCCATTGCAACCCCATGCGTAGTTGGAAACCAATTGAGCAAATTTTAAAAATAAAATACTATCCTTGACAAAAACCAAGGTTGAAGATCATCCTCTTTGGGCCAACATTTCCTATTCCATATCAATATTTAATTTAGTTTAGTCCAATAACAGCAATGGCAAGTGTTGCATGATCTTTAGCAATAAATATATTTTCATTAGATGCGTCCTTGGAAGAGATTTTCTAAGTCTACTCATAACATCGAACAAACCCAAAACTACCCTCAAAATGAGAATATGCGGACAGAAGGTGGAAGTAGTTCGCGCCCACAAACGTGGTCGCGAACACCTAACTGGACAGAATTTATGGATAGCACCCTATTATCTTTGCTAACAGAGGAGCACGCGCTAGGAACAATATAAATGGTTCTTTCACGAATCTGGCGTGGAACCGAGTCGTTAAAGAGGTCAATTCTAGAAATAATATCGACCTAACGAAGGACCAAATAAAGAACCGTCTTAAAGTTCTGAAGAGAACTTTTGCATTATATAACTATTTAGCAAACAAGAGCGGCTGGAGATGGGATTACACGAACAACATTCCTACCGCTGGTGATAATGAAGACTGGCAAGCTGTAATTGCGGTAAAATTTCTATTATTTGCATTAAGATTGTAAGTTAGTAGATATTTAAATTGGTCAAGCTATCCTAATCCTCGTGTCTTTGTCCAGGAGAATCCGGCCTACGCAAAATGCAGGGATAAACCATTCCCTCCTTATAAAGACCTTGAGTTCCTTACTCAAAAAAATACGGCAACAGGCAGATACGGTTCTCCTCTGTTATGCAACCTCCCGAAACTGTTGATAGTTCATCTTCATCTTCTCCTCATGAGGATGATCCAGCTATACCATCCAGCTTTGAAAACATAATGTCGGGCTATACATCACGATCGCCAAGTCCTACTCTTCTAGGACCAAATTTCGGTGCTAGTGGCAGTGGATCGGGCATAGCTCTGCGAGGAAAAGGCCTCGATCTCCACGGCGATCAACTACCCAGCGTAGAAATGTTGGGAAGCAAAATGATCAAGGCACAAGTAACCCCTTCGCAGAAATGGTGGAAATTGGAAAAGCAAAAGCTTGATCTAGCCCGCCAAATGTACTAAGTTGAAATTACCAAACGAGACAATATCGCGACAATCGAGTATATGGGCCGAGTATACTCTTTACATGGAATCACAAATGAGCGGGTATTGGCAGCCGCAGAGGCATTAAAATATGACAAGAATAGGCAAGTATTCATGACAATGAACGACGAGCTTGCCATATTGTGGCTGGATCGGCAAGTAGCGAGAGAAAGTATTTTGTTTCGACAGTTCTTCCCTGGAATATAATATTCCAGTAATTTTGTGGTACATCCAATTACGTTGATAACTACTATTCGGGATTGTAATATTTTAGTTAATTTGTGCTGATTGTTATTATGTTGCAAACTAGTGGCAAGAACTGTAATATTGTAGGAACAATGTGATGATTAATTTCATGTATAAATTAGGTAGCTAGGAATGTAATATTGTAGGTACATTGTGATGCTTAATTTCATGTTTAAATTAGGTAGCTGGGAATGTAATATTGTAGAAACATTGTGATGCTTTATTTCATTTTTAAATTAGGTATCTGGGAATGTAATATTGTACTACTTTTCTGTGCTTTATTTGAGGATGATAACTACTATGGTTTATATTCGAGAGTTGTTATGTTGTATGTTGTACTATTATAGTGTTGTATTATTTTACAATGCAAATAATTAGATGTTGTTAGTTCTACTATTAAATTGCTCGTAATAGTTTGAAATAATATTTAAGTATTGTAGACAGATGATGAATATTAATATATCGTTAATGTCAGTATATGTTTGTTTACCAATGTTCTGTGCAGTTTATATTCAAATCGCTTAAACGATACAGTCGATTTAATTTTCATCAATCTGCATTACATATTTGACGTATTGTTTGTACTATTTAGACAATGTCTATATACTGCGACATATTGCTTGAATATAATGATATCTTTGCAGAAAAAATGGATGCTTCGTTTAATCGCACCATATTTTCGTCCGCAATCGTTGCAAATATACTGACGATATTAGATGAGGATGACGATTATTGGGAAGAAGTCTGTGCGATGCAATATGATCAAGGTTATCTGACTGATGTTATTCCAATCCCGAGACAACCATGTCGAACCAGACCATTTACTGGGCATCAATTTATTGGTGATATATTAAATGGTCATCCAGACCGTGGGTACCAGCATTTCAGAATGACGACTACCACATTCATTGCTTTACGAGATGAGCTCGTTGGAAAGGGACTTATACGTGGCTCAAGAAATATCACAGTTGATGAACAGCTTGGAATATTTCTTTTTTGTATTGGCCACGGCGTTGCAAATAGGGTGCTCGCCGAAACATTCCAACATTCAGGGGAGACAATTAGTAGATATTTTAATAAGGTACTGCGGGGCATCGTTATGTTAAAAGACGAATATATCACTCAACCGACAAGCAACACTCAAGTTCATCCGCGGATCTCAGATAGTATAAATTTTCATCCTTTCAAGGTGATGTATTAAATTTAAATCATTAGTATTTTATACGATTAATATTGCGTATTACCAAGAACGGCTTAAAAAGGGAGATATTGAATGTTCAATGTACATTTGTAGAATGCAATCGGTGCGGTTGATGGGACCCATATTCCGGCGATTGTCAAGTTGAGCGAGCAAGCACGTTTTCGGTGTCGGAAAGGGTTTACATCACAAAATGTGATGGATGCGGTCAACTTTGATCAGGAATTTCTTTTTGTTTGCACTGGGTGGGAAGGATCCGCCGCTGATATGCGAGTCCTCAGATGGGCGTGTGAAAGTGGCGGTTTCACAGTACCCGAAGGTAGTAAGAAAATCTGACAATTCACTATATTATAGTTATCATTTTTAATACATATAAAATTACAGTATAACTTCTTATTATATTGTGTCGTTAACAGAAAAATTTTACTTGGTTGATTCTGGGTACGCAAACACCGACAGATTTTTGCGCCGTATAGAGGCGAGCGCTATCATATCAGCCAATTTGATAGTAACGCACGTAGTCGGGTACATCGGAGTCCGCGGGATCTTTATAATCATCGTCATGCCCAATTACGTAATATGGTGGAGAAAACATTCGGGGTATTGAAAAAGCGATTTAAGATTTTGTGGGGACCGTAAATCCCATGCAGTTTTCCGACTGAATCTATGGTTTAGAACACCTACTATTGGTGTGTATGGCCAGGGTGCATCAAAGAGGTGCTACTGTTGGACCGGTGATGTATCTTTTACTGTTTCGGCCTTCGGCTGTGTTTGCCGAAATTTCTGGAAGGATTTTGGCCAAACAGATGCTAGAATTGGATTCAGCACGGAAAAAACACTTGAAAACGGCTATTTGTTTGCCAAATTTGGAGTCCGGATGACCAAAAACGGGCTACCGGAAGTTTCCTGGATTTTCTGGTGCATGGGAGTGACCGTGGACCGGCCGGCGCCACGTGGCGGCTCGGGATTGGGCCGGCCCACACCGCCTGGTCCACGGGAAAGGCGCGCGGGTGCATAGACCGCGGGGCGGGCCACGTGGCACTGTGTGATTGGCGGGTGCGCGCGGCTCGGTCCAAGGAAAAGGCGGAGCGGCGCGTGGACCGGGCGCAGGACGCGTGGCGCTCGGGCATTGGCGGGCCACGTGCTCCCGGCCCACGGGGCCTTAAGCGGTTGAGCGGCGGCGGCGGAGCGGTCGACGCGTGGCATTGCGCCACGCGTCGCCACCCGCGGGCCCCGCCGCTGTAGCGGGGGGGCGCGTGGCGCGCGCGCGTGCGGTGGCCCCGCACGGCTGTACCCTGTTCTGGGGGTACGTGGCGGGCGCCCAGGCGGGTTGGACGGCGTCTGGTCCGACCCGGGCCGCGCCGGATCAGCCGGGTTAACGGGTTGGATCCGGGAACCCGATAAGCCTTATTTAGGCTTGTTTATCCGGTTTGACCCCATTTTTCACCCATTTCCTGTGGAATTTCGCAGTGGGCCTGAAGAAGAAGTCTTCCCCTGCCAGAGATCTTTCCAGCAGTAGCTTCCGGAGTTGTGGTGGTGCACGGTTTCCGAGGTTGGCCGTTTTCCGGCGCGGCGCGCTTCATTCTTCCTCGACCCGTTTTGCGTCTTTTCAGTGCGCAGACTCTCCCGGTTTCCTCCGACACTCGATTTCGACGATTTTTGCGCCGTTGGACTCACGACAGGTAGGACTTTGATTTTGATATTCAAAGTTTCCCCAAATTAATTTCGGATTTTGGAGGTATTTGAGTGTTCTGTTGCCCTCTTTCTTTGCGGATTTTTGGACAGCGACACGGTGTTTTGGCCATAACTTCGCGTACAGACATCGGATCAGGGTGATTCAAGAGCCTAAATTCATCTACTCTTTGCGAGGAATCTGCTGTATTTTTCTCAGGACTTTAGGAGATTGCCTCGAAGGTGAGAATCTCCTCTCTTTCCAGATGTTGATCTGGGGAAATTTCTACAGTAGGGGTTAGAGGTTATTTTCTTGCCGGATTTATATCTCAGCGTAGAAAACTCGGATTTGGATGTGCAGGTAGTCGTTTCGAAGCTATCGACGCGTAGATCGCGGGGATATTTTATTTGGATTTTTCTGAGGACTGTGAGCAGGTGATTTTTGTTCATCTTCGCAGCGGGGTTATTGTTTGTTAAATTTGGCAGTTCTGGGGATATATATGGATTGTGACAGCTCGGTTTTTGTACCCAGGAGCAGTGTGGACTGCGCGGGACCGTTTGGACTCTGTGTAGCCGCCATCTTTGGTATTATCAGTTGTAGGACTTGTGACAGCTCGACTGATCAGGTGGGTGGTTGTTGTACTCCTCTCTTTGGTATGCCACTAGGAATGTTAGAGTGCCCCTAAATTGAAGATGCTAAATATAAGATGGGTAGACTTGCATGCTTAGGGAATTAACTCTTATTAATCAGATCCCGGATCAGCTATTGTTAGAATGATCACCTGTTTTAATCACCTATCAAATCTGAACGGTATATCTGAAGATAAAATAGTAATTGTGGACTGTAAAACTAATAATTCCTCTTATAAGACTGTCACTCTAGCTCAGGTCACTCTATATTGCTTATTCTGGGAAATTGGAACAATGCATGATTAAACGGGTCATCTAATATTGTCATCTTTTACTGCTACACTGTTTTTGGGACTTGACTTAGGAGAAACCATGCATCTAATTCTCCTTCTTCTATCTTGGTCGACTTGAGGCATAGTTGCTCGGATTCGAGCGGGTATCGGACAGTGTAGTCAGGTATTGGGGATTTGGGATAGTTTGGGCTTTGGACAGGGTGTTGCGGCGACCACGGATCTTGGGTGGTTGACCGGGTTATATTATTGCATCAGATTGGGTATTTGGGGGATCGGGCTTGCTTTAGTGGAGGGTTTTTCCCACTTCATTGAGTCTCGATCCAGTCCTGCTATATATGGTTACTTGCGGTTACTTACTTTCCTCGTGTGGGTCGCTCCCCACGAGTGCGACTCCGGAGTGCGCGGTTGACAGACTTTGAGTCCTGGGGACTCCTTTGCTTCGGTGTTATGCGTAGGCTGGCATACCCGAGGCGGCAGAGCAGGCAGTGCCAGTGTCCACTGGCGGTCAGATTGGGTCATCTAGACAGGCTTCTGACACAGATGCATACTTTGTCATCCTGATTGGTTTAGCATGTAGAGGCATATTAGGGGTAGCAGATCATCTGAGTTACTCATATTACACTCCCCTTTTCATCCCTTTCCTTTATGCCTCTGATCTTCCTGGTGGGCATACCTGAGCTGAGGCTTTACCCACTAGGGGAGGCTACTGTTTATAGTAGTACTTACCCCCACTGTTTTGCTTGTTTCTCTTTCTCCCTTGTTTTGCAGAGTCCTCTGTGGGAGTTGCTGGGCCGTCAGCAACTGATCGGGGCAAGCGCATTGCGGACTAGATAGAGTGCCTGCCGCGGACTGTAGCTGCAGAGTTTTGGGTACCTGGACTTCTCAGACAGTATTTAGTTACTTTCTTTTGGGTCTGGCTTCTGCCAGCTGTATATATTGTAGTGGTGAGGTGTGAGAGACATCTGTAGTTTATTTTA
Source organism: Tillandsia fasciculata (assembly GCA_029168755.2). NCBI lineage: Eukaryota > Viridiplantae > Streptophyta > Magnoliopsida > Poales > Bromeliaceae > Tillandsia > Tillandsia fasciculata. The sequence continues at coordinate 19,648,281 of CM054942.1, forward strand.
CTGTTGTACTTTTTACTTCCAGCTTCTGTCTGAGATACAGTAGTTTTAGTTAGCTCTGATTACTTTATGCTCTTTTATTATTATTTCTTATCTGAGCAGGTTACCAACGCTTCGTGTATGTGGGAAATACCGCATGCACGGCGGATCTGTGAGCGGGCCCGGGTTCTGGTTTACACCCGGGGCGTGACAGATTAAGTTGGTATCAGAGCTTAGGGATAGGTCAGTTGGGACTTAGGAAACCCTAGGCTTTGGACAGACCCTAGGATGATAGGGCGTGAGTGGCGTGACATTTTGCGAAAGTCGGTGATTTTATAGTTAACTCTTCCTGTGAGTGAAGAGGGATCGACATAGTCTATTTCTGTTGAACCATTATGTTGGCTGCAGACAACATAAGGTTACAGAAATAGGAGGATGTCTTTGGACTTTCGCCAGATTGGGTCGTGTGGGGCTTTGTTGCTGATGTTTGGTTTCTTGTGGCAGGATGCCTCCTCGACGTCGGATTCCCACTCGGGGTGTCCCTTCGCCCCCTGTTGAGCCAGAGCAGCCTACACCCCCCGAGCTTACTGAGTTGAGGGCCTTGGTGGCCCAGTTGGCGGAGGGTCAGCGCCGCCAGGAGCAGAGGATTGAGCAACTGCTTGCTCGGAGGGAGGCACCACCCCCAGCTGTTCCGGAGGCTCCTGTGCCCCTTGTTGCACCTTTTGCGCCGTTGGCACCATCTTCGAGTAGCGGGGCTCCTGAAGCTATCCGGCCTTTGACTGCGGAGGAGGAGCAGGATTTTGCTGACAAACTCTCCCAGTTTGTTAAGCGGGGACCACCTAGATTCTCGGGGCGGGATGCTCAGCCCCGGGATGTTGGGAGATGGCTTTCTGCGATGGAGAAGCTTTTTCGGGACTTCTTCGTCGACCCGAAGTACCGAGTGCACATGGCGGTGCACTGTTTGGACGGAGATGCAGACTTTTGGTGGCAGCGGGTAGAGCCACTGGAGTTTCGGATCACTCGGCAGTTGCCTTGGGAGGAGTTCAAGCGGATGGTGTTGGACACCTACTTCTCTACCAGTGTGAAGAAAAAGTTGGAGGACGACTTGAAGAATCTGCAGCAAGGCGATCGATCGGCCCATGTCTATTTCCAGGAGTTCATGGAGTTGCTGAACTGTGTGCCTTTCGTCGCCCGTGACGGTCCGCACCAGGTAGAGATGTTTGAGGCAGGCCTTCGCCCAGAGATTTTCACACTTGTGCATGCCAGAGATTTCAGACCCTGGAGGCAGCCGCAGAGCACGCACAGTGGGTGGAGAGAGGTGATCAGGAGGTGGCCAGACGGAGGGCCGCGGTCGCGCAGAGTTCCGACAGGAAGCGACCAGCCCCGGAGGACGGGGGACAGGCCAGCTCATGGAGACCGCCACGGCCGCCGCAGTCCCAGTCTTACGGCCGTGGGCGACCTGATAGGAGAGGGCCAGGTGGACCCCAGAGACTGCAGCAGCATCAGCAGCAGCACCAGCAGCAGAGATCGCAGCAGAGGCAGCAGAGATCTCAGCAGCAGTCCTCGAGGCAGCAGCAGCAGCCGAGACAGCCCCGATCTTCTGACCGATGTATCTTCTGCGGAGGTCAGCATGCCGCTATCACTTGTGACCAGAGATGGGGTCGATGCTTCCGTTGTGGACAGCCGGGGCATGTGCGAGCTACCTGCCCCCTTTCTACTTCCTCGGCACCTTCTTCGGCGTCGACTCCATATTCCCCTCAGCAGCAGCAGCCACCAGCCCAGCGGTCTTATGCTCCAGCGGGCAGGCCGTCCACCTCTCATCCTACAGATTCTCGACCTCCAGCACCGAGCGGGCGGGTGTATGCCGCCCAGTTAGCAGATTCTTCAGCGGCAGACCAGGTGGTGGCAGGTATTACTCTACTCCTTGGTATTCGGGCTCGCACTTTATTCGACACTGGAGCATCTCATTCTTTCATTAGTCGAGCATTTGCATCCCTGCATGGTCTAGAGGTAGAGTCCTTGTCATATGCATTAGAGGTGCGGGTTCCTGATCACGTTATGCATGTCGAGGAGCGTTGTTTGGCATGCCCGGTGCAGTTGGGGCCTTGGATTTTGCCGGCAGACTTGCTTGTCTTGCAGCAGCTCCATGATTTCGACTTGGTGCTGGGGATGGATTGGCTATCCCGGTATTCCGCCACTATCGACTGCAGAGAGAGGACAGTGACTCTTCGTGAGCCAGGACAGGAGGAGTTCGTATTTAGAGGCTGCCAGAGTACCCTGTTTGCGATGACTATTTCGTCATCGAGAGCTCGGCGGATGATGAGCAGGGGTTGTATCGCTTTCTTGGCGACGGTCGTAGAGGTGCCTACGGCGGCACTGGGACTCGAGGATATCCCTATTGTCCGCGAGTTCCCGGATGTGTTTCCCTCTGAGCTATCGACGATGCCGCCGGAGAGGGAGATTGAGTTTGTGATTGATGTGGTTCCAGGGACCGCACCAATCTCAAAGGCACCTTACAGGATGGCCCCAGCTGAACTGAGGGAGTTGAAGGCCCAGTTGCAGGATTTGATGGATGTGGGCTTCGTGAGACCCAGTGTATCTCCGTGGGGAGCGCCTGTTTTATTCGTGAAGAAGAAGGATGGATCACTTCGCTTGTGCGTGGATTATCGAGAGCTAAATAAAGTGACCATTCGGAACAAGTACCCGCTACCACGGATTGATGATCTGTTTGATCAGTTGCAGGGAGCATCAGTGTTCTCGAAGTTGGATCTTCAGTCAGGTTACCACCAGTTGAGGGTGAGGGCCGAGGACATCCCCAAGACGGCTTTTAGAACCCGGTATGGGCATTATGAGTTTACAGTTATGCCTTTTGGACTAACTAATGCCCCTGCTGCATTCATGGATTTAATGAATCGGGTGTTTCAGCCGTACTTGGATCGGTTTGTCGTTGTATTCATAGACGACATCCTGGTTTACTCCCGAAGTGAGGTTGAGCATGAGGAGCATTTGAGAATCGTGCTACAGCTTCTGCGAGAGAAGAAGCTGTTTGCCAAGCTGAAAAAGTGTGCATTTTGGCTTCGGGAGGTTGCTTTTCTAGGCCACGTTATATCAGCCGCAGGGGTGGCAGTGGACCCGACGAAGATTGATGCAGTTCGGGATTGGCCTAGACCGACGACGGTTACTGAGGTTCGTAGCTTTCTTGGATTAGCAGGTTATTACCGTCGTTTTGTTGAGGGCTTTGCGAAGCTCTCTACTCCCCTGACCAGTCTGACAAGAAAGGGGGTGAAGTTTATTTGGTCTGAGCGGTGCCAAGAGAGCTTTGAGGAGCTGAAGAGGAGATTGATCTCAGCACCAGTCCTAGCTCTACCCGTGATGGGCGACGGGTTTGTGATTTACAGTGATGCCTCACACAGCGGCTTGGGTTGTGTCCTGATGCAGCATGGTAGGGTAATTGCCTATGCTTCACGGCAATTAAAGGATTATGAGAAAAATTACCCTACTCATGATTTAGAGCTTGCCGCTGTGGTGTTCGCCCTGAAGTTATGGCGGCATTATCTCTACGGGGAGCACTGTGAGATTTATACAGACCACAAGAGCTTAAAGTATCTATTTACTCAAAAGGAGCTGAACTTGCGGCAACGCCGGTGGTTGGAGCTTTTAAAGGATTATGATTTGAGTATCCTTTATCACCCCGGCAAGGCCAATGTGGTTGCAGACGCCTTGAGCAGGAGATCAGCACAGAGCTTGAGCACGATGATTACTCAGCAGGCACCACTTGTGGAGCAGATGAGGCGTCTACAGATAGAGGTAGTGTCCCCTGGGGTCTCTGCTAGACTCTTGTCTATGGTCTTGCAGCCCACTCTGTTGGACAGGATTGGTGAGGCACAGAGTGAGGACCCCTACTTGACGAGGATCAGATCGCAGCTTCAGACAGAGCAGTTAGGGGATTTTTCAGTGGATAGCTCGGGAGTACTGCGGTACAGGGACCGAGTGTGTGTGCCTACAGATTCGGAGATCAGGGATCAGATTCTGAGAGAGGCTCACTATACACCTTATACCGTCCACCCTGGAGGTACTAAGATGTATAGGGACCTCAAGGCACTCTTTTGGTGGTCTGGAATGAAGCGGGATATTGGAAGATTCGTGGCTCAGTGTTTAACTTGTCAGCAAGTGAAGGCAGAACATCGGGTACCTGCTGGCAAGTTGCAAAGTCTTCCAATTCCCGAATGGAAGTGGGACCGCATCACCATGGATTTTGTGACTGGGCTACCGAGATCACAGAGTGGAGCCGACGCAGTTTGGGTGATTGTTGATAGACTTACCAAGTCAGCTCATTTCCTGCCTGTGCAGATGACTTGGTCCATGGAGCGCTTGGCACAGCTTTATTTGGCTGAGATTGTGAGATTGCACGGAGTACCAGCGTCCATTGTTCAGATCGAGACCCGAGGTTCGTGTCACGGTTTTGGGGGAGCTTACAGTCAGCCATGGGTACTCGGCTTAGTTTCAGCACGGCATTCCACCCACAGACAGACGGCCAGTCAGAGCGCACCATTCAGACGCTTGAGGATATGTTGCGTGCGTGCGTTATGGATTTTGGAGGAGGTTGGCACCGACACTTACCCCTGGTTGAGTTCGCGTACAACAACAGCTTTCAAGCGAGCATTAAGATGGCTCCGTTTGAGGCGTTGTACGGACGCAAGTGTCGGTCGCCCCTTTATTGGAGTGATGTGGGTGAGAGGAGGACGCTGGGACCAGATTTACTGCTGGAGGCGGAAGAGAAGGTCCGAGTTATACGACGGCACTTGGAGACGGCCCAGAGTCGCCAGAAGAGTTATGCAGATGTTCGGCGGCGAGACCTTGAGTTCCAGGTTGGGGATCACGTCTTCTTAAAGGTCTCGCCTTCGAAAGGGGTCAAGAGATTTGGAGTTCGGGGAAAGCTTAGTCCCCGCTTCATTGGACCCTTTGAGGTGCTTGAGAGGGTAGGCCCTGTGGCTTATAGAGTTGCTCTACCTCCCCGTTTGGCTGGTGTTCATGATGTCTTCCATGTTTCGGCCTTGAGGAGATATGTATTCGATCCGTCTCATGTCATCGACTTCGCATCCTTGGATATCGGCGAGGACTTGGTTTACGAGGAGCGCCCATTGCGGATTCTGGCTCGTGAGGTGAGGGAATTGCGCAACCGGGCAATACCTTATGTGAAGATCCTTTGGAGCAACCATGAGGAGCGAGAGGCCACCTGGGAGCTTGAGACGGCGATGCGGGATACCTACCCCTATCTGTTCGAGATTTCTGATTGAGGTACGCTGTTTTTGCTTTCGTTTTGTTTCGAGGACGAAACTCCCTTTTAGTGGGGGAGGATGTGGGGACCGTAAATCCCATGCAGTTTTCCGACTGAATCTATGGTTTAGAACACCTACTATTGGTGTATATGGCCAGGGTGCATCAAAGAGGTGCTACTGTTGGACCGGTGATGTATCTTTTACTGTTTCGGCCTTCGGCTGTGTTTGCCGAAATTTCTGGAAGGATTTTGGCCAAACAGATGCTAGAATTGGATTCAGCACGGAAAAACACTTGAAAACGGCTATTTGTTTGCCAAATTTGGAGTCCGGATGACCAAAAACGGGCTACCGGAAGTTTCCTGGATTTTCTGGTGCATGGGAGTGACCGTGGACCGGCCGGCGCCACGTGGCGGCTCGGGATTGGGCCGGCCCACACCGCCTGGTCCACGGGAAAGGCGCGCGGGTGCATAGACCGCGGGGCGGGCCACGTGGCACTGTGTGATTGGCGGGTGCGCGCGGCTCGGTCCAAGGAAAAGGCGGAGCGGCGCGTGGACCGGGCGCAGGACGCGTGGCGCTCGGGCATTGGCGGGTCCACGTGCTCCCGGCCCACGGGGCCTTAAGCGGTTGAGCGGCGGCGGCGGAGCGGTCGACGCGTGGCATTGCGCCACGCGTCGCCACCCGCGGGGCCCCGCCGCTGTAGCGGGGGGGCGCGTGGCGCGCGTGCGGTGGCCCCGCACGGCTGTCCCCTGTTTTGGGGGTACGTGGCGGGCGCCCGGCGGGTCGGACGGCGTCTGGTCCGACCCGGGCCGCGCCGGATCAGCCCGGGCTAACGGGTTGGATCCGGGAACCGATAAGCCTTATTTAGGCTTGTTTATCCGGTTTAAGGCCATTTTTCACCCTTTCCTGTGGGAATTTCGCAGTGGGCTCTGAAGAAGAAGTCTTCCCCTGCCAGAGATCTTTCCAGCAGTAGCTTCCCGGAGTTGTGGTGGTGCACGGTTTCCGAGGTTGGCCGTTTTCCGGCGCGGCGCGCTTCATTCTTCCTCGACCCGTTTTGCGTCTTCTCGGTGCGCAGACTCTCCCGGGTTCCTCCGACACCCGATTTCGACGATTTTTGCGCCGTTGGACTCACGACAGGTAGGACTTTGATTTTGATATTCAAAGTTTCCCCAAATTAATTTCGGATTTTGGAGGTATTTGAGTGTTCTGTTGCCCCTCTTTCTTTGCGGATTTTTGGACAGCGACACGGTGTTTTGGCCATAACTTCGCGTACAGACATCGGATCAGGGTGATTCAAGAGCCTAAATTCATCTACTCTTCGCGAGGAATCTGCTGTATTTTTCTCAGGACTTTAGGAGATTGCCTCGAAGGTGAGAATCTCCTCTCTTTCCGGATGTTGATCTGGGGAAATTTCTACAGTAGGGTTAGAGGTTATTTTCTTGCCGGATTTATATCTCAGCGTAGAAAACTCGGATTTGGATGTGCAGGTAGTCGTTTCGAAGCTATCGACGCGTAGATCGCGGGGATATTTTATTTGGATTTTTCTGAGGACTGTGAGCAGGTGATTTTTGTTCATCTTCGCAGCGGAGTTATTGTTTGTTAAATTTGGCAGTTCTGGGGATATATATGGATTGTGACAGCTCGGTTTTTGTACCCAGGAGCAGTGTGGACTGCGCGGGACCGTTTGGACTCTGTGTAGCCGCCATCTTTGGTATTATCAGTTGTAGGACTTGTGACAGCTCGACTGATCAGGTGGGTGGTTGTTGTACTCCTCTCTTTGGTATGCCACTAGGAATGTTAGAGTGCCCCTAAATTGAAGATGCTAAATATAAGATGGGTAGACTTGCATGCTTAGGGAATTAACTCTTATTAATCAGATCCCGGATCAGCTATTGTTAGAATGATCACCTGTTTTAATCACCTATCAAATCTGAACGGTATATCTGAAGATAAAATAGTAATTGTGGACTGTAAAACTAATAATTCCTCTTATAAGACTGTCACTCTAGCTCAGGTCACTCTATATTGCTTATTCTGGGAAATTGGAACAATGCATGATTAAACGGGTCATCTAATATTGTCATCTTTTACTGCTACACTGTTTTTGGGACTTGACTTAGGAGAAACCATGCATCTAATTCTCCTTCTTCTATCTTGGTCGACTTGAGGCATAGTTGCTCGGATTCGAGCGGGTATCGGACAGTGTAGTCAGGTATTGGGGATTTGGGACAGTTTGGGCTTTGGACAGGGTGTTGCGGCGACCACGGATCTTGGGTGGTTGACCGGGTTATATTATTGCATCAGATTGGGTATTTGGGGGATCGGGCTTGCTTTAGTGGAGGGTTTTTCCCACTTCATTGAGTCTCGATCCAGTCCTGCTATATATGGTTACTTGCGGTTACTTACTTTCCTCGTGTGGGTCGCTCCCCACGAGTGCGACTCCGGAGTGCGCGGTTGACAGACTTTGAGTCCTGGGGACTCCTTTGCTTCGGTGTTATGCGTAGGCTGGCATACCCGAGGCGGCAGAGCAGGCAGTGCCAGTGTCCACTGGCGGTCAGATTGGGTCATCTAGACAGGCTTCTGACACAGATGCATACTTTGTCATCCTGATTGGTTTAGCATGTAGAGGCATATTAGGGGTAGCAGATCATCTGAGTTACTCATATTACACTCCCCTTTTCATCCCTTTCCTTTATGCCTCTGATCTTCCTGGTGGGCATACCTGAGCTGAGGCTTTACCCACTAGGGGAGGCTACTGTTTATAGTAGTACTTACCCCCACTGTTTTGCTTGTTTCTCTTTCTCCCTTGTTTTGCAGAGTCCTCTGTGGGAGTTGCTGGGCCGTCAGCAACTGATCGGGGCAAGCGCATTGCGGACTAGATAGAGTGCCTGCCGCGGACTGTAGCTGGAGAGTTTTGGGTACCTGGACTTCTCAGACAGTATTTAGTTACTTTCTTTTGAGTCTGGCTTCTGCCAGCTGTATATATTGTAGTGGTGAGGTGTGAGAGACATCTGTAGTTTATTTTACTGTTGTACTTTTTACTTCCAGCTTCTGTCTGAGATACAGTAGTTTTAGTTAGCTCTGATTACTTTATGCTCTTTTATTACTATTTCTTATCTGAGCAGGTTACCAACGCTTCGTGTATGTGGGAAATACCGCATGCACGGCGGATCTGTGAGCGGGCCCGGGTTCTGGTTTACACCCGGGGCGTGACAGATTTTAAATATTGCAACACCGTTTCCGTTTAGGGTGCAATGTCTTATTGCAATGGCTTGCTGCGTCATACATAATTTTATTCTTAGAAATTACGGTAGTGATCGATATTTCAACGATTCAGTTGACCAACATGCTACCGTTGTGGAAGAGGATGACGAAGGTATTCAATTTTCTGGTGCTTCATTGCCCGGTGCATCAGACTCACGGCGGGGCGACGCCATTCGAACGGATATTACAGATCAATTGTAGAATAATAGAAGTTAGTCCGGCGATAATTACGTAGATAAAAAAATTATTGTTATAAACAGATGTGTGTTTATGACTGATGTATAAATATGTAAATCTGTTAAATTCGATACTGAAATTAAATATAAATTGTATATATTAGTAGGGAAGTAATATGGAATTTATAGCAAACAAATAGCATATGATTTTTTCCATTAAACAAAATATTTTTCAAAAAATATGATGAAAAAATTTTTTTAATTAAAAATTTAGATCAAATGACTTTTGCAAATAAATATTATTTTCATAAAATTTAATTTAATTTTGATTATGATTTTATCTTATTTTTTTGTAAGGCTTTAATCCATTAATTAAAACGAGAAAAACGATTTTATCAAATTTTTATCACATAATAAAGCTTGAGGGCAAAAATTTCTAAATATTTAGCAAATATACGATTTTAGCAAATTTTTAAAAAATTTTATGTTAAAAATTTATAATTTAAAATTAATATTATAAAATTTTAAATCTTAAAATTTAAATGTTGAAATTTTATATTTTAAATTTTAAAATTAATTTGAGAAAATAAAATGTTAAATTAAATATTATTTTTAAATAATATAATTTAATTATGATTTTAATTTTATTTTAATTTTTTTAAACCATTAATCCATTAATTAAAACGAACTAATTAGATTTTAACAACTTTTATCACATATTAACTCTTGAGGGCAAAAAGGTAATTTACCCAACTTAACCTCTTTATTCTTCTTATTCCTCGTTATTAAACCAAACACAAAATCTCTTATCCCTAGAACCTTTCCAAACGCTTTTTCACTCTAGTTCCGTACTTTATACTTATCCCAGGATTAGTTAGTTCTACCTTAACCCGTTTCCAAACGGACCCTTAGAGTACAAGCTTATATCCTCTATTGTAGAAAGTTTGGATAAATGCTCAGGGTTGGAAGGACCTAGTGTGATTTTAACCCCATCCTTCGTAAATGTATGTGTTCTTAAAGCCATCATGCATGACCTTCCTATCATATTGCCAAGGAAGTCCAAGAAGTAAGTGTCATGCATCCATGGGGATGACGTCACACCACACCTCATCCTTATAATTTTTACCAATAGAAAAGCCAACCAAACACCTTTTCTCTACTTTCACATCATTTCCTTTCTTAAGCCATGAAAATTTATATGGCTGGGGATGTTTCTCTACATGAAGTTGTAACATTTCTACCATAGTAGTAGAAATTACATTTTCACAACTACCCCCATCTATAATAACATTGCATACCTTGCCATGAAAAGTGCACCGTATGTGAAAAATATTATTGCGAAGCCAATCATCACTCTTAACGGGTGTAGCACTTAAAGCTCGCCGAATGACAAGAGCCTCACCTCCGTCGCCATAGGTGACTTCATCTTCCTCTTCCACCTCTTCATCATACACAGGTGAAGTAGTTTCGAGACCTTCCTCTACATCAGGTGTCCCCTCCAAGAGAGTAACAATTCTTCTATTCGGACATTCAGAGGCAATATGTCTGAGGCCTTAACATTTATAGCATCGCCGCGGGTTGGAGTTGGAAGAACTAGGACGACTGGAAGTAGCCACGGCCTCTTGCTTTGGGTAGGACTTTTGAGATATGGCCTTAGAAGCTTGAGAAGCACTCCCCCGATTATAAGTGTTCTCACAGCCTACAGGTCGAGTACTACTAGCACTAGATGGTCGACGTTCATCCTTTGGCTTGAGTTGCCTCTCCGCCTTAATCGCAAGCTTGTAGACGTCGTTGTATGTCCAATAAGGTTGAAGGTCGACGATGTTGAAAATCTCACGACGAAGCCCACCAAGGTAACGAGCGATGGTTTGCTCTTCCGGTTCATAAATGCCGCATCGCATCATAAGATGATCAAACTCCTCCGAGTACTCCTCGACGGAGCGATTCTCTTGTTTCAGGCGGTGAAACTTGACAAAAGCATCTTGCATATAGTCTTCTGGAAAAACTTCTTCTTGAGTTCTTTCTTTATTTTCTCCCAAGTTTGTATTTTTGATTTTGTGATGAGCCGGATCTCCGCAGAGCTTTTGCAAGGTGATCAGCGGCTTCTGGAGGCCTATGTTGTGTGTTGGGGGCATGTGTGCACGAATCAGAACCAAGAAATGGACTCAGTGCGTAGCATAGATTATGAGTGCCTATTCGGATGCCCTCATCGAGTTTTAGAAGTGGTTTCGCGTGAAACAGACATCAGATTTGGATTTAGCGCGCGAAAACGATGGAAATCGGCTATTTGGATGTGTTTTTCTGAGTCCGGACGCCCGAGAACGGACACCCAAAAGTTTTCTGCGTTTTCGGGTGCACGGGAGGAGCCGTGGACCGCCGGGGTGCCACGTGGCGGTATCAGATTGGCCGGCGCAACGCACGCGGTCCACGGAGGCGCGCAGCCGGGTGCACGGACTGACGTAGGGACACGTGCCAGCCCCTGATTGGGTAGCGCAGCGCGCGCGGTCCACGCGGGAGCACGCGGGCTGACTGGGCAGGCCGGGCAGGAGCGCAGGCAAGCGCGGCGTGTGGTGGTTGGGTGTGCCACGTGGTGGCTCCCCATTGAGCGCACTGGGGACAGGTGGCGGCTTCAGGTTCGGCGGGTGTATCGGGCGCGTGCACCGGGCGCAGCGAACGGAGGCGATGGACACATGGCGACTTCCAATTGGATAGGCACTGTGCGGAGTAGGCGGGGGCCGGTGCGGGCAGGTGGGCGCCCGTACGCGGGAGTCACGTGGCGCCCCGCGGTTGGCGGGCGCCACCCACCAACGCTGACCCGATCGGGCCGCGTGGCGGCAACGGATTCGCTGGGCGCTCGCTGTCCGCTGTTCGGGACACGCGGCGTGTCCGGGTGAATCCGGGCGCTCATCGCGGGCGGGCCGTGGGCGCTAAACCGATTTCTGGGCCCAAATCCGAAATTTGGGTTTGACTTGGGCTGGGCCTTTAAATTGAGCTTCCCACTTCGTTTTTTCGGGTTTTTAAGCCTTATCTCCGCGAGCACCCAGTAGAGAAGTTGTTCCTCACTGTGTTCTTCACCTCGTGGAGGATTCCCAGAATTTTTGGAGGCCGCGGCATTGGCGATTTCTGCGACGCGGCGCGTTTCGACGCTCCCTCGATTTTGGCTTCTATCGTCGCATTTCAGTCCGCGAGGTCCCCTGGATCACCCCGATGGAGTTTTGAGCCGATTTTTGTGGTAGCGCGTTCACGAGAGGTAGCCTTCGATTTTCGTGTTGATCACTTTGCTCTATTTCGAGTTTTTGGTGGTGTTTTCGAGGTATTTTTTGACCCCTTGTACTGCTGCGAGGTGTTGGACAGCGGTGGAGTATTGTTGGGATTTCTCGGCCTACGGGCATCGAATTGTAATATCACGAACTATCTTGTGTTTATTTTAACCCCTTTTGAATAAATGAGTTGTTTAAGGGATTATTTAGCGGGATTTCTTGGGTACAGCGTCGGTGCGTGCGGGTATTTTTTCGGTATTAGAGCTCGAAAAATGGGGAACGGCAAAGCGATCGGATCTGAAATCCAATTTGCGGATCTCCCTGAATGGGATTTTGAGGGTTTCGGTACTCGTAGGATGCACCGGAACCCGTGCCGCGTGATCGGCACGCTTTTCGAGGAGATGGGGATCTTTCTATTATATCTTCCGATTAAGGATTTTATTTTATACGTACGAGAGGAAAAATAAAATATTTATTTATTATTTTCAAGAAAGCGGAAACCCTAATCGGAGAGAAAAGAGAGAAAAAGAAAATCCTATTTCGTAGAAGAAAGAAGAGATCGGATCTTCCATCTTCATCGATCAACGTGCCGAAAGCCGGGATCGGAGCATCACCGTCAACGTGGAGCGGATCCGGATTCTCACTACCGCGAGGAACGAGATCAGGTTGTCTTCTCCGTTTGAGCGAGGTTAGTGGCGTTTACCTCTCGCGTTTCGTCGTTCTGAGTTTCGTGTTTTTGGTTTTGAGTTTTTGCATTTTTGGTTTGTCGTTTGGGGCGACCTAGGATGCCCTAGCCGCCACCGCGCCGCCGACGCGCCGCCGCCGCACCGCTTGAGCGCCCGCGCGGGGTCGTACCCGCACGGGGCAGCCGCGCACCGTGCCGCTTGCTGGCCGCGCGGGGTAGCCGCCACTGTCGCGCCCCTTGCGCGCGCCGCGCGGGGCAGCCGCCGCTGCCGCACCCATAGCGCACACCCGCGCGGGGCTGCGCCGCACGCAGCGCGCCCGCGCTGGGCTGGTGCCCGCGCGGGGCTGGAGCCCCCGCGGGGCTGTGCCGCACGCAGCGCGCCCGCGCGGGGCTGGTGCCCGCGCGGGGCCGCCCCGCCGCAGCGCGCACCCGCGCGACGCTGGAGCCCGCGCGGCGCTGCGCAGCATGCAGCATGCCCGTGGGGGGCCGCCCCGCCACAGCGCGCACCCGCGCGGGGCTGGGCCGCATGCAGCGCGCCCGCGCGGGGCTGCTCCGCATACGCCGCGCCGCGCTGTTCTTGCGCCGCGTCTGGGTAGGTCTTGGTGTTCTCTGTTTTGTTTTGGACAGAGTTTGAGGCTACGGTTTTCGCAGGTCTCGATTTAGCTTATCGATTTTATGTTTAGTTCGGGTTTTTCCTTTTTAAGTCTGGGAATCGTGCAAGGGCGCAGGACGGTTTCAAGTGCTCTGTTCAACACGATCCAAGGTGGGTACCCTTATCGTGCGTCCTTTTTAAAGAGAGGTCTCAACATGTGTTATGTACGAGTAAAGTAGATGTGCTAATGGTTTACAACTAACCCCTTTTCGCAACAGTATCCCTTTATTACTATCTGTTACGACGGGTGTCGCGGTGCTCTATATCGCACACCGTCTTCGGTTTTTATGCTCATGGCTGCTGACACGCACACCAGCGGTTTGGCCACCGCATTTATGTACTTTTTCGGAGAGGTGGTACATTGACCCGTGTACTCCACAAGGTGACGTGGTGGGGGCCCCTTACGGGTACTTTAGGTGCCACACAAGTACCGTAGAGGGGTTAAAAGCCCCAAGGTGAGAGCAAGATGAATCTATTCGCTGGAGGTCTTTAGACCTTTTGGCAGGTGTTCCGTTTTGACTTACAGGGGTATTGTGGATTCATGAGGGGGAGTTTTGGATGCTCTGGTTATCGGTTTGCTTTCCTTTCAGTACTTTAGCATCTTTTATGTTTACATCTACCTCTTACTCTTCGGTCACTGACTTCCCACACTGTGATAGGTTCGGTCAAAGGTGGGGTCCGGGACGACAGTAAGGCCGCGACTCGTGGATATTAGCCCGATTAGGGGCTGGTGACTTTTTCTTTACTTACGTTTCGTTTACTTTTGGTTAGTTAGGTTATATGCGTGTGATACTTGTTCTGTAGATGTTAGATTCGAACTGTGTTTTACTGTGAATGAATGTTTTCCTTACTAGTTGTTGTTTCGGCCACTCTTTCAAATCAAGTAAAAAGGTTGCAAAATTATTTAATAAAAATAGGGTGTCGTGTGGGCACAATTTTACAACCCGTGAATTTATCCTTTCAAAATGTGGGTGGCCAACTTTGTTATGGCGATTGATGATATCTTTTCCCTCTACGTAACTCTTTGGCTAATGTGGTTAAAGTACGTTTTATGCTTGCAACGCCGTGCATATACAAAGGAGACTCCGCCCGTTGCGGGGTGAATTTGTATATGTGGCGGATCTGCGCATGTGCCCGGCGGGGTTACTTATATAAAAGAAAAAAAAAAATGTTCACATTTTTCGCTTATTTTAAAACCCCGGGGCATGACACGGATTGGGACGTTTAAGGACTCGATCGACATCTACGCTTCGAGAGGAACGCAACCTTATTTTTTTCAGAATTTTTGGAGGACTCTTCGAAGGTGATGTTTAACCTTCTTTAGGACTGATTTCCGCAGACTTATGTTCGTGAGGGAGTTTGACTTACCGCGATGATTTGACTGTATCTTGGCCAACAAGTATCGGAACGAGGAGTATAAATACTCGATTTGTATCTACTCGTCGCGAGGATCGCAGCCGTGACTTTTCTGGTTTTTTCGGAGGACCGCACGCAGGTGAAAAATCCCCTTTTCTGTGCTGGCTTGCAAAACAGCAAATGTTGTTTGGGGTATTGATTGTGTCGTTGGCTGTGATGTTGGTTTGAGCATAGGCTTGTGCGACCGAGTACCGAGGGCGCGGTTTCGGTGGATTTTTGTTAGCGAGTGACTGCGCACTTCACCGACTTCGGCTTTTCCTGCGGAAAGCGATTCAGGTGGGTTGCTTCGTCTCCAGAACCGGTGGACGGTTCTCTATTTCTATTTGATAGAATGCATGCATGTTTAGTGTACCAATATATAGTTGAGAGGTAAGCTTAGTAAAGATATTGTATGAGAATTGCAGGATAGATATTCGTGATCATGATTGATGAAAGCTTACCTAAGGGAAGCATTACACTATGTGATTGATAGTATGCATAATTTAATGTACAACCTATAGGATTGAGATGTAAGCATAAGAAATGATATACTTCATGTGGATTGAGACTTACATGATTTATTGTACATGTTGGGTACCTTTGAGATCTTATATATACTTAAATGGTTGTGTTCACTTCTTACTAGTTGAGAGCATGTTGAGGGAGATGAGGGTCATTTTGATTGATTTTGTGATCATGTTTGTTAATGTACCCTATGTTATGATTTAGTTTATTTAAATGCTATTATTGGAACTTGACCTAGCACCCCGTCATATGTTGCATGTTTAACCAGACTAGTAGAGAACCTTCACTTGAGCTAGGTTCTTTTATGCTTTAGACACTCCCACACATCTTTTCTTTCCACCTGGACATAGAGTTTTCCTCGCCCAGGTAGTGGGCCAAGTGGTCAGGTTTTGGTGGGACATATGTTGCGCTTGTGCCGGGGGCTGAGTGGAGTTTGGTAGCTGAGTTTATATCAGTGCTAGTGTTGTTAGGAGCCGTTTGGGTTGACGATGGCCCCAGATCGCTGAGTGTCGTCCGACCAGTTTTGTTAGCCCTGAATTGTGGGTCGATCCCGGTTGTGGAGTATCTCTAGCCTGTGTGTTTAGCGCGGCGAGTTGGGTGTTTCGTTTTGGGAGCCGTTTGAGTCGACGATGGTCCCAGCTGTGGAGTATCTCCAGCCAGTGTGTTTTGTGCCACGAGTTGGTTGAGTTCGTTAGTGTCTCGAGATTTGTGAGAGCTTGTTAGCTAAGTCGTTGAAAGTACTCCGACCGTCGTGCGAGATGTTTGAGAACCTTGAGTCCTTCCGTTCTGAGAGTGAGCGTGGATTTTAATTATAGCCTGCAGGAGCCACTTTGAGCTCGACAGAGATGCGCGGATACCTTTTTCCTCGGTGGGGTCGCGCCCCTCGAGTGCCACGTCCGGAGTGGATTTATTACTTTAGTATCGCGACTTGTCGACGCAGTTCCTCTAGCTGGGCCAGTTTTGGCAGTCACGAACACCCTATGTAAGTCCAGTCCTCCATGGATGTAATGGCAGTAGGTAGGCGCAGGCTTGATTGGACCCTATGAGGCAGTCAGTTCGATTAGGTCGATTGAGCACCTTGGGTGCAAGTGGTTGCATATCTTTTCATCTGTATCACCCATTGAGCATTTAGATAGAGGCATGGTAGCTGTAGAGTATCTCCAGCTTTTCTTGTTTAGTTTTTACTGCATTGTTATCTTATGCCTCTAGTAGACTTAGTTTAGTGGGTAGACCGTCGGGCTTGATGGCGGTACCCACCGAGAGCTACGTATTGGTGTAGTTCTCACACCCGTTGGGGGTTCTCCCTATCCTTTTTCTTTCCTCTTCTTTATTTTGCAGAGTCTTTTGCGGATGATGCTGTTTCTGTTGTTACTGGTCGAGGCGAGGGAGTCGCAAGCTAGATCCCTACCAGTCTTTGGAGAGTAGCTGTACCCCCACACTGGAGATTTGTAGTACAGTCAGTAGATTATTTTATTTTTATTTTTGAGAGACTATTGTATTATGAGGATCTGACTTGTACTGAGAACTTGTACACTGATGTATTATTATTTTAGTTTATCTTCCCGTTTTGGTTCTTGGATATTGTATCAGAGGATGTTGTATGATCCTATTTTTGGGATATGGATATTGTATCGTTATTTCCAGTTGTACAATATTGGATTTGAGTTTTTCAACAGTTTATTTTACAGCTCTGATATCTGTTTAGCTGTAGTTTTACCTTTGCAGGTTGGACGCTTCGCCTATTTGGTATTTTCAGTATAGGTGGTGGATCTGTTGGCGAGCCCGAGTCGCCATTTCGACCCCGGGGAGTGATAGATTTTCCTTCGCGAGCTCGTCGAACTATGAGTCGCTCCCACCAAATAGATGCATGCTTTTTAAGCTTGATAGCCACAAGCTTTACTTTGTAGTGCTCGGGTACATCTTCATATTCAAAGACCCGCTCCACTGTATGAAGCCAATCAATGAACTCATCATGTTGCATCCTTCCTTCAAACTCAGGAATATTTACTTTGATGCCGAGGTCCCAGCGGAACTCTTGGTTCCTCCGCGGTTGTCGATGTAGAGAACCTTCCTCATTAGGCGGCCGTCTACAAGCGTTATGAAAAGGGTTGATATTCTCCTCATCTTCTTGCTCTGAACCATGACGAGAATTATCGTGTTCCAAAGCTTCGAAGCGAACAAGTCGCTCTTCAAGAAGTCGCACTTGTCTTCGCAAGTCATCTTCCCTCTCAACATCCTACAAATCACGCTCACGCGTTGGGGCATCCTCCACACGCATACCAAGCCTATGGTTGTTAGCTATCTTGAACCTAAGCTCTGATACCAATCTGACGCCAGAACTTAGAGGGGGCACGGAGATAGGACAAAAACGAACCGATAAACACTCGGCCCTTTCACCACGTCGAACTCGAGCACACTCACCACTACGCGGAATCCACCAACGCAATGGTCGAGTAACACTTGCCACCGCAAGGACTCCACCAACTGCAGCGATCAAGCAACACTCTTCTCTCACAGAAAATCCATCTAGAAGATAGGAATAAAATAAGAAGAAATCCTTCAAAATTCAACTCAACTTAACTTGTTTCTTTCATTATAAATTATTACATATTATATATATATATATATATATATATATATATATATATATATATATATATATATATATATATATATATAAA
This sequence comes from Tillandsia fasciculata, assembly GCA_029168755.2. NCBI lineage: Eukaryota > Viridiplantae > Streptophyta > Magnoliopsida > Poales > Bromeliaceae > Tillandsia > Tillandsia fasciculata. The sequence goes on from CM054942.1 coordinate 19,666,171, forward strand.
AGTCCGGCTAGAATACTATCGATAGCACCAAACAATCGGTGCTATCAAGTTTTCAGCCGTTGGATGAAAAGATATGCAGTTGGGATTATAGTGGTCCCCTAAGATTTTTACTATTCAACCAACCACCTAGTAAACCCTATGGGACTACTATAATCCCAACCGCATATTTTTTCATCTAACGGCTAAAAACTTGATAGCACCAATGGCTTGGTGCTATCGATAGTATTCTAGCCTAATTATATATATATATATATATATATATATATATATATATATATTCTGACCTTTCAACTACCTTATATATTAACTCATTCATTAATTTTATAGAAAATCTAAAAGACATTTTTAGAAATACTAAAGACATGTTAATTTTATAGAAAAATAAAAGGACAATTTATAGAAAAACTAAATGACATACTTATTTCAAAACTAGCATTTATTAAGTAAATAATAATTTCATCCATCAATTTGAAGGATGGTGTGAATATATATATATATATATATATATATATATATGATACGATATCCTGTAATAGTTGAGAGGCTCTATAATAGTGTTTCACCAAGGCCTTGTTTGGTTTGGGTACAAAGGGGGATATCCTCCCCTTTGTACCCAAACACTATTGAATAAGGGGGAACAACCAGAAATTGGTATTCCCCCCATTTGGTAGGTTGTCCCGGATTAATCCGGGACAACCCATATTCCATCCCTACTACCCCGAACTAAAGTTGGCTCTCTCTCCTCTCTTTTGCCCCTGCACGGTTCCCAATCTCCTCATCTCCTCTTCTCATCTTCTCCCTCTCCCATCTCCTCTTCTCGCGTCTCCTCCCCCAACCGCGGCCGATCTGTGCCTGATCTGTGCCCGATCTGTGTGCTGTACCCACCCTCTTGCCCGCCGCGACCCGCTTGTCCGTTGTTGCCTCGATCTGTGCAGAGATCTCCGCTCCGTGCTCTGTAGCGTCGTCGCCGCAGCCGCCTCTGTGCCTGACCTATGCCCGATCTCTGTGCTCTACCGACCCTCGTGGCCGCCGCTTTCTGCTTGTCCTTGGTTGCCTCGATCTGTGCACAGATCCTCGTCGCCGCGGCCGCCTCTGTGCCTGAGCTGTGCCCGATCTCTGTGCTCTACCGACCCTCGTGGCCGCCGCTTTCTGCTTGTCCTTGGTTGCCTCGATCTGTGCACAGATCCTTGGTTACAATAATTAACACTAATTTTAACACTAATTATTGATTTTTTAAAATTTTATATATTACCATGAAAAATTATTATAATTTTTAGATAATATTAATCAATTTTTAAATATAAATAATTAACACTCATTTTATATACCATTTAATTTATTAATTAATAGATATTACAATATTTATTTAAAAAAAAATAAAATAAATAATAAATACTTATTATTATCGTCGCCGTCGCCGCCTCTCGGCCTTCCCTGTAGCTCTTCGTCGCTGCCGGGTAAAAAACCTCTCCCCCGTACCGCATCCTCGTTCCCAACGCAAAATAAATAATTAATACAACTTTTAAAATAAAAAATAATTAATACTAATTTTAACACTAATTAACACTAATTATTGATTTTTTAAAATTATATATCTTAGCAGAAAAATTTATTATAATTTTTATATAATATTAATCATTTTTTACATATAAATAATTAACACTAATTTTATATATTATCTAATTAATTACATAATATATATTAAAATTATTATATTTAAAAAGTTATAATACAATATTTATTTATCAATTTTTAATACAAATAAAAAGATAAGGGTATTTTCGTCTTTTTACTCAAAAGTCAACTATTTATCCCTCTTATTCTTCAATCCCAACTAAACACTATTTTTATTATAACTGGTACTAACCTATATCCCAACCAAACACTATTTTTATTTATTCAATTTTATACTTAACTTTATACTTATATATGATACTATTAATTCTCAGTAATCCCCGAACCAAACGATACCCAAGAGTACGCGAGAAGCAAATGATGACGTGACATACCTTTTACCCACATGCGAGCGGCGGGAAAGAGGCTTCACTCCCTGCGGCAACATCGCCCGCAATCGAGCTCCCCTTCCATTCCTTCCTTCCTTTCTTTCACCCCGACCTTTTCAAATTCTCTCCCCCTCTCTCTCTCTCTCTCTCTCTCTCTCTCTCTCTCTCTCTCTCTCTCTCTCTCCACCCTTCCGGAACCTTCTAGAGGCTTCTCGATGGGGAACTGCAGCCCCAAACCTCGGCGCCTATCCCCGCCGCAGCCGACGACAGGGACGGTGGCGGCAGCGGCAGATGATGATCCCTCGCCCCCTCCGATCGTGCGGATCTACGGCTCCGAATCGTGCCCCGTGGCGTGGCGGATCCGCGCCGCACTCCTCTACAAGGGCGTCGCCTCGGAGTTCGCGCCCTCGGAGAGTCCGATCCTCCGCGGGCCCCTCGTCCTCTGCGGCGACGGGGGCGGCGACGCGGTAGGGGGGTCGGCGGGGGACATGCTGAGGTACGTGGATTCGAGGTTTCCGGGGACGCCGAGGGTGGCGGTGACGGGGGAGGAGGAGGAGGAGGAGGAGGTGGCGTCGGCGGTGGCGCTGCAGCACCGGAGCGTGGAGCGGCAGGCGGAGGGAATGGCGCGGTGGGCGGCGGAGATGGTGGCGGCGACGGAGGGGGCGAGGAGGAAGAAGGGGACGCCGATGAAAGGTGCGACGGGGCTGGTGGCGGCGGAGGGGCGGAGGTTGGGGCGGAGGTACGGGGAGTTGGTGGAGGTGATGCTGGAGCACGCCCGGATGGAGGAGCGGGTCCTCTTCCCCGTGCTGGAGCGAACCGCCCATCGAGGTACAAAAAAAAAAAAAAAAAAAACCTAAATTAGAAAACCTGCATCCTCCGACCATTTTCATCTGAGCCCACCTGCATGCTGCTACACTCTCGTACGAAATCCTACACCATTTTCACTGCACGTAGGCATGCAAAATGTCTCCGGATTAATTGATGGATTTTTATATAGTCCGGGTATGTCCGGGACTAAATCTATTTTTATAAATCATATTAATTAACTTAATTTTTTTAAATTTTAAATTTTAATATATGAATTTATTAAATATTAATTATGTACTACGCCATTTAACGCAGGAATTTTATTCTAATTGTTTGGGAAAGGATTAAAGAAGAATGGCTTTTCATGTGTATCAGTAAAAGCTGATGATCAACCGAGCTATTTTTTCTGAAGAATTAATAATCGTTGGAATTTTAACTAGTTGTGTGAAGAAGTAAAAAAGCATTATATATATATATATATATATATATATATATATATATATATATATATATATATATATATATATATATATCACCCTTTAAATATTAAAAAAAATAACATAAGATTATCTGAACCAACTGCATGTATTTGGTGTTAGATAAACATATATAGACTCTTCCGAAGGTGATAATTTTCTAAGGAAATCTTGTTTGAATAATTTCATGTTATTTTCTAAAACTTAATTAGGATGATCGATCACGGGCATTTAATTAAATAAAAGAAGTATTGTTCTACCTCTTTATTAATTACTTAATTTGTTTGTAGGGGAACTAATTAAATTAAAGGGATGCACATGCTTTCCTTTTTCTTTTATTCTTTTTTTTTTTTTTTTTTTTCTTTTTTAAAGTGTTCTCTACTTGGTGCGGGTTGTTAGAGGTGAGAAAATAACTAATTGATTGACTAATTATTCGGTGATGAGCTATATATCCGGCCACTTTGGCCCACATTGGATATATTTTGAGTTAAGTACTCCATAGCGCATGCATGTTCTTCTGTGACTGCAAGTTATAATTAAGTTTATTCATATATTTTTAAAAATATATATATATAAAAAATGTTTTACTATATATTGCAAATTGCAGGGGTGTGTAAAGTGGCGAACGAGGAGCACGCAAGGGACCTACCCATGATAAACGGGATAAAGGAGGACGTCAAATCTTTGCTGGTGATGGAAGCTGGGACACCTTCCTACCAAGAAGCACTCGTCAATCTCTCTCTCCGTCTCAAGACCTTGCTGGTAATTCATATACACATTCTCCATCTCTCTGCTTTTTAGTTACTAGCTAGTTATTCAAGTTACTCACCTAAGTGATACCACGGCACCCAGTGCTAAGGTGGTTGTCAACTAATTAACAAGTAATGAAGTTTTAATGCTGTGCCGAAAATTTAGAACAAAATTAATTCTAGGCATTCGATCGAGGGAGTCATTGGAGATGTACATTTAGTTAAAAAATTAAATATTCTAGGCCCAAACAGGATTGAAATTAAAGAGCTCATCATAATAAAGAGAAAGAGAAAGAGAAAGAGAAAGAAAAGCAAAAGGACAGGTGATTCTTTTCCCACTAGTCACGTTAGTGGCCATTCATAGATATTGATGTTGCCTACACTTTTGCTTTTTAGTTGCGGGTAAGTGATGTAACCACCAGCTACCTACCTACCTGTCCTGTCGTAATGTTATTTAATTTTTGCAATCGTGTGGACTAGCTGGGCCAAAGTTTAAGCTACTATGGAATTGGCCTCTCATGTGTTGGATCTTAACACTTAAAGTTAGGTTCAAGCCTACGATTGGCTTGAATTGTGATCCTCCCTATACTGTACTCAATATCTTAGGGCCTTTTTGAGCATAAATTTTTTGTTCGGTACTTCTTTTTGACTTGAAGACATACTACATGCCAAAGTCATTTCTATCTGAGCAAGATAAGATAAATTATCTAGTAAAATATACTATCTTAATAAAAAAAAAAATTAAAAAAAATATTTTTTTTAAAATAAATTTAAACTAAAAATATAAAATAATTAGGCTTAAGTATAGGTCTCCAATATATTTGAAGTTCTTTGTCAATTAGATAGTCGGTCTACCTAATAAATTTTGGTTGTCGAGCTTTTGTAGGAAGTTCGATTAAATTCCTAACAAATAGTTATAAAAAATTCCTCATAATAAAGGAGTTATCATTGATCAAGGCCCTATTTGTATCCATGACATCTTATTTGAAATATCTCTTTGATTTATACAAAAAATATATAATAAATATATTTGGTAGATAAAGAGTGTAACAAAATTCTAGAGGATATTATATTCAGTTATCAAATTATTATTTTTTTGAAGGAAGATGAATAATTTTATAGGTGAAATATGATATGCTACCAAATCATAATTTTCAAGATTTTGCGAGGATCAAAATCCAAACTACTTACTTCTAATCAAACAAGAGAATTCTCACACCAAATAATTTATTAATAAAAATTTATTCTTACATCCAGATAGGACTTAAATAACTTGTTCAAACATTAATATCTTGGTTAGCATGTTTTTAATTTAGGGCTTGATTAATGTAAAAGAATGTATTCATTTGGTAACCTATGCAGTATAAGAATTTTCTTTCCCCGTGCAATCTCGAAAAGTGTTTTTAATATACAAATGCAAAAGTGTTTTCACTCTTTTCTCTGTTAATACAATAAAATTATGGGGGGAATTGCTATGGGAGAAGTTACATAATTTTTCTATAAATATTTCCAACGCAATTTATTAGGGTTAGGGTACTATCCAATTTTTTGAGCCTTTCAAAACATAAAAGCATGAAGCCGGAGAAGTTTGGCCATACAATGGCACTTGAAAAAAAAAATTTATACCCACAATTTTATAGCATGAGGGAGTAAAAATTTTATAAGGAAAATTTTAAAAACTCAACATGAGTGAGGAGAAGGAAATAGATTGGTGATAAAATCACTATTTATAATTTATAAAATTTTATTAAATCTCAATTTTTTTTATTGGTATGGTAAAACTTTCTTATTCTAAGAAAAAGTGGATCAACCTTTAAGATGTTGCCTCCATTTTTATATTTTTTTTTCGTCCTCATTTTCAAAACTGCTCCACACTTTTTTATTAAGGCGTTCACACAACAAGCTCTTTCTATTTCTCCCTTCTCTTTCTCTCTCTCTTCCCAGTCTTTCTCATACCTTTTTTCTCATCCCTCTCTCTTCCCATATCTAACAGAGCTTTACTTTATGTGCTTCTCTTGAAAACATGGGTTGATCTATACCAGATCAATTATAATTTACCATGTGATTCTTATATCAAGAAATTTGAACTTGTTATTCATTCTCTTCTGTATGTCATCTTAATATTTAAATATTCTAAAATAGCTATTTTATCCAACATATAATATTATTTGGAGTCTCTTTTCATTTTTTTTGCTCAACTTTTCGAATAACTTCATAATCCATAATTCTTCTACCTGGGTTTTTCTTCTTTTTTTTTAACTTGAAAATTTAAAAATTTATTTACAATAGACTGAATCTTCGTTTTTTATTTGCTTGAATAATCGAATATTCTGGAAGAAAACTTACACACAAGTTATTTCCACGTTGTTATCCATATTGCAGATTTTTTCTGATATTATATTAATTTGTTGGTATTCTAATCTATAGGTAAACTATTTGCATTTTATGAACTCTTGCAGATTATTTAAATTGATATTCCCCATTTGATAATTATATTATTATTTTTTATGTATTTAATGAACTATATATTTCAGACTTATTTTTTCAGACTATCATCGATGATAAAAAAATAATAAAAAAAATTATTTTAATAATATCTAACTGTTTTATCGTATGAATAACTACACTAGTTTATAATAAAAAAATATATTTACCTATTTATATAATAGGTATGGTACGGACAGAACAAAAGACTTCGCTTCTTCGTGACACATGTAAGAAATGATAATATATCTCATTGTTAAGTTAATTTGAATTAATATTAACTTAATTGAAATTTGAAAATAAGAATAGAAAATTTAGGAAAAATAAAAAGAAGTGAATCCAACCTTCTTTACGACAAATTTCAAAAAGGTAGGGAACCATCCTAGACTAGGTCTTAAAGATTGGTTAAACTTTGTTTGTAAACCTTTTTCTTGCACCAAAGTGAAGTTTGAATAATAATAATAATAATAATAATAATAATAATAATATATATATATATATATATATATATATATATATATATATATATATATATATATATTAGGCTACTATATTATTAATAACACAAAGTGCTTGATGCTATTGAGTATAATAGCCGAACTCATATAAAACTAGACTATAATACTTTTTTTTTTTCTTTTTTTCTTTTTTTTTTAAGAGAAAGATAGCATGCTACCATTTTCGTTTATTTTGAAATAAATTTAACTAAAAATATGAAGCAACTAGACTTTAAACTCGGGACCTTAGATATCAATCACCAAACTCATTGGATTAAAAAATATAAGATTAGAATGATAATATCCCTTAGGTCTAATAGGTGGTTGATGAAATAGTATAATTTAAATAAAAAATAATAGTCAAAAAAATAGATATAATAGTAGAAAATTTAATAGTACCAAATGCTTGGTGCTATTGATAGTATAATAACCGGACTATATATATATAGAGAGAGAGAGTCCGGCTACTATGCTATCTATAGCATCAAGCACTTTGTCCTACCATTAGATATACCCCTTTGATCATTTCACCTCGTCGATCATACTATTTCACCAACCACCTACTAAATCCTGGGAGTCCACTAACTCTTAGATTATATATATATATATATATAGAGAGAGAGAGAGAGAGAGAGAGAGAGAGAGAGAGAGAGAGAGAGAGAGAGAGAGAGAATTGAGCTCCTATGCTTGTAAAAGCACCAAGTTATTTGTGCTTGTGAGTTTTTTACTCTTGGAAGTAGGAATGTGCGGTTAAGATGATGGTGGGCTTTACAAACACCAATGACTTGCTACTTTTAAAAACATAGAAACTCAATTTTATATATATATATATATATATATATATATATATATATATATATATATATATATATATATATAGTAGAGTTTATATGTTTTCAAAAGCACAAAACAATTCATACATGTAAATTTTTTATCATTAGTTGTATTGAAATTTGTACTTTTTACTTTATCTTTCTCTTTTTTTAGTTGACTTTATAAAAATACTAATCTCAATATAAATCCAATGGTAAAAAATTCACAAGTATGGATGGACTTGTGCTTTTAATAACATATAAGCTCTACTATATATATATATATATATATATATATATATATATATATATATATATATATATAGTCCGACTACTGTGTTATCGATAGCATCAAGCACTTGGTGCTACCAAGTTTTTCGCCGTTAGATCTACCCCTTTGATCATTTTTACCCCTTAGATCATATTATTTCACCAACCACCTGCTAAACCCTAAGGCTCCGTTTGGTTCGGGTTTAAGAGGGTTTTAGTTATACCGGGGATAGGTATAAATTGTGGTTTAAGTCGGAACTAGAGTAAATTTGCGTTTGGTTCGGTTTAAGAGTAATACCGGGTCTAAGAAAAATTGTGTTTGGTAAGTTAAAGAGGAATAAGAGGAATAAGAAAAATTGTGTTTAGATAAATATTAATATTTAATATTAATATTAAATAATAATATTAAATAATATTTAATATTATTATTTTTAATTTTTAAATTTATATAAATTTTAATAAATTTATAAAATAATTGTATTAATTTTAAAAATTTAAAATTAATATTTTTTTTTGAAAATACTGAAATAAAATAAAATTTTTAGATTTATTAAAAAATAAGTTAAAAAATAATATTTATTAAATAAAAAATTATAAATTTTAATATTTATAAATTTAAATATCTTTTAAAATTTAAAAATTCTAATTTAAAAAAATAAAAAAACTAATTTTTATTAGTGTATGGAAAAAAAGGAAAAAAATAAAAAATAAAAATAAAAATAAAAAGAGCCGTGGAGAGAGAGAGAGAGGAGAGAGAGAGAGAGAGGAGTTGCAGAGAAGAAAAGGAGGCTGCCCCCATTGCCTCGGTCACCGTACCTTGCTATTCTCCTATTCCGCATTGGGGGGGGGGGGAATTGCTAAACCCCCCCTTAGCGGGTTATCCAGGATAACCCGCTAAGGGGGGGTTTAGCAATTCCTCCCCCCCAAATTGCGTTTGGGTATTGTTTTGGGGATAAGGGGGTTATTCCCCCCTTATCCCCTCAACCAAACGGGGGCTAAGGGCTCACTACCATCCTAAACACATATTTTTTTATTCAAGAGCCGCAAACTTAATAGCACAAATTACTTGATGCTATTAATAGCGTAGTAACTTTTATATATATATATATATATATATATATATATATATATATATATATATATTTATAAATTATATTTTAGATACTTTTTTTTTTGTTTAAATCATGTTCAATGGTGTCGATCGTCGATTTGGAAGTTTTATTATAAAAAACAAATAGGTGACAACGGAGTCCGTTTGTCACTGATAACATTCCAGCTCATTTGACTAGTATACTTGTAAAAACACCAAACAATTGATATTTTAAGTTTTCTACTGTTAGATTTATTCCTTTAACTAATTTTATCCTTTAGGTCATGCTATTTCACCAACCATTCACTAAACCCAAATAGCTCACTATTATTCTAACCACACATTTTTTTATTCAAAGATTAAAACCAACAAGCATCAATAACTTAGTATTTTTAAAAGCATAGGATCTCAATTTTATATATATATATATATATATATATATATATATATATATATATATATATATATATCAAGAATTAAATTGTCGACAGAAGGTGTGCCGACTGTTGTCTGACACGGTATGGTACAAGCACGCTTGCGTGCCGACGGAATTAAATTGTCGACAGAAGGTGTGCCGGCTGTTGTCTGACACGGTATGGTACAAGCACGCTTGCGTGCCAATAAATGGCACGCTTTCGTGCCGACGGATACGCACAATCTCCTGATGGCACACTTTGGCACGATCTTATTTTAATTTTTTTTATCCAATAAGACTTTATAATGTTATTTTCAAAATTTTAAGTAATAATTATAAATATTTGCTATGTATTGATTTATCTTAATTTAATGTCAATAATAATTTACTAACTTACTAAATAGCTTAATATAATAGTAATATTCTTTATATGTGAAATAAAATACAACTATAGCTCATAAAGATATTTTTTTTATAAAAATTTGTAAGACCTATTGATATTGATTCGTTGAAAGAGCTTATGATGACTAGACTAAATTAAAATAAGACATCGAGTGTGTTGACAGGTTCTTTTTATTTTATAATTTTTTAAAAAATATTTATAAAAAAATTTTAAAAAAAATTATAAAATTTATCCATAAAAATTTAATAATAAATCATATGATGAATAAATTAAGAAAGTTTATAATAAAAATTAATTCACTTTTAAAAAAATTTATTTTATTTTTTATTTTTTTAAAATTTTAAAAATTATAAAATACTTAGACCGGCCTTCAATTCCATTGATACAGAGCAGATGACCAACCCCATTAGACCGACTTGATCTTGTGCGCCAGCATATAATGTCTTAAGACTTCTTCATCCATCTTCCCTATCTATCTGTATGTAGGGGAAGCGGCTCGTGCTAGGGATAATTCCTTCCCTGGCAGGATGCTTCAATAACAACAAAGTAGTCTTTTTTGGGATAAGGTCGGAGGTTTCTGCCTTGTTATCAAAAAAGGGAAATTATGTGAAATTTGCAATATTTATCCAAAAAATAATTTTTTTAAAAAAATTTAAATAAAAAAATTTGTGAGATATATTTATAAAAATTTAACAACAAACCATATCACGTATATAATAAATAAATTTAAATATCAAATATTTTTAATTAATTTTTTATTTTATTAGAATTTTTATATTTCTAAATCTAATAATAAAGTTTTCAAAATTAAGAATATCTTAAATCTCGAATAAAATACTAAATTTATAAAAAAAAAAATTTTAAAATGAATCATATAATGATTAAATTATCTGAATATATTTTTGAATTTTTGTAAATTATTAATAAAAATTTGTATAATTTTATATTTTTCACAAAAAAAAAAAAAATATATAAGTTAAATATATTCCAAATGCATGGAAAAAATTTAAGTTGTAATTTTTTTGAATTACCTAATAAGTATATATTCGATTTTGTTATTTCTTTACTTTTTCTTTTAAAATCAAAATAATTATAAAATAATAAGAGATTGAAAGAAATAATTAAAGAAAAATTATCAAAAAAAAGTGAAGAAAATAAATAGAAAAGAAAAAAATAAAGGAAGAGGTGTGAGAGAAAAGAAAAAAAAGCAAGAGAAAAGATGATATAAGAGAGGGATAAAAGTCTATACGAAAAACCCTTAAAAAAAAAAAAGGACGAAGTAAAAAAATAAAATAAAAATAGTATGCCTATGTGGGCACGTGACGACATGTGCCATAATATTCTTTAGATATTGCTGTCTTGTTCGATACTATGAAAGTATCTCAGCACAAGGGAGCCAAGAGAGACATTCTATATCGTGTCTGTGTCCCCTAATTAGTGGCACGATACGTATCGTCCTGAAGACACGGATAAATACTTAGTTTCTTAATATATATATATATATATATATATATATATATATATATATATATTCGGCTACTATATTATCGATAGCACCAAACATTTTGTGCTACCAAATTTTTAGCCGTTAGATCTACCCCTTTAATCATTTTCATCCGTTAGATCATATTATTTTTTCAACAACCCACTAAATCCTAGTAGCCCACTATTAATCCAATAGTTTAGAATTTAATAGCACTAATGCTTTGGTACTATCAATAGCATAGAAGCTTAGCTATATATATATATATATATATATATATATATATATATATATAGCGTAGGGCTACTATACTCTTATGAGTATAAACCCCTTTGTACTCATAACTTTTTCACCCTTGGATGAAGGAATATGCGATTAGGATGATAGTGGTCCCCCTATGATTTACTAGGTTGTTTAAAAAATAGTAAAAATTTTAGGAACTACTATAATCCTAACCGCACATTCCTTCATTCAATGGATGAAAACTTATGAGTACAAAAAAAATTTACTCATAAAAATATAAGTAGCCGGACTCTCTCTCTCTCTCTCTCTCTCTCTCTCTCTATATATATATATATATATATATATATATATATATATATATATAAAGAACAATATATTAATGCAATTGAACAGACGTGGCAATAGATTGTTCTGAGCATGAAGATGCCTACAATTTAACATGTTTGGCCTAGAATTTTATAAATTGTCCTAGGTAAAATTTTCTATCAGGAAATAAATGATTACGAGAATCTATCATGGGGGTAAGAGCGTAAAGATGCGTACAATTTAACATATACAGCCTCTAAATCATTTGGTCTAGAATTTTGTAAATTGCCCTAGGTGAAATTCTCTATCAGGAAATACAATGATTGCAACAACCTAACATTGGGTAAAAATGATCAAACTCATTGTAGTAAGAACAGTAAATCCCTTTTAAAGCACAAGTTATCACCAGACAACATCAATAATAATTGGAAGCTTTTCCAACAATAGAGCACGAGAGATGTGCGTACCTAATACTTGCGGATTATGGCTTGCAGGAGCACTGTAAGGAACACTTCAGAGAGGAAGAGAGGGAGCTGGTCCCACTTTTCGATGCGGCGAATAGGATGTTGCGAGAGGAAGGAAATACCTCTTCCAGGTGGGCAGAGGAGGTGATGGGGGCGATGGAGGCCACTCATTCACAGCGCCTCTTCCCTTTCTTTATGGCCGGCCTCCTTCCTCAAGAAGCTGTACAGTACCTGGACATCGTCTGCAGGTGTATTGGTGACAAGCATCAAGTCGTCTCAATGCTCCGGTCGCTAGTTGCCAGCCTGGAAGGCAGACATCCACATTCCGTTATTTCCAACTATTCAATCAAGTCGGTCTCGAAGCACATATCATTCTAGAAGTCTCCATTTTCACTCCTAAAATGTGTGCAAACTGTAAACAGCCTCCATGTGAAGCTAATACTATCTCATAAACATCATGGTACACAAAAGGATGGCACCTTAGTGAAAGATTCATTAAGGTTCCATCGATTACATTTACTTTTTCTTGTTGCATTCAATTGTTGGAATTTATGTTGGTAGTTTCCATAATGCAAGAACAATTTACTCGTGAGAAAGTAAATAGAATCCTTCTTTTATATTTCTATTTGATGAATTACAACATTGATTCAATTCAGCTGAAATAAAAAGGTTTTGCCTGAGATCTCAGTTGAATGATTGCGAATATCTACAACATATATGATTGAAGAATGGCATTTCACTGATGCAAAACTTAAATTCTTGAGGAGAGTATTTACATCTAAACAACATGATTTTGTTGCTTTCCTCATGTTGTAGTGTAAACTAATACAGTAAGAAAAAGGGGAGGAATCACAAGGCAGTGCCATTGCCACCATCGAACATATCATTCTTCCCATGTATTATTTTTCCAAAGTAATCTGGGATGGATTATCCACTTACCAGTCCTTCGCGCACACAGGTGCAGCTTGAGAAAATTTGTAGCATCCATACAAATGAAAAGTTACTGCTAAGAAAAGCAAACGAAAGGTAAGACCGTTAACAAAATTTGACATGATGAAATTTAAAGGAGGTTTGGTTGAACGTAGTTGTAAACAAAGTATAATTCATGCAGGTAAAAATGCAACAATTATAAATACACCCACTTTGTTTGGTTCTGTGCAGATGCCATTGTTGCGGTTATATTGTTTCTGTTTGGCATCCCACAGTTGATAATTACATTCGTAATTTTTATCACCTTTTAGATAGAGTGGTGAGATTACCTCCAATGCATATAAAATAATCCTATAATTTTATTAATTATTCAAAGTTTTAAAATGTTTAATATATTTAACTTCAATAGATAATCCAAAAGTAAAAAAAAATTACTACCATTCTCTCTTTCTTTTGTCAAATTGAATAATTATATTTAATTAAAATTTACTAAGTTAACATTAACAATCAAATTCTATTAATATATATATAAAATTAAATTGATTTTAAAAAATTTTAATTTTTTTAACACAAAGGGTGCGTTGCACATGCTTTTTTAGTAGTAGTAGTAGCAGTAGTAGTAGTGTGTATATATATATATATATATATATATATATATATATATATATATATATATATATATATATATATATATATTAATTAACTAATTATGTTTTATTTACTATTCTTAATTAGTGGATGATCTCATCCCTCACCAACTGTTATAGTTGGAACTATAGCTAATTTAGATATAGTTCCAACTATAACATTTGTGCTTCCTTATACAGTTCCATAGCTGGAATCAACTACACAAAACCAAATACAAGATTTAAGTTTGCATGCAATTTAGTGCAGTTCCAACTGTCTGCAATCAAACAGCCCCTTACTGTGGCAAATGTGAAACCATAAGCTGATATGCTATTTGCAGGATTTTGTGCCAACTATTGTCAAGAGCAAAACTTTCCTCAGCGTCTTCTACTGGTGTCCATGAACTTAAAAGAGAGATTTTATTTCTATCTGCCAATAGTGCAAGATTTATTTTGAAAGATATTTACTGTCTTTATTGAAGGGAAAGTTGAAACAAATTGTGCAAATTGGGGATGTGTTAGAAATGAATCATAAGGTCAGTGTCTTAGGAAGTTCTTTACCACTATAACATTCTGCTCTGCTTCTGTTTTTCTTCCTATAAGTCTCTTCTGTCTTTTATCAACAGAAAGAGGATTATAAGAGAAGTATGAAGCACAGCCTTATCATTCTACCGTACTGAACCAGAAGCTCTAGACCAAAGAGGCAATGCTACCTATTCAGCTTAACTTGTGTTTGTTACAAGCAGTATTACTACGCAGGAAAGCTTGCAACCCACAAACTAAACAAGTAACATACTCTAGCTAAAACAAAGAAAGATCTGAAGCAAGACCAACATAATCTGAAAGGCACAAGATTTAGTAAAATAAGATTTAGTAATTTCAGGAAAGGAAACCAGGCCATTGTTTATCATCTACAAGAAATGTCAAAACATTCTTACTGCTAAAAAAATTCATGGATCGGTAAAGCTACATCACATCAAGCTTCTGCTTTAAGATCATACTTGGAAAAATCTATTAGGAATGCTGCTTCACTGTTCTCAAAAATAGGTAAAAACTATGCCGCTAATGGCTAACACCCTATGTTTTGAGATCAGAGTTGCAATTTCACAGCAAAAGAAAGAAGATGTATGTTAGTCAATAGTTTGTACTACTGAAAACGTTAAAGCATTCTTTGTACTCACATATCATTGAACAGTAAATGCTTCAGCACATCAAGTTTCCGATGCTTCACTGTTCTAAAAGTAGGGAACGTTCACAAGGCCAAAATTGTTCACTGTATTGTCACAAAACTTGCATCTAATCATTTTCTCGCCATCAAAATTACTAGCTAGAGATTACAGATTGAATGCTGCTACCAGTTCTATCTTCAATTTCTCTGTTACGGATTGATAAAAGGGAACTATTACGGTAAGATCGTCTTCTCTTCGTTCTCTCCATTTTCTATTCTTTTCTCTCCTCAAGTTTCAATCCCAAAGAGAGCTCGTAACTAACTTACATATATATATTTGTCCTCACTCTCCTTTTCTCTCTATCCAACCGAAGAATGGATTAGGTTAACACAAACACCCATTATAAATTTCATGATAAATTTGTGCTAAATTTAGTATACCAAAGTTGTGCTAAATTTGTGCTTTCGAAGCTGCAAAATCAAACATTAAAGCAACTTGCCGATTCTTTGAAGCAACATTATAGCAACTGATGGCCTACCTCATAGGCAAGATGAGTGATGACAACAAGATTAAAACTTACACAAGTACACAGAATGATCATGATCGTGATCATGATCACGATCATGTGCAGGTGAGGTGGATGTGGGTCTCGGAGTGGCTCTGCTGGTCGATGACGTCGAGGAAGATGGGGTCGACGACGACGTGGCTGTCGACGTGGATGTCGAAGCGGCGGGACCACCAGAGCAGCTGCGCGGTGCCGGCGATGTCGACAGCAGCGTCGAGCGCCATGCTGCGGCGCGCGGCGTCGGTGAGGAGGTCGGCGGCGCGGTGGGCGAGCTGAGCGCCTTGGAGCCGCGCGGGGAGGCGGAGGACGCGGCACGAGAGCGGCGGCTGCGACCCCGCCTGGAGCCGGGCGGAGCCGAGCGGGGACCCCGCGTAGAAGATGGCTACGGTGGCGGCGGAGTAGCGGATGGGGACGACGTTGGGGTTGGTGACGTGGACGGTGAGGGTGAGCTCCACGTCCACCAGGGGGAGGTTCAGCCGGAACGACGAGAGGGCCACGGAGATCAGGTGGAACGTCGGGTCGCGAGGCCGCGCCCAAATCACTATGGCGGCGGCCGCGGCGGCCGCGGCGGCCGTGGCGCCGCCCACGACCGCCGGGCTCAGCTGTGGGCGGCGGCGCCGCGCGCCGCCCATTCCCTCCTGATCCCTTCCGCTGAGGGATTTTGGGTTTTTTTTCTTTTTATTACCTCTTATTGTTGTTCCTTTCTCTTCTATTCTTTGGCTGTATCGGTCGTCACTATCGGTTGCGGAATGAGTGTCGGGAAGTAAAGCGGAGCATGGACTTATGGGGTTAAAGCGGATCAGATATGGTCAGATTTTTGAGAAAACCACATTCGGATTAATATAAAAAATAAATAAATAATTTACTATATACTTATAAAAAGAATTAAATAATTTATAGTTATAATTTTTTTATTATTAATTTTTTTTTTAATTAATTTTATATCATATTATTCAATTAATCATTTATTAAATTCGTGGAGCCCACTATCGTCCTAACCACATAAAGTTTAGGGTTTAGAGTTTTTGAGAAAACCACATTTGGATTAATGTTTTTTTTTGAAAAATTCCAACTACTATGCTCGTAAAAGTACTAAGTAATTGATATTTATAAATTTTCTACCGCTAGATCTATCTTTTTAACTAATTTTATTCTTTAGATATACTATTCTACCAACCACTCACCAAATCCATGAGGCACTCCATTATCCTAACCATACATCCTTTCATCCAAGAATTAAAAACCTACCAGTATGACTTGATACTTTTCAAAGCATAAGGGTTCAATTCATTTCTTGAAATTTTATATATATATATATATATATATAATTATATATATATATATATATATATATATATATATAAAAGTGTGTGTGTGTGTATAGTTATTCTGAAATGCTATTAATAGTACCAAGTCATTAGTGTTATTAAGTTTTTAACCCTTAAATTAAAAAATGTGTGGTTGAAATAATAGTGTGCTCATTGGGTTTAATGGGTGGTTGAAAAAATAGTAAAATCTAAGGGGTGAAAATGATCAAAGGAATTGATCTAATGGTAGAAAACTTGATAGCACCAAATGCTTAATACTATCGATAGCATAATAGCCGAATTATATATATATATACATATATATATATATATATATATATATATATATAATATATATATATATTGTCACGCCCCGGGTGCAAATCAGGACCCGGGCCCGTCTACAGATCCGCCGTGCACATGGGATTTCCCGCGTACACGAAGCGCTGGTCACCTGCTCTGGTATAAAATGTACAACAAGAGCATAATACAGAGCTGAAATAGAAGAACCACATGGTATCTCAGACTGGAAATACAAATACAGCTGTAATATGTACAATAATCTTCCAGCTCACTCAAAATAATACAACCCGCTGGCGGAAGCCAGACCCAAAATAAAAGGAGAATATCACAGTCTGAGTGGAGGGTACAATATCTGTCTAATAGCTCTCAGCCTCACAGGAGATCTATCTATTCAGCGATCCCCTTACCTCGATCAGCTGCCGAAGGCCTAGCAGCTCCTGCAGATGACTCTGCAAAATAAAGGAGAAGAAAGAAACAGAAAACAACAATGGGGGTGAGAACTACCAGATAAACCAGCAGCCTCCCCTAGTGGGTAAAAACCTCAACTCTGACGCACCCACTAGGACTACTAGAGGCGAAAGGGAAAAGGGGAAGTGGTAAGATACATAAGATGCTGAAATAGGAAAACTACCACTATTATGCTGTCAAAACTGTATGCATGCATCAGCAATAGTATCTGATCAAATAAACCCAATCTAGCAACCGATACACGATCGGTATTGCCTGCTCAAGAACCAGTATTTGATCGGCACACGGCACGATCCCACAATATCCAATCGACCGGCACACGGCTCGGTTCTAAGCCTACTCGGAGCGGCACTCGAGGGGAGCGACCCACACGAGTAAAATATCTCTGTCATCAGTATCACAAGTATCTCTGTAGCACATGTCTCAATATAGCAGGACTGGATCATGACTATGATCAAAGTGGGAATACTCCATCCACTACAGAAACCCAATCCCCAACGGATGCAATAAACCAGACTCGACCCCAATCTGGTGCAAGGATAAACATCTGGTCGACCGCCTACTGTCCGCGGTCACCGCAATACCCCACATATCCACAATCTAATGCAATCTCGACTACACTATCCAAAACCCCTGCTCATACTTGAGCAACAAACATCTGGATGCAAAGGATAACAATAAAACATGTTCAAATCCCAATATGACAGTGTAGCACTAAATAGTGGCCTTACCTGATGTCCGGGCATGCATGCAACTGTCTTTATTTTTAAAAGTTGTAAAATAGTGTCAAGGGTTTAAAACAATTGATTTACTGAATAAAAGTCATTTGCATGCGAGATCATAGCCTTTGTCTCAATCACAGTGTCCCAATATAAGTCACCATATCATTTGTGGGGTTATATTAAATTTTAGGGGAGTTCGTCCCAGCGGTCCTGTCATTGTCATATTAATTCGTCCCAATGGTTCTCATTAATTGTCCTGTTAGTTGTTCTGTTAGTAGTCCTGTTAGTAGTCCTGTTAGTAGTCCCAACGATTCTCATTAATTGTCATATTTTAGGGGATTTCTAGTAATCCCAGTGAGCTTGTCAAAAATGAGGTAAGCAACAACCGCCCACCTCGAACAGCTCAAACAACACCCCAGGTAGTCTCCTGGCTGTCCACAGTCCTCAATCCTGCAAATCAATGCTCCCAGTATAAATACAAATCCCAAAAAGTACATTATTTGCTGTTTTTCAGACAGCAAGGGAAAAGAGGAATTTTTCACCTCTAAAATGAGCTCCTAAAATCCCGAAAAAAATCACGGTTGCGTCCTCGCGAAGAGTAGATCAAAATCGACTCTTAGAACGCCTCGATCTGATGCACCTACGCCAAGATAAAAATCGGAGAAGTCGGTGCTGTCCAAAAATTACCACAAACCGAGCAAAAAGGGGGGTCAAAGAGGACTTGGGAATCGTGCCAAAAGTACAAAAACGGAGAAAAATGATCAACACGGAAATCGAAACCGTCCACTTATAACGGTCGCGCTGCCGCAAAAATCGTCCAAAAATTCCACCTGGTTAGCCCGCAGTGAATTTTCGACGGAACTGCGACGGGAAATGGGCCCTAAAAGAAAATCGTCGCAGGTGTGCCGTGTCGCAGATAACTCACTATCTGTAACTCCTAAAAT
The DNA here is from genome assembly GCA_029168755.2 of Tillandsia fasciculata. NCBI lineage: Eukaryota > Viridiplantae > Streptophyta > Magnoliopsida > Poales > Bromeliaceae > Tillandsia > Tillandsia fasciculata. The sequence continues at coordinate 19,685,707 of CM054942.1, forward strand.
TCTGAGATTTGGAGGAGAGAGAGAAGAGAGAGAGAGGAAGATTTTTCGTAGAGGGAACTTTTTCTGATTCTCTCTCCTCGCACCGCAAAACAAGGTGGGAAATGAGAGGGGTGAGGGTGCTCTTATATAGTGGGCCAAAAGGAATATTCCCACACGGGATCCAGATCCGACCAGGAAACAAAGCACGGAAACTCTGGCCATGCCGAGGAAGCGCCACGTGTGGCTCGCAGAACATAAACGAGCCTGTGCGAAGTCGCCAATGAAAATGTGCCACGTGGCCACGTG
>CM054942.1:19686091-19693591 GCA_029168755.2 Tillandsia fasciculata
CTCCTATTCCGCATTGGGGGGGGGGGGAATTGCTAAACCCCCTTAGCGGGTTATCAGGATAACCCGCTAAGGGGGGGTTTAGCAATTCCTCCCCCCCCAATTGCGTTTGGTATTGTTTTTGGGATAAGGGGGTTATTCCCCCCTTATCCCCTCAACCAAACGGGGCTAAGGGCTCACTACCATCCTAAACACATATTTTTTTATTCAAGAGCCGCAAACTTAATAGCACAAATTACTTGATGCTATTAATAGCGTAGTAACTTTTATATATATATATATATATATAATATATATATATATATATAATATAAAATTTATATTTTAGATACTTTTTTTTTTTGTTTAAATCATGTTCAATGGTGTCGATCGTCGATTTGGAAGTTTTATTATAAAAAACAAATAGGTGACAACGGAGTCCGTTTGTCACTGATAACATTCCAGCTCATTTGACTAGTATACTTGTAAAAACACCAACAATTGATATTTTAAGTTTTCTACTGTTAGATTTATTCCTTTAACTAATTTTATCCTTTAGGTCATGCTATTTCACCAACCATTCACTAAACCCAAATAGCTCACTATTATTCTAACCACACATTTTTTTATTCAAAGATTAAAACCAACAAGCATCAATAACTTAGTATTTTTAAAAGCATAGGATCTCAATTTTATATATATATATATATATATATATATATATATATATATATATATATATATATCAAGAATTAAATTGTCGACAGAAGGTGTGCCGACTGTTGTCTGACACGGTATGGTACAAGCACGCTTGCGTGCCGACGGAATTAAATTGTCGACAGAAGGTGTGCCGGCTGTTGTCTGACACGGTATGGTACAAGCACGCTTGCGTGCCAATAAATGGCACGCTTTCGTGCCGACGGATACGCACAATCTCCTGATGGCACACTTTGGCACGATCTTATTTTAATTTTTTTTATCCAATAAGACTTTATAATGTTATTTTCAAAATTTTAAGTAATAATTATAAATATTTGCTATGTATTGATTTATCTTAATTTAATGTCAATAATAATTTACTAACTTACTAAATAGCTTAATATAATAGTAATATCTTTATATGTGAAATAAAATACAACTATAGCTCATAAAGATATTTTTTTTTAAAAATTTGTAAGACCTATTGATATTGATTCGTTGAAAGAGCTTATGATGACTAGACTAAATTAAAATAAGACATCAAGTGTGTTGACAGGTTCTTTTTATTTTATAATTTTTTAAAAAATATTTATAAAAAAATTTTAAAAAAAATTATAAAATTTATCCATAAAAATTTAATAATAAATCATATGATGAATAAATTAAGAAAGTTTATAATAAAAATTAATTCACTTTTAAAAAAATTTATTTTATTTTTTATTTTTTTAAAATTTTAAAAATTATAAAATACTTAGACCGGCCTTCAATTCCATTGATACAGAGCAGATGACCAACCCCATTAGACCGCAACCAACTTGATCTTGTGCGCCAGCATATAATGTCTTAAGACTTCTTCATCCATCTTCCCTATCTATCTGTATGTAGGGGAAGCGGCTCGGGCTAGGGATAATTCCTTCCCCGGCATGATGCTTCAATAACAACAAAGTAGTCTTTTTGGGATAAGGTCGGAGGTTTCTGCCTTGTTATCAAAAAAGGGAAATTATGTGAAATTTGCAATATTTATCCAAAAAATAATTTTTTTAAAAAAATTTAAATAAAAAAATTTGTGAGATATATTTATAAAAATTTAACAACAAACCATATCACGTATATAATAAATAAATTTAAATATCAAATATTTTTAATTAATTTTTTATTTTATTAGAATTTTTATATTTCTAAATCTAATAATAAAGTTTTCAAAATTAAGAATATCTTAAATCTCGAATAAAATACTAAATTTATAAAAAAAAAATTTTAAAATGAATCATATAATGATTAAATTATCTGAATATATTTTTGAATTTTTGTAAATTATTAATAAAAATTTGTATAATTTTATATTTTTCACAAAAAAAAAAAAAATATAAGTTAAATATATTCCAAATGCATGGAAAAATTTAAGTTGTAATTTTTTTGAATTACCTAATAAGTATATATTCGATTTTGTTATTTCTTTACTTTTTCTTTTAAAATCAAAATAATTATAAAATAATAAGAGATTGAAAGAAATAATTAAAGAAAAATTATCAAAAAAAAGTGAAGAAAATAAATAGAAAAGAAAAAAATAAAGGAAGAGGTGTGAGAGAAAAGAAAAAAAAGCAAGAGAAAAGATGATATAAGAGAGGGATAAAAGTCTATACGAAAAACCCTTAAAAAAAAAAAGGACGAAGTAAAAAAATAAAATAAAAATAGTATGCCTATGTGGGCACGTGACGACATGTGCCATAATATTCTTTAGATATTGCTGTCTTGTTCGATACTATGAAAGTATCTCAGCACAAGGGAGCCAAGAGAGACATTCTATATCGTGTCTGTGTCCCCTAATTAGTGGCACGATACGTATCGTCCTGAAGACACGGATAAATACTTAGTTTCTTAATATATATATATATATATATATATATATATATATATATATAATTCGGCTACTATATTATCGATAGCACCAAACATTTTGTGCTACCAAATTTTTAGCCGTTAGATCTACCCCTTTAATCATTTTCATCCGTTAGATCATATTATTTTTTCAACAACCCACTAAATCCTAGTAGCCCACTATTAATCCAATAGTTTAGAATTTAATAGCACTAATGCTTTGGTACTATCAATAGCATAGAAGCTTAGCTATATATATATATATATATATATATATATATATATATATAGCGTAGGGCTACTATACTCTTATGAGTATAAACCCCTTTGTACTCATAACTTTTTCACCCTTGGATGAAGGAATATGCGATTAGGATGATAGTGGTCCCCCTATGATTTACTAGGTTGTTTAAAAAATAGTAAAAATTTTAGGAACTACTATAATCCTAACCGCACATTCCTTCATTCAATGGATGAAAACTTATGAGTACAAAAAAAATTTACTCATAAAAATATAAGTAGCCGGACTCTCTCTCTCTCTCTCTCTCTCTCTCTCTCCATATATATATATATATAATATATATATATATATATATATATATATAAAGAACAATATATTAATGCAATTGAACAGACGTGGCAATAGATTGTTCTGAGCATGAAGATGCCTACAATTTAACATGTTTGGCCTAGAATTTTATAAATTGTCCTAGGTAAAATTTTCTATCAGGAAATAAATGATTACGAGAATCTATCATGGGGGTAAGAGCGTAAAGATGCGTACAATTTAACATATACAGCCTCTAAATCATTTGGTCTAGAATTTTGTAAATTGCCCTAGGTGAAATTCTCTATCAGGAAATACAATGATTGCAACAACCTAACATTGGGTAAAAATGATCAAACTCATTGTAGTAAGAACAGTAAATCCCTTTTAAAGCACAAGTTATCACCAGACAACATCAATAATAATTGGAAGCTTTTCCAACAATAGAGCACGAGAGATGTGCGTACCTAATACTTGCGGATTATGGCTTGCAGGAGCACTGTAAGGAACACTTCAGAGAGGAGAGAGGGAGCTGGTCCCACTTTTCGATGCGGCGAATAGGATGTTGCGAGAGGAAGGAAATACCTCTTCCAGGTGGGCAGAGGAGGTGATGGGGGCGATGGAGGCCACTCATTCACAGCGCCTCTTCCCTTTCTTTATGGCCGGCCTCCTTCCTCAAGAAGCTGTACAGTACCTGGACATCGTCTGCAGGTGTATTGGTGACAAGCATCAAGTCGTCTCAATGCTCCGGTCGCTAGTTGCCAGCCTGGAAGGCAGACATCCACATTCCGTTATTTCCAACTATTCAATCAAGTCGGTCTCGAAGCACATATCATTCTAGAAGTCTCCATTTTCACTCCTAAAATGTGTGCAAACTGTAAACAGCCTCCATGTGAAGCTAATACTATCTCATAAACATCATGGTACACAAAAGGATGGCACCTTAGTGAAAGATTCATTAAGGTTCCATCGATTACATTTACTTTTTCTTGTTGCATTCAATTGTTGGAATTTATGTTGGTAGTTTCCATAATGCAAGAACAATTTACTCGTGAGAAATGTAAATAGAATCCTTCTTTTATATTTCTATTTGATGAATTACAACATTGATTCAATTCAGCTGAAATAAAAAGGTTTTGCCTGAGATCTCAGTTGAATGATTGCGAATATCTACAACATATATGATTGAAGAATGGCATTTCACTGATGCAAAACTTAAATTCTTGAGGAGAGTATTTACATCTAAACAACATGATTTTGTTGCTTTCCTCATGTTGTAGTGTAAACTAATACAGTAAGAAAAAGGGGAGGAATCACAAGGCAGTGCCATTGCCACCATCGAACATATCATTCTTCCCATGTATTATTTTTCCAAAGTAATCTGGGATGGATTATCCACTTACCAGTCCTTCGCGCACACAGGTGCAGCTTGAGAAAATTTGTAGCATCCATACAAATGAAAAGTTACTGCTAAGAAAAGCAAACGAAAGGTAAGACCGTTAACAAAATTTGACATGATGAAATTTAAAGGAGGTTTGGTTGAACGTAGTTGTAAACAAAGTATAATTCATGCAGGTAAAAATGCAACAATTATAAATACACCCACTTTGTTTGGTTCTGCGCAGATGCCATTGTTGCGGTTATATTGTTTCTGTTTGGCATCCCACAGTTGATAATTACATTCGTAATTTTTATCACCTTTTAGATAGAGTGGTGAGATTACCTCCAATGCATATAAAATAATCCTATAATTTTATTAATTATTCAAAGTTTTAAAATGTTTAATATATTTAACTTCAATAGATAATCCAAAAGTAAAAAAAAATTACTACCATTCTCTCTTTCTTTTGTCAAATTGAATAATTATATTTAATTAAAATTTACTAAGTTAACATTAACAATCAAATTCTATTAATATATATATAAAATTAAATTGATTTTAAAAATTTTAATTTTTTTAACACAAAGGGTGCGTTGCACATGCTTTTTTAGTAGTAGTAGTAGCAGTAGTAGTAGTGTGTATATATATATATATATATATATATATATATATATATATATATATATATATATATATATATATATATATATTATTAATTAACTAATTATGTTTTATTTACTATTCTTAATTAGTGGATGATCTCATCCCTCACCAACTGTTATAGTTGGAACTATAGCTAATTTAGATATAGTTCCAACTATAACATTTGTGCTTCCTTATACAGTTCCATAGCTGGAATCAACTACACAAAACCAAATACAAGATTTAAGTTTGCATGCAATTTAGTGCAGTTCCAACTGTCTGCAATCAAACAGCCCCTTACTGTGGCAAATGTGAAACCATAAGCTGATATGCTATTTGCAGGATTTTGTGCCAACTATTGTCAAGAGCAAAACTTTCCTCAGCGTCTTCTACTGGTGTCCATGAACTTAAAAGAGAGATTTTATTTCTATCTGCCAATAGTGCAAGATTTATTTTGAAAGATATTTACTGTCTTTATTGAAGGGAAAGTTGAAACAAATTGTGCAAATTGGGGATGTGTTAGAAATGAATCATAAGGTCAGTGTCTTAGGAAGTTCTTTACCACTATAACATTCTGCTCTGCTTCTGTTTTTCTTCCTATAAGTCTCTTCTGTCTTTTATCAACAGAAAGAGGATTATAAGAGAAGTATGAAGCACAGCCTTATCATTCTACCGTACTGAACCAGAAGCTCTAGACCAAAGAGGCAATGCTACCTATTCAGCTTAACTTGTGTTTGTTACAAGCAGTATTACTACGCAGGAAAGCTTGCAACCCACAAACTAAACAAGTAACATACTCTAGCTAAAACAAAGAAAGATCTGAAGCAAGACCAACATAATCTGAAAGGCACAAGATTTAGTAAAATAAGATTTAGTAATTTCAGGAAAGGAAACCAGGCCATTGTTTATCATCTACAAGAAATGTCAAAACATTCTTACTGCTAAAAAAATTCATGGATCGGTAAAGCTACATCACATCAAGCTTCTGCTTTAAGATCATACTTGGAAAAATCTATTAGGAATGCTGCTTCACTGTTCTCAAAAATAGGTAAAAACTATGCCGCTAATGGCTAACACCCTATGTTTTGAGATCAGAGTTGCAATTTCACAGCAAAAGAAAGCAGATGTATGTTAGTCAATAGTTTGTACTACTGAAAACGTTAAAGCATTCTTTGTACTCACATATCATTGAACAGTAAATGCTTCAGCACATCAAGTTTCCAAGGTCAGATGTGTCAATGCTTCACCGTTCTAAAAGTAGGGAACGTTCACAAGGCCAAAATTGTTCACTGTATTGTCACAAAACTTGCATCTAATCATTTTCTCACCATCGAAATTACTAGCTAGAGATTACAGATTGAATGCTGCTACCAGTTCTATCTTCAATTTCTCTGTTACGGATTGATAAAAGGGAACTATTTAGGTAAGATCGTCTTCTCTTCGTTCTCTCCATTTTCTATTCTTTTCTCTCCTCAAGTTTCAATCCCAAAGAGAGCTCGTAACTTACATATATATATATATATATATTTGTCCTCACTCTCCTTTTCTCTCTATCCAACCGAAGAATGGATTAGGTTAACACAAACACCCATTATAAATTTCATGATAAATTTGTGCTAAATTTAGTATACCAAAGTTGTGCTAAATTTGTGCTTTCGAAGCTGCAAAATCAAACATTAAAGCAACTTGCCGATTCTTTGAAGCAACATTATAGCAACTCATGGCCTACCTCATAGGCACGATGAGCGATGACAACAAGATTAAAACTTACACAAGTACACAGAATGATCATGATCGTGATCATGATCACGATCATGTGCAGGTGAGGTGGATGTGGGTCTCGGAGTGGCTCTGCTGGTCGATGACGTCGAGGAAGATGGGGTCGACGACGACGTGGCTGTCGACGTGGATGTCGAAGCGGCGGGACCACCAGAGCAGCTGCGCGGTGCCGGCGATGTCGACAGCAGCGTCGAGGGCCATGCTGCGGCGCGCGGCGTCGGTGAGGAGGTCGGCGGCGCGGTGGGCGAGCTGAGCGCCTTGGAGCCGCGCGGGGAGGCGGAGGACGCGGCACGAGAGCGGCGGCTGCGACCCCGCCTGGAGCCGGGCGGAGCCGAGCGGGGACCCCGCGTAGAAGATGGCTACGGTGGCGGCGGAGTAGCGGATGGGGACGACGTTGGGGTTGGTGACGTGGACGGTGAGGGTGAGCTCCACGTCCACCAGGGGGAGGTTCAGCCGGAACGACGAGAGGGCCACGGAGATCAGGTGGAACGTCGGGTCGCGAGGCCGCGCCCAAATCACTATGGCGGCGGCCGCGGCGGCCGCGGCGGCCGTGGCGCCGCCCACGACCGCCGGGCTCAGCTGTGGCGCGGCGCCGCGC
>CM054942.1:19698591-19710571 GCA_029168755.2 Tillandsia fasciculata
CCTCTACTTCGCCAGGTATTCACCATACCCCTTGGTTTTTTTATTCCGGTGCCTCCAACCACATGACATATGATTCTTCATGTATTACAAAATCAACAGCTACTGTATCATCACCTATAATTCGAACAGCTGATGACTCTATTGTCACAGCCACTCATACCGGTTTTCTTCAATCTGGAAACATATCCTTACCCGATACACTTCTTGTGCCCAAACTTTCAATGAACTTAATTTCTGTTGGACAACTCTGTGAACTTGGTTTTACTGTGATATTTAACTCGTCTGGCTGTGTTGTACAGGATTGCAAGACGGGGAAGCAAGTTGGAACAGGGCATAAAGTTGGCTGGTTGTTTGTCGTTAATAATCTTCAGCTCTCCCCTCAGGGTACTTGTTGTGTTGTCTCTTCTTCCCCTTTTTCCTCTTCATCTAAATTTTGGCATCAAAGACTTGGACATGTTTCTTTTTCTCGCCTTAAATTATGGCTAATAAAGGGTTATTAGAACATATATCTTTTGATAAAGATCTTTGTTGTGCTGACTGCAAACTTGCTAAACAACTAGCTCTTTCTTTTCCTCTTAGTGAATCTGTAACTTCTGCCCCATTTGATTTGATTCACTCTGATATTTGGGGGCCGGCTCCTATATCCTCGATGGGAGGTGCACGTTATTATGTTATATTTGTAGATGATTACACTCGCTATACGTGGATTTATTTGATGCATAATCGAGCTGACTTTATAAATATTTATATAGAATTTTCAACCATGATAAAAACTCAGTTTTCGAGAAATATAAAAAATTTTTGATCTGATTCTGGCAGAGAATATATATCACATGCTTTCAAACAATATCTTGCATCTCAAGGTACTCTTTCTCAATTATCATGTGTTGAGACACCTCAACAAAATGAAATCTCTGAAAGAAAACATCGTCACATTGTTGAAACTGCACGTACCCTACTTCTTTCTTCATCTGTTCTTAATGAATTTTGGTGAGAAGCTATGCTCACTGCTGTCTATATTATCAATCGTATCCCTTCACCTGTCATAAATAATGAAATTCCTTTTAAACGCCTCTATAATGTTAATCCTGATTACTCACATCTTCGCATTTTTGGTTCAACCTGTTTTGTTCTTTTACCCAAAAGAGAGTGCAACAAACTAACTAAGAAAACTGCTATGTGTGTTTTTCTTGGTTATGGTCTTCAACAAAAAGGCTATAGGTGTTATGATCCTAGCGCTAAAAAGTTGCGTATCTCTCGTCATGTCACTTTTTGGGAACAAATACCTTTCTTCACTCTTCCAACATCAAAGTTTTCATCCGGTTCTCCACTTTTAGACCCATTTCAAGAGAATCTCTCTTCTAATCTTCCTTTACAAGCAACTGAGAATGGTCAACATGATCCCTGTCTCAACTCCCCTTGCACGTCTAGCAATCAGAACAATATGCAACCAGAAAGATCTCATCCAACTCGTCAAAGACAGCCACCAAGTTATCTCAATAATTATTATTGCTATATTTCCTCTATTCTCTCCCACTATGAACCCAAATCCTATCATGAAGCCTCCTCTGATCCTAAGTGGCAACAAGCCATGAATGAGGAACTCGCTGCTCTTCAAAAGACCAATACTTGGGAACTTGTTGAATTACCGCCGGGAAAATCTGCTATTGGGTGTAAATGGGTTTATAAGATTAAAACCAACTCAGATGGTTCTATAGAACGATATAAAGCACGACTTGTTGCAAAAGGGTTCTCCCAAGAATATGGAATCGATTACGAAGAAACATTTGCTCCTGTTGCACGAATGACTACTGTGCGCTGTCTGCTGGCTGTGGCATCTATACAAGGTTGGAAACTTCACCAGTTAGATGTCAAAAATGCGTTCTTAAATGGAGATCTCCTTGATGAAGTTTATATGACTCCTCCTTTGGGTTTATCTCATGCTCCAAATTATGTGTGTAGGCTTCGTAAGGCCTTATATGGTCTTAAACAAGCTCCAAGAGCATGGTTTGAAAAGTTTCGCTATACTATCCTCCAACAGGGCTTTTCTCAAAGCAATCATGACTCTGCTATGTTTATTCGATGCTCATCACATGGTAGAGTTATTCTTCTTGTCACGCCCCGAGTCCGCCAATTTGTACGGTTCGGGCACGCCAACAGACCCGCCAATCGGGTATGACCTTTCACTACCCGAAAGGAACGGTAACATCCATGATAACACAACCAGTGTATGCGGAAGCTCAATATCAGAGTACTAAAAATCACTACAAATTTAAACTTTCATTTGATAAACAAACTGTTTAAGCGGTAATGAAAGCATACTAGAGTGAACCAAGAACTTAATTTATTACACTTTACATTTCTGAACTTGCAAATAAAATTATTACAATTCTTTTACATAATTTCCTCACCATACAAGGTTCACTCAAGAAATATATAAAAGGGATACCTCTGCTAGACCCTCTAGGTCTCTATGCTGCTGGGCACTTGCCCCTGTCGAATGCCTCGCTGACTGCACCTGTATCCGTCCAGACCGCTGCATCCATGCCTGAACCTGTGGGGGGGTCACCCAAGGGGTGTGAGAACTACGACCGAGTTCCCAGTGGGTTCAACCACCGAGAGAAAGTGTCCTACACCACTTGATCCAAAGGAAGCAATAATAATAGTGCTAGGAAACTAAAATCCTCGATATCAATGCAGCTATGCAATATAATACATCACTGTCTGTATATACTCATCAACTCAGCACTACGCTGTCTAGCCATACTAGGCTACAATATAATAGGTCACTACACTATCTGGGTATACTCATCGACCCAACACTACTCTGTCTAGCCACACTAGGCTGCTGTATACAGGGTCAACTAACCCGGCCACCTTGGCCACTCTAATTTTTTTTTATTCTTTAGATTCTGGTGCTTTAGTTCAAGTTAACCCTCAGAAATTTCTTATCCAACGGGCCCCAGCCCGGTAGTCCTGCTACCATAAGATAAGATTTCTAAGGTTGCCGATAACACCCGCAAGTGTTACCCCGTCCTACGGAAGAAGCGTCCCGAACGGGTCTCTACCCGGGAGAGGGATACTGCCCGTACCTCCAACATGGGCTGGCTTCACCGTAGGTGCGCCCGTTTTATCTTTATATTTTTCTTTCTTTTCTTTTTACTTTAGTTCTTAGCCTCTTTGCCTTTGAACACTTGCTTTCTTTCTTATTCGAGCTTATAGCTCCCTTTTTGCCACTGGCAAATCACTTTCTCTTTTCTTTGAGCTTTTAGCTTCTTGCTTTCACTTTTAGCCCTTCGAAAGTACCTCGTCCGACGGGTCACTGCCCAGGGAGTCCTGCTCCACTTGACGAGTCTCAAATTCGAAGGCGCCATTTACATTTTCTTTATGCTTTTAGCCACTTTTAGCTTGCTTTTAATCTTTGCCTTTTTGCAATAATTTTTTTCTCTTATCCTAGGTCTTGCCATAAGGATAACCAGAGAGTCCCCTGGACTCTTAAGCATTCTCTTTTATTTCTTTAACTCAAATTGCAGTTAAAGTTATTATCCATTTGCCCAGACACCCTATAACTTTCTAGGGTTATATTTGATCAACTCTTTAACCTTGGGATCTTATCCCACTTTCCTGATTCCTCATTGAATCCTAGAGTTAACTTAACTCTATTTTCCTGTTCCACTATTAACTTAGAGTTGCACTGACTCTAATTTCCTGTTTCCCCTTCCATATCTCCACACTTGATCTATTTCTCATTTTTTCCTTTCATGTCACCACACTTGATCTACTTTCCGTTCTCTTGATTCCTTACTGAATCCTAGAGTCAACTTGACTCTATCTTTCTGTCTGTGAGTTTAAACTCTTCTAGCTCAACCTAGGTTCCCTTTACCTAAGTTTCATGTCATACTTGTCCTAGAGTTCCTTGACTCTATGCTGACCTCTAGTTCACCTTTGGTTTCCTTTACCTAAGTTCCATGTCATACTCATCCTAGAGTTCCTTGACTCTATGTTGATCACTCTATCCAGTGTCCTTAGGTTGTCACCTAAGACCATGCCACTCGTCCTCCCTAGGATAACTCCTAAGTTGATGTCACTCGTCAAACCCCTATACTAGGTTTTCTCCTAGTCTTACTACCAACAACTGTTGCTCCCTTATGCCACGTGATTCCTAGGGTTATACCCTAACATGCTCACAATCATAATAGCTAATCCTTTTTCATGCATGCAGTTATCTTCAGTTCATTCATCAAATAGTAATTACTTCTACGCATGCATATTCATCATATATCTTTGGCAACCAACAGTTGCACTTTTCCTCTGTGTTCATTTACACATGTACATCTATTCCTCTAGCTTTGGCAACCAACAGTTGCACTTTTCCATCTGAATCCATCTACACAGGCAATCATAATCATAATTACCTAACGCCTCTAACAGGCTACTATCATGCTTCGAATCGAAAAGCAAAGGAGCAAGGGGAGAGGTCACCCAATTTCGGCAGAATCCCCCACCTTGTGGTGTTCCCAATTGCTTGTAGACACTTGCAATTGGTCTCCGCGCGATTCCACTTGTTCCCTCAAGCTTGCACACAAAACGATGCACCTTCCTCGAGTCTGCACGCAAAACGATGCACGTTCTTCTTACCTCAAATTTGCACGCAAAACGATGCACGCTTAACTGTAGGGTTGCACGCAAAACGGTGCACATTTTTCTATCCCTCGGGTCGGCACGTAAAACGGTGCACGTTCCTTTTTCAACGTTGCACGCAAAACGGTGCACGTTTTCCAAGTTTGCGCCCAAAACTGCGCACATACATCGAATCCGCACGCAAAACGGTGCATTTCTTCCACGAGCGGCACGCAAAAAGAGGCGCGCCCAAAATGCCCGCAACAGTCCGGGCAGCAAAACGGCACAGTAAAACTCGGTCCCTCGACAGTGTTGCGCCTCCATCTAATTTTTAGAACACTTCGCGCGTTTTACGAGGTTGCCGACGTGCCGCTTCAACCCACGAGATTTCCTCTCCCTCTCTCCCTCTCCATGCTCGCTTGGGAAAGAAAAGAAAAAAAGGAGAGGAGAAATGGTGCGGGGGAGAAGGAAGAAGAAGAAGAGAAGAAGAAAAAGGGAAAAAAAAAGAAGGATGGTCTATTGGACCGGGTGCACGGGGGCACCCAATGGGGAACCGTTGGGTGGCAGTCCACCACACAGGGGCGCGCGCACCAGGTCCAGCGCGCGCCTCCGCGCACTGTGCGCACCACACAGGCGCGCACCCCCGCGCCTGTGCCTCCCAATGGGGGCCCGCCATGTGGCGGCCCCCCGCTGACCCGCGCAGGAGGGCGCCTGCTGCGCGCCTTGTGCAGCACGCAAGCGCGCCTCGAGCCGCGCGCCAACGTCTCCTCGAGATCCGTTTTTGATTCGTTTTTGTCTATTTTTCCTTCCGTTTTCGCTCAAATTTGACAGGCGGCTTCGTTTCAGCTTAATTTACCACAGAAAAATTTAAATTTTCATTTTGGGCCATTTCTGGATCCCCAAAAGACTCCCTGTATCAAGATTCATTGGTGGACCCCGTTCTCGCAATCCGGGTATCCGATCAACACGAAATTTTTACCGTGACCTTAAAACATAATTACACAGCTCCCGTAATTTTCTCAGAATTTTTCGACACTGTTGGCGGAGCCCGTTCCCACTATCCGGCCTCCGATCAATGCGAAACTTTTTCTGTGACCTTAAAACATATTTACGGGGCTCCCGTAATTTTTTCGAAATTTTCTGACACTGTAAATTTTCCACTAAAAATCTGGGCTCTCTTTCTCAAATAAATTTTTAGATCTCTCCATTTTAACCCGATTTGGGCCCAACTCGCGTCCAAATATTCTTTACTTCCCCAACTTTCATAACAATAGGATTTCATCCCACCTTTATTTATATTTATTTATGTGCCGAAAATCCGGTACTTTACATTCTACCCCCTTAAAATAAGTTTCGTCCTCGAAACTTGAATCACAACTCGACTTCTAGTTAATCGAGAGGGGGAATCTTGTCCCACTACTGGGCTCACTGTATATCGTGACCGGCATCAAACTATCTGCTCGCCGAGACTACACGAGCAACTCATTCTTGAATCCCTATCTCAATCCAAGGAAAATCTCAGACTTGGTGTCTGACCACTTTCATTAAGTAGGTGAAAGACACAGTTGAGCACTTGCTCTCTTAATTGCCACGAATGACCCAGTCTCTATTTGCAGAATTTTCACTTTAATTCCGCCATCATTCTTTTCACAACGAGGTCGCATCTGCAACCAATTACACTTACCGCACTTTTTTCCCGGTCGCTCCCCTGCCTAAAGTAGAGGGCTAAGGTCAATTCCCGAGTACTCAGCTATCCCACAAGCTACTAGCGCTCTGAGTCCAGGGGTTATCGACTACCCCGCTATCTCGGACTACCAATAGGTTCACAGACCACGGTCCAATATGGGCCTATAGCCCAAATACTAGTCTAACACTGTGCAACGGCTCTCACTAGCACGCAGATCCAGACGTCATACGGTAGATCCACACTTAGGATTACTACCCAACACTCCCACTAGGAGCTACAGTACCTCGATCATCACCAGCACTACTGCCTGATCACATCACACTCTCAGTGTACTAACAGCCTCAAGGCTCACACGTGGCATTCCACGTCCCCGGGTCATCGCTCGGACTACGTCCCGACCAAATCTCTATCATGCCCGCCGTCAGGTCTCGGGCCGCTGTCTCACACAGCTGACTGCGCCTGCCCACTGGGCTACAGGCCCACAGTCCAACAAACATGGTCCAGGCACGGATCGTCCCTAAGCGAACCCGCTAATCGTCGCCACGCGACCACTACGCTCCACTGAGTAAAACCGAGCTAACTAGTCGTCAATCTATGACTCAAACAATCTATCAACTCTGGCCACACTGGGCAAAGGCTAATGCGCCACCTAATCAGCTCTCTCGGGCTAAACGATACTTGTGCTCCATGAGCACCAAAACAGTTGGGCATCCCGCGCCCCCATGCTAACTCACAAATATCTAGTGTTAAGCAACTTGCTTATACACGCGTATGACCCCTGTACACCTCTCCCAACTAGGTTGAGGCATCATAACGACTGTCCACCAACTCTGGTGATCAACTCTCAAATACTGCGGTGGCAACCCTTGCCATTACACCGCTTCATCAGAACGGCGCCACAAAACTCTCGCTCTATCGTGAGATTCTCGCATCTTGAAGCCTACTCTGGGCCTCACTAACACTACTATGTGGCAATTCAGCCACAAGTGATACGCCACACGGTCACTACTGTCATCAGGGGCGAATTCCCTTGCCAGGCCTGCAGATCTTCCTTGCCCTAACCCTTAGGGCATACTAACTTGGTTCCCGCACATAGCGATCACCATTTACCTCGCGAGTCGGTCTCTCGCTAGACCTCTTTATCCACACTTTGCCAGCAATCCAGCTGACACAAGCATAAAACTCTTTTGTATGTCGATGATATGATTATTACAGGTGATGATATGGGAGGAATTTCTGATATCAAACATCAGCTCAGTAGATATTTTGAAATGAAAGATCTTGGACAACTTCGCTACTTCCTTGGTATTGAAGTAGATTACCAAAATAAAGATCTATTTCTTTCCCAAGTAAAGTATGCTTCTGAATTACTTGTTCGTGCTGGATTAACTGATAACAAGACAGCCGATACTCCTCTCTAACTTAATGTCAAACTTCAGCCTACTGATGGTACATTGCTTTCTGATTCGACTCTTTATCGCCAACTTGTTGGTAGTCTCAATTATCTTACAATTACCAGACCTGATATCAGTCATGCTGTTCAAATTGTTAGTCAGTTTATGTCAGCTCCCCGAACGACTCATTATGCTGCGGTTTTACGAATTCTTCGATATATTCGCAACACATTATATCATGGTTTACTTCTTCATAGTTCATCAGCTCCTCTTCTTCAAGCATTTTGTGATGCCGATTGGGCTGGTGATCCAACTGATCGACGCTCTACTACTGGCTTTTGTATTTTTCTTAGGGATTCACTTATTTCCTAAAAAAGTAAAAAGCAAACTGTTGTTGCTCGTTCTAGTGCGGAGGCTGAATATCGCGCTATGGCTACTACTACCTCTGAGCTTGTGTGGCTTCGATGGCTTCTTAGTGATATGGGTATTCAAATTTCTACTCCTACCATATTACTTTCTGATAGTCAAAGCGCCATTCAGATAGCTCAAAATGATGTTTTCCATGAGCGCACTAAGCATATTGAAGTTGATTGTCACTTTGTTCGGCATCATTATAATCAGAAAATTATTCAACTTCAATATATCCCATCAAAACAACAAGCTGCTGACCTTTTTACCAAGACACATTCCTTGGAGCGTTTTCGGACTCTGGTATCCAAACTTCAGCTGATTTCCAACAAACCATCTTCAGTTTGAAGGGGGGTGTTAAAGGAAATAATCTCCACATACTTACTGTCATATGTGCTTTCATTCACCTTCTATATTCTTTTTAATTATGTACCATATTTATCCTTTATTCTTTTTCTTTTGGGGTTGATTGATAATTTACCATGTAAGTCTTATTCTTGTATTATATAAAGGGTGTAAGCCCTCATGAATGATATATTCAATTAAGCCCAATTCTACCTTTTCCTAGTTATTATTAACCACCTCTCTCATATCCGCACAAAAGGTAATTAAATTTTTCTTATCTTCCTCCAAAAAATAATTAAATATTTTCACAAATAGTAATTAAGCCACCTTTATCTCGCAAAAATAGAGAGACTAAAGAGATGAAGACTGTAGGGTTATGTTCTCAGCGTCGTCCTATTTGCGGACGGCGGATCCCGAGTAGGGTGAGAGAGCGGAGAGACGAGTATGGTGAGAGAGCAGATGCCGAAGAGAGAAAGAGAGATAGATTTTGAGGATTATGATTTGTTTGTTGAAGAGAAATCGAGTGAGGGCGAAATTGGGGCTAGCTGATCTAAAAATATAAAAAATATAAAAATAATAGTACTAAAAGTTTGAATATTCAAATTCGTATCTGTATTTTTTGAATATTTGAAAAAAATTAATTCTCTAAAATCATATCCTTATCTATATCCGACATGATTTAGATATTTCTTTATTCGAATCTGGATATTATCGAATACGGATACAAATTTTTTCGAATAATATTCGATCTGTTTTCCCCTCTAGCGTGGATGACGCAACACTGGTGGGGTAGTAAGCAAGCTAAGCCCTGGTCCATTTTAAGTTCAAACTCAACTTCAAAGTTTTTCGAAAAATACTACATGTATATTTCTATATGGATATCTATCTATTCTATATTCTATATATTAATCTCCAAATAATTTACCAAGTGTCACTATTTTCTTCATTGTTGAGCGTGAGCTTCACCTATTAGAAATTTTTGCAATGAGTCTAACCAGTCCACCTGATTCTCTCTTTTTTCTTTAAACCCAACTCCTCCACACCCTCTTTTTTTTTTCCTTAAACCAAGCTGGTGCACGCCTGCCAATTAGGGATGTCAATGGGCCGGTACGGATACTCAAAATTTTATTCGAACCCGAATCCGAACAGAATGAATTTATCCGATGTTAAACAGATATAAATTCGGATATGGATATAAAAAATAAAAATTCGACGGATTTGAATTTGGATATAAATTTTGATTGTACCCGAATCCGACCCGAACCCGAATTAATTTTACGTTATATAATATATGTGTATATAAATATTTGATATTATATTTAAATTTATATTTTAAAAATTTAAATTTAATATAATATATTTTGAAATATTGTAAAGAGAAAAAAAAATAATTGTTTCGGGTTTGAATTTTCAGGTTCGAGTTCGGGTTCGGGTTCGGGTTCGAGTTCGAGTTCGGATTTTGAATTTTTGGTCGGATTCGAATTTTGATATGAATTTTTAAAAACGGTTGGATTTGGGTTTAGATTCGGATTTTTAAAAATCCACCCTGAATCCGACCCGTTGACATCCCTACTGCCAATACAGTCTATGTTGAATTGGGTTCTTCCATTATTTATTGAACTGATTTGGTGGCAAACTAACCGGCCCACCTGGCCACCTTCCAATACACTCTGTATTAAATCAGGAGGAATGCTACCTCTCCATCCATTTTTGGGTGTAGATCTTACATCCCACCCATTCAAGCGTGGGGACTTCTCCATCCATCATTTCGAAGTGATGGGTGAAATTTATCCCATCATAGGATGGATGGGGTATAAGATGTACACCCATTTTTTGATGTACATCAAGCATTTTCCTTAAATCAGATTCTTTCCTTTTTTAATCTGATTCGTTGATCATCTTTCTCTTCCTTGAGCTATTTTTATACTTCGTCCAATCGAAGCGTCCTCCCAACGAAATATAGAGCACGATGCTTTGTCATTCTCCCTTCCCTCATCGCCGCTTCTTCCATCGCCGTTTCGTCTTCCTTCGTGCCCATTTCTTGTGTTGAATTAATCCACTTCATGAATCTCGTTGTTCTCCGATCTGTATTCACGGCGTATCATATGCTTCCAGTTCCTTACATATCTATTCTCTTCCATCTTGATGACTATATAATAACACCTATAACATCATTTTTCTCTACATCTGATACACAATGGTTTTTCGTCAGTAAGACATGTAGTTCTTTTGCTACTTTCTGTTTTTAAGCTTCTTCTCTGTCAAAGTTCTAAACTTTTTCAATCCAAATTTAGTTGCTACTCTATTTGATCGCATCCCGCATTAACTATTTTTTTATTTAATTAACACTATTCATTTTTTCTCAGAAATTGCCGATGATTTAGTGTGGTTGTTCTGTTTGATATTGTCATACTTCTATACTACTGTAAGTTGTAATGTAACTCAGTAAAAATATAAAAATATGACTAAAAATTTATTATATATATTTTTTACATTCGTAACATCATGCGGGTCATTCACTGGTTCAGTTTAGGTCAATAAATTTTAAAATTTAATTTTTTTTTATAGATTTTTAATAAATTTTTTTTTATATGACTAGTCATTGCATCTTGGCCATTCATAAATTAGGTGTACAGATAGCATTGCTCAAGTTTTTTTCTTTTTTATTTTTATTTTTTTAAGGGAAATGTGGTATGTACTCGTTTTGTTTATTTATTTATTTTTTAAAAAAATTGCTAGTAATATAAAATAATTAGTCTTTAAATTTAGAATCTTAGATATCAACTATCAATTCTGTAGTTAACTACACTATGTAAATCAAATTCAACTTAACTTGACTGCTAAGTCGTTAAACTAGACAAATCAAGTTTAAATCAAATTAAAATTCAATTGGCTTCCAAGTCATTAAACAGAACAAATCAAGTTCAAATCAAATTGAACTTTACTTGACCACCAAGCTATTAAACTGAATAAGTCAAGGTCGAATCAAATTCAACTCAAATTGACCACAAGTCATTAAATTGAGCAAATCAAGCTCAAATCAAATCTAATCGTTAAGATTTTAAATTGAGCAGACCCAATTCAAATTCAACCTGACTTGACTGCCAAGTCACTAAGCTGGAGAAATTTTTTTTTATTAAATTCATTTACAGTGGTGGTATGTCCATACTTAAGACACATACTAAATATATTATATCAATAAAATTTTATTTTTATTTTTCGGTCTCCTTTATCATCGCTATTTATATCTAGTCTCTTAATTGAGAATTTCTTAACACTTATAGTGCGAGATAAGTAATAGTAGACTCTTAAGTCTACTGAAAGTCATTAACATATAAATTTGACTTTTATAAAAACTTAAATAAATTTGATCTTTACCATAAATGACCGCTTGCTGGGGAAACACATGCGATGGGTTGGGCTATTTGTGGTGTCACAATTGTGAAAAGATTCTTAGCTTAAGTATGTTTTGATTTGAGTAGAGCTTACATACATTCGAAAGCAAAAGACTAACTATATTTATGAA
>CM054942.1:19710671-19781143 GCA_029168755.2 Tillandsia fasciculata
GGCACGAAGCTTGAATTTGCCCGGGCTGTGCCACATCTATAGCATTGACCCCACCGTTGGTTCGCAGGTGTTGGAAAAATGCCTGACCCCCCCTCCGCGAAGAATTACAATTGCCGGTGCCGCCGTGGCGGTCGTGATTCTGTTTGAAGACTTGCCGCTGTTCGCTGAGGCTGCCTGCTCGACGACCCACGCTGCGACTACTGTGATCTTTGCTGCTGTTGCGCTTCTGGGATCCACCAGCCCTCGTCGCTCGGTCCGTCCTTGGCCGGGAACTGTGGCTGCGGCGGTCGTGGTCGCCCTCCACGAACTAGATTGTCCCCCAACCTCCGGTGCCGTCGCTTCGCCCCGGGATCACTACGGGAGCTGGAGCTACCTCCCCCATTACTACCTCCCCCACTCAACGTAGAGTGCCTGCTCCATCGAGGCCTCCAAGGTCTGCAACCTACGCGAGCGAACCAATTGAAAAGGTCCCGCGCAATCCTCGCTCGAACATGTAGATCCGGTGCGCCTCGTCCCTGGCCACGTTCGGTACACATGCCAATTTGATTGAAATTGGCAATGTACTCGTGTACGGGCTGATCTCCTTGTCGGAGGTTTCTCAACTGTTCCTCCAACCTCTGCCGGACGCTTTCCGGAAAGAAAGCCCCAAGAAGAGATTGCGGAATTCCGCCCAGGTCAGGAGCTGAGCCCCAGGCGGACCAGCCGGTCGAACACGCCGCCACCAAGCTTCGGCGTTGTGTTCCAAAAAGTTCGTCGCCAATATCACCTGATATCGTTCCTCGATAAACAACGTCTCAAAACGTCGCTCCATCGCCGTGATCCACGACTCTGCCTCCCACGGCTCAGTACTTTGCCCCGAAAAATGGGGTGGGTCAAACTGGCGAAACCTCATCAACAGGTCCACCACTCCCCGCTGTTCTGCCGGGGTCAGAGATCCTGTCAGCCCAGTCGGCTGTCCACCAGTACCCGAGTAACAGGGGATGCCGGGTCACCGGTACAACTGGAGGATTCACAGCAGGGGAAGAAGGTACGGGAGAATTCTCTGAAAGTGCTACAACAGGCTGAGCTCTGCTCTAACATTTGCGTCAGCCGACCCATAGCCTCCTCCTGACGCCGAACAGCCTCTGACATCTGGGCCATCTGGGCCTGGCAGCTCTTGCACCTCACTCTGCTGGCCCTGCCCGGACTCCTCCTGATCGGGTTCAGGGGAATCAGGCTGAGAACGCGTCAACATCCTACGTCGCGGAGGCATCCTACCACAAGAAACCACACTCAGTATCGGGACCCCACACGACCCAATCTAGCGAAAGTCAAAGACATTCCCCTATTCCTGTGACTTTATGTTGTCTGCAGCCAACATAACTGTCCACCAGAAATAGGCTATGTCGATCCATCTTCTCTCACTGGAAGAGTCAAACAAAATAAATCGACGACTTTCGCAAAATGCCACGTCTCTCATGCCCTATTATCCTAGGGTCTGCCAAAAGCCTAGGGTTTCCTAGGTCCCAACTGAACTATCCCTAAGCTCTGATACCAACTTAATCTGTCACGCCCCGGGTGCAAATCAGGACCCGGGCCCGTCTACAGATCCGCCGTGCACATGGGATTTCCCGCGTACACGAAGCGCTGGTCACCTGCTCTGGTATAAAATGTACAACAAGAGCATAATACAGAGCTGAAATAGAAGAACCACATAGTATCTCAGACTGGAAATACAAATACAGCTGTAATATGTACAATAATCTCCCAGCTCACTCAAAATAATACAACCCGCTGGCGGAAGCCAGACCCAAAATAAAAGGAGAATATCACAGTCTGAGTGGAGGGTACAATATCTGTCTAATAGCTCTCAGCCTCACAGGAGATCTATCTATTCAGCGATCCCCTTACCTCGATCAGCTGCCGAAGGCCTAGCAGCTCCTGCAGATGACTCTGCAAAATAAAGGAGAAGAAAGAAACAGAAAACAACAATGGGGGTGAGAACTACCAGATAAACCAGCAGCCTCCCCTAGTGGGTAAAAACCTCAACTCTGACGCACCCACTAGGACTACTAGAGGCGAAAGGGAAAAGGGGAAGTGGTAAGATACATAAGATGCTGAAACAGGAAAACTACCACTATTATGCTGTCAAAACTGTATGCATGCATCAGCAATAGTATCTGATCAAATAAACCCAATCTAGCAACCGATACACGATCGGTATTGCCTGCTCAAGAACCAGTATCTGATCGCACACACGGCACGATCCCACAATATCCAATCGACCGGCACACGGCTCGGTTCTAAGCCTACTCCGGAGCGGCACTCGAGGGGAGCGACCCACACGAGTAAAATATCTCTGTCATCATATCACAAGTATCTCTGTATCACATGTCTCATATAGCAGGACTGGATCATGACTATGATCAAAGTGGGAATACTCCATCCACTACAGAAACCCAATCCCCAACGGATGCAATAAACCAGACTCGACCCCAATCTGGTGCAAGGATAAACATCTGGTCGACCGCCTACTGTCCGCGGTCACCGCAATACCCCACATATCCACAATCTAATGCAATCTCGACTACACTATCCCAAACCCCTGCTCATACTTGAGCAACAACATCTGGATGCAAAGGACAACAATAAAACATGTTCAAATCCCAATATGATAGTGTAGCAATAAATAGTGGCCTTACCTGATGTCCGGGCATGCATGCAACTGTCTTTATTTTTAAAAGTTGTAAAATAGTGTCAAGGGTTTAAAACAATTGATTTACTGAATAAAAGTCATTTGCATGCGAGATCATAGCCTTTGTCTCAATCACAGTGTCCCAATATAAGTCACCATATCATTTGTGGGGTTATATTAAATTTTAGGGGAGTTCGTCCCAGCGGTCCTTGTCATTTGTCATATTAATTCGTCCCAATGGTTCTCATTAATTGTCCTGTTAGTTGTTCTGTTAGTAGTCCTGTTAGTAGTCCTGTTAGTAGTCCTGTTAGTAGTCCCAACGATTCTCATTAATTGTCATATTTTAGGGGATTTCTAGTAATCCCAGTGAGCTTGTCAAAAATGAGGTAAGCAACAACCGCCCACCTCGAACAGCTCAAACAACACCCCAGGTAGTCTCCTGGCTGTCCACAGTCCTCAAATCCTGCAAATCAATGCTCCCGGTATAAATACAAATCCCAAAAAGTACATTATTTGCTGTTTTTCAGACAGCAAGGGAAAAGAGGAATTTTTCACCTCTAAAATGAGCTCCTAAAATCCCAGAAAAATCACGGTTGCGTTCCTCGCGAAGAGTAGATCAAAATCGACTCTTAGAACGCCTCGATCTGATGCTCCTACGCCAAGATAAAAATCGGAGAAGTCGGTGCTGTCCAAAAATTACCACAGCAAAAAAGGGGGGTCAAAGAGGACTTGGGAATCGTGCCAAAAGTACAAAACGGAGCAAAATGATCAACACGGAAATCGAAGACCTACCTCTTACGGTCGCGCTGCCGCAAAAATCGTCCAAAAATTCCACCTGGTTAGCCCGCAGTGAATTTTCGACGGAACTGCGACGGGAAATGGGCCTAAAAGAAAATCGTCGCAGTGTGCCGTGTCGCAGATAACTCACTATCTGTAACTCCTAAAATTCTGAGATTTGGAGGAG
Organism: Tillandsia fasciculata; assembly: GCA_029168755.2. Taxonomy (NCBI): domain Eukaryota; kingdom Viridiplantae; phylum Streptophyta; class Magnoliopsida; order Poales; family Bromeliaceae; genus Tillandsia; species Tillandsia fasciculata. The sequence continues at coordinate 19,714,310 of CM054942.1, forward strand.
AGAGAGAAGAGAGAGAGAGGAAGATTTTTCGTAGAGGGAACTTTTTCTGATTCTCTCTCCTCGGCACGCAAAACAAGGTGGGAAATGAGAGGGGTGAGGGGGCTCTTATATAGTGGGCCAAAGGGAATATTCCCACACGGGATCCAGATCCCGAACAGGAAACACGGAAACTGGCCATCCAGGAAGCGCCACGTGTCCACAGAACAGGAAACAGCCTGTGCAAGCCCAATGAAAATGTGCCACGTGGCCACGTGGTGCACGTGCCTTTCCCGCGCTCCGGGTTTTCCGGATCCTGTCAGCCAATAGGAGCACGCCACGTGTCACCTCCCCACGCGCTTCTAGAAGCCGGCCAGCCAATGGGAAGCTGCCACGTGGCAGCTGGAATTTTCGGTGCTCCCGGTGCACGCCAGGGCCATGGACCGCGCACCCGAGCCTCCTGCCCGCGCCTGCCCGCGCCTGCCCGCGCCTGCCCGCGCTGCCCGCGCCTGCCCGCGCCGCGCTCCTCCGCGCTCCGCCGCTGCGCCGCTGCCCGCCGCCGTGCGCCGCCGCCCGCCGCCACTCGCCGCTCGCCGGAACAGTAATTCCGGCGGCCGGAGTTACTATTCCGGCATGAACAGTAACTTTTTGCCGAAAATAAAGTGAATATACCATTTTGACCGTTTTCGCGCGCTGAGTCCAAATCCGCCGTCCGTTTCGCCAAATTCTCATCCGAAATTTTACAAAAAGCTCCCAGAAAATTCCATTTGCTCCGATTTTCGCGCCAAGTTGAAATTAAATATTTAATTTCAATTCTACAAGCTCCGATGCACTGTACAAGCTCCCCGCAGTCACTGTTTAGTGTTGTACAGTTCCTGCGGGAGTCCGGATCATCACATATATAATCCAGTTGTTATGCTTGTATAAGTATGAAGCAATTTATGCTTGTAAGTTTTCTACCGTTAGATCTACCCCTTTGATAAATTTCATCCTTTAAAATATTTTATTCCACCAACCACTCACTTAATCCAAGGGGCCACTATCATCCTAACAATACATCTTTTCATCCAAATGCTAAAAGCCTATAAACACCAACAACTTGGAACTTTTAAAAGCATAGAAGCTTAATTATATATATATATATATATATATATATATATATATATATATATATATATATTATATATATTATATATATATATCTATATATATAGTGTCCGGCTGGAATACTATCGATAGCACCAAGCAATTGGTGCTATCAAGTTTTCAGCCGTTGGATGAAAAGATATGCGGTTGGGATTATAGTTACTATTCAACCAACCACCTAGTAAACCCTAGGGCACCACTATCATCTTAACAACACATCCTTTAATCCAACGGCTAAAAACTTGATAACACCAATGGTTTGGTGTTATCGATAATATTCCAGCCTAATTATATATATATATATATATATATATATATATATATATATATATATATATATATATATATATATATATATATATATAGTCCGGCTACTATACTATTGATAGCACCAAGCATTTAGTGCTATCAAGTTTTCTACTGTTAGATCTACCTCTTTGATCATTTTCATCAATTAGATTATACTATTTTTTCAACCACTCACTAAACCCTAGAGACTCACTATCATTCTAACCACACATCATTTTATTTAAGCGTTAAAAACTTAATAGCACTAATGATTTGGTATATTAGTAGTATACCAGCCTAGTTATATATATATATATATATATATATATATATAATATATATTATATATATATATATATATATATATATATATATATATATATATATATATATATATAGGGTTAATTGCATACATGTCCCTCCAAATATGTCGGATTTCAAATATATCCCTGCAAATTTTAACTTTTCATATTTATCCCTGCAAAAATCCAAAGTTCTTTAAATATGCCCCTGAGGTTAATCCCCGTTTGGAATCCGTTAATTTTTTAACAGATTCCATGTAAAATTACTTTTTTGCCCCTTACAAATATATCCCTCCAAAAATAATACCAATCTACTTGTTTCAAAAATGCCCCTCTCCAAAAATCCCAATGTTAAAATCCCTCTAATTATTGCAAAAATGTCCCTCTCCTAATAAAATTTGTAACAAAATTGAAATCTCTCAATTAAAAAAAAAATCAAATTTTAAATTGGTGTCAATAAAACAAATTAATTTGAAGGAGGGGCCATGCACAAGAGAGAGAGAAAGAGAGAGAGAGTTGCTCTGTCGCTCGCGTCGCCGCCATCGCCCTGTCGCCATCGCCGCCGCTCGCGTCGCCGCCTTCTCCTCGCAAGCCACCAGCCGTCGCCGCGCCACGCCCCGCGTCGCCTAGTCGCCGTCACCATCGCCCCGCCTCGCCGCCGAAGTTGCCGCTCGCGTCGCCGCCGAAGCCGTGCTGCCGCCCCGCGCGTCTCCATCGAGCCGCCGCCTTTCGCGCCGCCTCGCCGCCGAAGCCGCCCTTCACGTCGCCGCCGCCCTTCGCGTCGCTGCCGAGGCCACCTCGTCCGTCTTCGGGTCGCCGCCGAATCCGTCGAAGCTCCTCTGCTTCGTGAGCAAGTAACCAAGGGTAAAATGGTATATTCACTTTCTAATCTAACTAAGGTTAAGCATTTAACCTATGGTTAACTCATTTTTTCTAACAGAGGGGCATATTTGAATAACGGTGGATTTTTGCAGGGATAAATATGAAAAGTTGAAATTTGCAGGGATATATTTGAAATCCGACATATTTGGAGGGATATGTATGCAATTAACCCATATATATATATATATATATATATATATATATATATATATATATATATATATATATATATATATATATATATATATATGGGGATATAAATTTGAATATGGATTTGTGTGTTGGATGATAAATTTTTATTATTATATTTGCTAAAAATAGTTTCGGATATGATTAAATATCTTTTCATATTTTAATATGGATTGAATATATTTTTGAATATTATTCGGATATAACATATATTAATATTTATGTTAACAATAAACAAGAAATACAAAAGAAATATTTTATTTTTCTATCTTGTTTTCTCATTTCATTTCTTCACATATAAAATATGGAATTTTAATTTATAACTCATTAAAAAATAAATAAATAAAATAAAGGAATAACACAATATGTATTAATCATATTATTTTTCATAATATGTATTAACCACCTCTCTTATATCCGCACAAAGGGTAATTAAATTTTTCTTATCTTCCTCCAAAAAATAATTAAATATTTTCACAAATAGTAATTAAGCCACCTTTATCTCGCAAAAATAGAGTGACCAAAGAGATGATGACTATAGGGTTATGTTCTCAGCGTCGTCCTCTTCGCGGACGGCGGATCCCAAGTGGAGAGACGAGTATGGTGAGAGAGCAGATGCCGAAGAGAGAAAGAGAGATAGATTTTGGGGATTAGAATTTGTTTGTTGAAGAGAAAACGAGTGTGGTCGAAATTGGGGCTAGCTGATCTAAAAATATAAAAATAATAGTACTAAAAGTCTGAATATCCAAATTCATATCTGTATTTTTTGAATATTTGAAAAAAAATAATTCTCTAAAACCATATCCTTATCTATATCCGACATGATTTAGATATTTTTTAATCCGAATCCGAATATTATCGAATACGGATATAAATTTTTTCGAATAATATTCTATCTGTTTTCTCCTCTAGCGTGGATGACACAACACTGGTGGGGTAGTAAGCAAGATCTAGCCCCCGTCAATTTTAAGTTCAAACTCAACTTCAAAGTTTTTCGAAAAATACTATATGTATATTTCTATATGGATATCTATCTATTCTATATTCTATTCTATATATTAATCTCCAAATAATTTACCACGTGTCACTATTTTCTTCAGTGTTGAGTATGAGCTTCACCTATTAGAAATTTTTGCAATGAGTCTAACCGGTCCACCTGATTCTCTCTTTTTTCTTTAAACCCAACTCCTCCACACCCTTTTTTTTTTTTTTTCCTTAAACCAAGCTAGTGCACGCTTGCCAATTAGGGATGTCAATGGGTACGGATACTCAAAACTTTATTCGAATCTGAATTCGAACAAAATGAATTTATCCGATGTTAAACAGATATAAATTCGGATATGGATATAAAAAATAAAAATTCGACGAATTTAGATTTGGATATACATTTTGATTGTACCCGAATCCGACCCGAACCCGAATTAATTTTACGTTATATAATATATGTGTATATAAATATTTGATATTATATTTAAATTTATATTTTAAAATTTTAAATTTAATATAATATATTTTGAAATATTGTAAAGAAAAAAAAAATAATTGTTTCGGGTTTGAATTTTCGGGTTCGAGTTCGGGTTCGGGTTGGAGTTCGAGTTCGGATTTTGAATTTTTGGTCGGATTCGAATTTGGATATGAATTTTTAAAATCCGTTGGATTCGGATTCAGATTCGGTGTAAGATGATAGTGGCCCCTTGAGCTATTTCTGAGATGGGTGGGGTGTAAGATGGGTTGGGTGTAAGATGTACACCTATTTTTGGGTGTACATCAAGCATTTTCCTTAAATCAGATTCTTTTCTTTCTTAATCTGATTCGTTGATCATCTTTCTCTTCCTTGAGCTATTTTTATACTTCGTCCAATCGAAGCGTCCTCCCAACGAAATATAGAGTACGATGCTTTGTCATTCTCCCTTCCCTCATCGCCGCTTCTTCCATCGCCGTTTCATCTTCCTTCGTGCCCATTTCTTGTGTTGAATTAATCCACTTCATGAATCTCGTTGTTCTCCGATCTGTATTCACGGCGTATCATATGCTTCCAGTTCCTTACATATCTATTCTCTTCCATCTTGATGACTATATAATAACACCTATAACATCCTTTTTCTCTACATTTGATACCCAATGCTTTTTCGTCAGTAAGACATGTAGTTCTTTTGCTACTTTCTGTTTTTAAGCTTCTTCTCTGTCAAAGTTCTAAACTTTTTCAATCCAAATTTAGTTGCTACTCTATTTGATCGCATCCCGCATTAACTATTTTTTTATTTAATTAACACTATTCATTTTTTCTCAGAAATTGCCGATGATTTAGTGTGGTTGTTCTGTTTGATATTGTCATACTTCTATACTACTGTAAGTTGTAATGTAACTCAGTAAAAATATAAAAATATGACTAAAATTTATTATTATAATATTTTTACATTCGTAACATCATGCGGGTCATTCACTGGTTCAGTTTAGGTCAATAAATTTTAAAATTTAATTTTTTTTTATAGATTTTTAATAAATTTTTTTTTATATGCCTAGTCATTGCATCTTGGCCATTCATAAATTAGGTGTACAGATAGCATTGCTCAAGTTTTTTTCTTTTTTCTTTTTATTTTTTTAAGGGAAATGTGGTATGTACTCGTTTTGTTTATTTATTTATTTTTTAAAAAAATTGCTAGTAATATAAAATAATTAGTCTTTAAATTTAGAATCTTAGATATCAACTATCAATTCTGTAGTTAACTACACTATGTAAATCAAATTCAACTTAACTTGACTGCTAAATCGTTAAACTAGACAAATCAAGTTTAAATCAAATTAAAATTCAATTGGCTTCCAAGTCATTAAACAGAACAAATCAAGTTCAAATCAAATTGAACTTTACTTGACCACCAAGCTATTAAACTGAATAAGTCAAGGTCGAATCAAATTCAACTCAAATTGACCACAAGTCATTAAATTGAGCAAATCAAGCTCAAATCAAATCTAATCGTTAAGATTTTAAATTGAGCAGACCCAATTCAAATTCAACCTGACTTGACTGCCAAGTCACTAAGCTGGAGAATTTTTTTTTTATTAAATTCATTTACAGTGGTGGTATGTCCATACTTAAGACACATACTAAATATATTATATCAATAAAATTTTATTTTTATTTTTCGGTCTCCTTTATCATCGCTATTTATATCTAGTCTCTTAATTGAGAATTTCTTAACACTTATAGTGCGAGATAAGTAATAGTAGACTCTTAAGGTATCGTTTGGATGTGGGATATACCGGAATGAGTTATACCAGGTATAGGGATAAGCTAAGGGATAAACCTGGTTTAAACCTAAATTGTGTTTGGTTGGAAATGGGGATAAAACCTGGTATAAACCTGGTGTAAGAAAATAGGTGTTTGGATTGGGGTTTTAGAAAAGAGGTATAAAGTTGACTTTTATTTTAATGACGATGTGACCTTTACTTTTATGTATATTATAAATTTGATAATTAAAGAATGTATTAGAATATTTTAAGTAGGAGGAAAAATTTTAATTTTTAAATTTATATAAATTTTATAAAAATTATAAAAAATTATAAATTTTACAATTTTAAAATTAATATTATTTTTTAAATTATAAATTTATAAATATATATAATATATAAAATATAAATATATTTATAATTTTAATAAAATATAAATATATATAAATTTATAAAATATAAAAAATTAATTTTAAATTATTTTAAATTATAATTTAAATATTCTTTAAATTTAAATATTCTAATTAAAAAAATTAAGTAAAATTTAAATATTCTAATTAAAATTTAAATAGTTTAAGTAGAAGTAAAAATTTTAATTTTTAAATTTATATAAATTTTTAAAAAATTATAAAATTTATATAAATTTTATAATTTTATAAAATTATAAATTTATAAATATATATAATTTCATAAAATATAAATATATTTATAGTTTTAATAAAATATAAATATATATAAATTTATAAAATATAAAAATTAAAATTTATAAAATTATAAATTATAATTTAAATATTTTTTAAAATTTAAATATTCTAATTAAAAAAAAATAAAGAAAGGTAAAAAAAAAAAAAAAAAAAAAAAAAAAAAAAAAAAAAAAAAAAAAAAAAAAAACCAAATTTCCCTTCCCAAGGCTCTGACAGCCTTGGGAGGGTTTTCCAAAACCCGGCCCTGTTGGGTTTGGGGTGGGATATCCCCACCCCAAACCCAGTGATATCCCCGTTTGGGGGGATATCCCCAAACGGGGATATCCCAAAACTGTTTGGGGGATAAAGGGGGATATCCCCCCTTTATCCCCTTCCCAAACAGGGCCTAAGTCTACTGAAAGTCATTAACATATAAATTTGACTTTTATAAAAACTTAAATAAATTTGATCTTTACCATAAATGACCGCTTGCTGTGGTGTCACAATTGTGAAAAGATTCTTAGCTTAAGTATGTTTTGATTTGAGTAGAGCTTACATACATTCGAAAGCAAAAGACTAACTATATTTATGAATTTTTTATTATTGAATTTGTATTGAGATTTGTATTATTATAAAGTCAACTAAAAAAAAAAAAGAAAAAATAAATAGCACAAATTTCAATGCAAATCTAATAGTAAATAATTCACAAATATATTTGGGCTTATACTTTTGAAAGTATATAAGCTCTACTCTTATGATTTTATGATTAAGTATATAGTAGTAGAAGTGCTGGGCTATTAATTGTTTTTTTGAGGAAAATAACCTTTTTTTTAAATTAACTAATAGGTGGTCATGTCTTAAAAATAAACTTTTTTCCATCTGAGTTTTCATTATTAACTAATAATCAAACATTCATTGTACAAGATACATGCTAATGAACATTAACCAAGTATTAGTTGTAAACTAAACTACGTACATAGATATAAAGAGACACAATATGACTTAGACACTTTAACTCATTCACTATAAGGATGAGTTTGGTATTATAAATATCCTGGAACAAAATAAGATATTTCTAAATTTACAGCAAAACGCCTTCAGAGCTAAAACGGATTGTTCTAGCTATATTATTCTAAAATAATCAGTTAAAAATTTACTCTTAGAGAACAAAGAGCAGTTTTATTTTTCTCTTTATTTTATTAAATAAATAGATATATAATATTTATATAAACATATAAATATAAATATTATCTTTATAATAATATATTTATATTTAAATCTTATTATATAATATAAATTAATAAAATTTGATATATTATTTATTTTATTAAGTTTTATCATTTATATATTAATATTTAATTATTTTATTTTATATTAAATATTATATATATTAAATTATTTTTCATATATTATATATTTCTTTTAAATTTGTATTGAAATTTATAGTATTATTAACTAAAATTATAAGGATATTGCTAGTATTATATTTTAGGGTTAATTGCATATATGTCCCTCCAAATATGTCGAATTGCAAATATATTCCTGTAAAATTCAACTTTTCATATTTATCCCTTCAAAAATTCAAAGTTCTTCAAATATGCCATCTGGTTAATCCCCGTTTGGAATCTGTTTATTTTTTAACAGATTTGATGTGAAATTATTTTTTTGCCCCTTTACAAATATATCCCTCCAAAAGTAATACCATTATACTTGTTACAAATATATCCCTCCAAAAATATAATATGGAAAGGGTAAATATGTAAATTCATTTTTTAATCTAACCAATGTTAAGCATTTAACCTAGGGTTAAATCAACTTTTCTAACAGAGATGGACGGTAGGGACATATTTGAATAACGGTGGATTTTTGAAGGAATAAATATGAAAAGTTGAATTTTGCAGGGATATATTTGCAATTCGACATATTTGTAGGGACATGTATGCAATTAACCCTATATTTTATTCATTACATATATTATAGATAGATTATAAAAAAAAATTATTACTTAAAATAAATTAAGTATACTTATATAAATTAAATTGTTATAAAATATTATACTATAAATTATAACATAAAATAATTTTATATAAAATATACTCATATAAATTAATTATTTTATTTTTTAAAATATATTTAAATATTGTTCTAAATTTTTTATTCAAACGCTACTAAGAATGTCCTCTAAAATATTCTTAATTGCATTCAAACGTAAATTTATCATTATTCTAGCTTGTACCGGGATCTTCTCAATTTTCGAAAACAACCAAACTTATTTTCTACAATTTAGTTCTTGAACCAAAGGCAGTCTTAAAAAAGAAGTAAAGACAAACAAGGGAAAAATTTTGTCCATTAGTTCATAGAGAAAGAATTTCTATCTAGATACATTCTTATTATGTTCTTTGAAAAAAATCAAATTTTCATAAATAATCTTTTTCACTTGTGTAAAAACAACTAATCTTTCTTGATTGGCAAATATTAAAACTAGATAATAATCACATCAGTTTGATAAAAATAACTGTAATGACCTAAACATTTATTTCAACAATCACTCAGACACTATATCCAGAAGAATGGTAAAATGACAATTTAGTTTGTCATAAAAAAGAACTAATTTATGCATTTACTAGCTAATAGTAAGGAGCAAAGTTCCTTCTGTCTCTGCAGTTCCATTATAAAGAACAGCTCTTAAGATGTAATTAATAATTACTAAATATCATCCATCAATGAGATGAAACAAATTAAAATCCTACCAAAATCTTATTTATTGCAGTAGCAAGCTTACACAACTACAGTATAAAGAAAAAAAAGAAAAGAAAAAATCTATTTCAAAGTCCTTTATAGTGACAAGCACAAAAAACATCATGATAAAAATCATGCAAACAAACAACAAACCCACCACAACATACCAAACCAGGCATCTTATTTGTCTGTAAACATTTACAGAACTAATTAGTAAGCCAAAACATAGCTCCCAGTAAGATCGTGTTTACAGAGATGGTGAGGAAGAAGCTAAAGCTTCTGCTTCTACTGGCATCATTGTGCCTATGGTGGTGGACTGCAGCTCCCGCATTTCGGGGGACAACTGCGCCACCTCCTGCAACCGGGACTACCCCAGAAGATCCACCAGAGTCACCACCTGAGGCTGCTGCGCCATTACCACTGCTGTCACCTCCGTGTCCGCCGCTTCCTGCTGCCGATGATTTTCGGATAGCTGCCATAAGTTTGCCTACTGTTTGACACAGAAACGACATATAATTGAATCGTTTGGTAATTCAATCAAGTCAAATGTGAAATTATATGAAAAATTATTATTCTCCAAAAGTTTTTACTATAAAAAAGATAGTATTTGTAATATTTATATTCAACACTATCTCTTACATCTGAGATCGAGTTTTTTTGATCAGCCAAAAACGTAGATTTAAATTAAATGAGAGAAAATTAAATGAGACTAGAACAAATGAAACTTGAAGTCAGAACTTTCTGCTCTTATACGATATGGAATAATGTGAAACAACTGATCCTCCAAAAGCTTAATCTAATGGAGAGCAATGTTTTGTATTTGTATAGCTTAATTTTTTTTGATAGGCCTATGATGAAATCTTTTAGGCCAATTTGTATAAAAAATTCATCGATTTTGCGTTTTGGCAAAAGTGGATCATCTTTTTTATTTTTGCAGATTTAGTACGAAGTTTTTAAAAAATAACCAAAATATTTTTATTTCTTTTTCTCTCTCATTTTTTCTTCTTTTTCTTTGTTTCTCCGCTCAAGATTTGTCTTTCTCCTCTTCTCCCTCCCGAGCTCTCCATCTCGCTGTCATGCCTCACGCGACGTCCAGGCCGCCGCCATCCCTACCGCCGCAATAGATGTCGTCGGAGCACCATGCCCAATCCCACTGTGCCCGCACCCACCCCCACGCCCACACGTATCTGATTAGCACAACGTCACGGACGTGGGAGCAGGCACAGCGGTAGCGGGCGCGACTTCGAGAGGCGGCGCTTTGGCGGAGTCCTTGGCGGCGGCAAGGGTAGCGACGGAGAAAAAAAATATAAAGAGTAGAAAAGAAAGGAAAAATAAAGAATCAAATGAAAAAAATAAAACATATATATTTTTTTCTCTTGAGAAAATCATTATGTATTTTCGCTGGTACAAAAAGGCAAAAAATCAAAGAAGAAAGAAGAAGATGATGAAGTTATATTGTTTTAGAAAAACGTTGCACTATTTAAGACGAAGGTTATATTTTTTAAAACGAAAGATTTACTCTTTGGGCAAAAGTTGTACTATTTAAGTAAAACATATACTGTTTGAGACGAAAATTACACTTTTTGAGACGAAAGTTATACTTTTTGGATGAAAATTGTACTGTTTGAACAAAAATTACTTGCATTCTTTAGAGCTCGAGGTAGATATCGTTGTCGCCCTTTTTCTCTCTCTTATCTCTCTAGCCCCATTGAATCATCATCATCACCATCATCATGCTCTTCATCTCCTCCTCCTCCTCCGATGACGAACCATCGTTCTCCTCATCCTCCGCGCCCTCGTCCAAAAAAAAATCGGCGACTTCTGGCCATATCCCCTTCCACTCCACCTCCCTAACTGATACCAAGTGGTGCACCGACGCTCAGCAGCACGCCTACGGCCGCCGCCTCCTTGCCACACCCCGTGCCGCTTGCGATCGTGTCGCTTGCGATCGTGCCGCTTGCGACATTGCCACCACTGCCCCACTTGGCGCTCGCGCAGTCAAGGAGGCAGCTGACTCCTCCCTCGACCTCACCGTCCATGGCCAGTCCCACTGGAGTTGCATTGTCTTCCTCGCCCATCGCAAGCCACTCGTCCTCAAGTCCGCCGCAAGAAAACTTTGCCGATGCCACCGCCGCTACCCTTCATCCCCTCCGTCTCTGTCTTTGGCTTCGGCTTTGAAGGGCAGCGCTCTGGCGGGGTCTATGGTGACGACGACTGCAGCAGCTTGGACGTCACATGGGGCGAGGGTAGCGGGGTGTGGGAGTGAGGCGGCGAATTCGGAAAAGTTGAGCCATAAAATAGTGTATTTCTTAAATAGTACAATTTTAGTCTCAAACAGTATAATTTTCACTCAAAAAGTATAACTTTCACCAAAAGAGTGAAATTTTCATCTTAAAAAGTATAATTTTCGTCTCAAAAAGTATATTTTTTGTCTCAAATAGTATAACATTCTTTTGAAACAGTGTAACTTCATGTAACGACCCTGTCCAATAGCAATAATAACTCGTTGGACCCAACCCATAGCCCAAAATGCTTAAGCCCAGTTATTATTACTAGTGTCCATGTCTTATATAAACTCAATCACAATTCCATCAACATCCGATGTGGGACTATTAGCGGCATCACAGACTCTCCCCGTTTAGGCCTGACGTCCTTGTCAGCCCGTGGGACTATTGGGGGCATCACAGACTCCCCCCGTTTAGGCCTGACGTCCTCGTCAGCCCAAACACACACACAGCAGCCCAAAATCACCAGGCGATGTAAGACTTGTCTTGCTAGTACTGTCATCTAGACCCAGACTCAGCCGAGCCAAACACACACACAGCAGCCCAAGATCACCAGGCGATGTGAGACTTGTCTCGCTAGTCCTGTCATCTAGACTCAGACTCAGCCGAGACTCACCGCACACTTCCGGCTGGTTATTGGCTCTGATACCAAATATAACGACCTTGTCCACTAGCAATAATAACTCGTTGGACCCAACCCATAGCCCAAAATGCTTAAGCCCAGTTATTATTATTAGTGTCCATGTCTCATATAAACTCAATCACAATTCCATCTACATCCGATGTGGGACTATTTGGGGCGTCACAAACTCCTCCCGTTTAGGCCTGACAACCTTGTGAGCCCGTGGGACTATTGGGTGCGTCACACTTCAACTTAACTGTACAACTTCATCACCTTTTTCTTTCTTCTCTGATTCTTGAACTTTATTGTTGCAGCGACGATATATAATAGTTTTTCCATAAAAAGAAATATATTTTCTTTATTTCTTTATTTTTGTTCTTTTTTTTTTTCTACCCTCTGTATCTTTTTCCTTCGCCGCCGCCCTCGCCGCCGCTATGGACCCCGGCAAAGTGCCGCCCCTCGAAGTCGCACCCGCTCCAGCTGCGCCTGTGACGTTGTGCCCATCAGATACGTGTGGCCGTGGGCATGGGCGCGGGTGCGGCGGGAGTGAGCGGGGCGTCGAAGGGCGGTGCTTTGATAGGGTCCGTCGTGGTGGCGGGGTGGTGGCAGCTTGGTCGTTGTGTGGGGAGAGAGTGGCGGGTAGTGGGAGCAAGGTGGTGAGCTCGGGAAGGAGAAGAGGAGGCAGACAGACCTAGAGCGGAGAAAAAAGAATGAGAGAAAAAAAAAAGAGAGAGAATAAAGAATAAAGGTATTTTCGCCAGTTTTTTTAAAATACGGACCGATTCTATAAAAACGAAAAAGGTGACATACTTTTGCCAAAACGCAAAACCGATGAATTCTTTATGCAAATTGGCCGAAATTTTATGAAATAATTATTTTTCACAGGTTATCTGTTCTAAAGTGTCTTTGACCAAAAAGAGAGAGAGAGAGAGAGAGAGAGAGAGAGAGAGAGAGAGAAAATCAACACCAGTAAACAAACATATAGAGTATCAAATTCATAATTACCTTTACAAATAACAGTCATTCCGGAGATTTTCCATCGAAATTGATCGAAAAAAGTTAAAAGTTTTCTTAATTAAGAGAAGGATTTTACAAACTCTCCATTGAGAGGTGTCTAGAAACATATCATTTTGGTTATCTAGGAGGATTGTTAATAAGTTAATGTTGAAAAATTCGGTATTCGCATCGGTACCAGATTCTGTGAATTCCCGCATATTTTATATTATATTTTATTTTTTTCTTTGTGGTTGTGTTGGTTTCAGTTTTGTTGAGGAAGCGGATTTTTTATAACAAAAATTTGATTTGACGTTTCCGCTACGGAATTCCAACTCTAGGCGGTACCGGAGCGGGTTACGGATTCACAGAATCAAGTATCGGAGCGAGTACCGAATTTTCCAGCAATTGGTATCAGAGCTAAAGGTTATCGCGATCCTCAGGAGAGATCGACATCAAAGTACTGTGTGAGGACCCGAATTTCCACAAGAGGATTACTGTTGGATCAACAGCTTCTGGAGGCCTTTGTTGGGCGTTAGAGTTGTTTGGGTGCGTTTCGGACTCAAGAGATGGACTCAGTGTGTTGAATTGATCCCGAGTGTAGTCGAAGGCACCTGTCGAAATTTAGAAGCGGAATTGGGCAAAACAGAGGCCGTATTTGGATTCAGTGAGGAAAAACGACAGAAAACGGCTATTTACTTGTATTTTTCTTAGTCCGGACACCCGAAAACGGACACCCGGAAGTTTTCAGTGTTTTTGGGTGCACGGTGGACCGGTGGACCATGGAGTGTGCCACGTGGCGGCTTTCTAGTGGTGTCGTACGCCACGTGGCGGAGTAGGAGAGGCGGCGCAGTGGGCTCGGCCCACGGGAGCAAGCGCGGGCAGGTGCGCGGGCCGGGCAGGCGCGGTGTTTGGATTGGTGTGCCACGTGGCGGCTCCCCATTGGGCGCGCCTGGGACACGTGGCGGCTTCGGGTTCGGCAGGTGCATCAGGTTCGTGCACCGGGCGCAGCGAGTGTAGGTGCTGACACGTGGCGCTCAGGGATTGGCCGGTCAACGCACTCGCGACAGGAGCGCCGGGCACGGCGCACGATGGACCGACCGGGCCACGTGTCGCCCGCTCATTGGCGGGCGCAGTGACCCGGCGGATCCGGCGTGAACCGCGACCCACGGTTCCCGCCATGGACCGCGTCGCCACGCGGCGCGCCGCGATTGGCGGGCGCGCGTGCACCGGGCGCGCGGGGCGCGCGGCGTGGTGACGTGGCGGGCTGTGGTTGATTCGGGCTTGCACAGTACCGGGTCGGGCCGGATTCGGGCGCCCGAATCCTGATTTCCCTTATGGGCTGGGCTGGGCCTATAAATACCCCCCTCTCCTCTTTCTTTTCGTTTTTTTTTGGGCTTTTTGGACCTCTTCTCCGTGTGAGCCCTATAGGTAGGTTGTTCCCCTTTATGTTTTTGATCTTGTGGTGGATCCCCTGGATTTTTGGAGGCTCGGCAGCGGCGATCTTGGTTTTACAGTGCGCCTCGACGTTTCCCATTTTCGGCCCGTTTTCGTCGCAGTTCAGTCGGAAATTTCCTGTGTGCAAACCAGGAGAAATTTTTGGGCGATTTTTGCGACAGCGCGTTCCTAAGAGGTAAGGCTTCGATTTTCGTGTTGATCGTTTTGCTCTGTTTCGAACTTTTGGCACGGTTCCCGAGGCACCTTTTGACCCCATTTCTGTGGTGGCTTTTTGGACAGCACGAGCTTGTCGGATTTATATCTTGGCCTACGAGTATCGGATTTGGACGTATAAATACTCGATTTTCATCTACTCGACGCAAGGAATGCAACCGTGATTTTTCTGGAATTTTTGGAGGACTGCACAGAGGTGAGATTTATGCATCTTCTGGACTGTTTGCCGCAGGATATTTGTTGTGAGGAATTTTGGCTCGCGGCGGTGCTTCATTTGTTTCTTGGCCTTCAGGTGTCGGATCTGGATGTGTGAGTACTCGTTTCGCATCTTCTCGTCGCGGGGATCGCGATGGTTGTTTTTCTGGAATTTTCTGAGGTCTTCTCACAGGTGAAATTTAGCCTTTTTCTGGCTGGTTTTGTGGACAGTGATAAACTGAGGATTTGAGAATTAATTGTGCCTCGTGTGGGTTATTGTTGCAGTTTTGCGGTGTACCGAGGTTTCCCTGGAGTGTGGGCGCTTTTGGATCCGTGCTTCGCGATCGAGGTGGGTGGTTGCTATATCCCTCTATTCTGACATACTCACTAGGAATATTAGAGAGATCCTTTTATTGGACATATTGAATGATCACCTAATAGACATACATGCTTAAATTAAAATAATTGTGAGCCTATCATATGGAAAATACTATTGTGGAAATTTGATAGTGGTTGGGACTTATACATGTTTATATGGATATAATATTAGCACTTAACCTTGCAAGTGTAATTTACTTTCATGTTGGGATAATATGAAATGTCTTGTGGGAGGGTACCACTTGAGGATCTTTTGGACATGCATAGGTGGATGATTTATGTGAGGGTAATTAGTGGATTATAGACATGTGTGGTTGGATAATGATTTTAGCATGATGATTATATCCATGCGGAGCTATTAATTGATACACATGTGGAACCACTATTTGTCACACTTTCTTTTATCTTTCATGAGAACATATGCATGCTTGTATGGTCATCTAGATAGGCCACTATTTGTTGCTACACTATCATATTGGAACTTGACTTAGAAGAAACCATGCTTGCTTCTTTCTCCTTATTCTTTAGTCAGGTGGTTCTTGTTGCTCAGGTTTGAGCAGGGGTACGGGATAGTGTAGCCGGGACCTTGGGATCGGGGACAGGTGGTATTTGATTATGGGTTGTGGGGTATTGCGGCTACCGCGGATAGTAGGCGGCTGACCGGATACAGATTATTTTACCCGATTTTGGATTGGGGGTTATTGCGGCTACCGCGGATAGTAGGCGGTCGACCGGATGTCGGATGTGGGACATGATTGTGATTGTGGATTATTTCGGTGACCGCGGATATTGGGCGGTTGACCGGGTGTCGGTTGTTGGGCTTGATTGTTGACAGTGGGTATCGCGGCGACCGCGGATATTGGGCGGTTGACTGGATGGTTACTTATGCATCAGATTGGGGATCGGGTTTTCCTTTAGTGGATGGGTCTTCCCACTTTGATCAGAGTCGTGATCCAATCCTGCTTTTATGATACTTGTGACAGTGATTGAGTTTTTTTATCACACCGGCGCGGCTTTATATGCCCGGTGATGCTTTCCTCGTGTGGGTCGCTCCCCTCGAGTTCCCCTCCGGAGCGTGGGGGTCAGACAGTTATGGACCTTTTCCCATCACATCGGCGCGGCTTTACTTGCCCGATGATGAGGGTTTTTGCTATCACATCGGCGCGGCATTATTTGCCCGATGATGAGGGCGGCAGCAGACAGTACCAGTTTTTACTGGTGGATAGATTGGGTTACCGGGACAGTTTGGTTACTGTTGCATTTAGAGGCATAGTAGTGGTAGTTTCCTTTTTCAGCAGTTTTGTTGTTTATCACTTTTCTTCTTTTTTTTGCCTCTAGTAGACCTAGTGGGTGCGTCGGAGTTTGAGGCTTTACCCACTAGGGGAGGCTACTGGTTTACTAGTAGTTCTCACCCCCATTCTTCTTTCCTCTTTGTCTTCTCCTTTGTTTTGCAGTGTCTTCTGCGGGTGCTGATGGGTTTTCAGCGGTGGGTCGAGGAGAGAGGACGGCTGAGTAGATAGATCTCGAGGCAGGTTGAGCGAGTTAGCTGGACTGTTGGTGTACCCATTTTTTTTCCTCAGACGGTTGTACTTTACTTTTGGGACTGGCTTTAGCCAGCTGGTTGTATCATTTTGGTGGGCTGGGAGAGACAGATGTATTATTTTTACAGTTGTACTGTATTTTATTTTCAGCTTCTGTCTGAGATGTATTAGTTTTTAGTTCAGCTCTGTTTTATACTCTTTATTGTTATCTCTTATATCTGAGCAGGTTACTAGAGCTTCGTGTACGCGGAAAATACCGTGTGCACGGCGGATCTGTAGACGGGCCCAGATTCTGGTTTACACCTGGGGCGTGACATACTGGATTACCGATCATCACGGGAGGCGATCACAATTTCATCTCGCTTTTGGAGACTACATCTCTGTACGATTCGATCTCACTTTTGGACTCTCTTAAATCACATAGTACTGGATTACCGATCATCACGAGAGGCAATCACAATTTAATCTCGCTAGGCGTGTTGGACTCAAAGGTATGTGATTTAAGAGAGTCCAAAAGCGAGATCGGATCGTACAGAGATGCAGTCTCCAAAAAACGAGATCGGATCGTACAGAGATGCAGTCGCTCAAAGTGGAGCGGAGGAGAGCTCGATGTAGCGATTGAAGATTACAAATCAAACTAAGGTGGAGATCGATTGTTAGGATTTGATTAGATTTTTAGTTGAATCCTAATTAGATTAAGATTAATATTTAAATATATTAGAGATAGGTTTATTAAAATTTAAATATTAATTAAAATAAAATTCTATTTAGACTAAAATTTGGATAGCTTTTGATGTAAGTTATAAATAAAGTATAGGTGCTATTATTTGACGGTGATGTTAAGGTGGTTACACCCATGAAGGTGATGGGGGTTAAAATTTAGCTGCACCCATATGGTATGGCCAAGGTGTCTATAATTTTGAATACACGTACGTGTGCGTTCAAAGAGATAAATTTTTTAAATTTATAGAAGATGAGAGAAGGGTGAGAGAGATTCTGGCTCGGGTTGAAACTACTCTATTGAAGAAGAGGAGTTAGCGTAATTCTTCTCTTGGTGTAATTCTTTTCTTGGTTAATGAATTCATAAGACTTCTCTCTTTGAACGCACCTGTAACGTGCTTTCAAAATTATGGACACCTTGGCTATATCATATGAGTGTGGCTAAATTCTAGCCCACATCACCTCCATGGATGTGACTATCTTAACACCACCGTCAAATAATAGCACCTATACTATATTTATAGCTTACATCAAAAGCTATCCAAATTCTAGTCTAAATAAATTTTTATTCTAATTAATATTTAAATCTGAACAAACTTATCTCTAACAGATTTAAATATTAATTTTAATCCAATTAGTGTTGGATTATGTAAAACCATGTTTCGAGTCGATATCATGATATTCAACTCCGCGACGGATTGAATATATTGGATTTGATCCTAATTTGATCCAATCTTGTTCCTAAAGATTAGTGATGATTTAGGAATATTTTAAAGAGGATTCTTAAGAGGATATCGACGACGACTAAATGTGAATTGGAAACTCGGATGGACGGTGGAGATCGTTTCCTATTAGAATTAGATTTTTAGAGTTATATTAACTCTTGTGATTCATCTTTTATTTTTTAGAGCTTCATTGAAAAAAATCCTAATCGAGAGAAAAAACGTGGACAGCCTCCATGAGAGAGTTTCTTGTAATCCAATTTTGCTCCTTGTACTTTTGTGTCGTGGATTAATTGAAGAACACATTGAGGCGGTCTTACCCGTGGACGTAGGTCGACACATTGTTGGCTGAACCACGTAAACCTTGTGTCTTGTATTCTCTTATTCGTTTTATTTGCCTAGTTATTCTCGTGCTTGTTTTCTACGATCGTTCTCGTTTACTTTCATCTACGAAAGATCCTGTTTTCGCTGCGTTCGTGTGCTGTGTGGGTTGAGATGTGCTCGGTAACCCCACGGCCGGTCCCCCCTTCAATTGGTATCAGAGCGTTTGGTTCTTCGTAATTCGTTGACGGTGAAACGATGGCAGGTAAAGTTTCAGCGACAAAGTATGAGATTTCTCGGTTTGATGGAGTGAACTTTGCGTTGTGGAAACTGAAGATGCAAGCAGTTTTGATTAAAGATGCTTGTGAGATCGCCCTGCAAGGAAAGGAGATTAAGTCGGAAGGAATGACGGATAAACAATTTGAAGAGAAGGACAAGATAGCTTTGGCAAACCTATATTTGGCATTAGATGATTCAGTGCTATTCAATGTGGAGACCGAGACTACCGTAAAAGAGATTTGGGATAAATTGAAAAATCTCTATGAAGGAAAGTCATTGGTGAACAAAATTGTCTTAAGACGACAATTGTACAATCTAAAGATGAAGGACGGGGCATCGGTACCAGAACATCTAAGTACTTTCAACTCTATCGTGATCAAACTCGCTGCCCTAAACGTGAGAATCGATGAAGAAGAAAAGGCAAGTATTTTACTTTGCTCGATGCTGGAAACTTGGGATAATTTGATTATGAACTTGAGCCATATTGAAACCCTAAAGATAGAGTCGGTTGTTGCATCGTTACTTACCGAGAAGATGAGGCGAAAGTCTAGCCAAGAAAGTTTTTCGGGGGAGGCTATGATAGCACGAGGAAGACCTTTCGAGAGGGAACGTGGTGATCGAGGAAAGTCGAGATCAAAATCCAAGGGCAAAAAGAAAGTAAAGTGTCAGAATTGTGGAAAGTTGGGCCACGTGAAGAAAGATTGTCGGGTTAAAGGAGTTGATGGTAAATCCGATTCAAATAATTTTCAAGTAATATAGCCGAAGCGAATGCTAAGTCGATTAGTTCGGAGGACGGAGATACGTTAGTCGCATTGGATAGATCCGAGCTTATTTATCATTGGATCTTGGATTCGAGGGCGTCATTCCACATGACTCCCTATAGGGAGTGGTTTCATTCTTATAAGTCACGGGATGGTGGAGTTATCTATTTGGGTGACAACACGGCATGTTCGGTGGTTGGAGTGGGAGACGTTCGGATCAAGATATTTGATGGTGTTATTCGGACGATTTCTAATGTTCGACATGTTCCTGCACTTCGGAAAAGTCTTCTATCACTTGAAATTTTTTGCAAACAATGGTTTAAATTCATCGGCGAGAAAGATCACTTGAAGGTATGTCAAGATTGTTTGGTGTTGATGAAAGGAGAGCAAGTAGGTGGTCTTTATAGATTAGTGGGCGAGACTCAAGTGGGAGAAGCGGTTGTTGCAAGCGCAAAGGTGGAGTCTTCAACGGTGTGGCATCGCTGTTTAGGATACATGAGCAAGCGCGGATTGCAGGTATTATCCAACCGTGAACTTCTTTCAGATTACAAGTCCGCGCCATTAGATTTTTGTGAAGATTGCATCTACGGGAAGCAACGAAGGTTATCTTTTTCTCTATCACATCAAAGAAGTAAGAAGCATCTCGAGTTGATTCATTCGGATACTTGGGAGTCACCCGATACTTCGTTGGGTGGATGTTCTTACTTCGTTTCATTCATTGATGATTACTCTCGGAAGGCTTGGGTATATATTTTAAAGCGAAAGTCCGATGTGTTTGCGACTTTTAAGAAGTTCAAAACTCTTGTGGAGAATAAAAATGATTTAAAAATTAAGTGCCTACGTTCTGATAACGGAGGGGAGTATTGTTCAAGAGAATTTGATGAGTTTTGTAATGAGCATGGAATTAAGCGACATCTCACGGTATCCGGTACACCGCAACAAAACGGTGTAGCGAAGAGGTTAAATAAAACACTCATGGAGAGGGCCCGTAGCATGTTGAGTACCTCAAAAGCTCGACAAGAGATTTTGGGCGGAAGCAATGAGCACGACTTGTTATTTGATTAATCGAACGCCGACAAAATCACTTGGTTTGGACATTCCTAAAGAAGTCTGGAGCGGCAAGTCCGTTGATTACTCCTATCTTCGTGTCTTTGGATGTGATGCTTATGCATGGATACCGAAGGAGAAAAGGTCAAAATTGGATAAGAACTCTCGAAGGTGTATATTTCTTGGCTATGCGAAAGGTGTTAAGGGGGATCGATTGTGGAACACTACTATCCACAAAATAGTTGTAAGTCGTGATGTTGTCTTCAATGAAGGGTCTTTTCAAGGCACCAAGGAAAAGCAAGATGATGATGCTATGATTCCAATTGAGCTCTTTGAAGCGCGCGATGAGGTGCAAGTTGAGCAAGCACAGCAGGACGATAAAATGGTTGATGATGAACCAGACTTGGAATCTCCGCAATCATCCAAAAATATAAATTCACCGGTAGAGTCGCCAGCGGATTCCGGGTGTCCTAGGAGGGTTATTAGACCTCCTGCGAGGTATAATGACTATATTACTTCATATATTTCTTCTGCTAAACATGTTAGTGCATATGTTGCTTTGGATTTGCCGAAGGAAATGAACGCGATTGGATTATTAGAACTCGTTGATTTGCCGAAGGGAAGAAACGCGATTGGATGTCGGTGGGTGTTTAAGGTGAAGAAGGATACATATAGGAATATGGAGAGGTTCAAGGCAAGATTGGTGGTGAAGGGATATGCTCAGAAGCCGGGAATCGACTTCGATGAGATCTTCTCACCGGTGGTTCGTCTTACCACTATTCGGGTTGTTTTGGCAATCGCAGTGGTCATGGACTTGGAGCTTGAGCAGATAGATGTAAAAATAACATTCTTGCATGGTGACCTAGAGGAAGAGATATATATGTCGCAACCGAAAGGTTTTGTCGAAAAATGTAAGGAGTATTTGGTTTGTCACAAATACTTGTACGGCTTGAAACAGGCGCCAAGGTGTTGGTACAAGCAATTTGATTCTTTCATTATGAGTTTGGATTTTGATAGGCTTGAAGCCGATCATTGTGCATATTTCTGCGATTATAATGACGGGAGCTTCTATATTTTGTTATTATATGTCGACGACATGGTGGTCGTCGAAAATAACAAGGGCTGGATATCTATCTTGAAGACTCAGTTAGCCGACGAGTTCGATATGAAAGACTTAGGAACTGTGAATCAAATACTCAGGATGAAGGTACTACGGGAGAGAAAGAATAAGAAAGTTTGGCTTTCACAGAAGAGTTATGTGGAGAAGGTTCTGCGGCGCTTCAACTTACAGAACGCAAAGCCAATTTCTACCCTATTTTTTATTCATTTAAAATTGTCGGCCGAGCAATCACCGGGTAAGAAAGCAGAAAAGGCCGACATGGCTCGGGTACCATATTCATCGGCAGTAGGGAGCCTTATATTTGCCATGGTGTGCACGAGACCCGACATTGCTCAAGGAGTGGGAGCAGTGAGTCGATATATGGCGAATCCAGGTTGTGAACATTGGAATGCAGTGAAGTGGATTCTCAGATATTTGAGAGGTACTGCGGATTTCTCACTCTGTTATGGTTCTGCGGGTTTGGAGTGCGTCGGATATGTGGATACAGATTTCGTAGGAGATAAAGACAAAAGAAAGTCTACAACGGGTTATGTTTACTCCATGAGCGGTGGTGCTATTAGCTGGGAGTCGAAGCTTCAGTCAGTAGTCGCTTTGTCGACGACGGAGGCAGAGTATATAGCAGTGACACATGCTTGTAAGGAGGCTATCTGGCTAAAAAGACTTTCAGGAGAATTGAAAGTGAAGCAAGATGTGGTGGGAGTGAATTGTGATAGTCAAAATGCAATACACTTGGCGAAGAATCCGGCATTTCACTCTCGGATGAAACACATTGATATTCATTATCACTTCGTGAGAGATGTGGTAGATGAGGGTTTTATCTCATTGTTGAAAATTCACACATGTGCGAATCCAACGGATATTTTAACGAAACCAGTGACTCAAGAGAAGTTCAATTGGAGCATGACTTCTCTCGGTCTTGGAGCTACGTGAGGAGAGTGGGAATTTGGCAATATCTTCAATTTTGTATTTTATGAAATTCGACACATGTTTTTTAAGTGAGAGAATTGTTCGATTATGTAAAACCATGTTTCGAGTCGATATCACGATATTCAACTTCGCGACGGATTGAATATGTTGGATTTGATCCTAATTTGATCCAATCTTGTTCCTAAAGATTAGTGATGATTTATGAATATTTTAAAGAGAATTCTTAAGAGAATATCGACGACGACTAGATGTGAATTGGAAACTCGGATGGACGGTGGAGATCGTTTCCTATTAGAATTAGGTTTTTAGAGTTACATTAACTCTTGTGATTCATCTTTTAATTTTTAAAGCTTCATTGAAAAAAATCCTAATCGAGAGGAAAAACGTGGAGAGCCTCCGTGAGAGAGTTTCTTGTAATCCAATTTTACTTCTTATACTCTTGTGTCATGGATTAATTGAAGAATGCATTGAGGTGGTCTTGCCCGTGGACGTAGGTCGACACATTGTTGGCTGAACCACGTAAATCTTGTGTCATTATATTATCTTATTCGTTTTATTTGCCTAATTATTCTCGTGCTTGTTTTCTACGATCGTTCTCGTTTACTTTCATCTACGAAAGATTCTGTTTCCGCTGCGCTCGTGTGCTGTGTGGGTTGAGATGTGCTCGGTAACTCCACGGCCGATCCCCCTTTCAATTAGGATTCAACTACAAATCTAATCAAATCCTAATAGTTAACTATAGAGAAATCCAAACTCACTACAACAAAATTATGCTATAGCGACACTTTTAAGTGTTTCTAAAATCTAAAAAAAGTGTTGCTGGCAAAAATACCAACACTTATGGTTAGTGTTGCTATATGTGCCGTCGTTAGGGTGTATAGCGACACATTTTTGTAATGTGTCCCAAAAATATGCCCCTATAATCTAATTTTAGATATAGATGGAATATAGATAGGACACTTATACAAAAATGTCACAAACATGTGTCCATATAATCTAATTTTGTTGTAGTGACTAATGCTAACCAAACCCAACATCAGTTAGCATTTATTAGCAGCATAAGAATTATCCTAAAATACAAAGTCTAACGGAGAGGTTAAAAAAAAAAAATATATATATATATATATATATATATATATATATATATATATATATATATAGTGTAGAAAGTGAAAACAACAAGTTACAGTGCAGAAAAATATAATTAAATTAACCTAGAAACAATCCCAAACAAGGTTTCCATCCTATCTTTATTTTTATTCATGAAAAAAGAAGTTTTAATTTTTTATATTTTAAAATTTTATAATATTATCTGTAAAATATGGGAGCTATTCAATTAGTAATTTTGTACGAGAAAAAAATAATAATTAAATTATTAGATAAATTTGAGGAGTTTAAGTTGCCAAAATAATAAAAAACTATAGAAAACGTGTAAAATATAAAATATAAAAAAAATAAAAAAATCATTTCTTTGGAAGCTGGAACTTGAAGAAACAAATTAAAAGAGTTAATATAGAAGACAACCTGAATCCATGGTATCAATGGGTTGAACTTTTTGAGCGGAAACAAGGATAAGAAGTAGAAGAAGTAGAAGAAGGACATGTCTCTTCGTATTCCCCATGAGTATACTCACAGTCATCATTCCTACGACAACCCACCCTCTTCTTCTTGATTCCCTACCTGTCTTTTCCTCTCATCGCCATCTCTCTCTCTCTCTCTCTCTCTTCTTCGCTCGCTCAATCCACGGTTGTCAAAAAGTGGCAATCAAAGGTTTGTCTCACCACTCTTTTATGCTCTTTTCCCCCACATGTTGCGTGGGAATATTGATTAGACGTATCTGGTAAAATAAGAAAAAATAAAATGAATAGGCGTGGTCCACCACATCATCCTCTGTGAACCGCTTGGCTCTGTATGTATTTGTATTTTTTTACTTTTTTTTATTTTTTATTTTTTTTAGTGATCTCCTTGGCAAACAACTAAGCTTAAAATGGATCGAATAAAATAAAAAGTTATGTTCGAATATATGAACATTTTATTAAGTATATATTTTTAATTTTAAATTTATTTGGATGTTAGAATAAAGAGAAAATTTAAAATGTCACCTTCAAATATTATAAAATATTGTGAATATTCCTTCAAAATTTTTAATATTATTTTGCTCCTATAAATTAGTGGACTATATCAAAAAAAAAAAAAAAAAAAAAAAAAAAAAAAAAAAAAAAAAACCTCCATCATGCTGATTATAAATTTTGAACTAATTTTGAAAACTATCTATAATCATAAATAAGTTTTCTGAATATCAAAAATTATTTTAAGTGGCGAAATCAACCTAAGCTATCACATTTAATTTTTACCAATCAAATATCAAAAATTAAATTTTTCACAAAAATATTTAAATTTTGGCATCAAAATATTCCTTGCTATATTGCTGGCATGCATTATTTACTATTTTTTTATTTGGATGTATAAATATTTTGTTAGATATAGTTTTATAATTTATTTGAGAAATATATATATTTTGTAGATAAAAAAATAATTAAATATTCAGAAGAATTAAATAATTTTTTTTAAATAAAATAAATTAACTCGTAGGAAAAATAAGTTATCCAATCAAATTATAAATATCAAAATCTTTCAAAAAAAATTAAAATTAAATTTTTTCTTACTATCACAACTAAATAATTTTATATAAAATAAATTATTATTGAATAATTTATTGCGAACACTACAACGAGGGGCCTAAATGTGTTAAAATGATGAATTATGGGCCGAGATGATTAACTATCGCAGTTCAAAAGTTTTAGTAGAAGCATATATGCATTAAATTTTTCGCAGGCTATTCGTAATAAATGAGAGAAATTATTTCATGTGAAGTGATTTTGATGTATTTAGACTGCGTTTGATAACGAAATAATATTTTAAAAAATAAATATTTTTATTTTTATAATAATTTATTAATCTAAAATATAGAAAATTTTTAAAAAATATATATTTAACTTGATATTTTTTATTTTTTAAAAATTAAATAAAATTTTGTTGGATAATTTTATAATGAAAAACAAAGAATAGCATAAATATATCACAAGGCTTGTTTGTTCTCCGCTCCCACGACTAGTATTCTCATGTTTAAATACTACTACAAGTTGTCGCCCCTCTCCCTCCGCTCCCTCCGCTCCCTCGAACCAGGAAAGGCCCTCATTTTCTCCTACTACTCATCAGCTACTTCATCTATACCAATCGATTCTCTTCAATTGCAACCACGCCGACCGCAACACACAACAGTTCCAACTCCCCCACCCCGAACCCTAGAAACCCACTTCTTCCCATCTCCCTCGATCCCCGATCCTTCGTCTCCGCCCTCGTGCAATGCCGAACCGTCGCACACGTCCAACAAGTCCACGCCCTGGCGGTCTCCACCGCCATGATCGAAAACCTCGGCGTCGCAAACAAATTGGTGTACATATATGCCCAGCACAAAGCTTTGTCCGACGCCCACGCGCTCTTCTCCCGCATGGTCGAGCGGGACAATGTATCGTGGAGTGTGATGATCGGTGGGTTTGCGAAGACGGGAGATTTCGGTGGCTGTTTGGGGATTTTCAAGGAGTTTCTTCGATCCGGCTCTCGGATCGATAACTTCACTCTGCCCTTTGCTTTGCGGGCCTGTCGGGATTTGAAGTCGATTCGATGGGGCATGGAAATCCACCATCTTGCTTACAAGTCCGGGCTTCATTCCGATGTTTTTGTATCTGCGGCCGTAGTTGATATGTACGCCAAATGCGGGTGCATCGAAGATGCTCGGAAGGTGTTTGATAGAATGCCTCAGAGGGACACGGTGGCTTGGACGGTCCTGATTGCTGGGTACGCGGAGTGTGGGAATCCTGAAGAGTCGTTGATCTTGTTTGATAAGATGGACGAGGAAGGAATTGCACCGGATAAGGTCACCATGGTGGCAGCTCTGTTCGCATGTGCGAAGCTGGGAGCTATGCATAGGGCGAAGTTAATCCATGATTATATATCAAGAATGAAATTTTCATTGAATGTGTTCTTGGGAACAGCGATGATTGATATGTATGCCAAGTGCGGAAGTGTCGATGTTGCCCGTGAAGTATTCGATCAAATGCGTGAGAGAAATGTCATCACATGGAGCTCAATGATATCGGCCTATGGAATTCACGGCCGTGGCAAGGAGGCTCTTGAGCTGTTCACTAAGATGTTGCAATCTAGTGTTCAGCCAAACGAAATTACCTTCGTGTCCTTATTATCAGCTTGCAGTCATGCGGGCTTAGTCGATGAGGGCCGGAAATATTTTCATATGATGAAGAGGGATTATTTGATCGAACCTGATGTCAAACACTACACTTGCATGCTCGATCTTCTTGGCCGAGCTGGTAAACTTGCTGAGGCATTGGAACTGACCCACAAAATGGAAGTAGAGAAAGACGAAGGAATTTGGGGTGCATTACTGGGTGCTTGTAGGATCCATGGGAATATAGAATTAGCAGAAAACGCTGCTCAAAGCCTTCTTCGGCTTGGCCCGAGAAATCCGGGGTATTATGTTTTGCTTTCAAATATATATGCCAATGCAGGCAGATGGGAAGATGTCGCCAATGTGAGGGAGCAGATGAATGATAGGACATTGAAAAAAATTCCTGGATGGACAGTTATTGAGATCAATGATAGAAATTATAAATTCAAAGTTGGTGATAAAACCCACCCACAATCGAAGGAGATATACGATATGTTAAAGACTCTTAGAGAGAAGTTAGAGTTGGCTGGATATCTTCCTGATACAAATTTTGTCCTTCATGATGTGGATGAGGAACTCAAAGCAGAGTTCTTATACTCTCACAGTGAGAAGCTGGCGATCGCATTCGGTTTGATTGCTACAGCAGAGGGGAGTACGATAAGAATAATTAAGAATCTTCGAGTTTGTGGTGATTGCCACACATTTACTAAGATGGTTTCGGCAATCGTGCAGAGGGAGATTGTTGTCCGAGATGCAAATAGGTTTCATCACTTTGTAGATGGCTCTTGCTCTTGTCGAGACTACTGGTGATAAATGGGATTTGCTAAGGTCTTTTTCAGTCCTCTCCTATCTGTATTGCCATATGAATCCAGATGACATTTTCATGGTTAATTACGGTTTTAATCGCTTAAGTTTGACCTTAGAGTTGAAATTCAATTCTATCATCGTAGTTTCAGCCCTAACAATTTGGTCTCTTATTAAGTAATGCTCTCAACGTTCAAGTCCTATCAGTCAATCATCTGGAAAAGGTTCCACGTTAGCACAGTCATCAAACTTTATATTTTTGAAATTGAAACTTTTTGGCCAAAATTGAAAATTTGGTCATACTTCATGGACTATATTGCTAGTTTTGGAACCGAAGATGAAATTAAAAACAAGCCAAATGAAGGGCCAGTGTCATGCCCCGGGTTACCGCGGATGTCCGGACATGTCCACGGATTTGTTACCGCGGATGTCCAGACACGTCCACGGATTTATTACGGCGGATGTCTGGACACGTCCACTAATTCCCTAAAAATAGGGATAGCTCTGCACGCACGAAACGTTTATTAAACTTGTTAAAGCAATTTTAGAGACTACAACTAATAGATACCAGAGAGGAAATATAAAACAAATCATGAACTCATACTGTATATACATCAGATCCAAAATATATATCAACTTTTTAGATAACAAGAAATAAACACCATAAAATTGGCCTAGCCAGTCCTAGAATGTACAGTAAGCTCTGTCCAAAAATCAGCCTCTATATGGAGTCCTCCACTAGTACAACAAACTTGGGTAGGAGATGTTATCTATTTCGCGATTGCTTTAACTCGATCAGAAGCAGCAAAACATTATTATAAATATAATCCCAAGTGGATACCGTCACCGATGATAACGATCTACTTACTAGATCTACTAGAGTTATAATTAGAAATCAACTGTACAACATAATCCATATATATAAAAGCTGGAAAAAAATTTAAAAAATCTATAACTATTATGTTTCTATGTTTTTAATACCCAAAATAGAAACTGATGAATGTAATGCATCAACTATCAACAGGGTGCTCACAAGCATAACTGAATCTCACTGGCCGACCCAAGAGTCCGATCAAGCCTGCGTCTTCCTACTGCCACGGCACCACTTTAGCATCTGGTCCGTTAATTTGTAGGTCGCCCTACTACGGTTGCTGCAACATCAATATTAAAATTAGACTGCGAAGCGACACTCGAAAAATATAACCTCATTAAATATATAATATATTTCTTTCAAACTTAATATGACTCAGGTACTTAATGCAAATAATCATTCAAATCATAAAATGATAATATCCACGTACTCTTGGCACAACCCAGTATATTAATAGCCTGTCTAGAACCGTCGTGTCATATCACCCCACGGCAAAATAAATTTTTAATCAGTTTATCAACTAACACCACCCAAAAACTTGGGCATAAAAGTCATCTTACTCTATCATAATGATCACCGCCACTGACCGACCATAGCATCCAAGAATCAGATACTACTAGTGAAAGGATCCAATTCATTTTCTTGGATGGATTAATCGACATAGAGTAGGTTTACTATATGTTCCAACAATTTCATAGTTAATTAATGTACTCAGCAACATGCTGCTTATCACAGGAATAATAAATAATAAAAAAATAAGGATTACAAGTTTCATGCTGCCCTGTCAAACTATACTATCACAATTATAGTATAAGAATTAATAACTATCAGCTTAGCATGTACGGAGACAGCAGACATAGTGAGTAATTCATCATATTCAATACATTAACCCGGCCACCTGAAATCTGTTATGGTATAAATTAACGGATTTCGTAAAGTTATTAAAGTCTTGAAGGTTGAAAATAAAGACGGGAAGAAAAAGGCTAACAGACTAAAGTTTAAAAATATTTGAAGATACAAAAATAGAATTCACAACACCCAAATATGATTAAACAAAGTTAATGATGATTTATTTATAATTCAAGTACTTAGACATTTTTAGAATAGATTATGATTGAATAAAAATTAAAATTGCACACTTCAAGTATTCAGAGTCCGAACCTATGAAAAAAAGTCCGAACCTCGAAGGTTGTTTGGCATTTCCGCTGCTGAAGGTTCGGACTTTTGGAAAAAAGTTCGGACCCCGAATGTTGAAAATCTTTGTACACAGAGAAAGTCCAAACCCTTGAGAAAAGGTCGAACCCTGAACCTCTTTCCAACGTTCACGCAAGAAAAGTTCGGACTGTGAAGGAAGAGTCTGGACCTTGAAGTTATTGTGCAACTTCAAAATCCGAACCCTGTCATGAAGGTCCAGACCTTGACCGTGGGATAACTTTTCTTTTATGCAGTTTATTATTCTAACTATTTCTAAATCTATAAATAAACACCAGAGGTGCTTATGAACTTATTGAAGAAGAGAGAAACACTTTCTAATTCTTACATTCTTCTTTTAATTTCTTGATTGTCTTTTTCGATCAAGAGTAATTCGTCAATTTGATTTATTAGATTTTAACTCATTATTTCTTTTAAGAATCAAATTGATGAATTGTGATGCATCGACTTTCGTTAAAGTAGCAAAGTGCAACTAAGTCATCTTGGATATATTTAAAAATATGATTAAAATGAATTAGAGCAAATTTGGCTCGAAACAAAATGCATTTGGACCTAAGTTGAGTCGGAAAACAGACGAAAAAAACTCAAACTGGAGTTCTGAGCACTTTCGGGCGCCCTAAACAGGGTGCGGGCACCCGAAGCTATAATAGCGGGCGCTGACGCGGGCGCCCTGTCTGTACTTTCGGACTCCCAACCTGCGAGCTAGAAATTGGTGCGGGCTTTCGGATGCTCGGGGTGTCCTGCGGGCGCCCAAATCAATAGTAATGGGCGCATGTGAGAGATCCCTAGAGGCTGCGCGGGACTGTAGCCATGACGTTTCGGACGCCCGGGACAGGGTCGTGGGCGCCCAGATCACGCGGAGATGGACATGGATAGGCGAGGAAATGAGGATTTTTATAGGGACAAAAGGATTATTTTAACAGCCTCTGTCACAACCACCAACCCCTGACCAAAACTCTCTCTCCCTCACAATTCTCATTCTCTCTTTCTCTCTCCCTGCGTGTTGTCCAGAGAAGGAGATGCAATAGCAATAGAAGGGGAGGAGGAATAGTAGCAGCTGGGAACCCTATTCCTTAGGGTTTTGATCTTCAAGATAGCTTGGAAAAGTTAGAGAGGATCTTAAGGAAGGCTTTAAAAAGAAGAAGCAACTCTTTTCTCCATCTCTTTTGCTTGGGAGCTTGAGAAGGTATGTGAGAAAAATTAGGATTAGTTTTAGGGTTTATGTGTTTTGTTGGTTTTAAAACAGATAAAATAATCTCTTATGAGTTTCTATTCCATTTTTAGGGAAGTTCTTTATGATTCAAGTGATCAAGCCACCTCTCTCGCAAGAGTGCGTCAAAGGTGGGAGATTTCACCGAAAAGAGTGATTTTAATTCTTTTTCTTTGCTTTCTTTAATCTAGAAGTATGTTACTAAAAGTAGATGTATAGAGAATACATGAGTATTGAGTAAATTAGGGTTTAGCCCTAAATAGTATGTGCAAAATAAAATCTAGTGATAGGTTGGACATATGTGACATAAACCTAGGAGAAAATTTAGGTTAAAAATGAGTGGCATTGAACTTAGGGATAAATCTAAGCTGAAAAATGGTAGTCTCAATATAGAGTAAATGAACTCTAGGTTAGAATGGCATGTTATAAGATTGGTGACCTTTGGGGACTATGGACGTAGTGTACCGACTTTCGCTAAAGTTGCAAAGTGTGGATAAGACACCCTTAGCATGTTTAAAATGCAATTAATTAAGACTGAGTTGGCTTGAAGCAAAAGATGAGTTGGAGAGCGAGCTTGGAAAGACAAAATCTACAAAATTTCAAATTGTTGTATAGAGTTATGGTACCTCATGGCACATACCGAAACCCTATTGAAGGCTGGAAAATCCAGCTCTCAGATTATGAGGAATCAGGGGAGATGTACCGGAACCAGAGTTCGCATACCGGTACCCGAGCCCACATACTGGTACCTCAACCCATGTACCGGTACCTTGCGCTGTTGACAGCACGTGCAGAATGGCTTAACCATGGTTAATTTGGGGGTTTAGGTGGGGTTAACCCAGCTTAAAATACTCTCCCTCACAGCCAAACACCATTACCAACCTCTCTTTCTCATTTTCCTCTTCGCTTTCTCTCTCTAGAAACTTGGGAGAGGAAACCCTAGTTTGGAAGATTGAAGGGATTGATCTCTTGGGAGGCAAGAAACTTGAAGGAGGCTTCCAAAAGAGATTCTTAGAGGTGGAAGGAGTCTTCTTCTTCACGTTTTTGGAGCAAGAACAAGAGGTAAGTTTTTAGAGTTTTGGTATTTTTGGATTTTTATGAATTTAAAAGAGATGAAATGATCTCTTATGGGTGCTTATCCCATTTTTAGAAAATTTTGTGGTGATTTGAAAGATCAAGCCACCTTCCCTTCAAAAGAGTATTCAAGGTGGGAGATTTTGCCGAAAAATGTGATCTCTACTCTTTTTCTTTGCTTTTTAAATATAGAAACATGATAGTAAGAGTAGATGTGTAGAGAACGCATGACTATTGAGTAAGTTAGGGATTAACCCTAAGATGTATATGTAAATAAAACCTAGTTGTAGGTTGTTTTTGCATGGAATTATGTGGTTTATGGATTTAGGGAAAAACCTAGGTCAAAAGGTAAAATGTGTGGCATGAAACCTAGGAAAAAAATCTAAGTTAAAATGAGTGGCATTTAACTTAGAAAAAACCTAATGAGGAAATGTAGAGTTTCAACGTAGAGTCATCGAACTCTAAGGTTAGAGTGATATGTCGATGTCGGTTGTTCTTGGTGATAATTAGTGACCATAGAGTATTGAACTTAGGGTGAATGTGCAAAATTGAGTAAATAAGAAAACTCTAATCTAAATTGTTGTCCTTGAGGCATCTTGGCTATCCTAGAGTTAATATTCTAGGGTAAAAGGTAAAAGTAAAAGAGAATGCAAATGGCACTGTTGAGGTCAAAATTTTCACCACCTAAGGAAGTGACATGTGGCATATACCATCGGCTAAGGATGTCAGCCGATAGGAGTTTGAGTTGACAAAGGAAGACCCATTCGTTGACCAAGATCAATTTCAGCCGAAGGCAAAGGGGCTGCCTCAATCGAATGACGGAAGACGCGAGGTCAGGGTCAACGATCTCGGCTGCTCGAGCCGCAAAAGGAAAGACCCTGATAGGAAAGAGTACGAGATTTGGGTGCGAATTTCGTAACTGACCCCGAAATGGCAAGCGGCGCCCAGCATTGGAAAGCGCCGAAGATCACGCTTCGGGGTGTCGATCAGGGGATGAACCTGGACGAAAAACTACTACCATCCTTTGAGGAGAATCGACTCAAAAGGAAGTAGTTGAGAAATTTATTATGATTCCCCTTAAATCACGCCGATTACTAAAATCGGCGGTTATACACATAGTTCGTAAATGTATAAATAATCAAACCATCGAAAAAAAATGGGTCCTACAACATAGCAATCCAGGACCCCCCCTGCTTTTTCATATCCTTCATATCTGTATTTACTATTTTCCTAGATAACCTTTACTGTATTTTTTAGGAATAGATTAACTTGTAATCGGCTATCTGTTATTCTTGTAACCCCAATCCAATAAATACAAATTTCTAATCGGCTTCTTAGCCGTGTCAAATCTTTGTCTCCACATCCCGGTTCGGCTATTCAAGACCAAGCTCTCTCTACCTCCACTTCCCGATTCAGCTAGTCTAAGTCGGACGGCTGCGAGAGTTTGATTGAGAAGAACCCAGGCGAGCGAATCCCTCCTCGGTCCGATCGCTTGATACTTTTGGCACGCAGCGCATTCACATCTCGAGTGTCACCGCACGGGGCCGATCGATGACCGAGCCGGTCAACGGTCGGCGCGACATTTTCAGCCCCACCAACTTTCTCGGCACGCCCGATGAGACTCTTAGATAAACTCTTACTATTCCTACTGATAAAAATGTCATAAGTCAGTAGGTGGTGGGCTCAACAGAAGCTGACCCTAGTAAAGGCACTCGGGCAGATGACCCGAGTGTTAGAATCTTTCGAGAGAATGCAATTGTCTCTCTACAGTGCAACCACAGGGAATTGTACCGTTGGCAGCTACTTATCAAGCGGTGTAGCCACTGGGGTCAGTGCAGCCGCAAGCAGTCCCGTATCAGACGGGAGTAAGGTCGATGCAATCAAACCCAATGACGTAGGCAATACAGACGCAAAGAGTTGTGCAGCCGATGGCATTCTTCTAGACGGCTCAGCCGTTGGGGGCAGTTCAGCCGCAAGCGACTCAATACCAAGCAGGATATAGGCCGATGGGTCAAAACATCGACCATCAGCAAGAAACTCCTTGGAGCTTGCATGCTCCATCCACCCTGCCACAGCCATTGCCGACGCAATCTATCCTGTTGGCGTCGGCAATGACGGCAGCACAACCGCAAAGAGTTGTGCAGCCAATGGCATCCTTCCAAATGGCTCAGCTGTTGCGGGCAGTACAGCTGCAAATATCTGAATTCAGTGGAGGAACTCCACGATTAATTGCATAACAAGCAATGGACCTCAAATCACAAAAATACTCATTTAAATTTCTTAAAATGTCAATTCAAGATTAATTACTTCTACCATAAATAACAAAAATAATCATTAAAAAAAAATCAAAATAAATGATCCAAAATGTCACAGAGAATAAAATGGTTAAGGGATCTACTTTCAAAATGACATATAGTTGGGATCTACGTACATTTTTACAAAAAAAAAAAAAAAAAAAAAAAAAAAAAAAAAAAAAAAAAAAAAAAAAGAAAGAAAAATAATAACAACAACAACAACACAATATAATCTACAAAAAAATTATACTACATAGAATAGATCAATATAGAAAGTGCAAAATGCAGAGATTCATGAGGTGAATATTATAAATGAATTTTTCCTACCAAAACATCACAGAAGCAGTGGCAAAGAGGGATTACGAAGGTCGGCGAACGATCCCTCCCAATGAAGCGATCGCGTGCGAGGTCGAAGGGATGCAGATAAGTCGAAAACCCTAGAAAAGGGAGGAGGAGAGGAAACCCAAGAAGATCTAGAGGATGAGTCGGTGGAGACAGAGTGGGAGAGCGAGAGAGGGAAATGGGGTGGCGTGGGTTTGAAGGAGACGGAGTGGGAGAGGGAGAGAGGGAAATGGGGTGGCGTGGGTTTGAAGGAGACGGAGTGGGAGAGGGAGAGAGGGAAATAGGGTGGCGTGGGTTTGGGTCTGTGTGTGGAAGAGGGAGAGAGGCAAAGAGAAAAGAGAAAGAGAAAGAGATGGTTAGTTTTGGGCTAGCCCAGAAAGAGAGCGTATGAATATATAGTTTGGGCTACTATATTGGGCCGGCCCAACTCGAAAATCCACTAAATAAATGCCACCTTTCAACTAATTTTGTGGAGACCTGTATCTTTTTGGAGCGGTTTGTTGCTGGACCTTTGGCTTGACAACACCTTGTTAGTGTGTTGAAGTCATTGGCACGTAAAACGGACGCGAAAAATGAATCTAGCATGAAAAACTGCGAAGAATACATTTTTTTTTTCGTGTATTTTTGATGTGAGGGTTCGGACCCTCTAAGTGAAGGTCCGGACCTCTGCATGCACCTGGTCCAGGAACAGTGGCGCATTGTGGGCGCACGAGGGGATGCGCCGGAGGAGGCCAGCGCGGGCCGCGTGGCGCGAGAGCCTGCAGCCGCGCGTCACCTCAGCGCGACGCGTGTCGCGCTGCGGGTAGACCCCGCGCTGGGGTGACGCGGCTGTTGGGCGTCGCGTGTCCCATGCGCGGCGGGGCGG
Source organism: Tillandsia fasciculata (assembly GCA_029168755.2). Classification (NCBI taxonomy): domain Eukaryota; kingdom Viridiplantae; phylum Streptophyta; class Magnoliopsida; order Poales; family Bromeliaceae; genus Tillandsia; species Tillandsia fasciculata. The sequence goes on from CM054942.1 coordinate 19,750,243, forward strand.
GCTACTGTTGATCCGGATCCGGATCCGGATCCGTTAAGAGGGGAGGAATTGGTGATGTTTGATGGTAATTTGAACCTTTGGAGCAATTTTGGCACAGTTTAAGGGCTATAAAGTGGACTCTAATGACTGGAATTTACTCTTTTAGCTGTCCTTAACAAATCCCAGCTGAAGGGAGAGGTCCTATTTTCTTAATTCATCTTCTACCTCCATCCAAAGCGACCATTGTTGAAGCTCGAAGCTTGTTAGATGTGTTTCCACTTCGTCGACTTTTCTTCAAAAGCTTTCCCAGAGCTGCAGGAATGGAATTTCAAGGTGATTTTTGCAGGAAATTTTTTAGCACCTCGAGCTCTACAATTTTGGTATTTGAAGGGAAGCCTAGTTTTGACTCTAGACCAATTAATTTTCGTGATCTTTGAGACTCTTATTCACAGCATGAGATTTTGGGCAGTGCTTAGTGTTTTTCCTTCCCTGGACAGTACAAGAGGAGTTTTGAGCTATTTCTTAGAGGGAACTTTTCCGTATTCGCAACTCTACAACTTCCATATTTTCAAGAAACTCTAATTTGGACTCCAAGTTAGATAAATTAAGTCATCTTTGGGATATTTGTGCACAACCTGAAGTTTTGAGCAACACTCAATGCTTTCTTTCCTCTGGACAGTGGGATTGGAGTTTCGAGTTAATTTTTGTGGTAGAATCTTCAGGACTTGAAGATATACAACTTTGGTATTGAAGAGAGAAGCTAATTCCTGCAGTTAATAAGGTATGTATGCCTATTTTTGAGCCCTTGTGTATAGTTTTCAGTTTTGGACAGATTGGAGTAATGATGGAATTTCTCTTTCTTCCCTTTATGGAATGGATAATTTCAAGTTGGGAGATCTTCTAGGCTCCAAGAGGAACATTTTGAAACCTTAATCTCAAAATTTGGATGATAATTGATATACCATCTTTAACCTTCTTCTCAGACTTAGTGTTGCTGAAATCTGCATGCTTAATTAGAACACCTTGTTATGCTAATTGAATATTGGAATTAAGGTTGTGGTTAATTATGGTGCTATGACTAATCCATGTGGTGGAATGCAACCTCAGAAGCATGATGAACAATTCCTCTTTTGGTTTCAACTGGTAATTATATTTAAATTGGGATGTATAGCAAGTTGAATTTCAGCTTAAGGTTTTATGTTGGAATTTTGGAAAGCATTGATACATTCTTATTATGAGCCTATTTGAAGGAGTTAAATTTAGATTTTTATGAACCTCTTGGTGTTTCTAAATTATTTGAGAACCTAAGAAGAAATTTTGGGCTGTGGTATTGGAGTTTATTAAAGTATATAAAGCAGATTTTGAGTTCATCCACTATCGGTTCGAGTTGCTAAAATTCTGGGCAACTAGTAATGTTTTTGCTATAACTTTCTATCCGGCAGGAGTATTGAGGTGTTTTCAGCTTTGTTGGAAAGATATCGACCAGAGGTTTGTGGTTGCCAAAAATCATACCAATCGGATTCCAGATTTGCAAGCTAACAGGTATAGGTTATTGAGCTTATCGAAATTACGGCCTACAAGTCGACTCAACCAAAAGTGCAACATTGTATGGTTATGATGCTTACTATCTATATTTGGGTTAATCATGCTTAAATTCAAGTTTCATGTTGAGAACTATATTGATCATGTGTGAGAACTATTTCTTGATTATTTGGACATATAGATAGGTCACACTCTTTTATTTATGCTATACTATTCATGTTAGAATCAAACTTAGGAGAAAACCTTTTTTTTTCTCTTATGCTATTATAGCTCGGGTTAGAGAGTAAGGATGGGGATAATATATAGCTATGTTATCGAGTCGGATGGGGTAGCACCAGATTATTGACTCGGAATTTGGTTCGACAACCGCAGATTGTAGGCGGTTGGGCCGATTAGTGTTATGCATTAGTTGCGCCGGGATTGCATTGTGGATAGAGAGAGTTTCCACCTTGAGCATAGTGTCGACTTTTCCCTGCTTGATTGAGATACTCGACTGGGTTACTTATTTACTCGAGTGGGTCGCTCCTCTCGAGTGCCACTCCGGAGTAGGCGAGACCGGGTTTTATATAGGTCTATGAGATTGATATTCCAATAGACATGACCGAGTTTTATACAGGTCCGAGACCGGATTTTATACAGGTCTATGATTTTGATATTGGCGCAAGCAAGACCGGGTTTTATACAGGTCCTTTTGATTATATCTTGGCAGTTTTCTTTCAGTGATGCATACATACATGTACTTGATATCGTCCATTTGGCATTGGGCATAGTAGTGTAGTTTTATTCCAGTTACCACTTTCATACTTATTATCATCTCCTACTTTATCTTTTTGGTAGACTCGGTGGGTAGGTCGGAGGTTCGATAATTTACCTACTGAGGCCTACTTATTTAGTAGTTCTCACACCAATTGTTGCTCCTCAGAGACTTCTTCAGCAGCCGCAACACGGGCAAATCGTGGCAAGGGTGTCGTAGATAGCTAGAGCTTCTCCCTGACTACTACTAGAGATGGACCAGTTGTACTTTTTATTTTTAGTTTTATTAGACACTCAGACAACTATATATATTGGTCTGGCTAGAGCCAGTTGTCTGTATTTACGTTATTTTGGTAGATGTGTTTTGTATCAGAGTTGTATGTTGGGTATTGTAATTATGGTGTCCCCGTATCCCCGTGCGACTTGACTGGGTGGTCGACGGTGAGAAAAGACTTATTTTTGGTATCTCGAGCCCGTTGTGCGTCAAACGGACGCCAAAAATGGACTCAGCGCGCGAAAACGTTGAAAATCGGCTATTTTCGGGCAAAATGGGCCTAACTGGCCGCTCGGGTGGGCCGGTCCACGGCCCACTTGGCGTGCACCGGGAACAACGAGGGCCGTGGCGAGGATACGTGGCAAGCGCTGAGTAGTCGGGCGGCGGCGCGGGAGTCGAGGCGCTGCACGCGCCTGGCGCGGCTCACCGTTGACCGCGCCATGGTGCGTGGCACGCGCCCGTTGGCGGGCGCATGGACCCGGTGGCCCGGCACCGTGCACCGCGCCGTGAACCCCGTGTGTACACGTGTCGCGCCTGGGTGAATCCGGGTGCGCACAGTGTGGAGCCGAGGGGTGGGTTCCGGACGCCCGATTCTTGTGCTCGAATCCGCAACCCCCTTTTTGTGGATTTGGGCTATAAATAGCCCATTTATGCCTTCTTTTGGGGTTCTTTCCGAGCCTCTCTTGAGCCCTTCTTCGACAAGAACCTTCCTCGGTGACTCTTCTTCGATTTTTGGGATCCCGGAGATTTTTTGGAAGACGTTTCATTAGCTTCCTCCTCGACATCGCGAGCTTCGACACGCCTTCGATACCGAGCTTTTCCGTCGACATTTCGTCCGTGGGCTCCCCTGGGCTGATCCGAGGAAGTTTTTGGCCGATTTCTGCAGCATCGTTTCCACGAGAGGTAGATCTTCGATTTCCATATTTACTGCTCCTCTCAGTTTTGGATTTTTATTGGGGTTTTCGGAGCACCTTTGAACCCCTTCAGTGCTGCAGGTTTTTCTGGACAGCGGAGCTTGTTTGATTTTTATCTCGGTGCTGGTTATCGGATTTCAGCCCGTGAGGACTTGATCGACATCTACGCTTCGCGAGGATCATAGCCATATTTTTATTGGAATTTTTGGAGATAATCTCAAAGGTGATATTTTGACTTCTTCTGGACTGATTTTTCACAGAGTTGGAATTTTGGGGATTTTGCTTACCGCGGTGTTTGGTCTGTATTTCAGCGGCCGGGAGGAGTTTTCTGGTGTTTTTGGGCTCGTTGGGATTGTGGAAACTTGAGGAGTATCCCCGTTCAGTGTTGACTTATTTGGACTTCGGATCGACGCGTGCTTTCAGGTGGGTTGTTTTCGTCTCCAAAATCGGTGGACGGTTCTCTAATTCTAAAAAATAGTGAGCATGCATGTTTGTGAGATGGGATAGAAAGCATACTTGTGAGAGATGATGTTTCCTGGTGTTGATATTGAGATCATGTTGGTTAATGTTCCCTATTTTACATTCAGTTAAATTTAATGTTATTATTGTAACCTTGACCTAGCACCCCGTCATATGTTGCATGTTTCAACCAGACTAGTAGAAAATCCCAACTTGGGCTAGTTTATTTATGCTTTAGACACTACCACACTTTTATTCATTTTTCCTGGACTTAGAGTGTTCCTCGCCCAGGTAGTGGGCCAAGTGGTCGGGTTATTGGGGGATGCATGTTACACTCGTGTCTGGGGGCCGAGTGGAGTCTGGTAGCTGTGGTTAGATCAGTACTAGTCCTGGGAGCCGTCTGAGTCGACGGTGGGTCTCAGCTGTCGAGTATTTCTAGCCAGTGAGTTAGAGATGTGATTTGGGTACTGTCGATCTTGTTGATCGTGGATTTGGATTATAGCCTGCATGAGCCATATTGAGCTCGACAGAGGTGCGCGGATACCTTCCTCGGTGGGGCCGCGCCCCTCGAGTGCCGCTCTGGAACTAGGCCTGTTGCTTTGCTATCGCGACTTGTCGACACAGTCCTTCTGGCTGGGCCTTCTTTTAGGCAGTCACGGATGCCCTACGTAAGTTCAGTCCTTTGTGGATGTAATGGCAGTAGGTGGGCGCAGGTATGACTAGACCCTTTGTGGCGGTCAGTGTGAGGACCCAAAATTCCCACGTAAGGATTACTTTTGAATCAATAGCTTCTGGAGGCTTATGTTGAATTTTGGAAATGTTTGTGCGCAATCTGGACCCAAGAATTAGACTCAGCGCGAAGTTTGGATTAAGATTAATTATCTGGATGTCTTCAAAAAATTTGAGAAATGGATTTTGGCAAAACGGACATCGTATTTGGATTCAGCGCGGAAAAATGATGGAAATCGGTTATTTGGTTGTATTTTTCGGAGTCCGGATGATCAAAAACGGGCAACCGGAAGTTTTGCGGGATTTTCGGGTGCATGAATAGGCTGTGGACCGGAGGTGCCACGTGGCGGCACCCCATTGGTCCGGTGTTGGGAGTGTGGTCCATCAGGCATGCTAGGCTGCCACATGGCTAGCCATGACGGGCAGCCGTACATCACGTGGGCTGGAGTGTGGGAGAGGGAGAGAGAGAGGATTGTTTTAATTATTTTTTTTCCTTTCTTCTTCTTCCTCCTCTTCTTTTTCTTCCTCCTTCTTCCTCCATGGACCGTGGATTGTTGGAGGGTTTTGTGCAGAGCATCACCAACGTTTCTTCTTCAAAATCATCATCTTGGGTGAGCCATTGGAGCTAGCTTGGTCATCTTCTTCTCCATGATGGAGCACAAGCACCATTGCTGAATTTTGGAGCTTCACTGTCACCTTTTAGTGCAAAAATTTCCCAGGCTTCGTTTCTTGGTATTTTGAGCTGAAATTTGGAGGGGATCTCCACGACAGGTAAATCTACAACTTTGATATTTAGTGTTCTACTTGGATCATGAGATGTCTTGGAGAATAATTGGGTTTTCTACAACCTTCACGCACAGATTTTTGTATTGGACACCTTGGAGTAATTTTGGATTTTCTCTCTCATACGAGCTCGGAATTAGGTGTTCTTTAGCTCGATCTTTATCTACTCTCGACAAGGAATCCATTGCCACCTTCTTAAATGTATTTGGAGCTCGTTTGGACTGGTAAAAATCCCAATCTTTCCAGCCCTGTAGTGCTGGTTTTTACAGAGCAGATTTTTGTTGGAATAGCATGTTTGTATGGTGGTATCTTTGAGTTCAGCATGTTTTTGGGGGATTTCTTTGTATGTATCTGTTAACAGGGTTAAGAGGAACATTTCTCATGTTGATACTTAAGTGTAATTCCGGCTAGATTAATTTCTAAAAATCTGCGAACATTATGCCGAAATTTTGGATGTTACCGTGTTGTTTCGGGTGTATCTTGGCCTACAGGTGTCGGAACGGGGCGTACAAACACTCGTTTTGGGGCTACTCGTCGCGGGGATCGCAACCGTGAATTTTTTGGAATTTTTGGAGCACTGTATACAGGTGAAAGTCCCCTTTTCCCTCTGCTGGTTTGTTGTGACAGCATGTGCAGTTTGGTGATGTTGACTTGTTGATTGTTGATTGTGTTGTTGGTTGGTGTGATGTTGTTTGGAGCCCAGGCTTGCGCGGCATGTACCGAGGATGCGGGTTCAGCTGATTATGTTAGCAGGTGGCCACGGTCTTCACCGACTTCAGCTTTGCCTGCGGAAAGCGTTTCAGGTGGGTGGTTGTTGCATACCTCAACTTCTGACTTGCTCACTAAGTTTATTAGAGAATTCCCCACTTGGACTATGTGATTGATTACCATGCATGATCGAATGAGATAATTGTGAGCCTAGCATGTGAGATTAATTTTGTGAGCATAGCATGTTGGAACATGATTGTTGGGATATTTTGATAGGGATAATTAACATGCCATGTTAGCACATAGATTTTATGAAGGTTGGTTAAATGGATTAATTGTTGGGACATTATGATATATCTATGTGCGGGTACCACTTTGGTGATTTATTATGGATCAGGGATTACTTACATGTGTAGTTGGCTGATGATTTTAGCATGATGGTTATATCTGTGTGGATTTATTATTTGATACACATGTGAAACTGTTATTTGATTTTCTCTCTTTCATCTTGCATGAAGACTCTTGCATGCTTGTATGGACATCTAGATAGGCCACTATTTATTGCTACACTATCATATTGGGATTTGACTTAGGAGAAACCATGATTGTTTTCTTTCTCCTTCTCATTTAGACTTTTGAGTCTTGTTGCTCGGGTTTGAGCAAGGGTACGGGATAGTGTAGCCGGGACCTTGGGGTCGGGGACAGGTTGTAATGTACCGAATTTTCGGCATATAAATAAATATAAATAAAGGTGGTATGAAATACTAGTGTTATGAGAGTTAGGAAAGTAAAGAATATGTGGACGCGAGTTGGGCCCAAATCGGGTTAAAATGGAGACATTTAAAAATTTATTTGAGAAAGGGGGCCCAGATTTTTAGTGAAAAATTTACAGTGTCAGAAAATTCCGAGAAAATTACGGGAGACCCGTAAATATGTTTTAAGACTACAGAAAAAGTTTCGCGTTGATCGGATACCCGATAGTGAAAACGGGCTCCGCCAACAGTGTCGAAAAATTCTGAAAAAAATTGGGGAGCTTCGTTACTATGTTTTAAGGTTACAGTAAAAATTTCGGGTTGGTAGGATATCCGGATTGCGAGAACGGGGTCCGCCAGCGATTCTGGATACAGCGAGGCTTTTGGTGGCCCAGAAATGGCCCAAACTGAAAATTTAAAATTTTCTGTGGTAAATTAAGCTGAAACGAAGTCGTCTGTCAAATTTGGACGGAAACGGACGAAAAATGGACAGAAAACGGGACGAAAATGGATTTTAACTTTAAGGGTAGGTGTTGGGATATTTTCTTTGGGTGCATTTAATGCACCCAACCACCCCCCATCCTCCCCTTTAATTAGCCTGTAGCTAATTAAACGCCACATTACCACCATTTCTTCTCTTGCAAAACAGAGTGAAAGAAAAGAAAAAAAGAAAGAAAGGGAGAATGAGAGAAAAGGAAGAAGAAGAAGAAGAGGAAGTTGATGTGGAGAGTGGTTCGTGTTGAGCATCCTGCTAGTGGCCTCGTGGAGCAAGCGGAGAGCGCGACCAACTTCCTCCTAGTTGTGGTAAGTGCAATTTTTTTTAAGTTGTAGAGAGAAGAAGCTTGGCTTTCTTTATGGCTTGAGTTTGTTGGGGCTTTTAGTTTTGAGCTGAGGTTGTGGGCGATGCGTGGTGTGGCCGCAGCCGAGGGCGCGCGGTTGGGCTGCGTCGGGTGCGCGGGCGCGCTTGTGCTCCCCGCGCAGCTGCGCGCCGCGCAGTGGGTGTTAGGCCACTGCGCAGCGCGCGGCTGGCCGCTGCGCAGCGCGCTTGGCCGCCGCGCAGCACAGCAGGGCGCCGCGCGGTAGACCCTGGTGCTGCGCGGCGCGGTTGTCGCGATGGCGGCAGCAGCTCCACGCGCAGCGACGCTTGCGCAGGAAGCTCCTCGCGTGGCTCGGAGCGTTTTTGTTGGCCGGGGGGCTTGTTTTTGGCGTCGGCGACCGCGCATTTTGCCGTGCTTTCCACTAATGTTGGTTTTTCACCTTGTTGCTCTCGCAGGTCATCAAGTGTGCCGCTTTCGGCGAGGTGCCGTGTGGAACCGGAGCATGTTCACGACACGAAATTTTTGCTTAGGATGGTCGGCTGAGTGTCTGAGTTTTGGAAGTGTGCTGGCTATGTATTTGGTGTTTTAAGTGAGTTATTAGTGGGAGCATGTAGAGAGTATGTGGATTTTTTTTAATGGGGTGTAATTGTGCAATTGTGGACAAGTGCACAATAATTTTAATTGTGTTGGGAGCTTATGAGTTGTGCTGTGAGATCCAGGTGGGTACTTTGTGAAGAGTGAATGTGTGTTGAGATTGTGGAATGTATAAAAGTATGTTTTATGAGAAGTGTGTATGAAGTGCTGGTGCTGTTGTTGGTTTTTGTAAAAAAAAAAATTCTATGTGAGCAGGGTGTGTGCTGGATGCTTGTGTGCATTGTGAGCTTAGTGTTGTGTTGAAGCTACCTGTGGAGTGTGGGGGTTTTAAGTAAATGGTGTATAGGTGGTTGAGGTTTATCGAGGCAAATATTCACACTTAAATTGAAGCTTGAATGTACTGTGGATTTTGTAGGTATTTATGGAAGCTTGTAATGGATCATTTGAGTGAATTGTTGCTACAGGTCGAAGGTGGACTTGGTGTATGGCAGGGGAGGTGTAACCCAAATGTGTGGTTGGATGAGTGTATTTATGGCTCTAAGGTGAATTGATGTTCAAGTCAACATGCTGTAGAACCTATGAGATGTTTGTGTGTGTGTATGCTTTTGGGACTGTAGAGGGTTGTGTGGATTTTGATAAGTTATGTTTTATGGGTTGTGGTTATGTGAACATTAATTAATTAAGTGATGTTGGAGCTTTAATTGTGCTGATGTTGTGGATGTATAGAGGCAATTTGTGTATGTGGACATTGATTATTGGTTTGCATTGGAGCTTCTTGTAGTGGGCTGTGGACTCGAATGTAGTAATGGTTGTATGTAGTATGTGCAGTTGCAACTTGAGAGAGAGTAGGTGGATTTGAATAATTGTGATGGTGCTATGAATGTGGGTTTTGTAATTTTGTTTGTGAGCATTTTGGGCTGAGTTGAGATGTGCTTTGGATGTATCTTATTGATGGTGTTTTTATGTGGGCTTAAGTGAAGGGTGGTTGTGAACTTTTGTTTATTAGTAAGCTGATGTAGAGGGGGATGTGTTGAATGTACTGTTGGGTTCTTTCTTTTGTTGTTGGAGCTACAGAGTTGGTTGGTATGTGTGTGTTTTTCCTTTGAGTTGTTAATTGGAGCTTAAAGAGTTTATGAGTTGAGTGAGCATTTGATGCTGCTTGTATGTTGAGGGAGTTTAGTAGGGTGTAAGTGGGTTGTGCAAATTAGATTAATGAGCATTTATTTTATGTGTGTGCAGGTTGAATTAACGTGCATCGTTTTGCGTGCAAGCTTGAGGGAACAAGTGGAATCGCGCAGAGACCAATTGCAAGTGTCTACAAGCAATTGGAAACACCACAAGGTGGGGAATTCTGCCGAAATTGGGTGACCTCTCCCCTTGCTCCTTTGCTTTTCGATTTGAAGCATGATAGTAGCCTGTTAGAGGCGTTAGGTTGATCATGATTATGATTGCTTGCGTAGGTGGATTTAGATGGAATAAGGGCAACTGTTGGTTGCCAGAGATAGAGGAATAGATGTGTGTGTGCAAATTGACACAGAGATAGCTGCAACTGTTGGTTGCCAAAGATACTTGATGAATATGCATGCGTAGAAGTAATTACTATTTGATGAATGAAATGAAATAATCGCATGTATGAGAAAGATTTGTTGATTATGAGTGTGATCATGTTAGGGTATAACCCTAGGAATCATGTGGCATTAAGGGAAAGGACATGTTGGTAGTAAGACTAGGAGAAAACCTAGATTCAGGGTTTGACGAGTGACATCAAACTTAGGAGTTACCCTAGGATTTAACGAGTGGCATTGTCTTAGGAGATAACCTAAGGGCATTGATAGAATGTGGCATTGTCTTAGGTGATAACCTAAGGACACTGGATAGAGTGATCAACATAGAGTCAAGGACTCTAGGATGAGCATGATATGAAACTTAGGTAAGAGAACCTAAGGTGACTAGTGGAGTTTATACTCACAGAAAATGGATTAGAGTCAAGGTAACTCTAAATGGAAAGTGCAACAGGTAAATAGAGATAATGTAACTCCAGGTTCGGCAAAGAAAAGAGTATGTGGCCACAAAGTTTAAAGAAATAAACTGATAGCAAAGTGATCAACTTAAAGTCAAACTCTAAGGAAAAGTTTGTGTAATCACAAAGTCAAAAAGCTAAATAATACAACCTTAGAGTGGGTCATAAGGTGCCTGGGCAAATGGACAATCACTTTAACTTCAATTTGAGTTAAATGAATAAAAGAGAAATGATAAGAGTCCAAGTGACTCTCTAGTTATCCTGACGGCGAGACCTAGGATAAGAGATAAATTGTTGTAAAAAGGCAAAGTTTAAAGCAAGCTAAAAGTGGCTAAAAAGCATAAAGAGAATGTAAATGGCGCCTTCGAATTTGAGACTCGTCAAGTGGAGCAGGACTCCCTGGGCAGTGACCCGTCGGACGAGGTACTTTCGAAAGGCTTAAAGTGAAAGTAAAGAGCTAAATGCTCCAAGAAAAGAGAAAGAGATTTGCCAATGGCAAAATGGGAGCTATAAGCTGAAATAAGAAAGGAAAGCAAGTGTTCAAAGGCAAAGAGGCTAAGAACTAAAGTAAAAGAAAAGAAAGAAAATATAAAGATAAAACGGGCGGACCTACGGTGAAACCAGCCCATGTTGGAGGTACGGGCAGTATCCCTCTCCCGGGTAGAGACCCGTTCGGGACGTTTCTTCCGTAGGACGGGGTAACACTTGCGGGTGTTATCGGCAACCTTAGAAATCTTATCTTATGGTAGCAGGACTACCGGGCTGGGGCCCGTTGGATAAGAAATTTCTGAGGGTTAACTTGAACTAAAGCACCAGAATCTAAAGAATAAAGAAAAATAGAGTGGCCAAGGTGGCCGGGTTAGTGGACCCTGTATACAGCGGCATAGTGGCCGAGTTGGTGCTTAGCAGCCGAGTGTGGCTAGACAGAGTAGTGCTGGGTCGATGAGTATACACAGATAGTGTAGTGACCTATTATATTGTAGCCTAGTATGGCTAGATAGTGTAGTACTGGGTTGATGAGTATATATACAGACAGTGATGTATTATTTTGTATAGCTGCATTCGATATCGAGGATTTTAGTTTCCTAGCACGCTATTATTACTGCTTCCATTGGACCAAGTGGTGTAGGACACTTTCTCTCGGTGGTTGAACCCACTGGGAACTCTGTCGTAGTTCTCACACCCCTTGGGTGACTCCCCCACAGGTTCGGGTGTGGATACAGCGGACGAGACGGTTCAGATGCAGACGGCGAGGCATACGACAGGGGCAAGGGCCCAGCAGCATAGAGACCTAGAGGGTCTAGCAGAGGTATCCCTTTTATATATATTTCTTGAGTGAACATTGTATGGTGAGGAATTTATGTAAAGGAATTGTAATAAATTTATTTTCAAGTTCAGAGATGTAAAGTGTAATAAATTTAATTTATGGTTCACTCTTGCTTGCTTCCATTTCCGCTTTAGTTGTTGCAAAATTTAAATTTGTAGTGATTTTTAGTACTCTGATATTGAGCTTCCGCATACACTTGTTGTGTTACTATGGATGTTACCGTTCCTTTCAGGTAGAAAAAGGTTTTACCTGATTGGCGGGTCTGTTGGCGTGCCCGAACCGTACAAATTGGCGGACTCGGGGCGTGACAGATTAGAGTGGTATCAGAGCCTAGGAATAGCCCTAGGTGGTTAGCAAACCTTAGGGAGACTCTAGGGTTTAGGCACGAGAGAGTGCGTGGATTATTGGGCGAAAGTATTTGATTGGTTATTGTTGTTCCCAAAAAGGATGTTGGGACTGATCGAGGGCGACGAGCGTTCATTCTTCGGATATTACGTTGGCGGCCGACGACGTAATGTTGGAGATGAAAAGGAGTACCCTCTTATACTTTCGCATGATTGGGTCGACGAGCCTTTTCGACGGTATTTAGATTGCGCATTGCTCAAATGGCTGAATTTGGGCTAATCTTTACGTTGTGGTGTGCATATTGGCGATGACACCACATATGGGGACGCGCTTGTCTTGACTCGAGCCACGAGAGGGCTCTGGGTAGAACAAGGTACACGAGCTGCGATAGAAGGTGACCGCACTCCTTGGTGTGATCCAGCAGCAGGTCAAGCTTCTTGTCGTCAGCGGAAATTTCCCGCCGACAGGGAGGCGGATTTCGACGCCTAAGTGTGGCGTCGATGTGACAGTCGGAGCAGATAGATAGGATCCAGTGGCTGATAGCGCAGCAAGCTGAGGCTGCACAAACAACGTATGAGTATACGGCGTCGCCGCATTTAGGGGGCGACAGTAAAGAAATGGCAGTGGCCGCCGAACTTTTGTCGGCGCTGCTAACACCTTCAGCATAGGGTGTTTTACGCTCGTGTCAGCTGGATGCTGGCAAAGTATAGTTGATGAAGTCCAGTGAGAGACTGACTCGTGAAACGCTGGTGATCGCTTTGTTGCGAGAGCTATGTTGCTATGTCCTAAAGGTTAGGACAAGAAAGACTTGTGGGCCTTGTGGCGAAAGTTCGCCCTGATAATGGTAGTGACCGTGTGGCCTATCATTGTGGCTAAATTGCCGCATTGTGGGGTTGGTAAGACCCGGGACAGGTTTTGAGATTCGAAAACCTCGCAAGAGAGCGAGAGTTTTGTGGCGCCGATCCGACGGATCAGCATAATGGCAATGATTGCCACCACTGGGTTTGCGTGTTAATCACCAGAGTTGGTGAACAGTTATTGTGGTGCCTCGACCCAGTTGGGAGAGTAGCACGAGAGCCGTTGGGGTGTTTAAGCAAATTGCTTAACACTGGATTATTACGAGTTAGCATGGGGGCGTAGAATGCCCAACTGTTTTGGTGCTCAAGGAGCACAAGTACCATTTAGCCAGAGAGAGCTGATTAGGTGGCGTATTAGCCTTTGACCAGTGTGGCCAGAGTTGATATAGAGAGTTTGGGTCGTGGATTGACGACTTGTTAGTTGGTTTTCGCTCAGTGGAGCATAGTGGTCGCGTGGCGACGATTTGCGGGTTCGCGTTAGGACGATCCGTGCTTGGACCATGTTTGTGGACTGTGGGCCTGTAGCCCAGTGGGCAGGCGCAGTCAGCTGTGAGAGACAGCGGCCCGAGACCTGATAGCGGGGCATGATAGAGATTTGGTCAGGACGGTAGTCCGAGCGATGACCCGGGGACGTGGAATGCCACGTGTGAGCCTTGAGGCTGTTAGTACACCGAGAGTGTGATATGACCAGGCCGTAGGGCTAGTGATGATTGAGGTATTGTAGCTCCTAGTGGGAGTGTTGGGGTAGTAATCCTAAGTGTGGATCTACCCGTATGCGATTGGGTCGGAGTATTAGTGAGAGCTATCGCACAGTGTTGGACTAGTTTTAGGCTATAGGCCCCTATTTGACCGTGGTCTGTGAACCTATCAGTGGTCCGAGGTAACGGGGTAGCTGATAACTCGTGGACTCCAAGCGCTAGTAGCGTGTGGGAGATAGCTGAGAACTCGTGGATTGGCCTTTGCCCTCCACATCAGGCAGCGAAGCGACTGGAATATGTGATAAAAGTAACTGGTTGCAGATGCAACCTCATTGTGAAAAGATGATGGCGGAATTAAAGTGAAGATTTCGCAAGAAAAGACGGCGCAATTCGTGGCAATGGAGTAAGCAAGTGCTCAACTGTGTCTTTCACCTACTTGGTGAAAGTGACCAGACACCTGGTCTGTGTTTGTCCCTGAATTGAGATAGGGATTCATGAAGGAGTTGCTCGTGTAGCCTCGGCGAGCAGGCAATTTGATGCCGGTTACGATATACAGTGAGTCCAGTAGTGAGGGCAAGATTTCCTCCCTCTCGATCAAGTAGGAGTTGGGATGTGATTCAAGTTTCGAGGACGAAACTTATTTTAAGGGGGGTAGAATGTAATGTACCGAATTTTCGGCATATAAATAAATATAAATAAAGGTGGTATGAAATACTAGTGTTATGAGAGTTAGGAAAGTAAAGAATATGTGGACGCGAGTTGGGCCCAAATCGGGTTAAAATGGAGACATTTAAAAATTTATTTGAGAAAGGGGGCCCAGATTTTTAGTGAAAAATTTACAGTGTCAGAAAATTCCGAGAAAATTACGGGAGACCCGTAAATATGTTTTAAGACTACAGAAAAAGTTTCGCGTTGATCGGATACCCGATAGTGAAAACGGGCTCCGCCAACAGTGTCGAAAAATTCTGAAAAAAATTGGGGAGCTTCGTTACTATGTTTTAAGGTTACAGTAAAAATTTCGGGTTGGTAGGATATCCGGATTGCGAGAACGGGGTCCGCCAGCGATTCTGGATACAGCGAGGCTTTTGGTGGCCCAGAAATGGCCCAAACTGAAAATTTAAAATTTTCTGTGGTAAATTAAGCTGAAACGAAGTCGTCTGTCAAATTTGGACGGAAACGGACGAAAAATGGACAGAAAACGGGACGAAAATGGATTTTAACTTTAAGGGTAGGTGTTGGGATATTTTCTTTGGGTGCATTTAATGCACCCAACCACCCCCCATCCTCCCCTTTAATTAGCCTGTAGCTAATTAAACGCCACATTACCACCATTTCTTCTCTTGCAAAACAGAGTGAAAGAAGAGAAAAAAAGAAAGAAAGGGAGAATGAGAGAAAAGGAAGAAGAAGAAGAAGAGGAAGTTGATGTGGAGAGTGGTTCGTGTTGAGCATCCTGCTAGTGGCCTCGTGGAGCAAGCGGAGAGCGCGACCAACTTCCTCCTAGTTGTGGTAAGTGCAATTTTTTTTAAGTTGTAGAGAGAAGAAGCTTGGCTTTCTTTATGGCTTGAGTTTGTTGGGGCTTTTAGTTTTGAGCTGAGGTTGTGGGCGATGCGTGGTGTGGCCGCAGCCGAGGGCGCGCGGTTGGGCTGCGTCGGGTGCGCGGGCGCGCTTGTGCTCCCCGCGCAGCTGCGCGCCGCGCAGTGGGTGTTAGGCCACTGCGCAGCGCGCTTGGCCGCCGCGCAGCACAGCAGGGCGCCGCGCGGTAGACCCTGGTGCTGCGCGGCGCGGTTGTCGCGATGGCGGCAGCAGCTCCACGCGCAGCGACGCTTGCGCAGGAAGCTCCTCGCGTGGCTCGGAGCGTTTTTGTTGGCCGGGGGGCTTGTTTTTGGCGTCGGCGACCGCGCATTTTGCCGTGCTTTCCACTAATGTTGGTTTTTCACCTTGTTGCTCTCGCAGGTCATCAAGTGTGCCGCTTTCGGCGAGGTGCCGTGTGGAACCGGAGCATGTTCACGACACGAAATTTTTGCTTAGGATGGTCGGCTGAGTGTCTGAGTTTTGGAAGTGTGCTGGCTATGTATTTGGTGTTTTAAGTGAGTTATTAGTGGGAGCATGTAGAGAGTATGTGGATTTTTTTTAATGGGGTGTAATTGTGCAATTGTGGACAAGTGCACAATAATTTTAATTGTGTTGGGAGCTTATGAGTTGTGCTGTGAGATCCAGGTGGGTACTTTGTGAAGAGTGAATGTGTGTTGAGATTGTGGAATGTATAAAAGTATGTTTTATGAGAAGTGTGTATGAAGTGCTGGTGCTGTTGTTGGTTTTTGTAAAAAAAAAAATTCTATGTGAGCAGGGTGTGTGCTGGATGCTTGTGTGCATTGTGAGCTTAGTGTTGTGTTGAAGCTACCTGTGGAGTGTGGGGGTTTTAAGTAAATGGTGTATAGGTGGTTGAGGTTTATCGAGGCAAATATTCACACTTAAATTGAAGCTTGAATGTACTGTGGATTTTGTAGGTATTTATGGAAGCTTGTAATGGATCATTTGAGTGAATTGTTGCTACAGGTCGAAGGTGGACTTGGTGTATGGCAGGGGAGGTGTAACCCAAATGTGTGGTTGGATGAGTGTATTTATGGCTCTAAGGTGAATTGATGTTCAAGTCAACATGCTGTAGAACCTATGAGATGTTTGTGTGTGTGTATGCTTTTGGGACTGTAGAGGGTTGTGTGGATTTTGATAAGTTATGTTTTATGGGTTGTGGTTATGTGAACATTAATTAATTAAGTGATGTTGGAGCTTTAATTGTGCTGATGTTGTGGATGTATAGAGGCAATTTGTGTATGTGGACATTGATTATTGGTTTGCATTGGAGCTTCTTGTAGTGGGCTGTGGACTCGAATGTAGTAATGGTTGTATGTAGTATGTGCAGTTGCAACTTGAGAGAGAGTAGGTGGATTTGAATAATTGTGATGGTGCTATGAATGTGGGTTTTGTAATTTTGTTTGTGAGCATTTTGGGCTGAGTTGAGATGTGCTTTGGATGTATCTTATTGATGGTGTTTTTATGTGGGCTTAAGTGAAGGGTGGTTGTGAACTTTTGTTTATTAGTAAGCTGATGTAGAGGGGGATGTGTTGAATGTACTGTTGGGTTCTTTCTTTTGTTGTTGGAGCTACAGAGTTGGTTGGTATGTGTGTGTTTTTCCTTTGAGTTGTTAATTGGAGCTTAAAGAGTTTATGAGTTGAGTGAGCATTTGATGCTGCTTGTATGTTGAGGGAGTTTAGTAGGGTGTAAGTGGGTTGTGCAAATTAGATTAATGAGCATTTATTTTATGTGTGTGCAGGTTGAATTAACGTGCATCGTTTTGCGTGCAAGCTTGAGGGAACAAGTGGAATCGCGCAGAGACCAATTGCAAGTGTCTACAAGCAATTGGAAACACCACAAGGTGGGGAATTCTGCCGAAATTGGGTGACCTCTCCCCTTGCTCCTTTGCTTTTCGATTTGAAGCATGATAGTAGCCTGTTAGAGGCGTTAGGTTGATCATGATTATGATTGCTTGCGTAGGTGGATTTAGATGGAATAAGGGCAACTGTTGGTTGCCAGAGATAGAGGAATAGATGTGTGTGTGCAAATTGACACAGAGATAGCTGCAACTGTTGGTTGCCAAAGATACTTGATGAATATGCATGCGTAGAAGTAATTACTATTTGATGAATGAAATGAAATAATCGCATGTATGAGAAAGATTTGTTGATTATGAGTGTGATCATGTTAGGGTATAACCCTAGGAATCATGTGGCATTAAGGGAAAGGACATGTTGGTAGTAAGACTAGGAGAAAACCTAGATTCAGGGTTTGACGAGTGACATCAAACTTAGGAGTTACCCTAGGATTTAACGAGTGGCATTGTCTTAGGAGATAACCTAAGGGCATTGATAGAATGTGGCATTGTCTTAGGTGATAACCTAAGGACACTGGATAGAGTGATCAACATAGAGTCAAGGACTCTAGGATGAGCATGATATGAAACTTAGGTAAGAGAACCTAAGGTGACTAGTGGAGTTTATACTCACAGAAAATGGATTAGAGTCAAGGTAACTCTAAATGGAAAGTGCAACAGGTAAATAGAGATAATGTAACTCCAGGTTCGGCAAAGAAAAGAGTATGTGGCCACAAAGTTTAAAGAAATAAACTGATAGCAAAGTGATCAACTTAAAGTCAAACTCTAAGGAAAAGTTTGTGTAATCACAAAGTCAAAAAGCTAAATAATACAACCTTAGAGTGGGTCATAAGGTGCCTGGGCAAATGGACAATCACTTTAACTTCAATTTGAGTTAAATGAATAAAAGAGAAATGATAAGAGTCCAAGTGACTCTCTAGTTATCCTGACGGCGAGACCTAGGATAAGAGATAAATTGTTGTAAAAAGGCAAAGTTTAAAGCAAGCTAAAAGTGGCTAAAAAGCATAAAGAGAATGTAAATGGCGCCTTCGAATTTGAGACTCGTCAAGTGGAGCAGGACTCCCTGGGCAGTGACCCGTCGGACGAGGTACTTTCGAAAGGCTTAAAGTGAAAGTAAAGAGCTAAATGCTCCAAGAAAAGAGAAAGAGATTTGCCAATGGCAAAATGGGAGCTATAAGCTGAAATAAGAAAGGAAAGCAAGTGTTCAAAGGCAAAGAGGCTAAGAACTAAAGTAAAAGAAAAGAAAGAAAATATAAAGATAAAACGGGCGGACCTACGGTGAAACCAGCCCATGTTGGAGGTACGGGCAGTATCCCTCTCCCGGGTAGAGACCCGTTCGGGACGTTTCTTCCGTAGGACGGGGTAACACTTGCGGGTGTTATCGGCAACCTTAGAAATCTTATCTTATGGTAGCAGGACTACCGGGCTGGGGCCCGTTGGATAAGAAATTTCTGAGGGTTAACTTGAACTAAAGCACCAGAATCTAAAGAATAAAGAAAAATAGAGTGGCCAAGGTGGCCGGGTTAGTGGACCCTGTATACAGCGGCATAGTGGCCGAGTTGGTGCTTAGCAGCCGAGTGTGGCTAGACAGAGTAGTGCTGGGTCGATGAGTATACACAGATAGTGTAGTGACCTATTATATTGTAGCCTAGTATGGCTAGATAGTGTAGTACTGGGTTGATGAGTATATATACAGACAGTGATGTATTATTTTGTATAGCTGCATTCGATATCGAGGATTTTAGTTTCCTAGCACGCTATTATTACTGCTTCCATTGGACCAAGTGGTGTAGGACACTTTCTCTCGGTGGTTGAACCCACTGGGAACTCTGTCGTAGTTCTCACACCCCTTGGGTGACTCCCCCACAGGTTCGGGTGTGGATACAGCGGACGAGACGGTTCAGATGCAGACGGCGAGGCATACGACAGGGGCAAGGGCCCAGCAGCATAGAGACCTAGAGGGTCTAGCAGAGGTATCCCTTTTATATATATTTCTTGAGTGAACATTGTATGGTGAGGAATTTATGTAAAGGAATTGTAATAAATTTATTTTCAAGTTCAGAGATGTAAAGTGTAATAAATTTAATTTATGGTTCACTCTTGCTTGCTTCCATTTCCGCTTTAGTTGTTGCAAAATTTAAATTTGTAGTGATTTTTAGTACTCTGATATTGAGCTTCCGCATACACTTGTTGTGTTACTATGGATGTTACCGTTCCTTTCAGGTAGAAAAAGGTTTTACCTGATTGGCGGGTCTGTTGGCGTGCCCGAACCGTACAAATTGGCGGACTCGGGGCGTGACACAGGTGGTATTTGATTATGGGTTGTGGGGTATTACTGCTACCGCGGATAGTAGGCGGTTAACCGGATACAAATTATTTTACCCGATTTTGGATTGGGGGTTATTGCGGCTACCGCGGATAGTAGGAGGTTGACCGGATGTCGGATGTGGGACATCATTGTGGTTGTGGGTTTTTTCGGTGACTGCGGATATTGGGCGGTTGACCGTATGTTTACTTATGCATCAGATTGGGTATCAAATTTCGTTAGTGGATGGATTTTTCCCACTATGATCAGAGTCGTGATCCAGTCCTTCTTTTATGATACTAGTGACAGTGATTGAGTTTTTATCACACCGGCGCGGCTTTATATGCCTGGTGATGCTTACCTCATGTGGGTCGCTCCTCTCGAGTTCCCCTCCGGAGGCCGGGGTCAGACAGTTATTGACAGTTTTTGCTATCACATCGGCGCGGTTATTGCCCGATGATGAGGGCGGCGGCAGGCAGTACCAGTTTTTACTGGTGGATAGATTGGGTTACTGATGCATACATACAGTCTTTCCTTTCGATATTGCATTTAGAGGCATTCTAGTGGTAGTTTTCCTGTTTCAGCAGTTCATTTACAGTCTTACCACTTACCTTTTTCCTTGCCTCTGGTAGACTTAGTGGGTACGCCGGAGTTTGAGGCTTTATGTAGTGTACCGGAAATTCAGATGGCGCACCGACCTCGCAAGTTGGCGTGGTGTGGAGAAATCGCCTCGAGCTTGTTCCTTATTGGATTACAGTTGAGTGCGGGTTGATTCGGATCAACGCGGAAGCCCCGGGTCGATTGGGGTTTACCGGGTATTGTGCGCCGAAAGTGGACCGGCTTCGGGGAAGCCTCGACTTCACAGTGGAGTGCAGAAAATTTGGAAATACCTGGAACAGGTGTACTTTGGAATTACGGCGAATTTCGGGAGGTTCCGGACTGGTGCGGAAGCCCCGATGGCAAAAAGTGAGTTGACGGGGGGCTTTTGATGGATTAATTAATTAATTAAATTAATTGGTTGAGTTAATTGGGGTTTTATTTATGTTGTAGAGATGGAATGTAAGGAGTGGATTTATGTGGATTAGATTCAAAGAGTGACTTGGGATATTTTTTTTGGTTGAGCATTTAATGCTCCCAACCACCCTGTAGAGTGCCGGGTTTTTCGGTTAGCGCACCGACCTCGCAAGATGGCGTGGTGCGGGGGAATTGCCTCGGGCATGTTCCTTGTGTGTTTTCAGTTGAGTTCGGGTTGATTCGGATCAAAGTGGAAGCCCCAGCTTGAATCGGATTTTTCGGGCATTGTGCACCGTTAGAAGACTGGTTTTGTTGAGCCCCGACTCCGCCGTGGTGTGCAGAAAAATTGGGAAATGCATGGAACAGGTGTACTTTATGATTACAGCGGATTTCGGGAGGTTTCGGACTGACGCGGAGAACCCGAAGGCGAAAAGTGAGTTGAAACTGGCAATTTTGGAGCCGGTTTTTGGATTGAGGACCCCGACTCTACGGTTGAGCTTTTTGGGGAGAAAAAGCTGTGGACATGTGTAATTTCAATTTACAGCGGAGTTCGGGAGGTTTCGGGCCGCTGCGGATACCCCGAAGTCAAAAAGTGACTTGGAGTTGGCTAAATTGGATAATTTAAGTATTTAATTATTTAACTAATTTAATTAGTTAACTTGTGGGTTGTAGCCTGTGAAGTGTTAGTGTAAGAGGTGTATGGATTAGTGGATGTGGTTTGAGGGCTCAGATATTTTGGAATGAGGGAAGTATTATATTATTTCCATCCCCTTAATTAACTCTCCCAAATTTAAGAAGTGGCCACCTCATCGTCCTCTTCCCCAAGCAAAAGCAGAGGAAATGGGATGTAACAGAGGATGAGAGAATGGGAGAAATGAAGGAAAAAGAGCATTGTTGGAAGAGCTTTGATGGTGGAATTCCCTGCTAGGGGCCGTGGCGCCGAGCGGAGAGAGAGCGACGAGCGGGCGCGTGCGCGTCGATCTCCAAGGTAATTTTTGTATGTTTTTTTTGGAAGCTTGGTTTGAGGTTTTTTTCTGTGGATTTAAGTTTGGCTTGGGTCTAGAGGTTTTGGGTTGTTTGGATTTTGGTGTGAGGGTGTGGTTGGCCTCGGTTGGCTGTAGCAGCAGCTGGGAGGCGCGGGCGCGCGGGCGCGGGCGCGCAGCGCCATGCGGGCGCTGCCCAGGCGGGCGCGCTGCGCTGCGCTGGCAGGCAGCCAACGCCCATGCGGGCGCTGCCCAGGCAGGCGCGCAGATGCGAGCGGCGCGCGCGGCAGCGGCAACGGCGGCATCGCGTGGGGTGCGCACGCTGCTGCGTGCGGCTGGCACGCACGCGGAGGACCGATGCCGCGTGCTGCGGACCGAGATTAAAATATTTTATTTATTTTATTTTATTTTATTCTATTGAATTTTCCCTCTTTTCTCTCGCAGATTGGCACCGTGCTGTTGGTTTTTTGGAGCTTGCATTGTTGGTGCTGTGAGTTATGTGTGCTGAGTGTTACCTTTTCAGGATGGACTTGGGTTTATGTGATTATGTATTTTTTGAGTGTGCTATGGGTGGTTATATGTATTGGACCAAGTGGTGTTGGTGAGTTGATGGACTTATGTATTTATTCTGTGCTTGAGCATGGCATGATGTGTATGTGCTAAGAGAGTATGGTGTGTATGCAGAGGAGCTGGAGTTTGAATAATACTGTGGACTTTATTTAGTTGTGTGCAATTGGAGATAATTGAGTGTAATGGAGCTTCCAGACTAATATATGTGATCATGTATTTTAATTTGGGGCAGATGCTTAATGATGGTGATGATGATGATGATAATGATGCTACGGACCCTTTTGTATAAGCTATGAGCTTTGTGTGAGTTTATATGTTTTATTTTGATGGAATTTAATTATGCACATTGGTTGTGTGTAAGGGTGGAATTAATGGATTTTGTATGAATGGATATTGCTTAAGTGTACTATTGGTGATGAGGTGGACTTAATTGGGCTGTGGACATTATTTATGAGTATGCATTGGATCTTGTAGAGGATTAAGTGGGTACCTTGTATGCTGAGATGGCTGTGGAATTGGGAGGTTTGGGAGCTTGTAAATTGGACTATGTAAGCTTGTATTATGGAAGGTGCTGAAGCTTATATGTAAGTATTTTGGTGTTGGTTATGTTGAGGGTGCGTGGACTCATGATTGGACTTATGTAATTGCTTATGAGAGCAAGTGTTTATTGTTGAATTGTGGAATGTTTGTGTGAATTGATTTGTGTATGTGAGCAATTTATTGGAGAGCCACTATTGTGCTGTGAGTGTGGAGAGGATGTATGGGGATGGTTGGAGCTTCAGAGTGGTATATTGAATTATATGTTTAATTGGAGTTATCTGTTGGTTTGGGAGGAATTATTTAATTTATTAATATGAACTTGTTAGTATTATGTGCTGGAGCTTTAGTGCATGATGGCAGAGTTGTTGATTGCGCGCGGGATTTTGTAAAGACTCAAGAATTTTTATTGAAGCTTCCGAGGATTTTTTCGGGATTTTACGGCACGACTTTCGAGATCTCGTCAGTTCGAGGTTCCAGCACTTCACCGACTTCAGTAATGCCTACGAAAAGCGATCCAGGTGGGTTAGAATTTCTCCGAGATTTATGGAATGCCCTCTAATGCTTCTGTAAGCATATTGATCATGTTTAGCTTATTTATTATATATTGATAAATCTGATAGTTGCCTAGAAAATTGTAGAATGACATTCTTGAGCCCCAGACATTTTTACTATGATCTAGAGGTTATTTGACACTAGACTGCATGTTCATTTGAGATTCAAGCTGCATCTGGACCTTCATATATTTTTAGTACCCTGTTTTAAGTAAAACTCCATTTTTTTTAAAAGGGTTTTTAATTATTTAGAACATTATGAATGGTCCAGATTGTTCGAATTGATTGTGTACTCGTGCCAGAGGGCCGAGGGTATTTTTAGAGCATCGTCTGTCGAGTTCTAGTGTCATGAGAGTTCTTCTTCCTTGTTGGGATCATGGGTTGTGTTTATGATTTAGTGGCGGAGGTAGTTCTCCCGCTTAGCTTTGAGGATATTTGGGGTTCTGGCAGATCGAGTCGTGGAGGTTTCCCGACTCAGCCATGGTCATGCATTATCAGATTGAGTCGTTGAGGGTTCTCCGACATAGCTGTGAGAGTGTTTGGGCTATTCCTGATTTAGTCGAGGTTCTTTTCCGACTGAGTTGTGCTTTGAGTTTGAGGTACCGATCTGTTTGATCGTGGACTATAGCCTGCATGTGCCGCTTATTGAGACAGTGAGACAGATGTGATACTTGAGTTCGGTGGGGTCGCTCCCCTCGAGCTACGCCCCGGGTGCGATGATGTTACCGAGCCTGACGAGGCTGCGATGATGCGACTAGTTGATACACTAGAGTTCGCTTGAGATAGTCCGTGTGGGACGCCCTACGTAAGTCCCGTCCCAGTGTGGATGAGGTGGCAGTAGGTTTGGCGCAGGCTTGACTGGACCCTATGAGGCAGTCATTGAGATTGGGTGACATTGAGAGAGTGATGGCATAGCATGTTCATTGATGAGTTTCCCTTGAGCATAGTACTTGAGGCATATTATTAGCAGTGTTAGTGTATGCATAGCAGGGTCAGAGTAGAGTTCCTTCAGCATGATGTTGTTACTTATTAGCTGTAGTTCATTTCCTGCTTTCCTTTTATCTATCTATCTGCATACCTATCTGTTTTGCCTCCAGTAGACTTAGTGGGCATACCGTGGATATTGGGACGGTACCCACTGAGATCTGCCTTCTGCAGTAGATCTCACACCCGCTGCGGTGACAGGTTGAGGCAGCTGTTCCGGCTTGGATCGCACGGAGACAGCGGATCGACGTGAGGACGCGGCCGATTAGTTCCTTACCAGCATTGAGAGTCTAAGGTAGATGTACCC
Organism: Tillandsia fasciculata; assembly: GCA_029168755.2. NCBI lineage: Eukaryota > Viridiplantae > Streptophyta > Magnoliopsida > Poales > Bromeliaceae > Tillandsia > Tillandsia fasciculata. The sequence continues at coordinate 19,774,497 of CM054942.1, forward strand.
GGGGTATTTTATGATTCCACTTTTGTACTGGACATTCTGAGAGGCTTGTGAGGATTGTTGCTATTTCTTATAGCTAGACAGACTTTGTATTGAGGACTTTTATTTTATCCAGATGTTCAGTTGATATATGTAGCTTCTAGTTTTTATTTCAGCTCTGATACATGTTTTTAGCTCTAGATCTGACTTGCAGGGTAGACGCTTCGTCTGTGCGGCAGTTTCCGTACAGATGGCGGATCTGTTGGCGAGCCCGGGTCGCAGTTTCGACCCCGGGGCGTGACAGATTTAGGTGGTATCAGAGCCTAGGTGTATAGGTCATTGAGGACTTAGAGACCCTAGGCTTTTGGTTGGACAGTAGGATGTCTGTCGTGAGAGACGAGACTTTAGCGAGAGTCCTGATTGAGTTTGTACCTTCCCCAGAGGATTGGGGTGAGTGATCTTACATGTTATTTCTCTAAAGATGATTATGTTGGCTGCAGACAACATAATGCTTTAGAAAGGTTAACATGTTTAGACTTTCGCTAGATTGGGTCGAGAGAGTTTTAGTCCTAATGTTTGTTCTGTTTCAGCGGTTTATGTTGCCTCCGAGATGCCGTGCAGCGGCGAGGGCGTGTTTGATCTTGGATGAGGAGCCCGATCAGCGGGAGGCGGAATGAACAGAACAGAATGAATTGAGTGATGCGGGCTAGGTAGCCCAGAGGTTTGTGGCGATGCGGCGCCAGAAAGAGAACCTGGAGCGCGTGGTGCGTATGTTGAGCAAGGAACATCTTCCGGGGTATCGCCAGGAGCATCTCCAGCCGCGACATTGTCGACTTCGACCCAGATTGCACGGTGAGTAGTGCAGGAGCAGCGAGGTTGCTGACCGGTTGTTTTACTTCATCCAGTTCCATCCCCTACAGATTTTGGGTAGAGTTTGGAGCCTTGGGAGGCCGAGAGCTGGATCGCTGCTATGGAAGAACTGCTCGAGGATTGGTTCATCCAAGAGAAGCATCAGGGCGCTTGGTCATGCACCTTTGGATAAGGACGCCGAGAGTTGGTGGCGTCTAGTTCGTCCTGCTGGACCACCGGGAGTGCATAGGATGACCTGGGACAAGTTCCTGCGACGGTTGAGCAGTGTACCCCTTGTCGCCAGGATGAGGCTTAGAGGTTGATTATGGTTGAGAGGGGACTGCATCTGGATACCTATCTCCTTGTATATTTTCGGCGAGTGCCGACTTTCGATGCAGCGTTCGGGTATGTTTGATGAATTGACCGAGGATCAGTGACCAGTTCCAGGAGGGACGAGAAGCGAGGGACCAGCTCCAGTGAGAGACGTCCAGCATCGTCGGATTTTGAGATAGTTGAGTGGATCGAGGTTGCCATGATTCCAGTCTCTGGATCATGGGTCCCAGAGGAGACAGAGACCAGGAGGTTCTCGACAGTCGAGGCACCAGCAGTAGTGTCAGGACATTTTCAGGCATCGTGTTCCTGAATGGTGCTCTTGGAATTGCCGCTTGTAACAGCACCCTCTACCCCTTTTGGATAAAGAGGTTCATCCGATGTACCGACAGACTAATGGAGCCGTGATGCCGAGGCAGATTGAGCGAGGGCCCCCAGCATCTAGTGGATGAGATTGTGCAGCCGGCTGGAGAGCGCCAGGATAGTGGTTCGCATCTTTCCTGGTGTGGTTTCCTTTGGTCGTCAAGGTTAGAGCAAGGTTGTTGCCGACACCGCTTTTGTGTTTAGTAGAGCAGGGGCAGCTTCGTGTGGGCCAGAGATAGGACTGTGGGCTTGTGCACGTGAGGATCGGGTTCCAGATCACATTTAGCACATGGATGAATGTTACCAGTCCTACATCAATTTAGCGATGTTGTTTTGAGGTTGGATAGTGAGTGCTATCCCAAATTTATGCTATCTTGGATTGTCGAGACAGGACTATGAACCGCCGTGGACCTGGTTAGGAGGAGTGTGTTTATAGAGGGAGCTAGACCACGACAAGTTGAGTCGTGGTCGTATCGCGTTGCTGGCGACTGTAGAAGAGGTGCTTACGGCGGCACCGGGATTGAAGGATATCCTCATCGCCCGTGTGATCCCGGGTCTGGGCCTACCCGAGCTGATTTTGAAGCCGCCGTTCAGTGAGATTGAGATCGAGATAGTGATTGACGAGGTTTTGGAAACCGCGCCGATTTCGGCAGCACCTTTGGAGTATCACCGTGAGACAGAGTCAGATAGAGAGCGGATAGCGCAGTGGCAGATCCGAGGGAGCGAGAGGTTTGTGTAATCCAGTTCCACGTGGTGGGTATACACTAGTGAGGGTTCCTTGATGATTTGAACACAGACAGGTTTGGAGTGTATTACGACAGATGCCCTCGTGAGTTTGATTGTCTTATGGAACCTTACAGCCGAGGGCTGTGCCCGGATGGTGTTCAGGACCCGGTAGGGGAATTGTGAGCTTACAGCATAGTCTTGTGGATTGATTGATGCCCTGCCGTCCTTAGGATTTGAGGAATCGGGCGTTCCAGCTGTGTTTGGACAGGTGGGTAGCCGTACCCGTCATGGATATCTGGATTTATTTCCGAGGTGACCTGTAGCATGAGGAGCACTTGAGGATAGTGCTGCAACTTCTTAGAGAGAAGAAGTGGTTTGCCAAGTTGGGAGAGTGTGCTTTCGACTTCGAAAGGTTCTATGGTTAGGCCTCATGATTTCGGCTGCAAGAGCGACAGAGGACACAACGAAGAGTGATGCCGTTGGGAATTAGCCTAAGCCTATGATTGTGACTGAGATCAAAAGTTTTGGACTAGGCAGGGCCAGTATAGCTTCGAAGAGATAGAGCTGCATCAATTTGCATGATTGCCAGTGATAGAGAGAACATTGGTTATTCTTAGATCTTCAAACCTGAAATACTTGGATACTCAGGTGGAGCTTGGTTGAAGCAACGTTGGTGGACAGAGTTATGGGAATTGTAAGTTTGGTCTTATAGCATTTAATTATTCCAGCGAGGACTTTATGGTCAGTACACCTTGGTTAGGCGGGCTTACAACCTTGGAATGAGGTCTTCGATCCGTGGTTGCCCCTTTTGGAACTTGAGAAATGATCCTGACGACAGACTCCCTTCCCCGTTTGGTGGATGTGAGAGTGCAATTGTGGAGCTTGGAGCATACTGGTTGCTAAGGAGCAACGGGGGTGTTAGGCCAACTTGAGGCTTAGAGTTGGAATTAGAGATTATGATTTTTGGAAGCCACCAGCCGCAAGGATGTTTATAGATTTGAGCTTACGCGGGGAGTTTGGTCTGCGAGTTTTTATCTGCTTGGAAGAAGTGTATTTGATCCCTGGCATGATTTGGTTTTCGCTTCTTGAAGTTGGACAAAGATTGGAGCTTTTAGGAGCGACCGATGCAATTCTTGCTGGCGAGACAGAAGAATTTTGCAGTCGGGCCTTACCTTGGGTGAAGGTTTAGGGAAACCATCATGATGAGTGAGAATGACCACTTGAGAGTTTGAGGATGAGTTGAGGATCTCCTATCCCCATTTGATTGAGACACCCTCCTGAGTTATGGATTTATCCTGGTTTCGAGGACGAAACCTTTTTAAGGAGGGGAGAGTGTAGAGTGCCGGGTTTTTCGGTTAGCGCACCGACCTCGCAAGATGGCGTGGTGCGGGGGAATTGCCTCGGGCATGTTCCTTGTGTGTTTTCAGTTGAGTTCGGGTTGATTCGGATCAAAGTGGAAGCCCCAGCTTGAATCGGATTTTTCGGGCATTGTGCACCGTTAGAAGACTGGTTTTGTTGAGCCCCGACTCCGCCGTGGTGTGCAGAAAAATTGGGAAATGCATGGAACAGGTGTACTTTATGATTACAGCGGATTTCGGGAGGTTTCGGACTGACGCGGAGAACCCGAAGGCGAAAAGTGAGTTGAAACTGACAATTTTGGAGCCGGTTTTTGGATTGAGGACCCCGACTCTACGGTTGAGCTTTTTGGGGAGAAAAAGCTGTGGACATGTGTAATTTCAATTTACAGCGGAGTTCGGGAGGTTTCGGGCCGCTGCGGATACCCCGAAGTCAAAAAGTGACTTGGAGTTGGCTAAATTGGATAATTTAAGTATTTAATTATTTAACTAATTTAATTAGTTAAACTTGTGGGTTGTAGCCTGTGAAGTGTTAGTGTAAGAGGTGTATGGATTAGTGGATGTGGTTTGAGGGCTCAGATATTTTGGAATGAGGGAAGTATTATATTATTTCCATCCCCTTAATTAACTCTCCCAAATTTAAGAAGTGGCCACCTCATCGTCCTCTTCCCCAAGCAAAAGCAGAGGAAATGGGATGTAACAGAGGATGAGAGAATGGGAGAAATGAAGGAAAAAGAGCATTGTTGGAAGAGCTTTGATGGTGGAATTCCCTGCTGGGGCCCGTGCGCCGAGCGGAGAGAGAGCGACGAGCGGGCGCGTGCGCGTCGATCTCCAAGGTAATTTTTGTATGTTTTTTTTGGAAGCTTGGTTTGAGGTTTTTTTTCTGTGGATTTAAGTTTGGCTTGGGTCTAGAGGTTTTGGGTTGTTTGGATTTTGGTGTGAGGGTGTGGTTGGCCTCGGTTGGCTGTAGCAGCAGCTGGGAGGCGCGGGCGCGCGGCGCGGGCGCGCAGCGCCATGCGGGCGCTGCCCAGGCGGGCGCGCTGCGCTGCGCTGGCAGGCAGCCAACGCCCATGCGGGCGCTGCCCAGGCAGGCGCGCAGATTGCGAGCGGCGCGCAGCGGCAGCGGCAACGCGGCATCGCGTGGGGTGCGCACGCTGCTGCGTGCGGCTGGCACGCACGCGGAGGACCGATGCCGCGTGCTGCGGACCGAGATTAAAATATTTTATTTATTTTATTTTATTTTATTCTATTGAATTTTCCCTCTTTTCTCTCGCAGATTGGCACCGTGCTGTTGGTTTTTTGGAGCTTGCATTGTTGGTGCTGTGAGTTATGTGCTGAGTGTTACCTTTTCAGGATGGACTTGGGTTTATGTGATTATGTATTTTTTGAGTGTGCTATGGGTGGTTTATATGTATTGGACCAAGTGGTGTTGGTGAGTTGATGGACTTATGTATTTATTCTGTGCTTGAGCATGGCATGATGTGTATGTGCTAAGAGAGTATGGTGTGTATGCAGAGGAGCTGGAGTTTGAATAATACTGTGGACTTTATTTAGTTGTGTGCAATTGGAGATAATTGAGTGTAATGGAGCTTCCAGACTAATATATGTGATCATGTATTTTAATTTGGGGCAGATGCTTAATGATGGTGATGATGATGATGATAATGATGCTACGGACCCTTTTGTATAAGCTATGAGCTTTGTGTGAGTTTATATGTTTTATTTTGATGGAATTTAATTATGCACATTGGTTGTGTGTAAGGGTGGAATTAATGGATTTTGTATGAATGGATATTGCTTAAGTGTACTATTGGTGATGAGGTGGACTTAATTGGGCTGTGGACATTATTTATGAGTATGCATTGGATCTTGTAGAGGATTAAGTGGGTACCTTGTATGCTGAGATGGCTGTGGAATTGGGAGGTTTGGGAGCTTGTAAATTGGACTATGTAAGCTGTATTATGGAATGTGCTGAAGCTTATATGTAAGTATTTTGGTGTTGGTTATGTTGAGGGTGCGTGGACTCATGATTGGACTTATGTAATTGCTTATGAGAGCAAGTGTTTATTGTTGAATTGTGGAATGTTTGTGTGAATTGATTTGTGTATGTGAGCAATTTATTGGAGAGCCACTATTGTGCTGTGAGTGTGGAGAGGATGTATGGGATGGTTGGAGCTTCAGAGTGTATATTGGTTATATGTAATTGGTTTCTGTTGGTTTGGGAGGAATTTTTAATTTATTAATTGAACTTGTTAGTATATGATGCTGGAGCTTTAGTGCATGATGGCAGAGTTGTTGATTGCGCGCGGGATTTGTAAAGACTCAAGAATTTATTGAAGCTTCCAGGATTTTTTCGGGATTTGCGGCACGACTTTCGAGATCTCGTCGAAGTTCCAGCCTTCACACTTCACCGACTTCAGCAATGCCTACGAAAAGCGATCAGGTGGGTTAGAATTTCTCCGAGATTTATGGAATGCCCTCTAATGCTTCTGTAAGCATATTGAATCACATGTTTAGCTTTTTATTATATATTGATAAATCTGATAGTTGCCTAGAAAATTGTAGAATGACATTCTTGAGCCCAGACATTTTTAGTTGATCTAGAGGTTATTTGACACTAGACTGCATGTTCATTTGAGATTCAAGCTGCATCTGGACCTTCATATATTTTTAGTACCCGTTTTAAGTAAAACTCTATTTTTAAAAGGTTTTTAATTATTTAGAACATTATGAATGGTCCAGATTGTTCGAATTGATTGTGTACTCGTGCCAGAGGCCGAGGGTATTTTTAGAGCATCGTCTGTCGAGTTCTAGTGTCATGAGAGTTCTTCTTCCTTGTTGGGATCATGGGTTGTGTTTATGATTTAGTGGGGAGGTAGTTCTCCCGCTTAGCTTGGCTTTATTGGGGATATTTGGGGTGCTGGGCAGAGTCGGGAGGGGGTTTCCCGACTCAGCCATGGTCATGCATTATCAGATTGAGTCGTTGAGGGTTCTCCGACATAGCTGTGAGAGTGTTTGGGCTATTCCTGATTTAGTCGAGGTTCTTTT
>CM054942.1:19781243-20100006 GCA_029168755.2 Tillandsia fasciculata
TTTTACTTTCATCTACGAAAGATCCTGTTTTCGCTGCGTTCGTGTGCTGTGTGGGTTGAGATGTGCTCGGTAACCCCACGGCCGGTCCCCCCTTCAATTGGTATCAGAGCGTTTGGTTCTTCGTAATTCGTTGACGGTGAAACGATGGCAGGTAAAGTTTCAGCGACAAAGTATGAGATTTCTCGGTTTGATGGAGTGAACTTTGCGTTGTGGAAACTGAAGATGCAAGCAGTTTTGATTAAAGATGCTTGTGAGATCGCCCTGCAAGGAAAGGAGATTAAGTCGGAAGGAATGACGGATAAACAATTTGAAGAGAAGGACAAGATAGCTTTGGCAAACCTATATTTGGCATTAGATGATTCAGTGCTATTCAATGTGGAGACCGAGACTACCGTAAAAGAGATTTGGGATAAATTGAAAAATCTCTATGAAGGAAAGTCATTGGTGAACAAAATTGTCTTAAGACGACAATTGTACAATCTAAAGATGAAGGACGGGGCATCGGTACCAGAACATCTAAGTACTTTCAACTCTATCGTGATCAAACTCGCTGCCCTAAACGTGAGAATCGATGAAGAAGAAAAGGCAAGTATTTTACTTTGCTCGATGCTGGAAACTTGGGATAATTTGATTATGAACTTGAGCCATATTGAAACCCTAAAGATAGAGTCGGTTGTTGCATCGTTACTTACCGAGAAGATGAGGCGAAAGTCTAGCCAAGAAAGTTTTTCGGGGGAGGCTATGATAGCACGAGGAAGACCTTTCGAGAGGGAACGTGGTGATCGAGGAAAGTCGAGATCAAAATCCAAGGGCAAAAAGAAAGTAAAGTGTCAGAATTGTGGAAAGTTGGGCCACGTGAAGAAAGATTGTCGGGTTAAAGGAGTTGATGGTAAATCCGATTCAAATAATTTTCAAGTAATATAGCCGAAGCGAATGCTAAGTCGATTAGTTCGGAGGACGGAGATACGTTAGTCGCATTGGATAGATCCGAGCTTATTTATCATTGGATCTTGGATTCGAGGGCGTCATTCCACATGACTCCCTATAGGGAGTGGTTTCATTCTTATAAGTCACGGGATGGTGGAGTTATCTATTTGGGTGACAACACGGCATGTTCGGTGGTTGGAGTGGGAGACGTTCGGATCAAGATATTTGATGGTGTTATTCGGACGATTTCTAATGTTCGACATGTTCCTGCACTTCGGAAAAGTCTTCTATCACTTGAAATTTTTTGCAAACAATGGTTTAAATTCATCGGCGAGAAAGATCACTTGAAGGTATGTCAAGATTGTTTGGTGTTGATGAAAGGAGAGCAAGTAGGTGGTCTTTATAGATTAGTGGGCGAGACTCAAGTGGGAGAAGCGGTTGTTGCAAGCGCAAAGGTGGAGTCTTCAACGGTGTGGCATCGCTGTTTAGGATACATGAGCAAGCGCGGATTGCAGGTATTATCCAACCGTGAACTTCTTTCAGATTACAAGTCCGCGCCATTAGATTTTTGTGAAGATTGCATCTACGGGAAGCAACGAAGGTTATCTTTTTCTCTATCACATCAAAGAAGTAAGAAGCATCTCGAGTTGATTCATTCGGATACTTGGGAGTCACCCGATACTTCGTTGGGTGGATGTTCTTACTTCGTTTCATTCATTGATGATTACTCTCGGAAGGCTTGGGTATATATTTTAAAGCGAAAGTCCGATGTGTTTGCGACTTTTAAGAAGTTCAAAACTCTTGTGGAGAATAAAAATGATTTAAAAATTAAGTGCCTACGTTCTGATAACGGAGGGGAGTATTGTTCAAGAGAATTTGATGAGTTTTGTAATGAGCATGGAATTAAGCGACATCTCACGGTATCCGGTACACCGCAACAAAACGGTGTAGCGAAGAGGTTAAATAAAACACTCATGGAGAGGGCCCGTAGCATGTTGAGTACCTCAAAAGCTCGACAAGAGATTTTGGGCGGAAGCAATGAGCACGACTTGTTATTTGATTAATCGAACGCCGACAAAATCACTTGGTTTGGACATTCCTAAAGAAGTCTGGAGCGGCAAGTCCGTTGATTACTCCTATCTTCGTGTCTTTGGATGTGATGCTTATGCATGGATACCGAAGGAGAAAAGGTCAAAATTGGATAAGAACTCTCGAAGGTGTATATTTCTTGGCTATGCGAAAGGTGTTAAGGGGGATCGATTGTGGAACACTACTATCCACAAAATAGTCGTAAGTCGTGATGTTGTCTTCAATGAAGGGTCTTTTCAAGGCACCAAGGAAAAGCAAGATGATGATGCTATGATTCCAATTGAGCTCTTTGAAGCGCGCGATGAGGTGCAAGTTGAGCAAGCACAGCAGGACGATAAAATGGTTGATGATGAACCAGACTTGGAATCTCCGCAATCATCCAAAAATATAAATTCACCGGTAGAGTCGCCAGCGGATTCCGGGTGTCCTAGGAGGGTTATTAGACCTCCTGCGAGGTATAATGACTATATTACTTCATATATTTCTTCTGCTAAACATGTTAGTGCATATGTTGCTTTGGATTTGCCGAAGGAAATGAACGCGATTGGATTATTAGAACTCGTTGATTTGCCGAAGGGAAGAAACGCGATTGGATGTCGGTGGGTGTTTAAGGTGAAGAAGGATACATATAGGAATATGGAGAGGTTCAAGGCAAGATTGGTGGTGAAGGGATATGCTCAGAAGCCGGGAATCGACTTCGATGAGATCTTCTCACCGGTGGTTCGTCTTACCACTATTCGGGTTGTTTTGGCAATCGCAGTGGTCATGGACTTGGAGCTTGAGCAGATAGATGTAAAAATAACATTCTTGCATGGTGACCTAGAGGAAGAGATATATATGTCGCAACCGAAAGGTTTTGTCGAAAAATGTAAGGAGTATTTGGTTTGTCACAAATACTTGTACGGCTTGAAACAGGCGCCAAGGTGTTGGTACAAGCAATTTGATTCTTTCATTATGAGTTTGGATTTTGATAGGCTTGAAGTCGATCATTGTGCATATTTCTGCGATTATAATGACGGGAGCTTCTATATTTTGTTATTATATGTCGACGACATGGTGGTCGTCGAAAATAACAAGGGCTGGATATCTATCTTGAAGACTCAGTTAGCCGACGAGTTCGATATGAAAGACTTAGGAACTGTGAATCAAATACTCAGGATGAAGGTACTACGGGAGAGAAAGAATAAGAAAGTTTGGCTTTCACAGAAGAGTTATGTGGAGAAGGTTCTGCGGCGCTTCAACTTACAGAACGCAAAGCCAATTTCTACCCTATTTTTTATTCATTTAAAATTGTCGGCCGAGCAATCACCGGGTAAGAAAGCAGAAAAGGCCGACATGGCTCGGGTACCATATTCATCGGCAGTAGGGAGCCTTATATTTGCCATGGTGTGCACGAGACCCGACATTGCTCAAGGAGTGGGAGCAGTGAGTCGATATATGGCGAATCCAGGTTGTGAACATTGGAATGCAGTGAAGTGGATTCTCAGATATTTGAGAGGTACTGCGGATTTCTCACTCTGTTATGGTTCTGCGGGTTTGGAGTGCGTCGGATATGTGGATACAGATTTCGTAAGAGATAAAGACAAAAGAAAGTCTACAACGGGTTATGTTTACTCCATGAGCGGTGGTGCTATTAGCTGGGAGTCGAAGCTTCAGTCAGTAGTCGCTTTGTCGACGACGGAGGCAGAGTATATAGCAATGACACATGCTTGTAAGGAGGCTATCTGGCTAAAAAGACTTTCAGGAGAATTGAAAGTGAAGCAAGATGTGGTGGGAGTGAATTGTGATAGTCAAAATGCAATACACTTGGCGAAGAATCCGGCATTTCACTCTCGGATGAAACACATTGATATTCATTATCACTTCGTGAGAGATGTGGTAGATGAGGGTTTTATCTCATTGTTGAAAATTCACACATGTGCGAATCCAACGGATATTTTAACGAAACCAGTGACTCAAGAGAAGTTCAATTGGAGCATGACTTCTCTCGGTCTTGGAGCTACGTGAGGAGAGTGGGAATTTGGCAAGATCTTCAATTTTGTGTTTTATGAAATTCGACACATGATGTTTTTAAGTGAGAGAATTGTTGGATTATGTAAAACCATATTTCGTGTCGATATCACGATATTCAACTTCGCGACGGATTGAATATGTTGGATTTGATCCTAATTTGATCCAATCTTGTTCCTAAAGATTAGTGATGATTTATGAATATTTTAAAGAGAATTCTTAAGAGAATATCGACGACGACTAGATGTGAATTGGAAACTCGGATGGACGGTGGAGATCGTTTCCTATTAGAATTAGGTTTTTAGAGTTACATTAACTCTTGTGATTCATCTTTTAATTTTTAAAGCTTCATTGAAAAAAATCCTAATCGAGAGGAAAAACGTGGAGAGCCTCCGTGAGAGAGTTTCTTGTAATCCAATTTTACTTCTTATACTCTTGTGTCATGGATTAATTGAAGAATGCATTGAGGTGGTCTTGCCCGTGGACGTAGGTCGACACATTGTTGGCTGAACCACGTAAATCTTGTGTCATTATATTATCTTATTCGTTTTATTTGCCTAATTATTCTCGTGCTTGTTTTCTACGATCGTTCTCGTTTACTTTCATCTACGAAAGATTCTGTTTCCGCTGCGCTCGTGTGCTGTGTGGGTTGAGATGTGCTCGGTAACTCCACGGCCGATCCCCTTTCAATTAGGATTCAACTACAAATCTAATCAAATCCTAATAGTTAACTATAGAGAAATCCAAACTCACTACAACAAAATTATGCTATAGCGACACTTTTAAGTGTTTCTAAAATCTAAAAAAAGTGTTGCTGGCAAAAATACCAACACTTATGGTTAGTGTTGCTATATGTGCCGTCGTTAGGGTGTATAGCGACACATTTTTGTAATGTGTCCCAAAAATATGCCCCTATAATCTAATTTTAGATATAGATGGAATATAGATAGGACAGTTATACAAAAATGTCACAAACATGTGTCCATATAATCTAATTTTGTTGTAGTGACTAATGCTAACCAAACCCAACATCAGTTAGCATTTATTAGCAGCATAAGAATTATCCTAAAATACAAAGTCTAACGGAGAGGTTAAAAAAAAAAGTATATATATATATATATATATATATATATATATATATATATATATATATATAGTGTAGAAAGTGAAAACAACAAGTTACAGTGCAGAAAAATATAATTAAATTAACCTAGAAACAATCCCAAACAAGGTTTCCATCCTATCTTTATTTTTATTCATGGAAAAAGAAGTTTTAATTTTTTATATTTTAAAATTTTATAATATTATTGTCTGTAAAATATGTGAGCTATTCAATTAGTAATTTTGTACCAGAAAAAAATAAAAATTAAATTATTAGATAAATTTGAGGAGTTTAAGTTGCCAAAATAATAAAAAAACTATAGAAAACATGTAAAATATAAAATATAAAATATATAAAAAAAATCATTTCTTTGGAAGCTGGAACTTGAAGAAAAAAATTAAAAGAGTTAATATAGAAGACAACCTGAATCCATGGTATCAATGGGTTGAACTTTTTGAGCGGAAACAAGGATAAGAAGTAGAAGAAGTAGAAGAAGGACATGTCTCTTCGTATTCCCCATGAGTATACTCACAGTCATCATTCCTACGACAACCCACCCTCTTCTTCTTGATTCCCTACCTGTCTTTTCCTCTCATCGCCATCTCTCTCTCTCTCTCTCTCTCTTCTTCGCTCGCTCAATCCACGGTTGTCAAAAAGTGGCAATCAAAGGTTTGTCTCACCACTCTTTTATGCTCTTTTCCCCCACATGTTGCGTGGGAATATTGATTAGACGTATCTGGTAAAATAAGAAAAAATAAAATGAATAGGCGTGGTCCACCACATCATCCTCTGTGAACCGCTTGGCTCTGTATGTATTTGTATTTTTTTACTTTTTTTTATTTTTTATTTTTTTTAGTGATCTCCTTGGCAAACAACTAAGCTTAAAATGGATCGAATAAAATAAAAAGTTATGTTCGAATATATGAACATTTTATTAAGTATATATTTTTAATTTTAAATTTATTTGGATGTTAGAATAAAGAGAAAATTTAAAATGTCACCTTCAAATATTATAAAATATTGTGAATATTCCTTCAAAATTTTTAATATTATTTTGCTCCTATAAATTAGTGGACTAAAAAAAAAAAAAAAAAAAAAAAAAAAAAAAAAAAAAAAAAACCTCCATCATGCTGATTATAAATTTTGAACTAATTTTGAAAACTATCTATAATCATAAATAAGTTTTCTGAATATCAAAAATTATTTTAAGTGGCGAAATCAACCTAAGCTATCACATTTAATTTTTACCAATCAAATATCAAAAATTAAATTTTTCACAAAAATATTTAAATTTTGGCATCAAAATATTCCTTGCTATATTGCTGGCATGCATTATTTACTATTTTTTTATTTGGATGTATAAATATTTTGTTAGATATAGTTTTATAATTTATTTGAGAAATATATATATTTTGTAGATAAAAAAATAATTAAATATTCAGAAGAATTAAATAATTTTTTTTAAATAAAATAAATTAACTCGTAGGAAAAATAAGTTATCCAATCAAATTATAAATATCAAAATCTTTCAAAAAAAATTAAAATTAAATTTTTTCTTACTATCACAACTAAATAATTTTATATAAAATAAATTATTATTGAATAATTTATTGCGAACACTACAACGAGGGGCCTAAATGTGTTAAAATGATGAATTATGGGCCGAGATGATTAACTATCGCAGTTCAAAAGTTTTAGTAGAAGCATATATGCATTAAATTTTTCGCAGGCTATTCGTAATAAATGAGAGAAATTATTCATGTGAAGTGATTTTGATGTATTTAGACTGCGTTTGATAACGAAATAATATTTTAAAAAATAAATATTTTTATTTTTATAATAATTTATTAATCTAAAATATAGAAAATTTTTAAAAAATATATATTTAACTTGATATTTTTTATTTTTTAAAAATTAAATAAAATTTTGTTGGATAATTTTATAATGAAAAACAAAGAATAGCATAAATATATCACAAGGCTTGTTTGTTCTCCGCTCCCACGACTAGTATTCTCATGTTTAAATACTACTACAAGTTGTCGCCCCTCTCCCTCCGCTCCCTCCGCTCCCTCGAACCAGGAAAGGCCCTCATTTTCTCCTACTACTCATCAGCTACTTCATCTATACCAATCGATTCTCTTCAATTGCAACCACGCCGACCGCAACACACAACAGTTCCAACTCCCCCACCCCGAACCCTAGAAACCCACTTCTTTCCCATCTCCCTCGATCCCCGATCCTTCGTCTCCGCCCTCGTGCAATGCCGAACCGTCGCACACGTCCAACAAGTCCACGCCCTGGCGGTCTCCACCGCCATGATCGAAAACCTCGGCGTCGCAAACAAATTGGTGTACATATATGCCCAGCACAAAGCTTTGTCCGACGCCCACGCGCTCTTCTCCCGCATGGTCGAGCGGGACAATGTATCGTGGAGTGTGATGATCGGTGGGTTTGCGAAGACGGGAGATTTCGGTGGCTGTTTGGGGATTTTCAAGGAGTTTCTTCGATCCGGCTCTCGGATCGATAACTTCACTCTGCCCTTTGCTTTGCGGGCCTGTCGGGATTTGAAGTCGATTCGATGGGGCATGGAAATCCACCATCTTGCTTACAAGTCCGGGCTTCATTCCGATGTTTTTGTATCTGCGGCCGTAGTTGATATGTACGCCAAATGCGGGTGCATCGAAGATGCTCGGAAGGTGTTTGATAGAATGCCTCAGAGGGACACGGTGGCTTGGACGGTCCTGATTGCTGGGTACGCGGAGTGTGGGAATCCTGAAGAGTCGTTGATCTTGTTTGATAAGATGGACGAGGAAGGAATTGCACCGGATAAGGTCACCATGGTGGCAGCTCTGTTCGCATGTGCGAAGCTGGGAGCTATGCATAGGGCGAAGTTAATCCATGATTATATATCAAGAATGAAATTTTCATTGAATGTGTTCTTGGGAACAGCGATGATTGATATGTATGCCAAGTGCGGAAGTGTCGATGTTGCCCGTGAAGTATTCGATCAAATGCGTGAGAGAAATGTCATCACATGGAGCTCAATGATATCGGCCTATGGAATTCACGGCCGTGGCAAGGAGGCTCTTGAGCTGTTCACTAAGATGTTGCAATCTAGTGTTCAGCCAAACGAAATTACCTTCGTGTCCTTATTATCAGCTTGCAGTCATGCGGGCTTAGTCGATGAGGGCCGGAAATATTTTCATATGATGAAGAGGGATTATTTGATCGAACCTGATGTCAAACACTACACTTGCATGCTCGATCTTCTTGGCCGAGCTGGTAAACTTGCTGAGGCATTGGAACTGACCCACAAAATGGAAGTAGAGAAAGACGAAGGAATTTGGGGTGCATTACTGGGTGCTTGTAGGATCCATGGGAATATAGAATTAGCAGAAAACGCTGCTCAAAGCCTTCTTCGGCTTGGCCCGAGAAATCCGGGGTATTATGTTTTGCTTTCAAATATATATGCCAATGCAGGCAGATGGGAAGATGTCGCCAATGTGAGGGAGCAGATGAATGATAGGACATTGAAAAAAATTCCTGGATGGACAGTTATTGAGATCAATGATAGAAATTATAAATTCAAAGTTGGTGATAAAACCCACCCACAATCGAAGGAGATATACGATATGTTAAAGACTCTTAGAGAGAAGTTAGAGTTGGCTGGATATCTTCCTGATACAAATTTTGTCCTTCATGATGTGGATGAGGAACTCAAAGCAGAGTTCTTATACTCTCACAGTGAGAAGCTGGCGATCGCATTCGGTTTGATTGCTACAGCAGAGGGGAGTACGATAAGAATAATTAAGAATCTTCGAGTTTGTGGTGATTGCCACACATTTACTAAGATGGTTTCGGCAATCGTGCAGAGGGAGATTGTTGTCCGAGATGCAAATAGGTTTCATCACTTTGTAGATGGCTCTTGCTCTTGTCGAGACTACTGGTGATAAATGGGATTTGCTAAGGTCTTTTTCAGTCCTCTCCTATCTGTATTGCCATATGAATCCAGATGACATTTTCATGGTTAATTACGGTTTTAATCGCTTAAGTTTGACCTTAGAGTTGAAATTCAATTCTATCATCGTAGTTTCAGCCCTAACAATTTGGTCTCTTATTAAGTAATGCTCTCAACGTTCAAGTCCTATCAGTCAATCATCTGGAAAAGGTTCCACGTTAGCACAGTCATCAAACTTTATATTTTTGAAATTGAAACTTTTTGGCCAAAATTGAAAATTTGGTCATACTTCATGGACTATATTGCTAGTTTTGGAACCGAAGATGAAATTAAAAACAAGCCAAATGAAGGGCCAGTGTCATGCCCCGGGTTACCGCGGATGTCCGGACATGTCCACGGATTTGTTACCGCGGATGTCCAGACACGTCCACGGATTTATTACGGCGGATGTCTGGACACGTCCACTAATTCCCTAAAAATAGGGATAGCTCTGCACGCACGAAACGTTTATTAAACTTGTTAAAGCAATTTTAGAGACTACAACTAATAGATACCAGAGAGGAAATATAAAACAAATCATGAACTCATACTGTATATACATCAGATCCAAAATATATATCAACTTTTTAGATAACAAGAAATAAACACCATAAAATTGGCCTAGCCAGTCCTAGAATGTACAGTAAGCTCTGTCCAAAAATCAGCCTCTATATGGAGTCCTCCACTAGTACAACAAACTTGGGTAGGAGATGTTATCTATTTCGCGATTGCTTTAACTCGATCAGAAGCAGCAAAACATTATTATAAATATAATCCCAAGTGGATACCGTCACCGATGATAACGATCTACTTACTAGATCTACTAGAGTTATAATTAGAAATCAACTGTACAACATAATCCATATATATAAAAGCTGGAAAAAAATTTAAAAAATCTATAACTATTATGTTTCTATGTTTTTAATACCCAAAATAGAAACTGATGAATGTAATGCATCAACTATCAACAGGGTGCTCACAAGCATAACTGAATCTCACTGGCCGACCCAAGAGTCCGATCAAGCCTGCGTCTTCCTACTGCCACGGCACCACTTTAGCATCTGGTCCGTTAATTTGTAGGTCGCCCTACTACGGTTGCTGCAACATCAATATTAAAATTAGACTGCGAAGCGACACTCGAAAAATATAACCTCATTAAATATATAATATATTTCTTTCAAACTTAATATGACTCAGGTACTTAATGCAAATAATCATTCAAATCATAAAATGATAATATCCACGTACTCTTGGCACAACCCAGTATATTAATAGCCTGTCTAGAACCGTCGTGTCATATCACCCCACGGCAAAATAAATTTTTAATCAGTTTATCAACTAACACCACCCAAAAACTTGGGCATAAAAGTCATCTTACTCTATCATAATGATCACCGCCACTGACCGACCATAGCATCCAAGAATCAGATACTACTAGTGAAAGGATCCAATTCATTTTCTTGGATGGATTAATCGACATAGAGTAGGTTTACTATATGTTCCAACAATTTCATAGTTAATTAATGTACTCAGCAACATGCTGCTTATCACAGGAATAATAAATAATAAAAAAATAAGGATTACAAGTTTCATGCTGCCCTGTCAAACTATACTATCACAATTATAGTATAAGAATTAATAACTATCAGCTTAGCATGTACGGAGACAGCAGACATAGTGAGTAATTCATCATATTCAATACATTAACCCGGCCACCTGAAATCTGTTATGGTATAAATTAACGGATTTCGTAAAGTTATTAAAGTCTTGAAGGTTGAAAATAAAGACGGGAAGAAAAAGGCTAACAGACTAAAGTTTAAAAATATTTGAAGATACAAAAATAGAATTCACAACACCCAAATATGATTAAACAAAGTTAATGATGATTTATTTATAATTCAAGTACTTAGACATTTTTAGAATAGATTATGATTGAATAAAAATTAAAATTGCACACTTCAAGTATTCAGAGTCCGAACCTATGAAAAAAAGTCCGAACCTCGAAGGTTGTTTGGCATTTCCGCTGCTGAAGGTTCGGACTTTTGGAAAAAAGTTCGGACCCCGAATGTTGAAAATCTTTGTACACAGAGAAAGTCCAAACCCTTGAGAAAAGGTCGAACCCTGAACCTCTTTCCAACGTTCACGCAAGAAAAGTTCGGACTGTGAAGGAAGAGTCTGGACCTTGAAGTTATTGTGCAACTTCAAAATCCGAACCCTGTCATGAAGGTCCAGACCTTGACCGTGGGATAACTTTTCTTTTATGCAGTTTATTATTCTAACTATTTCTAAATCTATAAATAAACACCAGAGGTGCTTATGAACTTATTGAAGAAGAGAGAAACACTTTCTAATTCTTACATTCTTCTTTTAATTTCTTGATTGTCTTTTTCGATCAAGAGTAATTCGTCAATTTGATTTATTAGATTTTAACTCATTATTTCTTTTAAGAATCAAATTGATGAATTGTGATGCATCGACTTTCGTTAAAGTAGCAAAGTGCAACTAAGTCATCTTGGATATATTTAAAAATATGATTAAAATGAATTAGAGCAAATTTGGCTCGAAACAAAATGCATTTGGACCTAAGTTGAGTCGGAAAACAGACGAAAAAAACTCAAACTGGAGTTCTGAGCACTTTCGGGCGCCCTAAACAGGGTGCGGGCACCCGAAGCTATAATAGCGGGCGCTGACGCGGGCGCCCTGTCTGTACTTTCGGACTCCCAACCTGCGAGCTAGAAATTGGTGCGGGCTTTCGGATGCTCGGGGTGTCCTGCGGGCGCCCAAATCAATAGTAATGGGCGCATGTGAGAGATCCCTAGAGGCTGCGCGGGACTGTAGCCATGACGTTTCGGACGCCCGGGACAGGGTCGTGGGCGCCCGGATCACGCGGAGATGGACATGGATAGGTGAGGAAATGAGGATTTTTATAGGGACAAAAGGATTATTTTAACAGCCTCTGTCACAACCACCAACCCCTGACCAAAACTCTCTCCCTCACAATTCTCATTCTCTCTTTCTCTCTCCCTGCGTGTTGTCCAGAGAAGGAGATGCAATAGCAATAGAAGGGGAGGAGGAATAGTAGCAGCTGGGAACCCTATTCCTTAGGGTTTTGATCTTCAAGATAGCTTGGAAAAGTTAGAGAGGATCTTAAGGAAGGCTTTAAAAAGAAGAAGCAACTCTTTTCTCCATCTCTTTTGCTTGGGAGCTTGAGAAGGTATGTGAGAAAAATTAGGATTAGTTTTAGGGTTTATGTGTTTTGTTGGTTTTAAAACAGATAAAATAATCTCTTATGAGTTTCTATTCCATTTTTAGGGAAGTTCTTTATGATTCAAGTGATCAAGCCACCTCTCTCGCAAGAGTGCGTCAAAGGTGGGAGATTTCACCGAAAAGAGTGATTTTAATTCTTTTTCTTTGCTTTCTTTAATCTAGAAGTATGTTACTAAAAGTAGATGTATAGAGAATACATGAGTATTGAGTAAATTAGGGTTTAGCCCTAAATAGTATGTGCAAAATAAAATCTAGTGATAGGTTGGACATATGTGACATAAACCTAGGAGAAAATTTAGGTTAAAAATGAGTGGCATTGAACTTAGGGATAAATCTAAGCTGAAAAATGGTAGTCTCAATATAGAGTAAATGAACTCTAGGTTAGAATGGCATGTTATAAGATTGGTGACCTTTGGGGACTATGGACGTAGTGTACCGACTTTCGCTAAAGTTGCAAAGTGTGGATAAGACACCCTTAGCATGTTTAAAATGCAATTAATTAAGACTGAGTTGGCTTGAAGCAAAAGATGAGTTGGAGAGCGAGCTTGGAAAGACAAAATCTACAAAATTTCAAATTGTTGTATAGAGTTATGGTACCTCATGGCACATACCGAAACCCTATTGAAGGCTGGAAAATCCAGCTCTCAGATTATGAGGAATCAGGGGAGATGTACCGGAACCAGAGTTCGCATACCGGTACCCGAGCCCACATACTGGTACCTCAACCCATGTACCGGTACCTTGCGCTGTTGACAGCACGTGCAGAATGGCTTAACCATGGTTAATTTGGGGGTTTAGGTGGGGTTAACCCAGCTT
Organism: Tillandsia fasciculata; assembly: GCA_029168755.2. Taxonomy (NCBI): domain Eukaryota; kingdom Viridiplantae; phylum Streptophyta; class Magnoliopsida; order Poales; family Bromeliaceae; genus Tillandsia; species Tillandsia fasciculata. The sequence goes on from CM054942.1 coordinate 19,794,452, forward strand.
AAAATACTCTCCCTCACAGCCAAACACCATTACCAACCTCTCTTTCTCATTTTCCTCTTCGCTTTCTCTCTCTAGAAACTTGGGAGAGGAAACCCTAGTTTGGAAGATTGAAGGGATTGATCTCTTGGGAGGCAAGAAACTTGAAGGAGGCTTCCAAAAGAGATTCTTAGAGGTGGAAGGAGTCTTCTTCTTCACGTTTTTGGAGCAAGAACAAGAGGTAAGTTTTTAGAGTTTTGGTATTTTTGGATTTTTATGAATTTAAAAGAGATGAAATGATCTCTTATGGGTGCTTATCCCATTTTTAGAAAATTTTGTGGTGATTTGAAAGATCAAGCCACCTTCCCTTCAAAAGAGTATTCAAGGTGGGAGATTTTGCCGAAAAATGTGATCTCTACTCTTTTTCTTTGCTTTTTAAATATAGAAACATGATAGTAAGAGTAGATGTGTAGAGAACGCATGACTATTGAGTAAGTTAGGGATTAACCCTAAGATGTATATGTAAATAAAACCTAGTTGTAGGTTGTTTTTGCATGGAATTATGTGGTTTATGGATTTAGGGAAAAACCTAGGTCAAAAGGTAAAATGTGTGGCATGAAACCTAGGAAAAAAATCTAAGTTAAAATGAGTGGCATTTAACTTAGAAAAAACCTAATGAGGAAATGTAGAGTTTCAACGTAGAGTCATCGAACTCTAAGGTTAGAGTGATATGTCGATGTCGGTTGTTCTTGGTGATAATTAGTGACCATAGAGTATTGAACTTAGGGTGAATGTGCAAAATTGAGTAAATAAGAAAACTCTAATCTAAATTGTTGTCCTTGAGGCATCTTGGCTATCCTAGAGTTAATATTCTAGGGTAAAAGGTAAAAGTAAAAGAGAATGCAAATGGCACTGTTGAGGTCAAAATTTTCACCACCTAAGGAAGTGACATGTGGCATATACCATCGGCTAAGGATGTCAGCCGATAGGAGTTTGAGTTGACAAAGGAAGACCCATTCGTTGACCAAGATCAATTTCAGCCGAAGGCAAAGGGGCTGCCTCAATCGAATGACGGAAGACGCGAGGTCAGGGTCAACGATCTCGGCTGCTCGAGCCGCAAAAGGAAAGACCCTGATAGGAAAGAGTACGAGATTTGGGTGCGAATTTCGTAACTGACCCCGAAATGGCAAGCGGCGCCCAGCATTGGAAAGCGCCGAAGATCACGCTTCGGGGTGTCGATCAGGGGATGAACCTGGACGAAAAACTACTACCATCCTTTGAGGAGAATCGACTCAAAAGGAAGTAGTTGAGAAATTTATTATGATTCCCCTTAAATCACGCCGATTACTAAAATCGGCGGTTATACACATAGTTCGTAAATGTATAAATAATCAAACCATCGAAAAAAAATGGGTCCTACAACATAGCAATCCAGGACCCCCCCTGCTTTTTCATATCCTTCATATCTGTATTTACTATTTTCCTAGATAACCTTTACTGTATTTTTTAGGAATAGATTAACTTGTAATCGGCTATCTGTTATTCTTGTAACCCCAATCCAATAAATACAAATTTCTAATCGGCTTCTTAGCCGTGTCAAATCTTTGTCTCCACATCCCGGTTCGGCTATTCAAGACCAAGCTCTCTCTACCTCCACTTCCCGATTCAGCTAGTCTAAGTCGGACGGCTGCGAGAGTTTGATTGAGAAGAACCCAGGCGAGCGAATCCCTCCTCGGTCCGATCGCTTGATACTTTTGGCACGCAGCGCATTCACATCTCGAGTGTCACCGCACGGGGCCGATCGATGACCGAGCCGGTCAACGGTCGGCGCGACATTTTCAGCCCCACCAACTTTCTCGGCACGCCCGATGAGACTCTTAGATAAACTCTTACTATTCCTACTGATAAAAATGTCATAAGTCAGTAGGTGGTGGGCTCAACAGAAGCTGACCCTAGTAAAGGCACTCGGGCAGATGACCCGAGTGTTAGAATCTTTCGAGAGAATGCAATTGTCTCTCTACAGTGCAACCACAGGGAATTGTACCGTTGGCAGCTACTTATCAAGCGGTGTAGCCACTGGGGTCAGTGCAGCCGCAAGCAGTCCCGTATCAGACGGGAGTAAGGTCGATGCAATCAAACCCAATGACGTAGGCAATACAGACGCAAAGAGTTGTGCAGCCGATGGCATTCTTCTAGACGGCTCAGCCGTTGGGGGCAGTTCAGCCGCAAGCGACTCAATACCAAGCAGGATATAGGCCGATGGGTCAAAACATCGACCATCAGCAAGAAACTCCTTGGAGCTTGCATGCTCCATCCACCCTGCCACAGCCATTGCCGACGCAATCTATCCTGTTGGCGTCGGCAATGACGGCAGCACAACCGCAAAGAGTTGTGCAGCCAATGGCATCCTTCCAAATGGCTCAGCTGTTGCGGGCAGTACAGCTGCAAATATCTGAATTCAGTGGAGGAACTCCACGATTAATTGCATAACAAGCAATGGACCTCAAATCACAAAAATACTCATTTAAATTTCTTAAAATGTCAATTCAAGATTAATTACTTCTACCATAAATAACAAAAATAATCATTAAAAAAAAAATCAAAATAAATGATCCAAAATGTCACAGAGAATAAAATGGTTAAGGGATCTACTTTCAAAATGACATATAGTTGGGATCTACGTACATTTTTACAAAAAAAAAAAAAAAAAAAAAAAAAAAAAAAAAAAAAAAAAAAAAAAAGAAAGAAAAATAATAACAAAAACAACAACACAATATAATCTACAAAAAAATTATACTACATAGAATAGATCAATATAGAAAGTGCAAAATGCAGAGATTCATGAGGTGAATATTATAAATGAATTTTTCCTACCAAAACATCACAGAAGCAGTGGCAAAGAGGGATTACGAAGGTCGGCGAACGATCCCTCCCAATGAAGCGATCGCGTGCGAGGTCGAAGGGATGCAGATAAGTCGAAAACCCTAGAAAAGGGAGGAGGAGAGGAAACCCAAGAAGATCTAGAGGATGAGTCGGTGGAGACAGAGTGGGAGAGCGAGAGAGGGAATGGGGTGGCGTGGGTTTGAAGGAGACGGAGTGGGAGAGGGAGAGAGGGAAATGGGGTGGCGTGGGTTTGAAGGAGACGGAGTGGGAGAGGGAGAGAGGGAAATAGGGTGGCGTGGGTTTGGGTCTGTGTGTGGAAGAGGGAGAGAGGCAAAGAGAAAAGAGAAAGAGAAAGAGATGGTTAGTTTTGGGCTAGCCCAGAAAGAGAGCGTATGAATATATAATTTGGGCTACTATATTGGGCCGGCCCAACTCGAAAATCCACTAAATAAATGCCACCTTTCAACTAATTTTGTGGAGACCTGTATCTTTTTGGAGCGGTTTGTTGCTGGACCTTTGGCTTGACAACACCTTGTTAGTGTGTTGAAGTCATTGGCACGTAAAACGGACGCGAAAAATGAATCTAGCATGAAAAACTGCGAAGAATACATTTTTTTTTTCGTGTATTTTTGATGTGAGGGTTCGGACCCTCTAAGTGAAGGTCCGGACCTCTGCATGCACCTGGTCCAGGAACAGTGGCGCATTGTGGGCGCACGAGGGGATGCGCCGGAGGAGGCCAGCGCGGGCCGCGTGGCGCGAGAGCCTGCAGCCGCGCGTCACCTCAGCGCGACGCGTGTCGCGCTGCGGGTAGACCCCGCGCTGGGGTGACGCGGCTGTTGGGCGTCGCGTGTCCCATGCGCGGCGGGGCGGGCTACTGTTGATCCGGATCCGGATCCGGATCCGTTAAGAGGGGAGGAATTGGTGATGTTTGATGGTAATTTGAACCTTTGGAGCAATTTTGGCACAGTTTAAGGGCTATAAAGTGGACTCTAATGACTGGAATTTACTCTTTTAGCTGTCCTTAACAAATCCCAGCTGAAGGGAGAGGTCCTATTTTCTTAATTCATCTTCTACCTCCATCCAAAGCGACCATTGTTGAAGCTCGAAGCTTGTTAGATGTGTTTCCACTTCGTCGACTTTTCTTCAAAAGCTTTCCCAGAGCTGCAGGAATGGAATTTCAAGGTGATTTTTGCAGGAAATTTTTTAGCACCTCGAGCTCTACAATTTTGGTATTTGAAGGAAGCCTAGTTTTGACTCTAGACCAATTAATTTTCGTGATCTTTGAGACTCTTATTCACAGCATGAGATTTTGGGCAGTGCTTAGTGTTTTTCCTTCCCTGGACAGTACAAGAGGAGTTTTGAGCTATTTCTTAGAGGGAACTTTTCCGTATTCGCAACTCTACAACTTCCATATTTTCAAGAAACTCTAATTTGGACTCCAAGTTAGATAAATTAAGTCATCTTTGGGATATTTGTGCACAACCTGAAGTTTTGAGCAACACTCAATGCTTTCTTTCCTCTGGACAGTGGGATTGGAGTTTCGAGTTAATTTTTGTGGTAGAATCTTCAGGACTTGAAGATATACAACTTTGGTATTGAAGAGAGAAGCTAATTCCTGCAGTTAATAAGGTATGTATGCCTATTTTTGAGCCCTTGTGTATAGTTTTCAGTTTTGGACAGATTGGAGTAATGATGGAATTTCTCTTTCTTCCCTTTATGGAATGGATAATTTCAAGTTGGGAGATCTTCTAGGCTCCAAGAGGAACATTTTGAAACCTTAATCTCAAAATTTGGATGATAATTGATATACCATCTTTAACCTTCTTCTCAGACTTAGTGTTGCTGAAATCTGCATGCTTAATTAGAACACCTTGTTATGCTAATTGAATATTGGAATTAAGGTTGTGGTTAATTATGGTGCTATGACTAATCCATGTGGTGGAATGCAACCTCAGAAGCATGATGAACAATTCCTCTTTTGGTTTCAACTGGTAATTATATTTAAATTGGGATGTATAGCAAGTTGAATTTCAGCTTAAGGTTTTATGTTGGAATTTTGGAAAGCATTGATACATTCTTATTATGAGCCTATTTGAAGGAGTTAAATTTAGATTTTTATGAACCTCTTGGTGTTTCTAAATTATTTGAGAACCTAAGAAGAAATTTTGGGCTGTGGTATTGGAGTTTATTAAAGTATATAAAGCAGATTTTGAGTTCATCCACTATCGGTTCGAGTTGCTAAAATTCTGGGCAACTAGTAATGTTTTTGCTATAACTTTCTATCCGGCAGGAGTATTGAGGTGTTTTCAGCTTTGTTGGAAAGATATCGACCAGAGGTTTGTGGTTGCCAAAAATCATACCAATCGGATTCCAGATTTGCAAGCTAACAGGTATAGGTTATTGAGCTTATCGAAATTACGGCCTACAAGTCGACTCAACCAAAAGTGCAACATTGTATGGTTATGATGCTTACTATCTATATTTGGGTTAATCATGCTTAAATTCAAGTTTCATGTTGAGAACTATATTGATCATGTGTGAGAACTATTTCTTGATTATTTGGACATATAGATAGGTCACACTCTTTTATTTATGCTATACTATTCATGTTAGAATCAAACTTAGGAGAAAACCTTTTTTTTTCTCTTATGCTATTATAGCTCGGGTTAGAGAGTAAGGATGGGGATAATATATAGCTATGTTATCGAGTCGGATGGGGTAGCACCAGATTATTGACTCGGAATTTGGTTCGACAACCGCAGATTGTAGGCGGTTGGGCCGATTAGTGTTATGCATTAGTTGCGCCGGGATTGCATTGTGGATAGAGAGAGTTTCCACCTTGAGCATAGTGTCGACTTTTCCCTGCTTGATTGAGATACTCGACTGGGTTACTTATTTACTCGAGTGGGTCGCTCCTCTCGAGTGCCACTCCGGAGTAGGCGAGACCGGGTTTTATATAGGTCTATGAGATTGATATTCCAATAGACATGACCGAGTTTTATACAGGTCCGAGACCGGATTTTATACAGGTCTATGATTTTGATATTGGCGCAAGCAAGACCGGGTTTTATACAGGTCCTTTTGATTATATCTTGGCAGTTTTCTTTCAGTGATGCATACATACATGTACTTGATATCGTCCATTTGGCATTGGGCATAGTAGTGTAGTTTTATTCCAGTTACCACTTTCATACTTATTATCATCTCCTACTTTATCTTTTTGGTAGACTCGGTGGGTAGGTCGGAGGTTCGATAATTTACCTACTGAGGCCTACTTATTTAGTAGTTCTCACACCAATTGTTGCTCCTCAGAGACTTCTTCAGCAGCCGCAACACGGGCAAATCGTGGCAAGGGTGTCGTAGATAGCTAGAGCTTCTCCCTGACTACTACTAGAGATGGACCAGTTGTACTTTTTATTTTTAGTTTTATTAGACACTCAGACAACTATATATATTGGTCTGGCTAGAGCCAGTTGTCTGTATTTACGTTATTTTGGTAGATGTGTTTTGTATCAGAGTTGTATGTTGGGTATTGTAATTATGGTGTCCCCGTATCCCCGTGCGACTTGACTGGGTGGTCGACGGTGAGAAAACACCTATTTTTGGTATCTCGAGCCCGTTGTGCGTCAAACGGACGCCAAAAATGGACTCAGCGCGCGAAAACGTTGAAAATCGGCTATTTTCGGGCAAAATGGGCCTAACTGGCCGCTCGGGTGGGCCGGTCCACGGCCCACTTGGCGTGCACCGGGAACAACGAGGGCCGTGGCGAGGATACGTGGCAAGCGCTGAGTAGTCGGGCGGCGGCGCGGGAGTCGAGGCGCTGCATGCGCCTGGCGCGGCGCACCGTTGACCGCGCCATGGTGCGTGGCACGCGCCCGTTGGCGGGCGCATGGACCCGGTAGCCCGGCACCGTGCACCGCGCCGTGAACCCCGTGTGTACACGTGTCGCGCCTGGGTGAATCCGGGTGCGCACAGTGTGGAGCCGAGGGGTGGGTTCCGGACGCCCGATTCTTGTGCTCGAATCCGCAACCCCCTTTTTGTGGATTTGGGCTATAAATAGCCCATTTATGCCTTCTTTTGGGGTTCTTTCCGAGCCTCTCTTGAGCCCTTCTTCGACAAGAACCTTCCTCGGTGACTCTTCTTCGATTTTTGGGATCCCGGAGATTTTTTGGAAGACGTTCATTAGCTTCCTCCTCGACATCGCGAGCTTCGACACGCCTTCGATACCGAGCTTTTCCGTCAACATTTCGTCCGTGGGCTCCCCTGGGCTGATCCGAGGAAGTTTTTGGCCGATTTCTGCAGCATCGTTTCCACGAGAGGCAGATCTTCGATTTCCATATTTACTGCTCCTCTCAGTTTTGGATTTTTATTGGGGTTTTCGGAGCACCTTTGAACCCCTTCAGTGCTGCAGGTTTTTCTGGACAGCGGAGCTTGTTTGATTTTTATCTCGGTGCTGGTTATCGGATTTCAGCCCGTGAGGACTTGATCGACATCTACGCTTCGCGAGGATCATAGCCATATTTTTATTGGAATTTTTGGAGATAATCTCAAAGGTGATATTTTGACTTCTTCTGGACTGATTTTTCACAGAGTTGGAATTTTGGGGATTTTTGCTTACCGCGGTGTTTGGTCTGTATTTCAGCGGCCGGGAGGAGTTTTCTGGTGTTTTTGGGCTCGTTGGGATTGTGGAAACTTGAGGAGTATCCCCGTTCAGTGTTGACTTATTTGGACTTCGGATCGACGCGTGCTTTCAGGTGGGTTGTTTTCGTCTCCAAAATCGGTGGACGGTTCTCTAATTCTAAAAAATAGTGAGCATGCATGTTTGTGAGATGGGATAGAAAGCATACTTGTGAGAGATGATGTTTCCTGGTGTTGATATTGAGATCATGTTGGTTAATGTTCCCTATTTTACATTCAGTTAAATTTAATGTTATTATTGTAACCTTGACCTAGCACCCCGTCATATGTTGCATGTTTCAACCAGACTAGTAGAAAATCCCAACTTGGGCTAGTTATTTATGCTTTAGACACTACCACACTTTTATTCATTTTTCCTGGACTTAGAGTGTTCCTCGCCCAGGTAGTGGGCCAAGTGGTCGGGTTATTGGGGGATGCATGTTACACTCGTGTCTGGGGGCCGAGTGGAGTCTGGTAGCTGTGGTTAGATCAGTACTAGTCCTGGGAGCCGTCTGAGTCGACGGTGGGTCTCAGCTGTCGAGTATTTCTAGCCAGTGAGTTAGAGATGTGATTTGGGTACTGTCGATCTTGTTGATCGTGGATTTGGATTATAGCCTGCATGAGCCATATTGAGCTCGACAGAGGTGCGCGGATACCTTCCTCGGTGGGGCCGCGCCCCTCGAGTGCCGCTCTGGAACTAGGCCTGTTGCTTTGCTATCGCGACTTGTCGACACAGTCCTTCTGGCTGGGCCTTCTTTTAGGCAGTCACGGATGCCCTACGTAAGTTCAGTCCTTTGTGGATGTAATGGCAGTAGGTGGGCGCAGGTATGACTAGACCCTTTGTGGCGGTCAGTGTGAGGACCCAAAATTCCCACGTAAGGATTACTTTTGAATCAATAGCTTCTGGAGGCTTATGTTGAATTTTGGAAATGTTTGTGCGCAATCTGGACCCAAGAATTAGACTCAGCACGAAGTTTGGATTAAGATTAATTATCTGGATGTCTTCAAAAAATTTGAGAAATGGATTTTGGCAAAACGGACATCGTATTTGGATTCAGCGCGGAAAAACGATGGAAATCGGTTATTTGGTTGTATTTTTCGGAGTCCGGATGATCAAAAACGGGCAACCGGAAGTTTTGCGGGATTTTCGGGTGCATGAATAGGCTGTGGACCGGGGGTGCCACGTGGCGGCACCCCATTGGTCCGGTGTGGGGAGTGTGGTCCATCAGGCATGCTAGGCTGCCACATGGCTAGCCATGACGGGCAGCCGTACATCACGTGGGCTGGAGTGTGGGAGAGGGAGAGAGAGAGGATTGTTTTAATTATTTTTTTTCCTTTCTTCTTCTTCCTCCTCTTCTTTTTCTTCCTCCTTCTTCCTCCATGGACCGTGGATTGTTGGAGGGTTTTGTGCAGAGCATCACCAACGTTTCTTCTTCAAAATCATCATCTTGGGTGAGCCATTGGAGCTAGCTTGGTCATCTTCTTCTCCATGATGGAGCACAAGCACCATTGCTGAATTTTGGAGCTTCACTGTCACCTTTTAGTGCAAAAATTTCCCAGGCTTCGTTTCTTGGTATTTTGAGCTGAAATTTGGAGGGGATCTCCACGACAGGTAAATCTACAACTTTGATATTTAGTGTTCTACTTGGATCATGAGATGTCTTGGAGAATAATTGGGTTTTCTACAACCTTCACGCACAGATTTTTGTATTGGACACCTTGGAGTAATTTTGGATTTTCTCTCTCATACGAGCTCGGAATTAGGTGTTCTTTAGCTCGATCTTTATCTACTCTCGACAAGGAATCCATTGCCACCTTCTTAAATGTATTTGGAGCTCGTTTGGACTGGTAAAAATCCCAATCTTTCCAGCCCTGTAGTGCTGGTTTTTACAGAGCAGATTTTTGTTGGAATAGCATGTTTGTATGGTGGTATCTTTGAGTTCAGCATGTTTTTGGGGGATTTCTTTGTATGTATCTGTTAACAGGGTTAAGAGGAACATTTCTCATGTTGATACTTAAGTGTAATTCCGGCTAGATTAATTTCTAAAAATCTGCGAACATTATGCCGAAATTTTGGATGTTACCGTGTTGTTTCGGGTGTATCTTGGCCTACAGGTGTCGGAACGGGGCGTACAAACACTCGTTTTGGGGCTACTCGTCGCGGGGATCGCAACCGTGAATTTTCTGGAATTTTTGGAGCACTGTATACAGGTGAAAGTCCCCTTTTCCCTCTGCTGGTTTGTTGTGACAGCATGTGCAGTTTGGTGATGTTGACTTGTTGATTGTTGATTGTGTTGTTGGTTGGTGTGATGTTGTTTGGAGCCCAGGCTTGCGCGGCATGTACCGAGGATGCGGGTTCAGCTGATTATGTTAGCAGGTGGCCACGGTCTTCACCGACTTCAGCTTTGCCTGCGGAAAGCGTTTCAGGTGGGTAGTTGTTGCATACCTCAACTTCTGACTTGCTCACTAAGTTTATTAGAGAATTCCCCACTTGGACGATTGATTACCATGCATGATCGAATGAGATAATTGTGAGCCTAGCATGTGAGATTAATTTTGTGAGCATAGCATGTTGGAACATGATTGTTGGGATATTTTGATAGGGATAATTAACATGCCATGTTAGCACATAGATTTTATGAAGGTTGGTTAAATGGATTAATTGTTGGGACATTATGATATATCTATGTGCGGGTACCACTTTGGTGATTTATTATGGATCAGGGATTACTTACATGTGTAGTTGGCTGATGATTTTAGCATGATGGTTATATCTGTGTGGATTTATTATTTGATACACATGTGAAACTGTTATTTGATTTTCTCTCTTTCATCTTGCATGAAGACTCTTGCATGCTTGTATGGACATCTAGATAGGCCACTATTTATTGCTACACTATCATATTGGGATTTGACTTAGGAGAAACCCTGATTGTTTTCTTTCTCCTTCTCATTTAGACTTTTGAGTCTTGTTGCTCGGGTTTGAGCAGGGGTACGGGATAGTGTAGCCGGGACCTTGGGGTCGGGGACAGGTGGTATTTGATTATGGGTTGTGGGGTATTACTGCTACCGCGGATAGTAGGCGGTTAACCGGATACAAATTATTTTACCCGATTTTGGATTGGGGGTTATTGCGGCTACCGCGGATAGTAGGAGGTTGACCGGATGTCGGATGTGGGACATCATTGTGGTTGTGGGTTTTTTCGGTGACTGCGGATATTGGGCGGTTGACCGTATGTTTACTTATGCATCAGATTGGGTATCAGATTTCGTTAGTGGATGGATTTTTCCCACTATGATCAGAGTCGTGATCCAGTCCTTCTTTTATGATACTTGTGACAGTGATTGAGTTTTTATCACACCGGCGCGGCTTTATATGCCAGGTGATGCTTACCTCATGTGGGTCGCTCCTCTCGAGTTCCCCTCCGGAGGCCGGGGTCAGACAGTTATTGACAGTTTTTGCTATCACATCAGCGCGGTTATTGCCCGATGATGAGGGCGGCGGCAGGCAGTACCAGTTTTTACTGGTGGATAGATTGGGTTACTGATGCATACATACAGTCTTTCCTTTCGATATTGCATTTAGAGGCATTCTAGTGGTAGTTTTCCTGTTTCAGCAGTTCATTTACAGTCTTACCACTTACCTTTTTCCTTGCCTCTGGTAGACTTAGTGGGTACGCCGGAGTTTGAGGCTTTATGTAGTGTACCGGAAATTCAGATGGCGCACCGACCTCGCAAGTTGGCGTGGTGTGGAGAAATCGCCTCGAGCTTGTTCCTTATTGGATTACAGTTGAGTGCGGGTTGATTCGGATCAACGCGGAAGCCCCGGGTCGATTGGGGTTTACCGGGTATTGTGCGCCGAAAGTGGACCGGCTTCGGGGAAGCCTCGACTTCACAGTGGAGTGCAGAAAATTTGGAAATACCTGGAACAGGTGTACTTTGGAATTACGGCAAATTTCGGGAGGTTCCGGACTGGTGCGGAAGCCCCGATGGCAAAAAGTGAGTTGATGGGGGGCTTTTGATGGATTAATTAATTAATTAAATTAATTGGTTGAGTTAATTGGGGTTTTATTTATGTTGTAGAGATGGAATGTAAGGAGTGGATTTATGTGGATTAGATTCAAAGAGTGACTTGGGATATTTTTTTTGGTTGAGCATTTAATGCTCCCAACCATCCACTCCTCACATTTAATTAGCTTCTTCTAATTAGCACTGCCACGTCATCACAATGGGTTCAAAACAGGGGAATGAAAAATGGGGGGGAAAGAAGAGAGAAGAAGAAGATGAAACTAAGGAAAAGAGAATTGAGGATTGAGCTTTGATGATGGAACACCCTCCTTGAAGCCGTGTGGGCGAGCGGCGAGCGGCGTGCGCGGCGGTTGGTAGAGGTGCGTGCTGTTTTTGTTTTAGAGAGAGAAGAGGATGCAGTGAGAGTGAAGAGGTTGTGTGTGTGGAAGCTGTTTGCTTATGGAGGTGGGGCTTGCTGTCCAAAATGGGATCAGCAAGCGGCTGAGCTCCGCATGTTGCGCGCAGGCGCGCTGGGAGCGCAGCGCCCAGGCGGGCGCCGCGCAGCGCGCAAGCCCGCGCTGCGGGCGCCGCGCCCGGGCGCGCGGCGTGCTGCGGCCGCGCCCGAGGTGCGCGGCCCGCTGTGGGCCTGGCCGCCGCGCTGCGGGCCTGGGCGCCGCGCGGCGGGCCCAGCTTTTGTTGCGGCTGCGGCAATGGCTCCGCTGCGGTAGCGCTGCGCTGGCTGCGATTGGCAGCAGCGCACGGGCGCCGCGCGGTCCGCGGCAGCGGCGTGTGCGGCCGCTGCGAGCGACCGACGTTTGTGCTGGGGGGCTGGTTTTTGCCCCGAATGTGTGTGTGTGATTTTGTGATTAGCCCTTATTGATAATTTTTCTTTGCTTCCTTTCTTGGTTTCGGTTCAGAGCTGCCTTGCCCGCATGTGCTTGGTGCCGCGCAAGCTGTGGGAGCCGGCGGTGGACGGCGCAGAGCACCATCTGAAGTGCGCTGTTGGTGAGGGCTGGTCTTCAGGAAAACCTTGGTCTTGTGGGTGCTGGAGCTTGGCATGGTGTGTATGTGCTAAGTGTGGTGTGTATGAAGAGGAGCTGGAGTTTGAATAATGTTGTGGACTTAATGTTGTATGGTGATTTGGTGAGCTGTGGATTTTGTATGTGTTGATGGAAGTTTGTGATGGATCATTTGGGTAAATTGCTTGCTGCTTGTTGATGGTGGACTTGATGTGTGCAAGGGAGATGCAACCTAAGTGTGTGGGTTGGAATTTCTCCAAAATTTATGTAATGCCCTCTAATGCTTCTGTAAGCATATTGATCATATTTAGCTTATTTATCATATATTGATCATGATTAGCTGAATTATTATATTTTGATAAATCTGATAGTTGCCTAGAAAATTGTAGAAAGACTTTTATGAGCCCCAGACATTTTTAGTATGATCTAGAGGTTATTTGACACTAGACTGTGCATTCTTTTGAGATTCAGGTTGCATCTGGACCTTCAGAATATTTTAGTACCCCGTTTTAAGTAAAACTCCGCTTTAAGAGGATTTTTTTAAAAATTGAGAACATTATGAATGGTCCAGATTGTTCGAGTTGCATGAGTACTCGTGCCAGAGGGCCGAGTAGATTTTTAGAGCATTGTGAGATGACTTTCTAGTGTCATGAGAGAGTTTTAGCATTTTTTTCCAGTTCGGAGGCGGAAGCTATGGGCGGCTACGCCTGCAGCCTGTTCTTGTTTGATAGGGTTGTAGGTGGCAGTAGTTCAGAATTTCCAGGCCTTCCGTGTGAGAGATTGAGAATTTATTCCCGATTTGGTTTACTCTAGATCATGGGTCGTGTTCTGATTTAGTGGTGGAGATGGTTCTCCCACTTAGCTATGAGAGTTTTGGGGGTTCTGGCAGATCGAGTCGTGGAGGTTTCCTGACTCAGCCACGGGTCGTGCATTATCAGATTGAGTCATTGAGGGTTCTCCGACATAGCTGTGAGAGTGTTTGGGCTTTTCCTGTTTGAGTCGTGGATCTTTTCCGACTGAGTTGTGCTTTCGAGCTTTGAGATACCGATCTGTTTGATCGTGGATTATAGCCTGCATGTGCCGCATATTGAGACAGTGAGACAGTTGTGCTACTTGAGTTCGGTGGGGTCGCTCCCCTCGAGCTACGCCCCGGGTGCGATGATGATACCGAGCCTGACGAGGCTGCGATGTATGCGACTAGTTGATACACTAGAGTTCGCTTGAGATAGTCCGTGTGGGACGCCCTACGTAAGTCCCGTCCCAGTGTGGATGAGGTGGCAGTAGGTTGGCGCAGGCTTGACTGGACCCTATGAGGCAGTCATTGAGATTGGGTGACATTGAGAGAGTGATGGCATAGCATGTTCATTGATGAGTTTTCCCTTTGAGCATAGTACTTGAGGCATATTATTAGCAGTGTTAGTGTATGCATAGCAGGGTCAGAGTAGTATTCCTTCAGCATGATGTTGTTACTTATTAGCTGTAGTTCATTTCCTGCTTTCCTTTTATCTATCTATCTGCATACCTATCTGTTTTGCCTCCAGTAGACTTAGTGGGCATACCGTGGATTTTGGGACGGTACCCACTGAGATCTGCCTTCTGCAGTAGATCTCACACCCGCTGCGGTGACAGGTTTGAGGCAGCTGTTCCGGCTTGGTTCGCACGGAGACAGCAGATCGAGGTGAGAACGCGGCCGATTAGTTCCTTACCAGCATTGGAAGTCTGAGGTAGATGTACCCGGGGTATTTTATGATTCCACTTTTGTACTGGACTTTCTGGGAAGCTTGTGAGGATTGTTTTTATTTCTTATGGCTAGACAGACTTTGTATTGTGGACTTTTATTTTATCCAGATGTTCAGTTGATCTATGTAGCTCTAGTTTTATTTCAGCTCTGATACATGTTTTTAGCTCTAGATCTGACTTGCAGGGTAGACGCTTCGTCTGTGCGGCAGTTTCCGTACAGATGGCGGATCTGTTGGCGAGCCCGGGTCGCAGTTTCGATCCCGGGGCGTGACAGATTTAGGTGGTATCAGAGCCTAGGTGTATAGGTCATTGAGGACTTAGAGACCCTAGGCTGTTGGTTGGACATTAGGACGACCGTCGTGAGAGACGTGATTTTAGCAAGAGTCCTGATTGAGTTAGTACCTCCCCCAGGGGATTGGGGCGAGTGACCTTACATGTTATTTCTCTAAAGATGATTATGTTGGCTGCAGACAACATAATGCTTTAGTTTGGGTGACATGTTTTAGACTTTCACTTGATTGGGTCGAGAGAGTTTTTGGTCCTAATGTTTATTTTGTTGCAGTGGTTTTCGATGCCTCCGAGACGCCGTGCGGCGGCGAGGGCGTGTTTGACCCTGGGTGAGGAGCCCTAACAGCGGGAGGCTGAACGGATAGAGCAGAGTGAGGTCTGAGAGTTACAAGCCCAAGCGGTCCTGATGTTTGAGGCGATGCGGCGCCAGGAAGAGAACATGGAGCGTGCGATGCGCATGCTTGGACCGAGAGCATCTCCCGGGTATCGCCAGTAGTACCTCCGACCGCGACATCGTCGACTTCGACCCAGATCGCACTAGGGATAGTGCAGGAGTAGCGAGGGATTGCCGATCGGTTGTATACTTCATCCAGTTCCATCCCCTGTAGATTTCGGGACCGAGTTTGGAGCCTTGGGAGGCCGAGAACTGGATCGCTGCTATGGAAGAGTTGTGCGAGGATTTGTTCAACCAGGAAAAGCATCAGGGCGCTTGGTTATGCACTTTTGGATAAGGACGCCGAGAGAGTTGATGGCGTCAAGTTCGTCCTGTTGGACCATCGGGAGCGCAGTTGATGATTTGGGGCGAGTTTCTGCGACGGTTGAGCAGTGTATCCCTTGTCGCCCCCTGTGTGGCTTAGAGGTTGATTATGTTGAGAAGGGACTGCATTTCGATGGCTATCTTTTGGAGCATACTCGATGAATTGACCGAGGATCAGTGATCACGTCCAGGAGGGACGAAGAGCAAGGGAACAGCTTCAGTGAGAGATGCCCAGTATCGTCGAATTTTGGGATAGTTGAGTGGATCGAGGTTGCCATGATTTCAGTCTCTGGATCGTGGGTCTCAGAGAAGACAGAGACCAGGAGGTTCTCGACAGTGTAGGCACCAGCAGCAGTGCCAGGATGTGAGTTCCTTTTGCATGGGCCGCATTCATCGCCAGGTTAGTGGATCGCGTCTCACCAGGGTGGTCATCGGAGTTAGAGCATGGTTGATGCCAGCACCACTTGTGTGTGCTTCAGTAAAGCAGGGGTAGCTTCGTATGGGCCAGAGATAGGACTGTTGGCTTGTGCACGTGAGGGTCAGGTTCCAGATCACGTATAGCACATGGATGAGTGTTGCCTATCCTGCCCAGTGCTGTTAGGACCTTGGATTTGATCATTGAGTTTCTTGTCCTACATTAGTTCCCAGATGTTGAAATGAGATTGGATAAGGATTTGGTTATTCCCATGTTAGGCTACCTTGGATTATCAGAGAGGACAATGACCCTCCGGGGACTTGGTCAGGAGAAGTGTATTTATAGAAGAGGCTAGACCACGACAGAGGTTGAGTCGTGGTTTTATCGCTTGCTAGCGATTGTTGAGAGGTGCCTGCGGCAGCACCGGGGCTAAAGGATATCCTTACCGTCGTGTGACCCCGGGTGTGAGTCTACTTGAGCTGAATTTTCGAAGCCGCCGCTTAGTGAATTGAGATCGAGATAGTGGTCGACATGGTTTGGGAACTGCACCAAATTCGATAGCACCTCTTGGAGTATCACCCGCGAAACAGTGAGCTGATAGCGTAGTGCGGATTTTGATGGATCGAGGGGTCTATGTGACCGATACCATGTCGTGGGAATACGACAGTAAGGATTTGAGAGTTTAATACTTGAGTATGATGCCACGCCGTTGGTACACGGCAGTGATGCCACGTTGTGAGTACACAACGGTGAGATTTCTTGGATGGTTCAAACACGGGCAGATTTGGATTGTGCTTGGCAGATGCCTTCGAGAGGTTGATAGCATTATGGAATCTTATAGCCGAGGGCTGTGCCCTAATAGTGATCCGGAGCCAGTAGGGGCATTACGAGTTTTTGCAGAGTCAAGTGGATTGACTAATGCCCTACCGACTTTAGGAATTGTGCTTTTCCAGCTGTGTTTGGACGGATTGGTGGTAGTACTCGTCGTGGTTATTTGGATTCATTCTCGAAGTGACTTAGAGCATGAGGAGCACTTGAGAGTCGTGCTGCAACTTCTGGGAAAAGAAGTTATATGCCAAGTTATTAGTCTATGCTTGTCGACTTCGGAAGGTTGTGTTGTTAGGCCTGTGTTTTCAGCTACAAGAGTGACTGTGGACCCAACGAAGAGTGATGCCGTTGGGTTTGGCCTAAACCTATGATAGTGACTGAGGTCTTTGATCCGTGGTTGCCCTTTTTGGAACTTGGGATTTGAGAGTTGGAAATTGACCATTGTTTCCCGTTGTTGAACTACTTCCCCTGTAAATTGTTATGAGAGATGTATCTGCGGAACTTGAGTGTTTTGTTTGCTAAGGGGCAACGAAGGAGTTATGCCAACTGAAGGCTTAGTTTTTGATTTTGGAAATCTTGATTGTGGAAGCCTCAGACCGCAGGGTTTTATAGATTTGAGTTTACGCGGGGAGTTTGATCCGCGAGTATTTATCTGGCTGGGAGAACTGTATTTGATCCTGGGCATATTTTGGTTTTCACTTCCTTGGAGTTGGATGAGGATTGAGTTATCAGGATCGACCGATGCTAATTCTTTCTGGTGAGACGGAAGAATTTTGCAATCGAGTTATACTTTTGGTGAAGGTTCAGTGGAGCCATCGTGATGAGTGAGAACGTCCACCTGAGAGCCTGAGGATGAGTTGAGTGTTTCCTATCCCCATTTCATTGAGTGACCCTCCTGAGTTATGGTTTTATTCGGGTTTCGAGGACGAAACCTTTTTTTAGGAGGGGAGAGTGTAGTGTACCGGAAATTCAGATGGCGCACCGACCTCGCAAGTTGGCGTGGTGTGGAGAAATCGCCTCGAGCTTGTTCCTTATTGGATTACAGTTGAGTGCGGGTTGATTCGGATCAACGCGGAAGCCCCGGGTCGATTGGGGTTTACCGGGTATTGTGCGCCGAAAGTGGACCGGCTTCGGGGAAGCCTCGACTTCACAGTGGAGTGCAGAAAATTTGGAAATACCTGGAACAGGTGTACTTTGGAATTACGGCGAATTTCGGGAGGTTCCGGACTGGTGCGGAAGCCCCGATGGCAAAAAGTGAGTTGACGGGGGGCTTTTGATGGATTAATTAATTAATTAAATTAATTGGTTGAGTTAATTGGGGTTTTATTTATGTTGTAGAGATGGAATGTAAGGAGTGGATTTATGTGGATTAGATTCAAAGAGTGACTTGGGATATTTTTTTTGGTTGAGCATTTAATGCTCCCAACCACCCACTCCTCACATTTAATTAGCTTCTTCTAATTAGCACTGCCACGTCATCACAATGGGTTCAAAACAGGGGAATGAAAAATGGGGGGAAAGAAGAGAGAAGAAGAAGATGAAACTAAGGAAAAGAGAATTGAGGATTGAGCTTTGATGATGGAACACCCTCCTTGAAGCCGTGTGGGCGAGCGGCGAGCGGCGTGCGCGGCGGTTGGTAGAGGTGCGTGCTGTTTTTGTTTTAGAGAGAGAAGAGGATGCAGTGAGAGTGAAGAGGTTGTGTGTGTGGAAGCTGTTTGCTTATGGAGGTGGGGCTTGCTGTCCAAAATGGGATCAGCAAGCGGCTGAGCTCCGCATGTTGCGCGCAGGCGCGCTGGGAGCGCAGCGCCCAGGCGGGCGCCGCGCAGCGCGCAAGCCCGCGCGGCGTGCTGCGGCCGCGCGCGAGGTGCGCGGCCCGCTGTGGGCCTGGCCGCCGCGCTGCGGGCCTGGGCGCCGCGCGGCGGGCCCAGCTTTTGCTGCGGCTGCGGCAATGGCTCCGCTGCGGTAGCGCTGCGCTGGCTGCGATTGGCAGCAGCGCACGGGCGCCGCGCGGTCCGCGGCAGCGGCGTGTGCGGCCGCTGCGAGCGACCGACGTTTGTGCTGGGGGGCTGGTTTTTGCCCCGAATGTGTGTGTGTGATTTTGTGATTAGCCCTTATTGATAATTTTTCTTTGCTTCCTTTCTTGGTTTTGGTTCAGAGCTGCCTTGCCCGCATGTGCTTGGTGCCGCGCAAGCTGTGGGAGCCGGCGGTGGACGGCGCAGAGCACCATCTGAAGTGCGCTGTTGGTGAGGGCTGGTCTTCAGGAAAACCTTGGTCTTGTGGGTGCTGGAGCTTGGCATGGTGTGTATGTGCTAAGTGTGGTGAGTATGAAGAGGAGCTGGAGTTTGAATAATGTTGTGGACTTAATGTTGTATGGTGATTTGGTGAGCTGTGGATTTTGTATGTGTTGATGGAAGTTTGTGATGGATCATTTGGGTAAATTGCTTGCTGCTTGTTGATGGTGGACTTGATGTGTGCAAGGGAGATGCAACCTAAGTGTGTGGGTTGGAATTTCTCCAAAATTTATGTAATGCCCTCTAATGCTTCTGTAAGCATATTGATCATATTTAGCTTATTTATCATATATTGATCATGATTAGCTGAATTATTATATTTTGATAAATCTGATAGTTGCCTAGAAAATTGTAGAAAGACTTTTATGAGCCCCAGACATTTTTAGTATGATCTAGAGGTTATTTGACACTAGACTGTGCATTCTTTTGAGATTCAGGTTGCATCTGGACCTTCAGAATATTTTAGTACCCGTTTTAAGTAAAACTCCGCTTTAAGAGGATTTTTTTAAAAATTGAGAACATTATGAATGGTCCAGATTGTTCGAGTTGCATGAGTACTCGTGCCAGAGGGCCGAGTAGATTTTTAGAGCATTGTGAGATGACTTTCTAGTGTCATGAGAGAGTTTTAGCATTTTTTTCCAGTTCGGAGGCGGAAGCTATGGGCGGCTACGCCTGCAGCCTGTTCTTGTTTGATAGGGTTGTAGGTGGCAGTAGTTCAGAATTTCCAGGCCTTCCGTGTGAGAGATTGAGAATTTATTCCCGATTTGGTTTACTCTAGATCATGGGTCGTGTTCTGATTTAGTGGTGGAGATGGTTCTCCCACTTAGCTATGAGAGTTTTGGGGGTTCTGGCTGATCGAGTCGTGGAGGTTTCCTGACTCAGCCACGGGTCGTGCATTATCAGATTGAGTCATTGAGGGTTCTCCGACATAGCTGTGAGAGTGTTTGGGCTTTTCCTGTTTGAGTCGTGGATCTTTTCCGACTGAGTTGTGCTTTCGAGCTTTGAGATACCGATCTGTTTGATCGTGGATTATAGCCTGCATGTGCCGCATATTGAGACAGTGAGACAGTTGTGCTACTTGAGTTCGGTGGGGTCGCTCCCCTCGAGCTACGCCCCGGGTGCGATGATGATACCGAGCCTGACGAGGCTGCGATGTATGCGACTAGTTGATACACTAGAGTTCGCTTGAGATAGTCCGTGTGGGACGCCCTACGTAAGTCCCGTCCCAGTGTGGATGAGGTGGCAGTAGGTTGGCGCAGGCTTGACTGGACCCTATGAGGCAGTCATTAAGATTGGGTGACATTGAGAGAGTGATGGCATAGCATGTTCATTGATGAGTTTTCCCTTTGAGCATAGTACTTGAGGCATATTATTAGCAGTGTTAGTGTATGCATAGCAGGGTCAGAGTAGTATTCCTTCAGCATGATGTTGTTACTTATTAGCTGTAGTTCATTTCCTGCTTTCCTTTTATCTATCTATCTGCATACCTATCTGTTTTGCCTCTAGTAGACTTAGTGGGCATACCGTGGATTTTGGGACGGTACCCACTGAGATCTGCCTTCTGCAGTAGATCTCACACCCGCTGCGGTGACAGGTTTGAGGCAGCTGTTCCGGCTTGGTTCGCACGGAGACAGCAGATCGAGGTGAGAACGCGGCCGATTAGTTCCTTACCAGCATTGGAAGTCTGAGGTAGATGTACCCGGGGTATTTTATGATTCCACTTTTGTACTGGACTTTCTGGGAAGCTTGTGAGGATTGTTTTTATTTCTTATGGCTAGACAGACTTTGTATTGTGGACTTTTATTTTATCCAGATGTTCAGTTGATCTATGTAGCTCTAGTTTTATTTCAGCTCTGATACATGTTTTTAGCTCTAGATCTGACTTGCAGGGTAGACGCTTCGTCTGTGCGGCAGTTTCCGTACAGATGGCGGATCTGTTGGCGAGCCCGGGTCGCAGTTTCGATCCCGGGGCGTGACACTTTACCCACAGGGGGAGGCTACTGGTTTACTAGTGGTTCTCACCCCCATTGTTGTTTCCCTCTTTTCTCTCCTTTGTTTTGCAAAGTCTTAGCGGGTGTTGCTGATTCTGCGGTTGTTGATCGAGGCGAGGGAGTCACGAGCTAGATTCCTACCCGTCGTTGGAGAGTAGCGGTACCCCTTCAGAGGAGATCCTCTGTAGATTAGTTATTTTATTTTTCTCTTTTGAGAGACTGATGTAGTGAGGATATGATATGTATTGAGAGCCTGTACACTGATGTATTTATTAGAGATACCTCCCTGTTGAGTTCTGAGTTTTGCATATGAGGATATTGTATGATTATCATTTTTGGGAGATGGACATTGTTGTATTATTTCTAGTTGTACAGTGGTTGATTTTAGTTTTACAGCAGATTTTCATTTATAGTTCTGATATCTGTTAGCTGTAGTACTTTTCTTGCAGGTAGGACGCTTCGCCTATGTGGAGTTTGGCATAGGTGGCGGATCTGTTGGCGAGCCCGGGCACAGTTTCGACCCCGGGGCGTGACAGATTAGAGTGGTATCAGAGCCTAGGTTGTAGGTCATGGTGGACTTAGAAACCCTAGGCTTATGGTTTGACCCTTGGATAAGTTTGTGAGAGTCGTGATTTATAGCGAGAGTCCTGATTGAGTTTTATACCTCTCCCAAGGGACGGGAGGAGTGATTGGCATGTTTATTCTCCTAAGCGATTATGTTGGCTGCAGACAACATAATGTTGCGGAACGGGTGACATGCTCTAGACTCTCGCTGGATTGGGTTGAGTGGCTTTTGTGTGCCGATTTGCAGTTTTGTCGTGGTGAGCTGTGTCTCCCCGACGCTGGGTTTTGACCCGTGTACATCCTGTCACAGCAGTTGAGCTTGAGTGGTTGGTTTTGGGCCGGATACCCGGACTGAGGTCAGAGAGCTCCGAACCCAGATGACAAGATTGTCAGAGGCTTGTCAGCAGTAGGGTGAGCAGCTGTCTTGGTGACACTGTTGTCGGAGCACTGTGTAGCCCCCTCCGTGCCAACGTTTAGTGCCGAGGCACCGAGGCAGGGTGGATAATTGACAGCTGGTGAGCTGTGGGGACATGATCGATCTATTGAGTGAACCAGTTTTGGCAAATGAACCACCCCGATTCATAGGATTGAGCTCGGAGTCTTTGGAGGCAGAATCGTGGTTGGTGGTAATTGGAGAGACTATTTGAGAGCCTCCTTATGCCAAGGGTTTACGCAGTTGCTTAACTGCGCGCTCCATGTAGAGGGACAAGGCGCATAGGATATGTGTGTCTGGGAGTGGATTGCGCCAGGATACCTTTCAGTTTATTTAGTCCCTCCGTTACAGGTTTTGACGCCTCGTTGGAGTAGGCGTTGTGTTTGGAGCGTGGCGCTGCAGTTCGTTTGGATAGGGATCTGCCGCCATAGACGAGTTCTGGATATTGGCGCTTGGCGTCGGGTGATGGTGGACAGATCGGCCGGCAGAGGCATTTCTGATTTCTTTTTCCTGGATAGCGAATTTTTGAGATGCCGGAGATCGGGTGGACCCCGATGGCAGCATCAGCATCTACATCAGTGTGGCGCGGCGGCAGCATGGATTGGTTACTAGCGGAGGACCGCATTCGTCACCCCAGTATGAGCAGAGACAGAGGTCGTGCTCCCTATGTGGTCTATCTTGAGATTTTCAGGCAGACTGACCGACGACCACTTGCATTGAGCGGATGAATCTGTGCCGCTCGGTTGGAGGGTGCCACAGCAGCGGATCGGGTTGTCGCAGGTGTGATTTCATCACAGCAGTCGGAGTTAGAGCAGGTTGCATCCCTGCATGGACTAGAGGTAAAATTGTTACCACGTGCACTAGAGATACAGGTTTCTGTTGTTGTTGTGCATGTGGAGGAGGCTTTTGGATCATGTCTAGTGCAGCTGAGACTGCGAGTTACCGGCAGATTTATTGGTAATTGTGGCAGTTCGGTATTTTGACCCTGTGCTTGAGATTGATTGGCACAATGCCACAGGATGTGTTGACTGAGGAGGGAGAGGACGTTGTTATTCTGCGAGGCAGACGAGAGGAGGCTTGGTTGTTGAGATTGTTTGAGCACACAGGTTTTAGCGACAGTGTGAGAACTCAAGGATATCTCTGTTGCCCACGAGATCCCGGGTGTGATTTCACCTGAGCTGTTGATGATGCCACCGGTTAGGGAGATAGAGATTGCGATTGACATGATTTGGGGAACCGCGCCACCCACGACAGTGTCTCATTGGTTATCGCCTGTAGAGCTGAGAGAGCTGATGGCGCAGTTGCAAAATCTGATGGATCGAGGGTTCTTTTGGTGGGTTGATCACTTACCACGCCGTTGATATACGGTGGTGATGCCACGTCTTGGATAGACGATGATGAAGGTTCGTCGTGACTTGAGCACAAGCAGGTTCTGGTATTATTTAGGACCTTTTGATGGAGTTATACTCCGGCAGTTATTGTATGATGCGAGTACCTACTTGGAATTAGACAGCCGAGGACTTTGCCTAGATGGCGTTCAGGACACGGTAGGGGCATTATGAGCTCATAGTGAGGCCAAATGGAATGACTAATGCCTTGTTGACTTCAAGATTTGAGAAATTGTATGTCCCAGTTGTACTTGGACGGATTGGGAGTGGTGTTCCCCAAGGATATTATGATTTACTCCCAGAGCGACTTGGGATACGTGGAGCACTTGTGGTTGTGCTACAATGCTTGGGTGGAAGAAGCTGTACGCTGTGTTATTGAGGTATAAGTTTTAGCTTCAGAAGCTTATTTCTTGGGTCACATTGTGTTAGCCGTAGGGGCGGCGGTGGAAAATCCGGCCAATATGGATACTATTTGGGAATTGGCCGAGATCAATATTTATGGTCAAGGTAAGGAGCTTCTTGGACTGGGCAGTGCCAGGAGAGCTTGGCAATCGGATGATGAGACTGATACCAGCGCCAATGCTAGTATTTCCAGTGTTGGGAGAGAGATCTGCGAGTTTTAATGATGCCTCCTATAGCGACTGTGGAATTACTGTTGGGTTATTGTTGAGCATTTTGGATTACCCCGACAGGGCCACTGTGATGGCGGATACCTGGAGCAGGAAAGCTGTCTGGGGTTGAGTTTGATGATTCCACAACTGGCGCTGTGTGGACTATTGGGGCAAACATGGCTTGTGGTTGTGTCCCTGGGGGTTCCTTAGGATGATAGACCGCGGCTGAGTAGTTCACTCGGATGGTCAAGATTCGGGAGTGACCGAGTGATGACCCCTCCTTGTTAGGATTCTTTTCCTTATTGAATGATAGTGTGGGTACGCTTCGGATTGTCTTGGTTGAGTTGACACAGGATGTGGTTTGGTGCGTGTTGCATTGGTGGTTATTTTGTTTCCCCTAGCTTTTTGACGGAGCCCCTGTGGTGTTTCACGTCTCAGCTCAGGAGTGTTTTGCTTTTGGATCCCTCGCCCGTGATTGACTCGCTCTGTTTGAGATCTGTGTGTGTTTGCAGTACGAGGGACGCCCGTTGTGAATTCTGGCTAGTGAGATGAGAGGATTGCGCAATTTGGGCCATGCCGTACTAGTTGTGGTTGTTGTTGTTGTTGTTGTAGAGGAGTAGTTATGGGGAGTGAGTGGCGACTTGGGAGATGGAGACGGTGTTGTTGGGTACCTACCCTTAGTTTTTGAGACTCCTTTTGAGTTGTGCCAGTTTCGAGTAGGAAAATTTTCTTTTAGTGGGGGAGGATGTGAGGACCCGAAATTCCCACGTAAGGATTACTGTTGAATCAATAGCTTCTGGAGGCTTATGTTGAATTTTGAAAATGTTTGTGCGCAATCTGGACCCAAGAATTAGACTTAGCGCGAAGTTTGGATTAAGATTAATTATCTAGATGCCTTCAAAAAATTTGAGAAATGGATTTTGGCAAAACGGACATCGTATTTGGATTCAGCGCGGAAAAACAATGGAAATCGGATATTTGGTTGTATTTTGGGGGATTTTCGGGTGCATGAATGGGCTATGGACCGGGGGTGCCACGTGGCGGCACTCCACTGGTCCGGTGTTGGGAGTGTGGTCCATCAGGCATGCTAGGCTGCCACATGGCTAGCCATGATGGGCCAGCTGTACATCACGGGGGCTGGAGTGTGGGAGAGGGAGAGAGAGAGAATTGTTTTAATTATTTTTTTTCCTTTCTTCTTCTTCCTCCTCTTCTTTTTCTTCCTCCTTCTTCCTCCATGGACCATGGATTGTTGGAGGGTTTTGTGCAGAGCATCACCAACGATTCTTCTTCAAAATCATCATCTTGGGTGAGCCATTGGAGCTAGCTTGGTCATCTTCTTCTCCATGATGGAGCACAAGCACCATTGCTGAATTTCGGAGCTTCACTGTCACCTTTTAGTGCAAAAATTCCCCAGGCTTCGTTTCTTGGTATTTCGAGCTGAAATTTGGAGGGGATCTCCACGACAGGTAAATCTACAACTTTGATATTCAGTGTTTTACTTGGAGAATAATTGGGTTTTCTACAACCTTCACGCACAGATTTTTGTATTGGACACCTTGGAGTAATTTTGGGTTTTCTCTCTCATACGAGCTCGGAATTAGGTGTTCTTTAGCTTGATCTTTATCTACTCTCGACAAGGAATCCATTGCCACCTTCCTCACTGTATTTGGAGCTCGTTTGGACTGGTAAAAATCCCAATATTTCCAGCCCTGTAGTGCTGGTTTTTACAGAGCAGATTTTTGTTGGAATAGCATGTTTGTATGGTGGTATCTTTGAGTTCAGCATGTTTTTGGGGGGATTTCTTTGTACGTATCTGTTAACAGGGTAAAGAGGAACATTTCTCATGTTGATACTTAAGTGTAATTCCGGCTAGATTAATTTCTAAAAATCTGCGAACATTATGCCGAAATTTTGGATGTTACCGTGTTGTTTCGGGTGTATCTTGGCCTACAGGTGTCGGAACGGGGCGTACAAACACTCGTTTTGGGGCTACTCGTCGCGGGGATCGCAACCGTGAATTTTCTGGAATTTTTGGAGCACTATATACAGGTGAAAGTTCCCTTTTCCCTCTGCTGGTTTGTTGTGACAGCATGCGCAGTTTGGTGATGTTGAGTTGTTGATTGTTGATTGTGTTGTTGGTTGGCGTGATGTTGTTTGGAGCCCAGGCTTGCGCGGCATGTACCGAGGATGCGGGTTCAGCTGATTATGTTAGCAGGTGGCCACGGTCTTCACCGACTTCAGCTTTGCCGGCGGAAAGCGTTTCAGGTTGGTGGTTGTTGCATACCTCAACTTCTGACTTGCTCACTAAGTTTATTAGAGAATTTCCCACTTGGACTATGTGATTGATTACCATGCATGATCGAATGAGATAATTGTGAGCCTAGCATGTGAGATTAATTTTGTAAGCATAGCATGTTGGAACATGATTGTTGGGATATTTTGATTGGGATAATTAACATGCCATGTTAGCACATAGATTTTATGAAGGTTGGTTAAATGGATTAATTGTTGGGACATTATGACATATCTATGTGCGGGTACCACTTTGGTGATTTATTATGGATCAGGGATTACTTACATGTGTAGTTGGCTGATAATTTTAGCATGATGGTTATATCTGTGTGGATTTATTATTTGATACACATGTGAAACTGTTATTTGATTTTCTCTCTTTCATCTTGCATGAAGACTCTTGCATGCTTGTATGGACATCTAGATAGGCCACTATTTATTGCTACACTATCATATTGGGATTTGACTTAGGAGAAACCATGTTTGTTTTCTTTCTCCTTCTCATTTAGACTTTTGAGTCTTGTTGCTCGGGTTTGAGCAGGGGTACGGGATAGTGTAGCCGGGACCTTGGGGTCGGGAACAGGTGGTATTTGATTATGGGTTGTGGGGTATTGCGGCTACCGCGGATAGTAGGCGGTTAACCGGATACAGATTATTTTACCCGATTTTGGATTGGGGGTTATTGCGGCTACCGCGGATAGTAGGAGGTTGACCGGATGTCGGATGTGGGACATCATTGTGGTTGTGGGTTATTTCGGTGACTGCGGATATTGGGCGGTTGACCGTATGTTTACTTATGCATCAGATTGGGTATCAGATTTCGTTAGTGGATGGATTTTTCCCACTATGATCAGAGTCGTGATCCAGTCCTTCTTTTATGATACTTGTGACAGTGATTGAGTTTTTATCACACCGGCGCGGCTTTATATGCCCGGTGATGCTTACCTCGTGTGGGTCGCTTCTCTCGAGCTCCCCTCCGGAGGCCGGGGTCAGACAGTTATTGACAGTTTTTGCTATCACATCGGCGCGGTTATTGCCCGATGATGAGGGCGGCGGCAGGCAGTACCTGTTTTTACTGGTGGATAGATTGGGTTACTGATGCATACATACAGTCTTTCCTTTCGATATTGCATTTAGAGGCATTCTAGTGGTAGTTTTCCTGTTTCAGCAGTTCATTTACAGTCTTACCACTTACCTTTTTCCTTGCCTCTGGTAGACTTAGTGGGTACGCCGGAGTTTGAGGCTTTACCCACAGGGGGAGGCTACTGGTTTACTAGTGGTTCTCACCCCCATTGTTGTTTCCCTCTTTTCTCTCCTTTGTTTTGCAAAGTCTTAGCGGGTGTTGCTGATTCTGCGGTTGTTGATCGAGGCGAGGGAGTCACGAGCTAGATCCCTACCCGTCGTTGGAGAGTAGCGGTACCCCTTCAGAGGAGATCCTCTGTAGATTAGTTATTTTATTTTTCTCTTTTGAGAGACTGATGTAGTAGGATATGATATGTATTGAGAGCCTGTACACTGATGTATTTATTAGAGATACCTCCCTGTTGAGTTCTGAGTTTTGCATATGAGGATATTGTATGATTATCATTTTTGGGAGATGGACATTGTTGTATTATTTCCAGTTGTACAGTGGTTGATTTTAGTTTTACAGCAGATTTTTATTTATAGCTCTGATATTTGTTAGCTGTAGTACTTTTCTTGCAGGTAGGACGCTTCGCCTATGTGGAGTTTGGCATAGGTGGCAGATCTTTTGGCGAGCCCGGGCGCAGTTTCGACCCGGGGCGTGACAGTCAGTGTATATTGGATGATTGTTCTATCGAGAGGTTGTAGATGTATCATATTTCATCTATATCACCATTTGAGCATTTAGATAGAAGCATAGTAGCTGTAGAGTTATTTTCAGCCGTTCCTTTATAGTACTGCATCTGTTGCTTCATGCCTCTAGTAGACTTGGTTGGCAGACCGTCGGGCTTGGTGGCGGTACCCACTGAGAACTACGTGACGGTGTAGTTCTCACACCCTCTGTCCGTGACAGTTTTGCAGAGGCATCTTCGCCAGTTCCTACCTCTGTTGTTGTTGCTTCTTCTGATCGAGGCGAGGGAGTCGCGAGCTAGATCCCTACCTGTCTTTGGAGAGTAGCTGTACTCCCTTATTGGAGATTTATAGTACAGTCAGTTAGATTGGTATATTTACTCTTTTGAGAGTTTCATTTATTCTGAGAGACTGATATATTATGAGGATCTAACTTGTACTGTGAGCATGTACACTGATGTATTATTATTTTAGTTTACCTCCCCGTTTTGGTTCTTAGATGTTGTATCAGAGGATGAAGTATAATGATTATTTTTTTGGGAGATGGATATTGTATTTTTATTTTCAGTTGTACAATGGTTGGATTTTAGTTTTACAGCAGTTTACTTTTCATCTCTGATATCTGTTTAGCTGTAGTTTTATCCTTGCAGGTTGGACGCTTCGCCTTTGCGGGGTTTTCCATATAAGTGGCGGATCTGTTGGCGAGCCCGGGTCGCAGTTTCGACCCCGGGGCGTTACATATTAGAGTGGTATCAGAGCCTAGGATGTAGGTCATTGTGGACTTAGAAACCCTAGGCTTGTGGTTGGACCCTAGGATGACTTAGTGAGAGTCGTATTTTTAGCGAGAGTCCTGATTGAGTTTTATACCTCTCCCAATGGACGGGATGAGTGATGGCATGTTTATTCTCCTAAGTGATTATGTTGGCTGTAGACAACATAATGCTGTGGAATGAGTGATATGCTCTAGACTTTCGCTAGATTGGGTCGAGTGTTTGTTGTGTGCTGATTTGCGGTTTTCGTCGTGGTGAGCGGTGTCTCCCTGACGCTAGGTTCTGACCCGTGTGCATCCAGTTGTAGCTATTGAGCCAGAGCTTTTAGATTCGGGCCGGATACCCAGATTGAGGTCAGAGAGCTCCGGACCCAAATGGCAGGGTTGTTAGAGGCTTATCAGCGGAGGAGTGAGCAGCTGGTTTGGGTGACACAGTTGTCGGAGCAGCGGGCAACTGACAATGCTTCCCTCGTGAGACCACCCCGTTGTAGTATCCTCAGTGGCAGTGATTCCAATTGTCACGCCCCGGGGTTGAAACTGCGACCCGGGCTCGCCAACAGATCCGCCACCTATGCTAAAATCCGCATAGGCGAAGCGTCTAACCTGCAAAAGATAGTACTAAAGCTACACAAATATCAGAGCTGAAATAAAATGCTGTAAACTAAAATCCAATCACCGTACAACACGAAATAAAGTACAATATCCATCTCCTCAATTATAGATAATCATCATACAATGTCCTCAGTACAGCATCTCTCAACTATAAAAGGAGATAAACTAAAACTATAGTACATCAGTCTCAACATCAGTCTCAACATCAGTCTCTCCAAATACAAAAGATCTCTCTCCAAAGAAAACAGTAAAAACCAACCAACAGCTACCAGGAATCTCCATCCAGGGGATACAGCTACACTCCTCGGGTGGTAAAGATCTAGCTCGTGACTCCCTCGCCTCGGACAACGATCGAAGATCAGCAACTCCCGAAGAGGACTCTGCAAAACAGGGGGGAGAAAAAAGAAAGGGAAACAACAATGGGGGTGAGAACCACTAGTAAACCAGTAGCCTCCCCCAGTGGGTAAAGCCTCAAGCTCCAGCGTACCCACTAAGTCTACCAGAGGCAAGAAAAGGGACACGTGGTAAAGCTGTAAACAGAACTACTGAATAAAAGGGGAAACCATAACAAGTATGCCTCTAGATGCAATACCGAAGGAAATGACTGTATGAATGCATCAGGAAACAGTATCTGACCAAATAGACCCAATCTAGTGCCACCAGTAAAACTGGTACTGCCTGCTCTGCTGCCGAACTCAAGAACTCAGTATCTCCTCTGTCCAAATGACCAGAACCCAACACGGTCTGACCGGAACCCAACACGGTCTAAAGCCTACTCCGGAGTGGCACTCGAGGGGAGCGACCCACACGAGTAAAGTATCTCTGTAACCAATGTCTCACAATAGCAGGACTGGATCATGACTATGATCAAAGTGGGAAACTCCGTCCACTAATGAAACCCCGATCCGATGCAATAGTACTCAAAAAGTGGAAAATACCATCCACTAGAGAAATCTGATACCCAATCTGATGCAACAGTAAACATCCGGTCGACCGCCCACAGTCCGCGGTCACCGCAACAACCCACAACCCACAATTGGGTAAAATAATCAAGATCCGGTCAACCGCCTACTGTCCGCGGTTGCCGCAATAACCCACAATCCAACATCAAGTACACCCTGTCTCTGACCCTAAGGTCCCGGCTACACTATCCCAAACCTCTGCTCGAACCCGAGCAACATGACTCAAAAGTCTAAATAAAAGGAGAAAGAAAGCAATCATGGTTTCTCCTAAGTCAAATCCCAATATGATAGTGTAGCAATAAAATAGTGGCCTATCTAGATGTCCAAATAAGCATGCAAAAGTCCTCAAGCAATGTGAAAGAGAGAGAATGTCCAATAACAGTTTTACATGTGTAATAATTAATAATATCCACATAAATATAACAATCATGCTAAAATCATCAGTCAACTACACATGTATATGATCCCTGATCCATAATAAATCCCAAGGTGGAACCCGCACATAGATAAGTCATCATGTCCCGATAATTAGTCCATTTAACCAATTTCCATAAGATTTATGTGCTAACACGGCATGTTAACTATCACTATTAAATTATTCCAATGATCATGTTCCAACAGCAATATTATCCCAATAATATCCCCAACATGCTATATCCACAAAATTAATCTCAGATGATAGGCTCACATTTATATCAGTCAATCATGCATGATAATCAAACAATATGTTCAATAGTGGGGTTCTCTAATAAACTTAGTGAGCAGGTCAGAAGTAGAGGCATGCAACAACCACCCACCTCGAAAAGCGCGCACAACACCAAAAGAGACCTTACGCTGCCCGCTGTCCTCTAGCACCTGTATCCACCAAAAACTGTGTCCCACTGCACAGAACATTGCGCACAATTAATCCCAAAACTGCACAATTACCTACTGTCTAAAATCAGCCTAAAAAATGGCTAAATATCACCTCTGTCCAGTCCTCAAGAAAATCCAGAAAATTCACGGTCGCGTTCCTCGCGAAGAGTAGCCCCAAAACGACTGTTTATACGCCCAGATCCGATACCTGTAGGCCAAGATAAAAATAAAACACCGCTGCATACTCAAAATCTCCACAACAGAATTCCTGTAGCAATCTGTCCAAGAAAAGCTTAATTATCACCTTTGAAACAATTTCCAAAAATCCCAGAAAAATCACTACTGTGTTCCTCGCGACGAGTAGATCAAAATCAAGTCATGAAACGCCTTGATCCGATGCTCCTAGGCTGAGATATAAAATCGACAAGCCGGTGCTGTCCAGAATCCAACACAGAAAAATGGGGGTCAAAGATGCCTCGGGAGACATGCCAAAAGTGCGAAACAGAGCGAAGCAATCAACACAAAAATCGAAGCCTTACCTCTTAGGAACACGCTGTTGAAGAAATCGTCCAAAAACTTTTCCTGGTTTGCTCACAGCGAATTTCTGACTGAACTGTGACGGTAATGGGCCGAAATGGGGAGAAAACCGAGGCGAACTGTAAAATTGATATCGCCGTTGCCGAGCTTCCAAAAATTCCGGGGATCCACCACGAGCTCAAGGACATCAAGGGGAACAACTTTTATATAAAGCTCTCCCTCCCATTCCCTCTCTAAAGCTCGGAAAAAGGTGAGAAAGAGGGAGAGGAGGGGGTATATAAAGGCCCAACAAAAGAAATCAGAAATGACCAATAAGTCCCAACATTCGGGCGCCCGGAAATTTCCGGGCTGCTACAGTGTTGGGCCCGGCCCAACACTGTTCAAGCCCGGATTTATCCTGGGCCTCCACGTCGCCCACAAAACAGCGAACAACGGTTTGGCCCACTCCCGCTGCGCCCCGTGGCCGCCCCGGAGATCGACACGTCGCGCCGGTCAGCGCGCCGGTCGCGCCAGCGCGTGCCAGCGCGCGTGCCTGCGACCCTGCCAGGCACACATCCCGAGGCAGGCTCGCCTGCACCGTGGACCGCGGGCATGTAGACCGGCCTACCATTAGCCGCCACGTGTCCACCCCGGTCCACCGTACACCACCTGGCTGTTCCGCACTCCAAGTCCACTGCACCGACCAATCAACACCTGCCACGTGTCCAACTCTCATCCAATAAGGAACCGCCACGTGGCACACCATCAACTGCACCACCGCGCCTGCCCGCGCACCTGCCCGGCCTGCCCGGCCTGCCCGCACAGTACCCCCAACCAATGGGAAGCCGCCACGTGTCGGTAACACTTCCTGCTGCACCCGGTGTAGTAAATCCTATGAACCGAACCAATACGCAACTGCCACGTGTCCTCCCTCCGGTGCACGCTGGCCGCGTGGACCGCGCACCCGCGCGCCCTGCCCGCCGCTATTCTCCGCCTGCCCGAGGCCGCGCCGCCGCTCTTCGCCGCTGCCCGCCGCCACCGCCGCCGCCGGCGATCGCCGGAAACACTGTTCCGGCAGCGAACAGTAACCTGAGCTCAAAAATGACAAGTGGGTAGTCCATTTTGACCGTTTTCGCGCACTGAATCCAAATTTGACGTCCGTTTTGCCAAATTCCAACTCTAAAAATTGCCGAAGGCACCCGGAAATGTGTTCTTAGCCCAAATTTCGCGCGGAGCCCAAATTTAATATCCGTTTCGCGCGAAACCACTTCTAAACCCTCCACGGGGTCCTCCGATCACTCACATGATCCATTTAAGCCCGAAGTCCAACACTTGTGCCCAATTATGCCCCAAACACCTCCAACACACCATGTAGGCCTCCAATAGCCACCCCAACGCGCTGCAGCAGCTCTGCGGAGATCCAGGTCATCACACCAATGGCGTCGATGGAGTAAGCAGTCGCCTCCGTGTCAACGATTAGTACCGAGACACCGAGGCTAAGTGGATAGCTGTGAGCAGATGAGCTGTGGGACATCATAGATCGACTGAGCCAGTTTTGGCAGTTGGACCCGCCCCTATTCGTAAGATTGAGTTTAAGCCTCTAGAGGCAAAGTCGTGGCGGCGGTGATGGAGAGACCATTTGAGATCCTCCTTGTACTAAAGAGTTTACGCAGTTACCGAACTGTGCGCTCCACGTTAAGAGGGACGAGGCGCATAGGATATGGGTGTGTGAGAGAGGGTTGCGCCGGGATACCTTTCAGCTTGTCGGTCCCTCCGACTACAGATGTGATGACCAGGATCTCCGCAGAGCTGTTGCAGTGCGTGGGGGTGGCTACTGGAGGCCTACGTGGTGTGTTGGAGGTGTTTGGGGCATAATTGGACACAAGTGTTGGACTTCGAGCATAAATGGATCACATGGGTGATCGGTTGACCCCATCGGATGTTTAGAGGTGTTTTCGCGCAAAACGGATATTAAAATTGGACTCGGCGCGGAATTTGGGCGAAGAACACCTTTCCGGGTGCATTCGGCAATTTTTAGAGTTGGAATTTGGCAAAACGGACGTCAAATTCGGATTCAGCGCGCGAAAACGGTCAAAACGGACTACCCACTTGTATTTTTGGTGCTCGGGTACTGTTCACTGGCCGGAACAGTAACTCCGGCGATCGCCGGCGCTGGCGGCGGCAGCGGGCAGCGCCGGCGGGCGGCGGCGCGGCCTCGAGCAGGCGGTACAGCGGCGGTGGGCAGGCGGCGCGGGCGCGGGCAGCCGCGCGGCGCGCGGGCAGGTGCGCGGTCCACGCGGCAGGCGCGCACCAGGAAGGGTGACACGTGGCAGCTTACTACTGGTTGGCTCACAGCACGCGGTCTACGGAGCATTTAGGGTCTATGGTGCACCGGCAGTGGACACGTGGCAGGTTACTATTGGGTCGGTTCACAGTATTTCGTGCACCGGGTGCACTAGGCAGATGGCTTGACACGTGGCGCTTCCCTATTGGTTGGTCAACTGTGCGGGCAGGGGGCAGCTGGCGCGTCTGGGCGCGCGGTCAGGCCGGTCGGTGCCACGTGGCGCATCCTCATTGGCTGTAGTTGGTGTTTCCTGTTCGGCGGGACACAGAGGGAATTATTGGAATTGTTTTTCTGGTTTCTCCTATTAATTCCATCCGAGAAGACTTGGGAGGCCATTTTCACCATTTTCGAGGCCTCATCTTCCTGAGGGATGAGAAGATGAAACCTTCTCCAAGAAGAGAGGAAGCTTCCTGTAAAGTTTCGGATTTTTTGGCGACACGAATTACGAGATTTCCATTTCTCCGGCGCGGCGCGACGTTCCTTCATCGGTGTACCCCTTTCGTCGCGTTTCGATGCGAGAGCTCTCCCGGCCTACCCCGATCACATTTTCCGGCGATTCTTGCGCCATTGGAACGGCGACTGACAGAGCTTCAATCTTGGTATTTACTGTTCCCCTTGTTTCGCGTTTTTTGAGGAGCTTTTCTGAGTTTACTGTGACACCATTTGCTGTGATTGAGATTTGGACAGCGGTTCGATCTTTTGGCGATATCTTCGCGCACAGGCATCGGATTGGGGTGATTCAAAAGGCGTTTTGCATTTACACATCACGAGGAATATCCCCAAATTTTCTTGGAATTTTCTAAATTTTTTCCGAAGGTGAAAAGTCCCTGTTTACAGAACTTTATGATTCAGTTTTTGTGATTGGTTGATTCCGGGGTGGTTCCCTTGTAGAATTTATATCTCAGCGTAGGAAACTCGGATTTGAACGTGCAGGTACTCGTTTCGACCGGTTCGTCGCGAGGATCGTGACGGTATTTTTTCTGGAATTTTTCGAGCTGATCTCGCAGGTGAAAAAGGCAAAACTGTGGACTGTTGTGTTTGGGACAGATTTTGTGTGTAATGTATGTTTAATTGCATGTTTTGGGGTGATTGTGAGCAGTGATCGCGGCGGTTTATCTGTTGGGCTTTTGGCATGAAAAAGGGATATTGGACAGCTAGAAGGTTCTTCAGCTGAGGATTTCGCATGTTCAGGTGGGTGGTTGTTGCTTGCCTCTACTTCTGACTTACTCACTAAGTTTATTAGAGAACCCCTCTTTGGACATATTGATTGATTGCCCTGCATGTTTGACTAATATAAATGTGAGCCTATCATTTGAGAATAATTTGTGGACATAGCATGTGGGAATCTTATTGGGATAATATTATTGTGGAAATGTGATTGCGGGGACATGTTTCATTGTTAACATGCCATATTAGCACATAGACCTCATGAAAGTTGGTTAAATGGACTAATGATTGGGATATGATGACACACCTATGTGCGGGTACCACTTTGGGAATTATTATGGATCAGGGGTTATATACATGTGTAGTTGACTGATGATTTTAGCATGATGGTTATGTTTATGTGGATTTGTTATTCATTACACATGTGGAACTGTTATTTGATATTCTCTCTTTTATTCTTGCATGAGGACTTTTGCATGCTTGTATGGACATCTAGATAGGCCACTATTTTATTGCTACACTATCATATTGGGATCTGACTTAGGAGAAACCATGATTGCTTTCTTTCTCCTTCTTATTTAGACTTTCGAGTCATGTTGCTCGGGTTCGAGCGGGGGTTTGGGATAGTGTAGCCGGGACCTTGGGGTCGGAGACAGGGTGTACTTGATGTCGGACTTGTGGGTTATTGCGGCAACCGCGGACAGTAGGCGGTTGACCGGATATTGATTGTTCTACCCGATTGTGGATCTTGGGTTTTGGGACAGGCAGGCTTGATGGCAGGGTATTGCGGCAACCACGGACCTTGGGCGGTTGACCGGAGGTTGCTTATGCATCAGATTGGGTATCAGGTCTCTAGTGGATGGAGTTTCCCACTATTTGTTTATCTTGCATCAGGTTGAGATCGGGTCTCCTTTTAGTGGATGGGTTTTCCCACTTTGATCAGAGTCATGATCCAGTCCTGCTGATCTATGATACTTGTTACTGAGGCATTATACTCGTGTGGGTCGCTCCCCTCGAGTGCCACTCCGGAGTGTGTGCATGTATGACCGTGCCGGTCAGGAGCCGGTCTGTTGCCCTTGGGCTAGGACCGTGCCGGTCAGGAGCCGGTCTGTTGCCCTTGGGATGGGACCGTGCCGGTCAGGAGCCGGTCTGCATCCCGCAGTTGAGTTGTGAGTTAGCAGGCATAGTTGGCAGTAGCGGTGTTCACCGGTGTCTTGATTGGGTTGCCCAGGCAGGATATATATATATATATATATATATATATTTATATATTTGATGCATAAATTTAGCTATTCTTTTAGCTTGGCATATTAGAGGCATAGTAGTGGTAGTTTCCTTTCTTCAGCAGCTCT
Source organism: Tillandsia fasciculata (assembly GCA_029168755.2). Taxonomy (NCBI): domain Eukaryota; kingdom Viridiplantae; phylum Streptophyta; class Magnoliopsida; order Poales; family Bromeliaceae; genus Tillandsia; species Tillandsia fasciculata. The sequence continues at coordinate 19,831,002 of CM054942.1, forward strand.
GTTTACAGCTTTACCACTTATTCCTTTTCTTGCCTCTGGTAGACTTAGTGGGTACGCCGGAGTTTGAGGCTTTACCCACAGGGGGAGGCTACTGGTTTACTAGTGGTTCTCACCCCCATTGTTGTTTTCTCCTCTTGTTTTGCAGAGTCTTTGGCGGTGTTTCTGATCTTCCAGTCGTTGTTCGAGGCGAGGGAGTCACGAGCTAGATCCTTACCACCCGAGGAGTGTAGCTGTATCCCCTGGTTGGAGATTCCTTATAGCTGTCAGCTGGATTTTACTATTTACTTTGGGAGAGATCTTTTGTACTTGGAGAGACTGAGGTAGAGACTGATGTACTGTAGTTTTGTTTATCTCCCTTTCATAGTTGAGAGATGCTGTACTGAGGACATGGTATAGTGATTATCTGTATTTGAGGAGTGGATGTTGTACTTATTTCATGTTATATAGTGATTGGATTTTTATTTTACAGCATCTTATTTTCCGCTCTGATATTTGCATAGCTATAGCACTATCTTTTGCAGGTTAGACGCTTCGCCTATGCGGGATTTTGCATAGGTGGCGGATCTGTTGGCGAGCCCGGGTCGCAGTTTCGACCCTGGGGCGTGACAGATTAGGTTGGTATCAGAGCTTAGGGATAGGTCAGTTGGGACTGTAGAAACCCTAGGCTTGTGGTTGGACCCTAGGATGACTTCGTGAGAGTCGTGATTTTTAGCGAGAGTCCTGATTGTGTTTTATACCTCTCCCAAGTGATGGGATGGGTGATTGGCATGTTTATTCTCCTAAGCAATTATGTTGGCTGCAGACAACATAATGCGGTGGAACGGTTGACATGCTCTAGACTCTCGCCAGATTGGGTCGAGTTTTGTTTTGTGCTGTGGTGCAGTTGGTCGGGGTGAGCGGTGTCTCCCCGACGCGTTGTGCGGATTGTTGTGCACCCGTCGCAGCAGTGGAGCTTGAGCGGATTGTTTTGGGGCCGGATACCCAGATTGAGGTTAGAGAGCTCCAGGCCCCGATGGCAGGATTGTTTGAGGTATATCAGCGGCAGAGTGAGCCGCTGGTTTGGCTGACACAGTTGTCGGAGCAGCGCGGTGACACAGTTGTCGGAGCAGTGACACAGTTGTCGGAGCAGCGCAGTGACACAGTTGTCGGGGCAGCGCGGTGACACAGTTATCGGATCAGTGCGGTGGCACAGTTGTCGGACTAGTGAGTGGTCCCTCCGTGCCAATGGTTAGTGCTGAAGCACCGAGGCGGGGTGGATAGCTGACAGTTGATAAGCTATGGGATTGCATTGAGAGAGTGAGCCGGTTTTGGCTGATGAGTCACCCCGATTTGTGAGATTGAGTATGGGGCCTTTGGAGGCAGGGTCTTGTTCGGTGAGGGGTTAAGAGTTAGTGCAGTTGTTGGACTACGCGCTCTAGGTTTCGAGGGACGGGGCGCATAGGATATGTGTGGCTGGGAGTGGATTGTTCTCGGGTATCTTTCAGTTTATTTGATTTCTCCATTTTGAATTTTGGATGCCTTGATGGAGTAGGCATTTCGTGTGGAGTGTGGCGTTGCAGTTCCTTTGGATAGGGATCTGCCGCCAGAGGCGAGTTCTGGATAGAGGTGCTTGGCGCTAGATGTTGGAGGACTGATCGGCCGGCAGAGGCATTTTCGTTCTCCTTTCCCGGATGGTGGATACCCTTGCGGACGGATTATGTAAAGCTTACCCATGGGAATGTTACCCTTTGTGATTGATAACCTGCATGTTTGGGGTACGATATACGCGGTTGAGGGGTGAGCTTAGTAAGGATAATTGTATAAGGAATTGCATGGATTAATTATGCTTTGTCCTATGATGGTTGCAATAATGGACCTCCTGAGATGTCAGGGGTCGGGTGGACCCCGATGGCGGCATCGGCATCTTTATCAGAGTAGCGCAGCGGTAGCGTGGCTTCGTTGTCTGCGGAGGACCTTTTTCGTCGCCCCAGTGTGAGTAAAGGCAGAGATCGTGCTCTATGTGGATAGTCTTGATTTTCAGGCAGACTAAGCGGCGACCACTTGCGTCAAGCGGATTAGTTGGTGTCGCCCGGTTGGAGGGCGCCATGATAGTGGATCGAGTGTCGCAGGTGTGATTTCCTCACGGCAGTCAGAGTTAGAGCATGTTGCAGTCCGGCATGGACTGGAGACAGAATTGTTACCACGTGCACTAGAGGTACAGGTTCCTGTTGGTGTGGTGCATGTGGAGGAGACTTGTGGATCATGTCCAGTGCAGTTGAGACCTCGAGTTATACCGGCAGACTTATTGGTACTTGTGTCATCTCGGTGTTTGACCCAGTGCTTGGGATTGGTTGGCACAGTGCCACACGATGTTTGACTACGGAGAGAGAAGGCTATGGCCTTCTGCGAGGCAGGCAAGGGAGGCTTGTTTACTGAGACAGTTAGAGCACACAGGTTGCAGCGACAGTGCAGGGGGGGGCCTACGGCGGCGCCGGGACTCAAGGATATTCCTGTTGCCCGTGAGATCCCGGGCGTGATTTCACCTGAGCTGATGTTGATGCCGCCGATTAGGGAGATAGAGATGGTGTTCGGCGTGGTTTGAGGAACCGCGCCCCCCCTCGACAGCACTTCATTGGATACCGCCTGTAGAGCTGAGAGAGCTGATGGCACAGTCGCAGGATCGGATGGATCGAGGGTCCTGTTGGACCCAGTGCCACGCCGTCGATATACGGTAGTGATGCCACGTCTTGGATAGACGATGATGAGGGTTCGTTGTGACTTGAGCACAGGCAGGTTCAGACATTATTTATGACCTTTTTGGTGGAGTACACTCCGGCAGTTCTTGTATGATGTGAGTACCTACTTGGAATCAGACAGCCAGGGACTTTGCCTGGATGGCATTCAGGATCCAGTAAGGGCATTATGAGCTCATAGTGAGGCCAAATAGAATAAATAATGCCCTGTTGTCCTCAAGATTTGAGGAATTGAGTGTCCCTATTGTACTCGGACGGATTGGGAGTGGTGGTTTCCGAGGATATTTGGATTTACTTCCAAAGCGACTTGTAGCACGAGGAGCCTTGGTGGACATGCTACCATACCTATGTGGGTGAAGCTATATGCCAAGTTATTGAGACATAAATTTTAGCTTCAGAAGCTTAACTCTTGGGTCACATTGTGTTAGCCGTAGGGGCGGCGGTGGAAAACCCGGCCAATTTGGATATTATTTAGGGATTGGCCGAGAACAGTATTTATGGTCAAGGTAAGGAGCTTCTTGGACTGGGCAGTGTCAGGAGAGCTTGGCAATCGGATGATGAGACTGATACCAGCGCCAATACTAGTATTTCTAGTGCTGGGAGAGATCTGTGAGTTTTAGTGATGCCTTCCTTAGCGACTGTGGATTTACCGTTGGGTTATTGTTGAGCATTCTGGATTACCCCAACAGGGCCACAGTGATGGCGGATACCTGGAGTAGGAAAGCTGTCTGGGGTTGAGTTTGATGATGCCACAGCTGGCGTTGTGTGGACTGTTGAGGCAAACATGGCTTACGGTGGTGTCACTGAGGATTCTTTGGATGATAGACCGCGGCTGAGTGGTTCACTCGGATGGCCAAGATTCGGGAGTGACCGGGTGAGGACCCCTCCTTGTTAGGGCTCTTTTCCTGTTGGAGTTGTCCAGCATGTCACTAGTTTGGGAGTTGAGGACACAACTCCCGGATTCGGTATTTTTAGAATTTTGTCCGGCCGAGTGTGTCGCCTCTGGAGGCGCTTGTGCTATTCGGGGTGTGGAAGGTTGGTTCACTTCGGCTTTGTGTGGATCTCCGGAAATTAGGTGAAGTGATCATTTGGAGCTAGTACCCTTTTGTCAAGCCTGGAAGATTTGATTTACCAGCTGCAAGGGTACTGGATCTTCTCGAAGGTTGATTTGCAATCTGGTTCTCTCGACTGCTTATGGCTGTGTGCTGATGCCGGAGAGTTGGGGAATGGTTTCTACGCCCCGATGGTTTTTGGATTAGAGATCAGAGTCTACGTGATCAGTTGGGGGACTTATATCGGATGCCTCGGGAGTACAGAGGTACTTGGATCGAGCTTTTGTATCGATGGACTTGTGGTTGGATTATCTGAGGCCCTGGGAGGGGCAGATGCTTGTACCGATGCAGACTACTTGATAGCTTGAGCGGTTAGCCCAGTTGTACTTGGTTGAGGTGGCGTAGTTTTCTGGAGTGCCCGCCTTTGTTTTGCTCTAGTTAGAGACCCGAGGATTGCATCGCGTCTCTGGAGGAGATATTAGACGGCCTTGGGAGCTTGAGTGGCGGATGATCGGATATTTACCCCCTCATTTTGGTTGTGATTCCGTGTTGAGGAATGACTTTAGTTTCGAGGACGAAACTTTCTTTTAGTGGGGGAGGATGTGATGACCTGGATCTCCGCAAAGCTGTTGCAGTGCGTGGGGGTGGCTACTGGAGGCCTATGTGGTGTGTTGGAGGTGTTTGGGGCATAATTGGACACAAGTGTTGGACTTCGAGCATAAATGGATCACATGGGTGATCGGTTGACCCCATCGGATGTTTAGAGGTGTTTTCGCGCAAAACGGATATTAAAATTAGACTCGGCGCGGAATTTGGGCGAAGAACACCTTTCCGGGTGCATTCGGCAATTTTTAGAGTTGGAATTTGGCAAAACGGACGTCAAATTCGGATTCAGCGCGCGAAAACGGTCAAAACGGACTACCCACTTGTATTTTTGGTGCTCGGGTACTGTTCACTGGCCGGAACAGTAACTCCGGCGATCGTCGGCGCCGGCGCCGGCAGCGGGCAGCGCCGGCGGGCGGCGGCGCGGCCTCGGGCAGGCGGTACAGCGGCGGCGGGCAGGCGGCGCGGGCGCGGGCAGCCGCACGGCGCGCGGGCAGGTGCGCGGTCCACGCGACAGGCGCGCACCAGGAAGGGTGACACGTGGCAGCTTACTACTGGTTGGCTCACAGCACGCGGTCTACGGAGCATTTAGGGTCTATGGTGCACCGGCAGTGGACACGTGGCAGGTTACTATTGGGTCGGTTCACAGTATTTCGTGCACCGGGTGCACTAGGCAGATGGCTTGACACGTGGCGCTTCCCTATTGGTTGGTCAACTGTGCGGGCAGGGGGCAGCTGGCGCGTCTGGGCGCGCGGTCAGGCCGGTCGGTGCCACGTGGCGCATCCTCATTGGCTGTAGTTGGTGTTTCCTATTCGGCGGGACACAGAGGGAATTATTGGAATTGTTCTTCTGGTTTCTCCTATTAATTCCATCCGAGAAGACTTGGGAGGCCATTTTCACCATTTTCGAGGCCTCATCTTCCTGAGGGATGAGAAGATGAAACCTTCTCCAAGAAGAGAGGAAGCTTCCTGTAAAGTTTCGGATTTTTTGGCGGCACGGATTACGAGATTTACATTTCTCCGGCGCGGCGCGACGTTCCTTCATCTGTGTACCCCTTTCGTCGCGTTTCGATACGAGAGCTCTCCCGGCCTACCCCGATCACATTTTCCGGCGATTCTTACGCCATTGGAACGGCGACTGACAGAGCTTCAATCTTGGTATTTACTGTTTCCCCTTGTTTAGTGTTTTTCGAGGAACTTTTCTGAGTTTACTGTGACACCATTTGCTGTGATTGAGATTTGGACAGCGGTTCGATCTTTTGGCGATATCTTCGCGCACAGGCATCGGATTGGGGTGATTCAAAAGGCGTTTTGCATCTACACATCACGAGGAATATCCCCAAATTTTCTTGGAATTTTTTGAATTTTCCCCGAAGGTGAAAAGTCCCTGTTTACAGAACTTTATAATTCAGTTTTTGTGATTGGTTGATTCCGGGGTGGTTCCCTTGCAAAATTTATATCTCAGCGTAGGAAACTCGGATTTGAACGTGCAGGTACTCGTTTCGACCGGTTCGTCGCGAGGATCGTGACGGTATTTTTTCTGGAATTTTTCGAGCAGATCTCGCAGGTGACAAAGGCAAAACTGTGGACTGTTGTGTTTGGGACAGATTTTGTGTGTAACTGTATGTTTAATTCATGTTTTGGGGTGATTGTGAGCAGTAATCGCGGCGGTTTATCTGTTGGGCTTTTGGCGTGAAAAAGGGATATTGGACAGCGAGAAGGTTCTTCAGCTGAGGATTTCGCGTGTTCAGGTGGGTGGTTGTTGCTTGCCTCTACTTCTGACTTACTCACTAAGTTTATTAGAGAACCCCTCTTTGGACATATTGATTGATTGCCCTGCATGTTTGACTAATATAAATGTGAGCCTATCATTTGAGAATAATTTGTGGACATAGCATGTGGGAATCTTATTGGGATAATATTATTGTGGAAATGTGATTGCGGGGACATGTTTCATTGTTAACATGCCATATTAGCACATAGACCTCATGAAAGTTGGTTAAATGGACTAATGATTGGGATATGATAACACACCTATGTGCGGGTACCACTTTGGAAATTATTATGGATCAGGGGTTATATACATGTGTAGTTGACTGATGATTTTTAGCATGATGGTTATGTTTATGTGGATTTGTTATTCATTACACATGTGGGACTGTTATTTGATATTCTCTCTTTTATTCTTGCATGAGGACTTTTGCATGCTTGTATGGACATCTAGATAGGCCACTATTTTATTGCTACACTATCATATTGGGATCTGACTTAGGAGAAACCATGATTGCTTTCTTTCTCCTTCTTAGTTAGACTTTCGAGTCATGTTGCTCGGGTTCGAGCGGGGGTTTGGGATAGTGTAGCCGGGACCTTGGGGTCGGAGACAGGGTGTACTTGATGTCGGACTTGTGGGTTATTGCGGCAACCGCGGACAGTAGGCGGTTGACCGGATATTGATTGTTCTACCCGATTATGGATCTTGGGTTTTGGGACAGACAGGCTTGATGGAAGGGTATTGCGGCAACCGCGGACCTTGGGCGGTTGACCGGAGGTTGCTTATGCATCAGATTGGGTATCAGGTCTCTAGTGGATGGAGTTTCCCACTATTTGTTTATCTTGCATCAGGTTGAGATCGGGTCTCCTTTTAGTGGATGGGTTTTCCCACTTTGATCAGAGTCATGATCCAGTCCTGCTGATCTATGATACTTGTTACTGAGGCATTATACTCGTGTGGGTCGCTCCCCTCGAGTGCCACTCCGGAGTGTGTGCATGTATGACCGTGCCGGTCAGGAGCCGGTCTGTTGCCCTTGGGCTAGGACCGTGCCGGTCAGGAGCCGGTCTGTTGCCCTTGGGATGGGACCGTGCCGGTCAGGAGCCGGTCTGCATCCCGCAGTTGAGTTGTGAGTTAGCAGGCATAGTTGGCAGTAGCGGTGTTCACCGGTGTCTTGATTGGGTTGCCCAGGCAGGAATATATATATATATATATATATATATATATATATATATATATATATATATGTTTATATATTTGATGCATAAATTTAGCTATTCTTTTAGCTTGGCATATTAGAGGCATAGTGGTGGTAGTTTCCTTTCTTCAGCAGCTCTGTTTACAGCCTTATCACTTATTCCTTTTCTTGCCTCTGGTAGACTTAGTGGGTACGCCGGGGTTTGAGGCTTTACCCACAGGGGGAGGCTACTGGTTTACTAGTGGTTCTCACCCCCATTGTTGTTTTCCCTCTTTTCTCCCTCCTGTTTTGCAGAGTCTTCTGCGGTAGTTGCTGATCTTCCAGTCGTTGTTCGAGGCGAGGGAGTCACGAGCTAGATCCTTACCAACCGAGGAGTGTAGCTGTATCCCCTGGAGAAGGTTCCTTATAGCTGTCAGCTGGATTTTACTATTTACTTTGGGAGAGATCTTTTGTACTTGGAGAGACTGAGGTAGAGACTGATGTACTGTAGTTTTGTTTATCTCCCTTTCATAGTTGAGAGATGCTGTACTGAGGACATGGTATAGTGATTATCTGTATTTGAGGAGTGGATGTTGTTCTTATTTCATGTTATATAGTGATTGGATTTTTATTTTACAGCATCTTATTTTCCGCTCTGATATTTGCATAGCTATAGCACTATCTTTTGCAGGTTAGACGCTTCGCCTATGCGGGATTTTGCATAGGTGGCGGATCTGTTGGCGAGCCCGGGTCGCAGTTTCGACCCCGGGGCGTGACAACATATTTTGAATGCCTCGATGGAATAGGCGCTGTATATGAAGCGTGGCACTGCAGTTCCTGTGGGCAGGGACTTGCCACCTGGGGCGAGTTCTGGAGAGAAGCGCCCGGCGCCAGGTGATGGAGGACAGATTAGCAGGCAGAGGCATTCCTGATTCCTCTCCCCAAGGTTGTGGATTTTCTGAGGTGCCAGAGGTCGGGTGGCCCTCGATGGCAGCATCAGCATCAGTATCAGCAGTGATGGTAGCATGGATGTGTTATTTGTGGAGGACCGCATTCGTCGCCCTAGTGTGAGCAGAGGCAGGGGTCGTGCTCCTTATGTGGATGGTTTAGATATTTTCAGGCAGACTGGACTTTGACGTCGAGGCAGACTGAGCGACGACCATCTGCATCCAGCAGATGAGTCTGTGCCGCCCAGTTGGAGGGCGCCACGGCAGTGGATTGTGTTGTCGCAAGTATGATTTTCCTTATAGCAGCCTGAGTTAGAGCATTTTGCATTCCTCCATGGACTAGAGGTAGAGTCGTTACCAAGTGCACTAGAGGTGTAGGTTCCTGTGGGTGTTGTGCACGTGGAGGAGGCTTGTGGATCATGTTTAGTGCAGTTGATGCCGCGAGTTATGCTGGCAGACTTATTGGTATTTGTGTCAGTTATATGTTTTGACCCAGTGCTTGAGATTGGTTGGCATGGTACCACGTGATGTTTGACTACAGAGAGAGAGGATTATTACCTCTGTGAGGCAGACAAGAGGAGGTTTGTTTAGAGACTGTTAGAGCACACAGATTATAGCGACAGTGTGAGAGGTGCCTACAGCGGCACCGGGACTCAAGGGTGTCCCTATCGCCCGTGAGTTTCCGGAGGTGAGTCCACCTGAGTTGATGATGATGCCGCCGATTAGAGAGATTGAGTTTGTGATTGACGTGGTTCTGGGAACCGCGCCAATCTCGACGGCACCTTATTGGATGGCACCAGAAAAGCTGAGAGAGCTGATAGCGCAGTTGCAGGATCTGGCGGATCGAGGGGTCTGTTTGACCCAGTGCCTTGCCTAAGGGAGCGCCATCATTACTGTGGAGGAAATGATGGATCGTAGAGGCTTTATGTGGATCTGCAGTCCAGTTACCACCAACTGAGGGTAAGGGCCGAGGACTTTGCTAAGACGGCGTTCAGGACACGATATGGGCATTATGAGCTCACAATGAGGCCAATTGGATTGACTAATGTCCTACCGCCTTTATGATTTGATGAATCATGTGTTCCAGTTGTACTTGGAGAGATTGGTAGCGGTCTTCTTCATAGATATTTTGATTTACTCCCAGAGTGACTCGGAGCATGAGGAGCACTTGTGGATAGTGCTACAGTGTCTGTGAGGAAAGAAGTTGTATGCCAAGTTGTTGAGGTGCGAGTTTTAGCTTCGGGAGCTTACCTTCTTGGGCCACTTTATTCCAGCCGTAGGAGTGGCAGTAGACCCGGCCGGAATGGATGCTATTCGAGATTGGCCGAGACCGACGTTTATTGTTGAGGTGAGGAGCTTCTTGGGCTTAGCAGGTTATTACCGTCGGTTTGTGGAGGGCTTTGCAAAGCTCTCCACTCCCCTTACTCGGCTGACTAGGAAGGGGATCAAATTCACTTGGACTGAGCAGTACCAGCAGAGCTTTGAGGAGCTGAAGATGAGACTGATATCAGCGCCGATCTTAGCATTGCCAGTGATGGGTGATGTGTTTGTGATCTACAGCGACGCCTCCCATAGCGGTTTAGGTTGTGTGCTGATGCAGTATGGTAGGGTAATTGCTTATGCTTCATGACAGCTAAAGAATTACGAGAAAAATTACCTTACACATGATTTGGAGCTTGCCACCGTTAATTTTGCTTTGAAGCTGTGGCGATATTACCTTTATGGTGAGCACTGCGAGATATTTACCGATCACAAAAGCTTGAAGTATCTGTTCACTCAGAAGGAGCTGAATTTGAGGCAACGTCGGTAGTTAGAGTTACAGAAGGATTATGACTTGAGCATTCTGTATCATCCAGGCAAGATCAATGTTGTGGCAGATGCTTTGAGCAGGAGGTTAGTGCAGAGTTTGAGTATGATGATTACACAGCAGGCACCGCTGGTCGAGCAGATGAGGCGATTGCAGATCGAGGTTGTATCCCCTGGGGTCTATGCTAGACTTATGTCTATGGTCGTGCAGCCTACTCTATTGGACAGGATTAGAGAGGGACAGAGTGTGGACCCCCATTTGACGAGGATTAGAGGACAGATTCAAACTGAGCAGATAGGGGATTTCTCAGTGGATGCTTCAGGAGTACTGTGGTACAGGGACCGAGCGTGTGTGCTTATGGATTCCGAGATCAGAGAGCAGAATATGAGAGAGGCCCATTATACACCTTATACCATTCATCCTGGTGGCACTAAGATGTATAAGAATCTCAGGGCACTATTTGACTTGTCAGCAAGTGAAGGTAGAGCATCAGGTTTCTGTTGGCAAGTTACAGAGTCTCCCAATTCCCGAGTGGAAATGGGATCACATTACGATGGATTTTGTCACTGGATTGCTGAGGGCGCAGGGTGGAGCTAATGCGGTATGGGTAGTCGTGGATAGACTTACCAAGTTTGCTCACTTTTTACTTGTGCAGGTAACTTGGCCTTTGGAGCGGCTTGCTCAGGTGTACCTGGATGAGGTGGTGAGGTTACATGGTGTACCCGCATCGATTATATCAGATAGAGACTCAAGATTTGTCTCGCATTTCTAGGGGAGTTTGCAGACAGCCTTGGGGACACAGCTCCGATTTAGCACAGCATTCCACCCACAGACTGATGGACAGTTTGAGCGTACCATATAGACCATCGAGGATATGTTGAGAGCGTGCGCCCTGAATTTTGGAGGATGGTGGTACCGGCACTTAGGATTGGTTGAGTTTGCGTACAACAACAGGTATCAAGCGAGCATTCAGATGGCTCCGTTTGAAGCGTTGTATGGACGCAAGTGTCGGTTGCCCTTATATTGGAGTGACGTGGGTGAGAGGAGGACTTTGGAACCTGATATACTGCTGGAGGCAAAGGAAAAGGTCAGATTAGTTCGGCGACATCTTGAGACCGCCCAGAGTCGACAGAGGAGCTACGTAGATACTCGACGGCGAGACTTAGAGTTTCAGGTTGGTGATCATGTCTTTTTAAAAGTCTCACCCTCGAAGGGGGTCCGAAGATTTGGAGTTCGTAGGAAGCTCAGTCCCTACTTTATTGGACCCTTTGATGTACTTGAGAGAGTAGGCCCTGTTGCGTACCGAGTTGCACTTCCCCCGTGCCTTGCTGGAGTTCATGATGTTTTCCACGTCTCGGCTTGGGGAGTTATGTTTTTGATCCTTCGCACGTGATTGACTTCACTCCACTTGGGATCGGTGAGGACCTTGGATACGTGGAGCGCCCGTTGCTGATTCTGGCTCGTGAGGTGAGAGAATTGCGCAACCGGGCTATACCTTACGTGAAGATTTTGTGGAGCAATCACGAGGAGCGTGAGGCCACTTGGGAGCTAGAGACGGTGATGAGAGATATCTATCCTTTTATGTTCGAGGCTTTCGGCTAAGGTATAGTTGTTTCTGTTTGCTTTTGTTTCGAGGACGAAACTTTTTTTTAGTGGGAGAGGATGTGGTGTCCCGGTTTCCCCGTGCGACTTGACTGGGTGGTCGGCGGTGAGAAAACACCTATTTTTGGTGTATCAAGTCCGTTGTGCGTCAAACGGACGCCAAAAATGGACTCAGCGCGCGAAAACATTAAAAATCAACTATTTTCGGGCAAAATGGGCCTAACGGGCCGGATTTTTGGGTGGGTCGATCCACGGCACACTTGGCGTGCACTGGGACCAGCAAAGGCCGTGGCGGGGACACGTGGCAGGCGCTGAGTGACCGGGCGGCGGTGCGGGAGTCGAGGCGCCTCACGCAACGGGCGCGGCGCACCGTGGACCGCGCCAGGGCACGTGGCACCGGCGGCCCGGCGCAGACCGCGGTCCGTGCGCCGCGCCGTGAACCCCGCGTGTACACGTGTCGCACCCGGGTGAATTCGGGTGCGCACAATGTGGAGCCGGGGGGCGGGTTCCGGGTGCCCGATTCTTGTGCCCAAATCCGCAACCCCCTTTTTGTGGATTTGGGCTATAAATAGCCTATTTATGCCTTCTTTTGGGGTTCTTTCCAAGCCTCTCTTGAGCCCTCCTTCGACAAGAACCTCCCTCGGTGACTCTTCTTCGATTTTTGGAATCTCGGAGATTTTTTGGAAGACGTTTCATCAGCTTACTCCTCGACATCGCGAGCTTCGATGCACCTTCGATACCGAGATTTTCCGTCGACGTTTCGTCCATGGGCTCCCCTGGGCTGATCCAAGAAAGTTTTTGGCCGATTTTTGCGGCATCGATTCCACGAAAGGTAGATCTTCGATTTCTGTACTTACCGCTCCTCTCAGTTTTGGATTTTTATTGGGGTTTTCGGAGTACCTTTGAACCCCTCTCGTGTTGCTGGTTTTTCTGGACAGCGGAGCTTGTTTGATTTTTATCTCGGTGCTCGGTTATCGGATTTCGGCCCATGAGGACTCGATCGATATCTACGCTTCACGAGGATCACAGCCATATTTTTATTGGAATTTTTGGAGATCATCTCTAAGGTGATATTTTGACTTCTTCTGGACTGATTTTTCGCAGAGTTGGAATTTTGGGGTTTTTTGCTTACCGCGGTGTTTGGTCTGTATCTCAGCGGCTGGGAGGAGTTTTCTGGTATTTTTTTGGCTCGTTGGGATTGTGGGAACCTGAGGAGTATCCCCATTCAGTGTTGACTTATTTGGACTTCGGATCGATGCGAGCTTTCAGGTGGGTTTCTTTCGTCTCCAAAATCGATGGAAAGTTCTCTAATTCTATAAGATAGTGAGCATGCATGTTTGTGAGATAGGATAGAAAGCATACTTGTGAGAGATGATGTTTCCTGGTGTTGATATTGAGATCATGTTGGTTAATGTTCCATATTTTACATTCAGTTAAATTTAATGTTATTATTGGAACCTTGACCTAGCACCCCGTCATATGTTGCATGTTTTAACCAGACTAGTAGAAAACCCCAACTTGGGCTAGTTTATTTATGCTTTAGACACTACCACACTTTTATTCGTTTTTCCTGAACTTAGAGTGTTCCTTGCCCGGGTAGTGGGCCTAGTAGTCGGGTTGTTGGGGGATGCATGTTACACTCGTGTCTGGGGGCCGAGTGGAGTCTAGTAACTGTGGTTAGATCAGTACTAGTCCTGGGAGCCATCTGAGCCGACGGTGGGTCCCGGCTGTCGAGTATTTCCAGCCAGTGAGTTAGAGATGTGATTTGGGTACTGTCGATCTTGTTGATCGTGGATTTCGATTATAGCCTACATGAGCCATATTGAGCTCGACAGAGATGCGTGGATACTTTCCTCGGTGGGGTCGCGCCCCTCGAGTGCCGCTCCGGAGGTAGGCCTGTTACTTTGCTATCGCGACTTGTCGATGCAGTCCTTCTGGCTGGGCCTTTTTTTAGGCAGTCACGGACGCCCTACGTAAGTCCAGTCCTCCGTGGATGTAATGGCAGTAGGTGGGCGCAGGTATGACTGGACCCTTTGTGGCAGTCAGTATAGATTGGATGATTGTTTTATCGAGAGGTTGTAGATGCATCATGTTTCATCTGTATCACCCTTTGAGCATTTAGATAGAGGCATAGTAGCTGTAGAGTTATTTTCAGCCTTTCCTTTATAGTACTGCATCTGTTGCTTCATGCCTCTAGTAGACTTGGTAGGCAGATCGTCGGGCTTAGTGGCGGTACCCACTGAGAACTACGTGACGGTGTAGTTCTCACACCCTCTGTCGGTGACAGTTTTGCAGAGGCATCTTCGCCAGTTCCTACCTCTGCTGTTGCTACTTCTTCTGATCGAGGCGAGGGAGTCGCGAGCTAGATCCTTACCTGTCTTTGGAGAGTAGCTGTACCCCATTATTGGAGATTTATAGTACAGTCAGTTAGATTAGTATATTTACTCTTTTAAGAGTTTCCTTTATTCTGAGAGACTGATGTATTGTGAGGATCTAATTTGTACTGTGAGCCTGTACACTGATGTATTATTATTTTAGTTTACCTCCCCGTTTGGGTTCTTAGATGTTGTATCAGAGGATGATGTATGATGATTATTTTTTTGGGAGATGGATATTGTATTTTTATTTTCAGTTGTACAGTGGTTGGATTTTAGTTTTACAATAGTTTACTTTCCAGCTCTAATATCTGTTTAGCTGTAGTTTTATCCTTGCAGGTTGGACGCTTCGCCTATGCGAAAATTTTCGTATAGGTGGCGGATCTGTTGGCGAGCCCGGGTCGTAGTTTCGACCCCAGGGCGTGACAGTAGTAGACTTGTCTTATTTTTTGGTGTTGGTTTAGTGGCGTTGTATTCATTATACTTATTGGAGTTGTTTCATGGTATTGTGGGGAGTTGTCTTGTTAGAGTTACTTTAGTAGCTGTGTACTTGGGGCTTGTATGTTGGAGTTGTACTTGTGGAGTTGGACTTGTGTATCTTGGAGTTGATTTAGCAGTGTTTTATTTAGAGTTTGTGTTGGAGTTGTTCTTTGTTCATGGTGGTGTTGTTGGAGTTTTATTTTTGTTGAGGTGGCTTTTTATTTGAGAGATGTTTTATTTATATACAGTTAGTCTGTGATTTATTCCTCACTCCATACTAATTTTTGTAGCTTTACTCACTCTTGTATACATCATCCTGTTGCTCGAGTTGTTATATCGCTTCGTATATGTGAGAAATACTGCATATATGGCGGATCTGTTATCAAACTCGGGTTCTGGTTTATACCCGGGACGTGACAAATTTCTTAGTCTCTGTCACAGGATCAACAAGAATAGTAAAAATACATATGTAAACCACCTCCAAAATATCCAAGAAGGGTACCAACGTGTTTTTCTGTGAGTCTAGATGAAAATCAAACCCTTAAACTCTAAAATCCATGCACAAACAACCAAGAAAATCCATAAATACTAAACTCCATCCAGAACTTTGTCCTATGCACGAGTGCTCCCGTGTTGAAGTACAAACCCCAAGAAAATGGGAGAATGGAGGGAAGTAATTGATAAAAAAATTATAGATCTACCTCTTGTGAAGTTCTCCTCCAAATTTCAGCCAAAAACTCCAAGCGATTTTTCCTGAGGAGGCCGTACACGAAACATCGACGAAGAGGACTATAGCTGCAACAATGGTGAAGCTCTCAACCTTGGGGAAGAAGATGAAGTTAAAGCTTCTAAAACCCTCCAATGGAGCCTAGGAGTGGTGTGGGGTGGGTGATCCTCCTCTCTGCAAAAGGGCTCTCCAAGACTTCACCAAAAAAAGCCAGAAGTGGGGAGGAGAAAGGCTATTTATAGTCTCACAAAAATGCCCAACTCTCAGCTTCAAGGGTGAATTTCGGGCACACGAAAATATGGTACACAAGCGCCCGGACACGTGGCATTCATCCATGTGTGCCTGAATCCCCCGATCGACCACTAAGACGCCGCCACGTGTCACTGCAGTGAAGGTGGCCGCTGGCAAATCACGACGCGCCATGCGTCCAGTGTACGGGGAATCTGCGCCGCTCGCCTGCCGCACCCGCCTGCTCCGCCAATCCGCGCCCGACGCGCGTCCCAGCGCTGACCACCCACGGCCCGATGCGTGTCCTTGCAGCTAACCCGTGGTCGCGGTGCACTGCACCAAATTTTTGGGCGCCCGGATCGTGTTCTGGGCGCCCGAATCTGGCCCAAAAACTCCAAAATTGAGCTTTGCTTAATTCTTCGCGCTGAGTCCGTTTCTCGCATCCGTTTGGCGCGCAAACGCACTCGACACACAAAAATAGGTGTCTACGCGCCGCTGACCACGTAGTCAAGTATCACAGGGATTCGGGTCACCACAGATGGAGTGCATGGTTTTAGTTGGTGAGATGAGAGAACATTTTGAGATAAGAGAACATTTATATTTTGGATAACTGTAATATAACTAGCTCTCTACCTCTCGTAACTTTAGAACTTTAATGTCAATTGCTCTCAGTTTACTTAAATGCTTAACTAAAATTCTTGTGATCATTCTAATGAAATTATTGTCAAAAAAATTTTTTTGCAATGAGTACAAGACTTCAAGACTCATAATTGTGTCTAAGTCTAGCGTTTGTTCTAGAAATACACTTTTTGTATTTCATTTTATCGGATAGTTCATGTTTAGATTTTGTTGTTTGGTGATCGCAACAAAATTCTTTTTCTTTACTTTTTGAGTTTGTTTGTCTTGTCATGAAATCGCCAAAGGGAGAGATTGTTACGGATATATTAGTATATTTCATAAATGTTTCGGAGTCTTGAAGAATGAAAAGAAAAACATAAAGAATCAAGATGTTAATCTCAAGAAGAATGAACTCGTGACACCCAGATATGTTTAAAACTTGTTAATAGTAATTTTGAAATCTATTTATATGTTTAGAAGCACTCAGAATAGGGTTCAGAGTCCGGAACGTCTGGAAATAGTCCGAACCCCGAACATCTGGTTTCGTGCACATAAACAGTCCGGATTTTCTAAATACAGTCCGGACCCCGGATGTTAATTTTTAGTGTGCATGAAACAGTCCGGACCACCATCTTTTCTTTGTTACACAAGAAAAGTCCGGACTGCCTGAAAACAGTCGGGACCGTGACGTGGGATAAGTTT
Organism: Tillandsia fasciculata; assembly: GCA_029168755.2. NCBI lineage: Eukaryota > Viridiplantae > Streptophyta > Magnoliopsida > Poales > Bromeliaceae > Tillandsia > Tillandsia fasciculata. The sequence continues at coordinate 19,847,819 of CM054942.1, forward strand.
GTTACACTCTAGTTTTTGATTCGTATCTTGATTCTAATTGCTTCTAACCTATAAATAAACCCTTGGGGTGTTATTTTGACATATAGAACATTTGAGAAGAATAGGAAAACACGTTCTAAATGTAGATTTCTTCTTTTAATCTCTTGATCGTCTTTTTCAATCAAAAAAATTCGTCAATTTGATTCATGAGTTTTTAACTCTTTCTTTTCTTTAAAGAATTAAATTGTTGAATGCTTAGAAGGTGTTTTCTCATACATATATGATTCTCTAAGCATTCAAATCACCACCAACTTATTCTTAAACGAGTTCCGGAGGGAGCGTCGATGCGTGGATTCACATAAAGGTCGAGGATTCGGTGGAGACTTCATGGATTTGAAGTTGGATGCGGTTCATGGATTCGAAGCATGTCGTTTTGGTGGAGACTTCGTAAATTCGAAGTTGGGTGCGGTTCGTAGATTCGGAGCATGTCGTGGACCAGCGGAAGAGATCTACTTCGAGCGTACGGTAAAGGTTGAGTTGTGGGGTTGCGTTATCACCTTGTACGTGTTTTAATCTTAGTGAATTTTTTCGTGTGATCGGTCCCGTGGGTCTTTTACTCCGTGAGGAGTTTTCCCACGTAAAATCTTGGCGTATTATTTTTTTTTCCGCATTTAATTTTTGTTTACGCTAAGATTATTAGTTTTATCGTTTACACCTATTCACTACCCCCTCTAGGTAATGTTTCACCTATTTAGATCCTCGGGATTCATAACCCACACCAAAGTCACTAGATCGACCAGGACAGCGTCGGGAATAGCCAAGTACACTTGGCGACCATGAATGATGATCTAATATGCTCGGATCTCGCGTTTTGCGTAGAAACAATGATAAACCAGGATTTTGCTGATTTATGACTCGTAAACCAAATTTCGTTTAACTAAAGCCTCTGGACCTCTAACAAAAAGTTCAAAGATCACATACACGATGCCCGAGGCAACCCAAGTGGCTACAATTGCAACTAGACCCCTACAACTCTGTAAAATTACATAACAACACTATATTTAGTGTGTTTAGGCTTGTTACCTTAATCTGAAGACTTTCGGATTGATCTAGAGGTTTCAGTCAGCAGATGGGCCTCGACAAGCTTAGACCCGTGCTCGCTGTCCGAGGGTTGCTCAAAATTCGAGAAGGACTTGGGGTCAACTTACAATAATCATTAAAAGCTCAAGTTGTCAACTATGCACAACCAACCAATAACCTTGCTACTTGAAGTGAGCATCATGCTCAGAGAGGTCCATGGAGTTGAGAGCTCACCTCAGTATGGTTGTGGAGTTGTCGGAATGGTCCCCTGAGCAACCTCGGCCAACAACTTATAAACTAGGGCTCGATTTGGCCGAGCTTGCAAGAACTCGGGCTCAAGGCACAAGCAAGGGCAAGCAGTAGTATCCTCAAGTACAGAGGAGTGCCAGGGGTGCAATATATCGAGTCCGGCGCCGGTGTCAGGTGGCGGCGGTTGGCTGGAATTTGCTCTTGCAACCAACCAAGAAGTAAGGATGGAGGAGAGAATGATTTTGGGGCCTAGGGGTTGACGTAAGGGCAGTGGAGTTTGCTCTATGCAAGGGAAAGCTAGCCAGATAGTTGGCCGGCGACGGAAAGTGACGGCGGTGGCGGACGACGAAGCTCGGCCAAGATCAAGAAACCAGAACTAGGGTTCCCTTTTTCGATTTCCAGACCGAACAAGAGGGCCTGTAATTTTTTAGGGTGACTTCTGGGATCCAGCAGAAGGCATGAATGCCTTAGATCCCCCGCATAAGCTCTAGATGCGTCATTGTCAAACTCCGGCCAGCTTAGGGTTCCGGCAAGGATCTTACTCTCTCCGGTTAACCATGAGGACTCAGGTGACAGGCTTGCACCAGGGGGACCCACAGAAGGTGAGGAAGGCGATAGGAAGCCTTTCAAGGTAAGAAAACCCAAGTAAAGGGGAGGTGGCTCACCTCGAATCCGAGAAGAAAGAAGAAAAGATCCTTCTTCGCTGGCGTCGTGCGACAAAGGCAGTTGGTTGGGCTCCTCGGGGATTACTCTCAGATAAGGAAGAAGACTACCAGAGAGTTTGGGAGCAAAGTGATAAGGCTTGATGGTCTCTTTTCTTTCCACACCCGAGATCAAGGAAGAAAAATGACTTCCTTCAGCTTTTTCGGCGAGGCAGGTGGCGGCCGACAGTGGTAGGGCTAGAGGAAGACACAGGGACGAGGGAGGAAGGTGTCTAGTGCAGTTAGGGCTGAGAAGGTGTTGCGGCTAGGGTTTCCAAGAGGAAACCCTAGAGTTGCTTATATAAAGGTGAGTAACTTTGCAATTTAGTCCACATATATTGAGAATTTCAGTATGTGTCCCTCACTGTAGATGCAATTTGCTATGCGATTTCATGCAAAATGATGCATAAACTATATGCCTTTTTGCAAATATACACTATCAAAATAGTAATTTATGCATTTTTCGAGGGTTTTGGCCTGCCGAATGTGAAAACGGACGTCACTACGTCGATCAGCTCGACAAGAACGTTCAAGTCACGATTTCATTTTGTAGCGATTGGACCTCGTTAGGTCACATTAGCCGTATCTTTGCGAATACCCCCGTATTTCAAATTTTTGAATTAAATAAATTTTAGAAAATCAATTTGAAATTTAAATTTAACAAGTATTACATTGGAGGTTCCAGATTGAGAGGACACCAATTAAAATAATATTCTTATTTATTTTATATTTAGCTCAAACTTTTGTTGTCGCACATTTTAGCTATTATAATATTACATGACAATATTCTTTCATGCTCCAGTGCAATTCTCTCGAGCAAATCTAAGTTCTTGTCTCGCAAGATCATAGACAAATCTAGTATTTTGCTGCAATCTAGACCCTAATAGAGTCTTGTGTGCGCTTATGAAAGCAGCGCAAATGTGATGTGCATGATGTACAAATTCAAACAAGTTCATTGGCTCCAAATGAAGATCAGCCCCTTGGAAATGGAAGGTCATTGTCGGGTATGCCTTGAATCCCGACGGTGTCTTATAACAAAGCTCGAAACCATATCTATGTCCATCAATCGGCGTCACATTGTAACTAGCAAAATAGCTCGATAATGCTGACTTGACAGATTGGAAAGCATGGTCGACCAAGAGAGTGGGATCTGTACCCGAGTCTAATGCACAACCACCCGTCATATCTGGATTTATCTTGAAGGTACCCGGTGGTAGGTTCAATTTTTGATGGTTGAAACTTATATCTTCTAAACCCAAGTAGTAATAATGTTTTGATGTGTTGGCTGTCAAAAATGGAGTCTTCTGTTGGTTGGGAGCATCAGCAACTTCATCACCAAATCGAAGGTAGCTAATGCCATGGTGGCTGTCAGGAACAAGACAATAGGAGAAACGCCTACCTAGCACACGAGAGGCCACTTGTGTCGCGAATGATTTTGGTCCCCGATTCATTGCTAGTATCCCAGCAATTCGACGAGAACTATTCATGAACATGTCTGTGCTACTTTTTCGTGAACAACCAAAAACCAGACCCTCAAATGTCTCAATCGATCCTCTCCTAGATGTTGCAAAGGTGAAAAGCTCAGTAGCAAGGTCACCTTTTGTGAATGTCTGATCGGCATACCTTACATTGAGTGAAAAGATCATTAAGAGCTAGCACTATAGATGAAAAATCAAATAAGGAAAAGAATAAAGAGGCAAGTGATTGATCACTAGTAATACCTTGCGTCGTAGCGACATGACCCATCAAGACATACAAATGGTGCGCAAAGCGAGTGGTTGCAAGAGGCTAGTCGGTAGGTGCTTGAGGAAGCAGGTTTATAAAGCGGTGGGTTCTGTGGGAAGCAAGGATCGCATGGGTGGCATTGGACCCACACGAGCTCACTTGCCGTGTCTAGTTGCAAATACTGTTGGACGGGCGGGTTGCCTATGCCGATCTTTACTATATATGCAAATCCAACATGATCGATGATTGGCCGAATGCCATTTTCATGCGACTTAAGTTGCTGGAGGCGGAACTCGGAGAGTTTTACATGTCGATGAATTCTTTCAGTAGCGGAAAGATTTCCAGGGTAGAGGGGTGAATGGATGGAGTCCCTATGTATGACCTCCAATGTTAAGCTCTTGTTAGATGCAGATCCAATTGCAAGGGTTGAGCTTAGTAGGAGGAATGCTACAAAACTAAGGAAAGATACCATTGAAAAAAGTTTGATTAGACGATAACGAATGGATTGGGGCATCATGGTGAAGCGTGGGGAAATTTAAGGTCAAAGAAAAACATTTGAGACCGACTTTTTGAGGTATTTATATATTCGTTAATTAATTAATGAAAAGTAGTAAATAATATATTTTTTTGGATAGCTAGCCAATCACGAAACACTTGGTTGTGATATGCTTGTAATAGCAGCCCAATCAAGATTGACTGTGTCAAAAGCTAGATGACTTCACACGAATTCGGTGTTATAGTCTATAGAAAGTCGCATTTCTCTTCTGTTCAGTAAAGCCCATTCAATGAAAATCACTTTTTATTATTTTATAGAATAATAAGCTGTTCTAACTATTAAAGTTTAATTTAATTGTATTGATCCTTTTCTTACATAGGTACGCATTTTGCATGTGTATTCCTCAAAAAAAACATGCAATTTCATGTCTGCCTCTCTAAAATTACTATTTGCATTTACCCTAGATTGTAAGCATACTACATATGTTCATATGTGCCCTCCTCAAATTTTTTAAAAGGATATTCGTTTCTGGCAATTCACATTATGATCTTTTGATTACTAGATAAATAATTTTTAAAAATCATTAAATTAGACTCATAAGTACTTCAAATACTATATCAAGTTCAATGATGCCCATCATTAATTCAGGTTCTTGATTATCGAGAACGAATTGATCGATAGCTTAGATCATGTAAGACAAATTTGACACCACTTCGTTAAAAAAAAATAAAAATTATATAGAGGGAGATTATTATGAGGTCAAGTTAGCCTAATAAGAGTGGTTTTGTTAAGTTAATTTTGTTGGTCCCTTTTACGACTTTTAATCCCCAACCATATTTCAACTGTATCCCCAAATTAACCCCAAGTGTGCGTATCATAAGTGTATCGATTCCCAACCGTATCCCAATAAGCTATAAAATTCTCATCGTAACTCTAATTCTAGTGGGTAAGGTAGCGTTAAATTTAGTTTAGTGTGCAGTTGATTGAATAGTATTAATGTTAATAGTATGTGTGTCACGTCCCGAGTTATAACGAAAATTCAGGCTTGTCAACAGATCCACCGCAAACATGAGAAAATCTGTGCATACGAAACGTCTAACCTATATAGCATTACAATAAAATTAGATTATAAAGACATATTTTTGTGACACTTTTGTATAAGTGTCCTATCTATATTCCATCTATATCCAAAATTAGGTTACAGGAATACATTTTGGGGACACATTATATACCCTAACAACTACACATATAGCGACACTAATAATAAGTGTTGGTATTTTTTGCTAGCGGCACTTTTTTCAAATTTTAGAAATACTTAAAAATGTCGCTATAGCATAATTTTGTTGTAGCTTGCTAAAAATCTACTGCTAATACATATCAGAGCTGATAATAAATAAACAACTAAAACCTGTAACCATATTGTACATACATCACAACCATGATACATCTACACCTCCCATAACTATAAATACAATAAAGCTAGCCTCGCTAGTCCCAATATGTACAATACGCTCTCAACCCAAAACTAGTTTCTACTAGGTCCTCAACTAACTCAGCTCATAAGGTAGGAGACACTAAATAGCATGCGATCTTCTTATCTCGATCAGAAGTAGCAACAGGTATAGAGGGCTCTGGAAAGAAAATGACAACAATAAAGGACGTGAGAACTACTGAAACAAGTAGTTTTCAGTGGGTACCTGTTGAGACCAAAATTTGCGCCACTTAAGGAAACGACACGTGGCGTATACTGTCGACTAAGAATATCAGCCGATAAAGAAAATGGTCAGCCGAAAAAGGATTCGCGTCACGATCCGGACCGATCTCAGTCACGTGAGAGTGCGACACGCGAGGGACGCGATCGACTGAAGACGTCAGCCTATAGGAAAGCAGCCGACAAGAAGATTATCGCCTCAAGCGATTTCGGCTAAAGGAGGATATTAAACCGCCCCGGTCAAACGACGAAGAAGGCGGAGTAAGAGTCAGCCATCGGGTGATCAAGCCAGAAAAGGAAGGCTTTGGAAAGGAAGGGTACGAGATTCGCAGTGCGGATCTTGTAAATAACTCCGGAAAGGCAAGTGACGTCCAGTAATGAAAAGTGCCAAAGATCATACTCTGGCGTGCTAATAAGGGGATGAACCTAGACGAACAAATTACTTTTATTAGTAGATTGTTGAAATTTTTTAGATTGTTAAAATTATATATGATTTGTTAAAATTTTTATTGATTATTAGAATTATATAAAATTAAAAATTTTATGAGATTTTTTAGATTGTTAAAATAATTCATCGTGTTCAACTTATTGAGCGCCGCACACCCGAGCCAGCCTTCCCGAGTCCCTTGCCACGGACACATCCTCGGACTTAAACAGCGAGATCTCAACTCAAGCATTAACCAAGCATGCCCCTCTGCGAGCCTGACTGCTCGGCTCCGAGCCTTACGTCGAACCCCTCGTCGAACTCCGCGAGTTCCAAACGAACAACCCCGCCAACGAAGTTGGCCACCAGGCCGAGTATATTCTGCCCAGCCGGACAAACTCTTTTGGAGAGTGCTACTTAGCCGAATGCCCCTTTGCCTACAACGCTAGACAATACAAGTTCTCTCAACTTAGTCCTTTCGAATGGGCCCGAGCGAGCTGCCCTTGCGCGTTCCGCTCGTCTACTTAACCGAGAGACCTGTCCCACATATCTTGCCCGTCCGCCAGCCCGTTGCCTTGCCGAGGTGCCCCGCGCCCCTCAATTTCCACTACGGGATCCATAATCGAGTCGGGCTTGTCCCATTCCGCCGGTTACCTAGTTCCGTCATCTCTCCCGATTCGATTGTGGGCGACATCCGTCAAGCAAACCTTAAAAGCTGAGCTAAATGCGTTGGCGGTTAAGATGCCAAGGGATTGGCGACGCGGGAACAAGTAGTGTAGGGTATTTAGAAAGCGGCACGTAATGTACGGGTGGCCGGTATAAAACTATTTTTTGTAAATTAAAATTTTACATGACTATTTAAAAAAAAAAAAAAAAAAATAGGTGAAACTATTTTTTCATAGGGTATATATAAATATACACCCATTTAGGGGTGTATATCTCATAGGGCTAAATAAAAAAATAAAAAAAATAAAAAAAAGGCAATATGATGAAACGAATGTTGCTTTTATTTATTATTGTTATTATTATTTTACTGACTTTGCTGTTTTAGTTGTCTAATTGGAAAGAAAATCGTGGCCACCGCCAACAAAAATGTGGGCGAAGCGAAGTATAAGAGACGAAAAAATTGTGGGCGAAGTATGAAAGACGATCGGGGCATCGACGTGGGCACAAAGAGAGGCAGCTCAGGAAAGGAGATAGAAAAATACAAACTTACGAGGAAAAAAAATATATTTTTTTTTTGATTAATTTATTAAAAATTCAAAATTAACTGCAAAATCTAAAAAATGATCTTTTTTTTTTTATACAAATTGGCCAAATAACTAGTACCCTCTTCAAATTGAAGATTTTATGATGAAATTAATCATTACACATATTAATCCCATAAGAAAATTTATTTCGATCCATAAACTGAACCAAACTAACTGATCCTCAGATGATTAAGTCCAAAGTTCAGCAACATTTAAAACATCAAACAAAAATTCCATGAGAGTATCTTTCACCAACCTTTTAAAATATCAGAAGAAAATAGTACATTCAATGCAAAATAATATTTAAAATATTAAATTTCAAATTATCTATAATAATTCCCTCAGATATTTTTTAGTAATATATTAATATATATAATAACAAAGAAACAATTCGGCTGATTGCTATGCACTCGGCCACAAAAAGAATAAGAGCATCATAAGATTTAGATCATTAAAAAGAATTCCCACGAGAGGTCGCATTAGCATCATATAGTAGATGATAGAGAAGAAAAGAACAATGATATGTCAAGAAAAGACAAAACAATGCGTTATTATTATCTAAAACAGTGGAGCCAAATATCCAATATAAACGGCAAAACAAAAAGGGGTTTAATTTTCCATAGCTAAATCACAGATAATTCTAATTCTCCACCAGGTTATAAAAGGAGCTAAAGTTCAAACAGCACCATTTACTTGATCTTCTTCTTAGGCCTCAGCTGCAGGAAAAAGTAAAATTACTAAGTTATAAAACTCTCTCCGAGATTCAACATAATGTATCACACAAATGTAAAGATAGTTTTGAATCCGAGAGGGAAAACGAGCCAATCTAGTATCAAGCACATGTAAAAATATTTGAAATTTCAACACTACGACATAATTTTCCACAAATAGTATGCCAAATTTGCATGGCTTCAAAAACCATTGCCAATCGTAACAATAGAAGACACCTTGTACGGAAATTGCCAACTATAGAGGGAAAAAAAAAAGGGTGGCAATCACCTGATTGCTGTGACCACATTTCTTCTTCCGGCAATTGACAGCCCTTGGATGCAACCGAGCATAGCACCTGATCAAAAATCATATGGTAAGTATTTTAACAAAAGTATCCACAGTTTTCAACAAGTGAATAGCATTTGTTGTCCACAAGTTTTGTTCCAAAAGTTTCACCTGGATCTTTGATCTTTTAAAGCACCCATGCAACAACCCAAATTTAGACAAATGTTCCAAATAAGTTCAATCATCTCCTGATAATTTTAATGAGTACATGGCCAATACAGTTGCCACATAAACAGCTTGGTTTAATTAATGTGAGGATATTAACAAGCATGACACCCGCAAGCCTCGTCAACATTCAACGGGACGTTAGTGAAAGGACTTATTTGCGACCCTTGACTGGAGTTTGTTTAAATACACTCCAATGCCACTCATCAGCCTTCTTCAAAAGATCAGGGGCCAATGTGAAATTTTCAAAGGAAAAAAAAGAATCATGAACTACCAGTGCCATTCATAGAATGGAATATAAATTTTTTGAATACTAGTGTTATGTACCAAAGAAAAAAAATTGATGATTGCCATTTTTCCATATTAAAATTTGTCAGTCAACTCAAAATAGTTTTAAGTAGTGTTCTCCTTCTAGCACTCACCTGTAGAATAAGTTATAACTAATCGTGCGATGCAATCTGAGAAATTAAATATGACAAATTACTTAATCTATTAATATAGAAAGATTAATCGGACAGAGCATATTAAATTTTCTCCTTATCACTCTTCTTCAATGTATTTAAATTATTTAACATTTTCCTGCATATCACACTGGTGATTTATTTTGCCTATCAAGAATATAGAGAAAACCAGAAAATAAATGTGATTTAGAAAAATCACTATATACACCACTTAATAGATAAATTATGCTTGGACATGCAGTAACAAAATGTAAACAGGATTAAAGTAACAAGAAGCTCATGAAGGAGCAACCAGTGTCGCAAGACCTGTTCAACTCAATATCTGCCATTCTAACGAGACACGCAGCAACTAAATATGCCGAGCATCAGATACCCTATGGCATTCATTTTAAAAAAAAATCATGAAGTAAACAAATACATTACTTTTTAGAGTATAAATACATAAATAATTTAAGAACCACTAATGTTTAATATGTTAAAAGATCCCAACTGTGCAATCTCAGTCGAAAGATGGTGAAAATTTTAAAATAATCACTACAAATCAGCAAGTAATTAGAGCATCATCACTGATCGCACAAACAGTTGCAAATACATCACCAGTCGGCCAAATGTGTATACATAGAAAAAGTCAGTTAATATTTGACCGACCAGATTTTTGAAAAGGAAGGCCTACAGATCAGGGTAAAAAGTCATGGGAGATCAGATGGTGGTGCATTTTTTAAATGACTCATCATACAAAATGCAGAAACAATCTATGGATAGAAAATCATCACTTCTCCCATATGGAAAATAACTACAATAAATTCTAATATATTAACAAGGAAACAAATCCACTACAAATCAGCAAGTAATTAGAGCATCATCACTGATCGCACAAACAGTTGCAAATACATCACCAGTCGGCCAAATGTGTATACATAGAAAAAGTCAGTTAATATTTGACCGAACAGATTTTTGAAAAGGAAGGCCTACAGATCAGGGTAAAAAGTCATGGGAGATCAGATGGTGGTGCATTTTTTAAATGACTCATCATACAAAATGCAGAAACAATCTATGGATAGAAAATCATCACTTCTCCCATTTGGAAAAATACTACAATAAATTCTAATATATTAACAAGGATACAAATCTAAAAAGAAAAATATAAATATAAACAACAAAAAGAACCGTTCATATTTGTCAATCACTATATTCTCAAACAAGACAGGACCCCATCAATAAAACTGGCCTCTGCAATTAACATATCACTATACTACACAAGTCCTATCTGAGAAAGGATCAAGGCACAAAAAGATAAGATCGCTAGATATTACACAACTCAACTCATATGTTGAACCAAATATATCAAGACACAATAAGAGTGGAAATGGACAATACTTTCAGCACGGTTTATGATAAATATCAATATGTAAATTTGCAAAGGTCAAACTGAGATCTTCAAGAAAATAAGAAGCATCACTTGTAGGAAGACTCTAGGTATTCAAGGCCTTCTAAGGAGTGAGCAGAGAAATGATTACATGAAGATACTAGACATGCAAGTACGATTACTGAGACCTTCTTAATAACTCAATAGCCCAAATCTCAAATTATGAGTGTATAAGACCAAGATAAACAGCTTAACTTCAAATCATCCTGAGGGGGGGGGGGGGGGGGGGGGGGGGGGGGTTTAGGCTCAGAGCAATTAGAATTTTAGTTTCAGTGGTTTCAGAAGTTTATGCTTTTGTTTTAGGCATTCATCAAAAAGTCTCCAAACTAATCAAATATAAAATTTAGAATAATTAAATCAACTTAAGGTATTTAACAAGATTTTAATACAATAGAGTTGTATATAATATATAAAAGAAACAACGGTACCTGTTTAAGCAAAGGCGATTGAATATATGAAAACATAAAAAAAGAATAATGAAACTAAGAAAAATTAAAACTAGTTTCTATCAATTTGAATCAATGCTCTAAAGCAAGCCTGCTTTGCACCAGTTGCAACTGAAACTGAAATTTCTCCAATTCAAATTGCTTTTATCAGACCTAGTTTAGCACAATAATTTTCAGTTTTCAATTTTCAGCTGAAATCTGGAAGCATGAGCTCATGCTTCCTAAGAAACTAAAGCTTAATGCATCTCAAGCAAAGGTTTTCCACCAGATTCGGTGGATCCCCCAAAACTCTTATGATTATATGTCATAACCCACTAGTCAATGGAACGAATGCATCATGAAATCAACCATTAGCCACCATAAATACTCCATACAGAAAAAGATCTAAAACAATCAAATGTAAAGCTTTTCAAATGTATAATTAGTAATTAGAGGGAATCAAAAGGCCATACTTTCTACAGATCATTTTGTCCTGGTTGTACTTCCTCGCGAGAGCCATGAGCGACGGCTCGATGATCCCACCTCTCAACCTAAGCACTAGATGCAGCGTCGACTCTGCGCCACGAATACAAACACTTACACTAATCAGAACTCCAAATCGCAAACTAAATACAAGTAAAAACAAAAAAAAAACACCACAAATCCAACAAAAACTACATCAAAATCTAAGAAAATGAGACCTTTTTGGATGTTGTAGTCGGCTAGGGTTCGTCCATCATCAAGCTGCTTCCCGGCAAAGATCAAGCGTTGCTGATCCGGCGGAATTCCTAAGATTTGGAGCCAATAAGATATCAAAAACATCATAAAACTCAAATTAAATCAAATCAGAGTACAATTAGAGAAAGCGAATCAAGAAATCGACCTACGTTAGATCAAAATTAAACCATATTGATCCAAGCACCAAAAGCACGAAGCTGATCTGATCAAGGTGATGTAGAAGAAGAGAAAGTGTGGATTACGAAATCGAACGAGATTAGAGTAGGGAATTAAGACCTTCTTTGTCTTGGATCTTGGCCTTGACATTGTCAACGGTGTCGCTGCTCTCGACCTCTAGGGTGATGGTTTTCCCCGTTAGGGTTTTCACGAAGATCTGCATCCTTCCCCACCTCACACCGCCGCGCCAGTCCTTCGTCCCTCTACCTTTTTTTTTTTATTAGGGTTCGAAGAAGATGAGGGGGTTTTATAGGCGCGGCGCCTCGCTAGGGTTTACACCTCGCACGTGGGATGACGAAATTACCCCTTGCCTTGTAGCTCGTCTCGGTCCGCTGGGAACGGACTGAGTTGGACCTGCCTAAGCATTATCTAATAGTTTCATAAGCATTATCTAATAGTTTCATAGATAAACATAATTTTTAAAATAAAAAAATATTATTATAAATTTGTATTTGATTAGATATTAGGTTAGTTCCAAATATAAAATAAATAGTGTTGGATAGAAAATAAAGAATAAGAGAAATAGAAAATGTATTTTGTGTAAGATGACTAATATGTCCTTCCTCTTAACTTTTTTTTTAAAATTAAAATTTAAAAAATTATATAAATTTTAATTTTTATTAATTTTAATTTCTATAAAAATTTTAAGTGGGAGCAAAAAATTTAATTTTTAAATTTTAAATGAGATCAAAATTTTTAATTTTTAAATTTGTATAAATTTTATAAAAATTATAAAAAATTTGTATAAATTTTAAAATTTTAAAATTAGATTAAATTTTTAGATTTACTAAATGTAAATTTAAAAAATTTAAAATTTATAAAAAAAAAAATAAATTTTATAAATTTAAATATCTTTTAAATTTAAAAAATTAAAAAATAATGGGTAGAGAAAGACGAAGCAAGAGGAGGATGCCAAAAATCTCGCCTCCATTCGCGTGCAAAAGGGAAAGGGCAGTGATAAAATCTCTTGTTCGGAGGGGGGAAACCCTCCCCCTTACCCGGGATAACCCGGTAAGGGGGAACAAGAGTTCCCATTGTTCCCCCTTATTCCACATCTGTTTGGATACAAAAAGGGGAATGCCCCCTCTTTGTATCCCAACCAAATACTTATGCTCCGCTTAGTTGGGGTATAAGAGAGAAATAGTAGTTTCAGAAATAACTATAAATTTTGGACTATTGTAAATTTGTGTTTAGTTGATTATTAGGTTAGTACCCGGTATAAAAAAAATAGTGTTTGATATGGAATGGAGAATAAAAAGAATAGAGAGTGTATTTTGTGTAAAATGACTAATATGTCATTTCTCTTTTTTTTTAATTAAAATTTAATTTAATTTGTATAAATTTTAATATTTATTAATTTAATTTTTTATAAAAAATTTAAGTGAGAGCAAAAAATTTAATTTTTAAATTTGTATAAATTTATAAAAAATTTATAAAAAATTTGTATAAATTTAAAAAATTTAAAATTAATACATTTTTTTAAAAATAAATTAAATTAAATATTTAGATTTATAAAAAAGTAACATTAAATTTTAAAATTTATAAACTAAAAAAATTTAAATTTTAAATTTTATAAATTTAAAAATCTTTTAAAAATTAAAATTTTTAACTTAAAATAATAAAAAAAATAAAGTGGGAGGTGCTTGGTTTGCGTGCACAAGGGCAACAATAAAAAGCAACCGGCTAGATAAAAAACAACCGGCTAGTTCCTAGGTGGGGATGAACTCTTGTTCCCCCTTACCAGGTTATCCTGGATTATACCCGGTAAGGAGGGGAACACGAGTTCTCTCCTGTTCCCCCCCTAATTCCCTTTTCGTTTGGGTACAAAGTGGGGAATAACCCCCTTTGTACCTAAACCAAACACCACCTTAGTACCTTGCTAAATTTACTTGCTTGTGTTTAAAATAACATTTAATTATCAAAAATTTTAATATTAATATTAATATTGATGGTAATATCCAATATATTTTTTAAAACTTTAAATATATTTAAAATATTTCTGATTGATCAAAAAAATTATTAATTTCAAAAAATATTTTCAAATATTTTCAAACTTCTAAAATTTACTAATGAGATTTAGAGTGTAGAAAGATATTTTGATAATTTTATAACAAATTTAAAATTTTTATTTTTAAAAAGTAACCGAGAATAAATAAGAGGTTGTTTAGTTGCACGTAAAATCGTAAAAAATATTTTTTTATAGAAAAATTTTTATATTTTGTTTGTAGTGAAAAAGTATCGAATATGATCGGATCTCTCAAGAAATCATATCTATATTTGTATTTTTTTAAATATGAATATGTGTCGGATGTTAAATTTTTGTTACTATATACACTAAAACCAAATTCTCAATATTTTTTCGTATTTGAATATGGATCGAATATGTATCCAAATATTATTCGGATAATAATATATATTAATATGTACATATACAATAAACGAGAAATAAAAAATTTTACTTTATGTTCATACCTTGTTTCCTTTCTTTATTTCCTGACCTATAAAATATACCATATTTATACAATTAATTTTATATAGGTATTTATAAATATATCGAATAGCAGATATATTCCTACAAAATTCAACTTTTCATATATATCACTTCAAAAGCCCTAAATTGTTCATATATTTTTCCTACCGTCAATATTCATTAGAAAAATATAGTTTACTAAATACTTAACCTTAGTTAGTGAGTGTAGTAAATTTACTTTTTTACCCTTTCAGATATTATACTTGACTTGATCGTTGAGATTTTTGGAGGGACTTATTTGTGAGGGCAAAATTTACATTTTATTTATATTCGGTTAAAAAATAAACCGTAAGCTAGCGATGACAAACCAAATGAATATATATGAATAACTTAGGACTTTTGATGGAATAAATATGAAAAGTTAAATTTTGTAGAGCTGTAGAAATTAACTTTTTTTTCAAAGTCCCGATTTTTTTTTTTATCAACATTATTGCATATTTCTTTTATGGGAGGAATACTACTAAATATTCTGTATTTGTAAAGAAAAAAAAATCATATATTCTTAATTAATCTAATTAAAAAATTAAAAATAAAGGAGAAACTATATAAAAAAATTGAACAATATTAAACCGCTAAAAAAGGCATAAAATATAAATTAGAAAAGTCACAAAAATTTATAAAAAATAATTCTTTTTTATTGTATATATTTAGAAACTTAAAAGTATAAGATGAAACTTACCTTAAGAAGAACAGTCAAATAAAGAGATCAGATAACCCAAGTTCTCCGCATAAGAGTGGGTCAAGACTCGAGCGTAGTTCAAGCTCGAACGAAACAAGAGAAGGCGATCGGTGGCGATGATCTGAGATAGGAAGAGGCTGTGACAAAGAAAAATATAGAGATTAGGGTTGTTGGGATTATGTCCTCGTCGTCCTCTTCGTAGAGGGCGAACCTCATGTCACGGTCAGTTCGATAATAGAGTGAGAGAGCAGAGAGATGAGTGGGGTAAGAGAGCGAACACCGAAAAGAAAAAAAGAAAGAGAGAGAAATTGAAGGTTAGGTTTCGTCTGTTGAAGAAAAATCAAGCGATGAAAGAAAGAGATTTGAGCACGGAGAGCGGGCAAATCCAAAAATATAAAGAATATAAAAATAATTGTACTAAAAATCTGGATATTCGGATCGATATCCATTTTTTTCGAATATCCAAAAAAAATTAACTCTCTAAAACCATATTTGTATCTGTATTCGACCAGATTTGGATATTTTCTATTCATATTCAAATATTATCAAATACGGATATGGATATTTTCAAATAATATTCGAATCGTTTTAAGAGAGGTTATGTATATTGATAACCATTGATCTGCATCCTTATAGAAAAATGTGTAGTGGTGAACATGCATCTGCAAGAAACATATCTACGTGCGCCCTGCTCTCTTTAACAATTGCATGCATGCAATTACTAAGTACTCTCTAAAAAAGAGTATTTCATCAATAATTTTATGTTTGCTTATTCTTATCCCGAAGGCTTAATTAACGAAGTATTATTTATGACTTTCAAAAAAAGAAATATAAATCAAACACATGGCGTGTAAAATAAAACAACCCAAACAAAATCATCAGCCACAACAAATGAATGCAACCACATGAAATCATCATCCAAGTTTCTAAATTATTTTAATAAACAAGTAGATTCATACATAAATTAGAAAATTTGGTGTGCGAGAGAGAGAGTAAGAGAGAGAGAGAGAGAGAGAGGGGGCGCCGGGGGGGGGGGGGGGGGGGGGGGGGGGGGGGGGTAAAGGGCGGGGCCTTTCTCTTGTGTGGAAAATGATGGCAAAGGGGTCGTCGGCAAGGAGAATGACAGTGACAAGCTCACCGACGAGGAGCTCGTTGGCTATGAGTTCGTTGGTGAGAGCTTGCCGAGGATAAGAGGGAGAGGGTGGGGAGAGTGAGGTTTGGGAGAGGGGGATGAGAGGGAATAGGTTTTGAGGTTTAGGTGGTGGGATGATAAAGGGAGGTTTTCACTTTTTTTTTAAAAAAACCACATAATATGCACTAAAAAAACCACATAATACTCAGGTTTATTTTTAAAAAAACGATGATTTTGGTCAAATTAACCAATAAAAGGTATTATGCACTAAAAAAAAGAATATATTAAATAAATTAAAATTAAAAATAATTAATGTAATAAAAAGAGAAGAAAAAATATTTTGACTATCTTAACTCTTAAAATTTTAAACTATAGGACCACTAAAGTAATCTCTTAACTTTAACTTTTTTTTATCAAAACTATTTTAACTTAATTTTTTTAAAAGAAAATTAATTTTAAGTTAAAATTAAAAAATTTATTAAATTTATCAATAATTTTGACAAATTTAGTAAATTTAATTTGCCACTAATACTATCTTTCTTTTATAGTGCCTTGAACTTCAAGTTAGTTTCAATTTGATTGTAGTAACCCAGATCCCCGTGTAGCTTTTTCCTATATTTCGGGGTGTTGAACACCTGTTATTGGTGTGTCAGGCCCACAACACGTCAAAGGGATGTGTTGGATGGACTCAGAGAGGGTTTGGGTTAGAGCCCGTCTTTCGGCTGTGTTTGCCGAATTTTAGAAGTGGTTTCAGGCTGTTTGGAGACCGTATTTGGTTTCAGCGCGGAAAAATACTTGAAAACAGCTATTTACTTGTATTTTTTTGAATCCGGACGCCTAAAAAGGACATCCGGAAGTTTTCTGTACAAAATGGTGCACGGGGGAGCCATGGACCGGCCTAGGACACGTGGCGGGCCGTGATTGGGCCGGCGCACGCTGTCCGGTCCACGGAGGAGAACCGGCGGTGCACGGTGGACCGGCGGGACACGTGGCAACTGCCAATTGGCGGGTCTGCGCTGTGCGGTCCACGGGACCGCGCGGCTGGCGCGTGGACAGGGGCGCGCCACGTGGCGGCCCCGAACTGGATGGCGCATGTGCGCGCGGTGTACCCGTGGCTGCGCGGCTGCGGTCGTACGCGCGCTGCCGCGCCGGCTGGCGTGTCAGGCGGGGCGGCGCCGCGCCAGCGGCTGGCGCCGAGCCGTGAGGGGGACACGTGGCGGCGCCCGATTCGCGGGCGCCGCTGTCCGGTGTTTTGCGGACACGTGTCGCACCCAGGTTTTTTCGGGCGCGGGCTGGGCCGGGCTGCGGGCCGCACTGTGCGGGGCCCAAATCTTTCGGGCGCCCGGTTTTGGGGATACAATGGGAATTTTCCCAATTGTTCTGTGGGCCTATAAATACCTCCACCTCTCTCTCTCTTTCTCTCCTTTTTTCGAGCTTTAGAGAGGGAATGAGAGAGAGAGTTCTTTACAAAAGTTGTTTCCCCTTGATGTTTTTGATCTCGTGGTGGATCCCCCGGATTTTTGGAGGCTCGACAGCGGCGATCTTGATTTTACAGTGCGCCTCGACTTCTCTCCATTTCAGCTCGTTTCCGTCGCATTTCAGTCGGGATTTTCCTGTACGCAAAACAGGAGGAATATTTGGGCGATTTCTGCGACTGCGCGTTCCTAAGAGGTAAGGCTTCGATTTTCGTGTTGACTACTTCGCCCCGTTTCGCGCTTTTGGCATGGTTCCCGAGGCACTTTTGACCCTCCTTTTGCTGTGATGTTTTTGGGACAGTACCGGCTTGGTCGATTTATATCTTGGCCTAGGAGCATCGGATCAAGGCGTATAAGTACTCGTTTTTGATCTACTCGTCGCAACGAACGCAACCATTTTTTTTTTAGATTTTTCGGAGCATTGTACAGAGGTGAAAACTCCTCTTTTTTCATGCTGTTTGGAAAAACAGCAAATGTTGTATTTTGGGATTTGTGTTTACACCGGGTGCGTTGTTCTGTACAGTTGTGCACTATTTTCGGCGGGTTGCGGAGTTAGAGGACTGTGGGCAGGGAGGAGGCTATTTGGGTGTGGATTGCGCTTTTCGAGGTGGGTGGTTGTTGCTTATCTCACTTTTGACTAACTCACTAGGAGTATTAGAGATCCCTTACTTTAAATGTGATAATTGCTATCCTAATTAAGAACCATGTGTATTGCCCCCATAAATTATGTGACAGCTCATCTATGTTAAATTTGGGACAAATGTTATATCATAATCTCGCATGCAAAATGACTTATCATGTTGGAACATTAAAATCATCCTTTTAAAATAAATATCAGACACTTTCCTACAGTTTTAAAAGATGACATTTGCATGCTTGTATGGACATCTAGTTAGGCCATTATTTATTACTACACTATTACTGGGACTTGACTTAGGAGAAACCATGTTTCGTTGTTCTCCTTTTCATTCAGATGCATGTTGCTCGAGTTTGAGCAGGGGTTCGGGATAGTGTAGTTGAGGCCATCGAGTCTGGGACAGGTTAGACTCGATTATGGGTTGTGGGGCATTGTGGTAACCGCGGGCATCATGCGGTTGGCCAGATGTTGATTACTTTATCAGGCTTTGGACTTATGGGGTATTGCGGCGACCGCGGACATTAGGCGGTTGACCGGATGTTTACTTGTGCATCAGATTGGGGATCGAGATTTTCGTTAGTGGATGGAGTTTCCCACTCTTTGAGTACTTGTGCATCAGATTGGGGATCGGGGTTTTCTTTAGTGGATGGCTTTTTCCACTTTGATCAGAGTCGTGATCCAGTCCTACTGTTTTATGATACTTATGATACTTGTTACTGAGATACTTTACTCGTGTGGGTCGCTCCTCTCGAGTGCCACTCCGGAGTTGCGACAGGCAGGCTTTGAGTCCTTGAGACTCATTCTTTACATCGGTGTTATGCGTTGGCCAGCATACCCGATACGGCAGGCACAGCAGGCAGTACCAGTTCCTATTGGTCCATCGATTGGATTTATTCAGGCAGGCATTTTAGATATTGATGCATACATTCAGTCATTTCTTTCGGCATGGCATTTAGAGGCATAGTAGTGGTAGTTTCCTTTTTATCAGCAACTTTTATAGCTTACCACTGTTCTTTCATTTTTGCTCTAGTAGTCCTAGTGGGTACGTCGGAGTTTGAGGCTTTATCCACAGGGGGAGGCTACTGGTTTACTAGTGGTTCTCACCCCCATTGTTGTTTCCCTCTTTTCTTCTTGTTGTTTTGCAAAGTCATCTGCGAGAGTTGCTGTTCTTTCGGTCGTTATTCGAGGCGAGGGAGTCACGAGCTAGATCCTTACCGCCCGAGCTAGATCCTTACCGCCCGAGGAGTGTAGCTGTATCCCCTAGTTGGAGATTCCTAGCACCGTCAGCTGGATTTTTTTTTATTATTGTTTACTCTGAGAGGGATCTTTTGTATTTTGAAAGACTGATATACTATAGTTTTAGCTTATCTCCTTTTTTTTTTGGAGTTGAGAGATGCTGTACTGAGGATTTTGTATGATGATTATCGTTATTTGGGGAGATGGATATTGTACCTTATTTCGTGATGTTCTGTGACTCAACCCACCTGGACGTTGGGTCTATTGTTGGGCCTCTTGCCGTTAGGTCTATTGTGGACCGCAGCCCCACTCAACTTATTGGGCTCACCCAACTCAACTTATTAGTCTCCTGGGCCTATTGTCACGGGCAGGAAGTTGGACCTATTTTTAACCCATAAATAAATAGCCAACAATCCCTCCCCCCAACACCTGCACCGTGTGGGAATCGAACCCGTGCCACTGGCTCTGATACTACTTGTAGGATCGTTGGCGCTAACCATTAATTCCAAAAGCTCGGATCGTTGGCGCTAACCATTAATTCCAAAAGCTCGAGCTGTTAAAAATACGCAACCAATTCACTTAAAGCGTACAGACACAGCGCCCACGGGTTTCGACCGGACTCAACCCATCTAGACGTTTGGTCTATTGTTGGGCCTCTTGCTGTTAGGTCTATTGTGGACCGCAGCCCCACTCAACTTATTGGGCTCACCCAACTCAACTTATTAGTCTCCTGGGCCCATTGTTACGGACAGGAAGTTGGACCTATTTTTAACCCATAAATAAATAGCCAACAATCCCCCCCCAACACCTGCACCGTGTGGGAATCGAACCCGTGCCACTGGCTCCGATACGACTTGTCGGATCGTTGGCGCTAACCATTAATTCCAAAAGCTCGAGCTGTTAGAAATATGCAACCAATTCACTTAAAGCGTACAGACACAGCGCCCACGGGTTTCGACCGGACTCAACCCACCTAGACGTTGGGTCTATTGTTGGGCCTCTTGCTGTTAGGTCTATTGTGGACCGCAGCCCCACTCAACTTATTGGGCTCACCCAACTCAACTTATTAGTCTCCTGGGCCTATTGTCACGGGCAGGAAGTTGGACCTATTTTTAACCCATAAATAAATAGCCAACAGTTCTGTGGTCGGATTTTATTTTACAGTACTTTATTTCCGCTCTGATATTTGCATAGCTATAGTACTATCTTTTGCAGGTTAGACGCTTCGCCTATGCGGGATTACGTGTATGGGTGGCGAATCTGTTGGCGAACCCAGGTCGCAATTCGACCCCGGGGCGTGACAGAGATTCAATCATTTTGGATAGCACCACCCACCTCGGTTTGATGCTAGCGAGTTGGTAATTAACGCGCTCGAGCTTCCGATTTCGTTTGGGCGCGTTTCGATGCTAACGAACGTGAAAACGACGATTTCGACCCGTTTCGCTAATTAACCGTCGTAACGTCGTCGAATTCCAAATCAAACTTGCTGAGTGATCTTTTAACACCTCAAAGAGATGGTTTGGAGCTTTTTTTTTTATTCCTTACGAGCCACAGGACATTAGTACGGCGACCGCCAAAATATAAGCCTTATTTCTTACAATTTTTTTTTTAAATTTTATTTTCAGTACAAATAATTTTAAATTATTCTTTACTTTCCTAAATTAAATAAAAATAGTATAGCACATTATTTTTATTTATACTTTCATATATATACTAATATATACTAAATAAACGGAATACTACACTTGGTATCAATGATTTACGTATAATATTATATACTATCTAAAAAGTAATTTATCTAATTAAAAAAAAAAAAAAGTTTGAAGGCCGAATATAATATTTAATTCTAGACTTTGATTACACTTCTTATTTATCAAATACTCAAATCTCTTGTAAATTAGTATAAATTTTAGACTAATTAATAGAATTATAATTGCATAAATAAAACGAAATGTACGGTAAAATAAATAATGCATTCCAAATTTAAAAATTAATAATTATTAAATAATTCAAATCAAGTAAATTTTTTAAAAAATAGATAGTCAAATTAAAATATTAAAAATTATATAATTGAATCAAAATTGGTCATAGCTTACGTAAATCTCTCATCGTAACGCGAATCTTAAAGCAACATCTCAATCCTCTCTCCTGTAATAAAAGCCGTACCACTCTCACCGTTCTCTTCCCCTCCGCAGTCCCCAGAACACCCTCCCCGGCCCCCGCCAACCCCACTCCTTAGCTCCACCACCATCCCTACACCGCGCCACGCACCCGGTCCACGCTGAGCCGCCGTTGGACCGCCGAACCATCGGTTTGGTCCACGATGGACCGCTTCCGCTTCCATAAATCCCCCGGCTCCGAACGCTTCCTCGGCGTCCTCTCCTCCTCCTCCTCCTCCTCTGACGCCGACGCCGACGCCGATGCTGCCGAGGAGGTCTTCGAGCTCCATGAAGACGAGCTTTTCGCCTCCGCCCCCGAACCCCGGAACCCACTCCCCGGCCCCCTCATTCCGCCTCCGTCTTTCTCCGTAACCCTAACCCTAGCCCCCTCTCCTCCTCCCGCCGCCCCGCCTTCCGCCGCTTCACGGATGGCATTCTCGCCGCCCTCCCCGAGGACTTCACTCGCTTCTCCCCCAAGCACGCCGCCGCCGCCGCCGCCGCCGCCGCCGCCGCCGGATCCTCCTTGCTACGCCCGAGGCCCCACCTCTCGTCCTCATCCTCTTCCTCCGCCTCCACTTCCCCCGCCTCCTCCGCCTCCTCCTCCGCCGCCCGGATGATCCCCTCGATCCCCCGGCCGGTCCCCGGCGGCAGGATCCACCACCAGTCGGCGCCGGTGGACGTTCCCTTGGTGAACCGGAGGCCGGCGAATGGGTCGGAGGAGCTCGAGGAGGAAGACGATGGCGAGGACGAGATGCTCCCTCCCCACGAGATCGTGGCAAGGGCGCGCACAGAGGAGTCGCCGTTACGGGCCTCCTCGATGCTCGAAGGGGCCGGGAGGACGCTGAAGGGGAGGGATCAGCGCCAGGTCCGTGACGCCATTTGGAGGAAGATGGGTTTTATGGATTGAATTTAAACGGTATTGTTTCCTCTTTCTCTCTCTTTCTCTGTTTGTTGTTCAAATTCTTGAGCTATTTGGTTATATTTTGATGGACATGTTTCTTGGCCCTCTTGTGAGACAAATTATGATAGATGACTATTGTTTTTTTGGGTTGGAACCCTCCGTAATTTTTGTTTGTGAATAATTAGTGAGATATGTTTTGTCTATTCAACCTGTCAATTGTAAGTTGTAACCAAAGCAAGGCAATTTCTTTTAATATATCTTACCTATTAATTCCTTTTCTTTTTCTCTCTATATGTCGAGTTGTAACAATTGTTTGTTGGAAAGATGAGATAAATCAGAAAGTGTTGGAGGGTAGGGCTTAGAAAGCAATAGAGTAGAGACAAACTATGTGAAATGCAAGAAGAAAACGACCTAAGCAAAATTGACTGGGGACTTTTTAATTATATTCATCTAAATAATCATTAACGAGAATTCAAGATAATAGTGGATACATCTACTTTGTTCTAGTTTCCATTTTGTTCTCAGAGTCTTTTTTTTTTTTTTTTTGTTTTTTAAATTTTTTTGGTGTCATTTAGAATCTTATATCTAATTGAAAGTTCAAACCAGGCAAAGAAAGCCATTGCTGAGAGCTTGTTTTGGGATCTTTATTGTAGTTCTAGGCTGCATGGTGAAGTATGGTATATATGTTATTTACTTGTGAATGGTTAGTGAAGTATTTTTTCTCTCTGTTGTATAGAAATAGAATCAACGCAATCTCTTGCAACATATCTCCCTCCTCTATATTGAGTTATAACAATATTTTGTACAAAGGTAGACATGGAGGGGATGCAACATCAACAGATGGGCAAAAGAAGAAAATGATCTAAGCATAAGAAATATAGGAAATATACTTTTTTATTACTCGAATATACCATCTTTGATGAATGTTAATAAGAAATTGGGCATAAGTTTTTACCTAAGGTATTAAAGCATCATGGCTAAGAGTTCAAACAGTTAGATACGCTAAACACGAGGACAATAGTAATATTTGAAAGTAACCTTCCAAATTCCAAAACAAGATTTCTATAAATAAGACAAGGCCAATTAAAGCTCCATGCGTATGTTTAATAGGATGGTCGAGAATAGGACTGAATCCTATTGTTTGTTACATCAGGGACACCATTACCTGATAAAGCCCATCTTTTATGGAAACCCTATTTCATGTGAAGAGATGAAATTGAGAGAATTAGCTCGAGGAAAATTGAGGCAAGACTCAGCAAGAGCTGTGGTAGAACAAGAGAGCTTAAGTTTCCAGCAACCTGTCAATCCTGTCCTTGTTTAAGCTATAGCAGAACCAACACAAGATCTAGCTATAGTAATATCTTGCTACTGTCAGATCTTGATTAGTCCTGATTCAGATGTGTTATTAAACCTAGTCTTCTTCTCGTTCTTTTCTTCTTTTGAATCTTCTCCTTGTTCTTTTCTTCTTTTGATCAGAAATTGAAACCTCACTATAGGTAAAGGGTCCATTGTGTCTATGTTGCTATGGAATAATACATAGGCTTTTTAACTAACTTCATGTGAGTTTTGTTGTGCTTGTGGAGTGGACGAGTGGTGGAATTTGCTTTTAGATAGGTAGCTTTTCCCTAACTGGTTCTCTATTCTGACCATCTGATGTCTATATTTGCTGATAGGTATCATGAGGTTTTATCCTTCAAGTCAAACCGTAAATTTGTGGCTTAGTTGCCTTGACAACGCTTTCACTACCCTTTGTATATATTTGCTAATAGGTCTGATGAGGTTTTATCCTTCAACTTAAACCTTAATTTAATTTGTGGCTTAGCTGCCTTGGAACACTTTCACTACTCTTTTTCTTGTTATTGCTTTGCTTCAGTGCCTAACTATATGCGATACATTAAACACTGCTTGTCTTATACAAGACACATTGGTTTTACAGATTCAGATAACATAGGAAAAGAAGCCCTAGAACCATCTAATTTTGGTCCATTAGCTATTCACCAGCTGAAGTTTAGTAGTTCAAATTTACCAACTAAACAAGAGATTTATTGCAATCAACGAACCAGCTTGAACTTTCCATTAAGTCATTAATTTGTCATCACCTCGTGACTGTTACTTGACTTGGAATTTCTTTTTTCCTCAAGTTTTTTGATAGCACCAAAGTTTGAAGTTCAAATGGTAATATCAAATATGTAATTTATCTAAAGTTTAGGTGGTGATTTACTAATTTTGTCACGGCTCTGGGACCCGCCTCAAAGGGCCTGCCTGGCCGCAGACAACAAACCTGTCGAACAAGCAAAGATTTTCCTGCTCTTACGATGCGGTAGCATATATAATGAAGCATCAGAGTGAAAATAATTACTACTTTAAACTTTTACAACTTATGTGACACTCCCAGAATTTGGATTAGTCCTATATATAAATGATATAATAGGACTAAATCTGTTAACCCGGCTATAGTATTTTGAATGGTGGCAAGATCCAAAAAGTTATGAGAGTTAAGCGTACTAGAGCTAGAGTAGTTCTAGGATGGATGACCTCCTGAAAAGTAGGGCGTCACAGTTGGTATCAGAGCCATTCACCAGTCGGAAATGTGAGATGAATCTTGGCTGAGTCAGGGTTATATAGCGGGTAGAGCGAGGCTCCCCGGCTAATGATAGTTGTGAGTGGAGTGCAGTTCCTCATAAGGTCGGTTAAGGCTAGCGAGACGAGTCTCACATCGCCTGGTGCTTGTGAGTGTGCTTGAGCCTGAAGGGAAGAATGTGACACTCCCAGAATTTAGATTAGTCTTATATATAAATGATATAATAGGATTAAATCTTTTAACCCGGCTATAGCATTTTGAATGATAGTAAGATCCAAGAAATTATAAGATGGGTGACCTCTGGAAGTGGGGCGTCACAACTTATACCCAAACTCTTTCATACATATTCATTTTCCAAAATAAAAAACATTTGTCATCTCTCAATATATGATTAAGTATATGTTTTCCTTCTTACAAAATTGTTCCCTCACTAGTTCGATATTTTTTTTCGATAATAGAGTTTCCGAATCAATAATTGGCATCGTTGAACATGATCTAGACCACTGGACTATTTAAAAATTAATTTTTAAATTTTTTCGATATCATTGACCTAAAAATCAAAAGGTTGCAAAATTTGTAATTTTAGATGTAAGGCGTTTGCGCGTTTAACGGTTTAAATAAATCTAAATCAATTGAATTTTATTTAGAAATTTTTTTAAACTATTTAAAATTATATCTATACTCTCGATCTTGATTACAAGACTCTTATCATCACTTTACAAAAGAAATTTATTTTCAGCCGTTTATTTTTGTGTCTACTTGATGGACAAAAAAAAAAAAATCGAAAAAGTATGAAATATGATTTGTAGATAGTTTAAATTATTTAGGTCATATTCAACGGTGCCGATCGTCGATTTGGAAGTTCTATCATCGAAAACAAATTGGTAGTAGCGAAATTCGTTTGCTACCGATAGAATTTCAGCTCAATTATATATATATATATATATATATATATATATATATATATATATAATATATATATATATATATATATAATTTAAAATTTAAAATTCTAAATTTTATTTTTTAATTTTTAATTTTTAATTTTTATTTTTTAATTTCAAATTTTATTTTAATTTTTTAATTTAAATTTTAAACTTTGAAATTTTAAATTTGAATATACATTCAAAATTTAAAATTTTAAAATTAAAATTAAAATTTAAAATTTTTAAATTTGAAATTTAAATCCTAATTTTAAATTTTAAATTTATATTTTTAAAATTAAAATTTTGTGTTGAACGTTTATATTTTAATTTTAAATTTTTAAAATTTGTCATTGGAAGTGAAGGAGCACAAGAATTGTAAAACAAATTTCTTTGGTTAGACTTAATTTTTATTTTATCATATTTTTTATGGTATATATACTCTAAAAATATATATATTTTGAACTATTCAAAAGCTTTATAAAAAAAAAAAAAAGTTTATGAATATAACATAATTTAATTATCCTATATTTTTTTATGGATGCAAACGGGGCCTAAGTAGTTCAAACTTTCGGCAAAGTGAGCCCCGCACTATATTGAACTTACCTAAATGATGTCCGAAGACTGCGGAGATAGCACAAGCACAATTGGATAAGTACTTGGCCTTACACAAAATTCACCACAACTAACACAAACAAATTCGTCACCATGAGAAATCCACTAAGGCAACGGCTGAGCAACACAATTCTCCCTCTAGAAATTCACCAAGAAAATATAAACAAGATACAAGAAAAACTCCTCATTCTCAAGAGAAATTAAAAAGCTCAATAATTTGAAATATTTCGTCACTTTATTCAAGGTAGTACATTTATAATTTTACACACTATTCCAACTTCCAAATAAGCGCAAAACTAAAAATCACCTTCGAGACCATATAAAAAAACCCATTCCCAACTAAAAGTAACAATTTTTCTAACTTAATTACACAAAATACTAACAGACTCCCAAAAAATATGAAATTTTCAAATTCTGAGCACAACCTATAGCAAAGTGCACAAATCTCGCAGGGTAGTGAATCCATCCTCCAGCATAGCATACTGCATCCATTCGTCAGTGTAATACAACTATCTTGCTATATAGTGTACAAATCCTTCAAAGAAGTGAATCCATCCCCCAACACAGTACAACCATCTTGTGGTGCAGTGTATGCATCTGGTACGTAGTGCATACATTCTGAACTGTGTCAGCATCAGAACAAACAAATCAACGTTGCTCCTATCCAGTTTCTCCGATACTAGTATAACAATGTGTTGGGCCGAAAAGTTGCGATGACCGATCGGCCCTCGGGTTGACCCTTTGACTGTAATGCGCCGCGTACCGAAAGGGATCAAGCGATCGGGCCGAGTAGGGATCTTCTCAGTCGAATTCTTCTCAATCAAACTCTTAAGAGAGTTCAGCTCAGAGGAGCCGAACTGAGATTTAGAGACAGGGATTTGACACGGCCGAATAACCGATTAATGAATTGTATTGCTCGAAAGGGGGTTACAAGGGACCAATTACAATTAAGACTATTCTTAGGAAGTGCTGTAAATGCTGGTATGAAAACTATCTAGGAAAACAGCAATGTAGATATGAAAGGTACTGAAAAGTAGGGGTGGTCACTGGCTTACGAGGTTGCAGGGCCTCTTTTTCTTCGATGGTTTGGGTATTTATACCCGTTTGAACCATGTGTATAATCGCCGATTTGAGTAATCAGTGTGATCTAAGGGGAATCATCGTAAATTCCACAACTACTTCATTTTGAGTCGATTCTTCTCAATGGGATAGTAGCCGCTTTTTCGTCCAAGTTTGTCTCCTAATCGTCGCGTCGAAGCGTGATCTTCGACCCTTCCAATGGTGGGCGCCACTTACCGTTTCGGAGTCCGTTACGAGATTTACACCCAGATCTCGTACCCTTTCCTTCTGGATCTTTTCTTTTGCGGCCTGAGCAGCCGATAGTCGACCCTGGCCTCGCCTCTTTTGTCATTTGACTGAGGCAGTCTGATATTTGCCTTCGGCCGAGGTCGGCCCTGGATGAGACGATGGTCCTTTTTGTTGGCTGCTTCTCTTATCGGCTGATGCTTTGAGCCAATGGTACATGCTACGTGTCACTTCCTTAGGTGGCAAAAATTTTGACCTCAACAATGCCTCCTCGGCAATCGCCTGATGGGTTGTTCGAGCGATTGTCGAAGTTCAACTAATGACCGACACGTGTCGCGAGATCCCCGATCATTCTCTTTGTACTTTGTTTTAATGGGTCCCTTTTATTTCAATGGCTCTCTAATCGAAAGATTTGACCTTGACGACAGATCCTCCTTCCACGCCCTTTGATAAGATCTTCATCGATTGTGCCTCGGTCGCTTATTCATTAAGGTTTCCCTCCTCGATCTTCGCAATTGCTTGTTGCCTGTGTTGATCTGACGTCATCAATCTATCCAACGGTTTGCGTCCATTCATAGATCGTTTCGCCATAAATGTTGCCGATTTTCGAGGGACTGCGGTTCCTGTTTCATCGGTTCAAAACCCTTATTTCCTTTTTGCTAATCTTGAGGCGCACGTCACCTTCCAACATTTAAATCTCTTCCTTCAGTTTTTCCTTACCGCCTTTTCTTTTCCTTGCATCATCTCTTTCACCACTTTTGTTTGGCTCTTTCTTTTTCCATGGCTTCTAGCGCTGCTCCGTTGTCGTCTAACCCCTACCGTTGATTTTCGGCTCCTTGGTCCGACGGTGGAAAATTCATTACGCTTTCTCAGTGGGCCCTCCTTCGTTGCAAGTCTCTCCGAGGAAACCTTTCCGATCACAACCGTCGGCATCCCGCTGCTGACAGACAAGGTTTACCTCGGTACTTGGACCTCCGATAAGGCTTTTGGGAGGAGTCTTCATACCTGGTCCGTCGCTTCTGTTTCTTATGTGCAGTGGCTTGACCGGGTCCAGGCCACCTACGGGGACCTATGGAAAGAGGTTGACATCTTCGACGCCATCCAACTTTTTCGGAACAGTTACCGGGCCAATCCGCTGCTTCTGGTGTCGACCTTATGCTTCTAGCCGCCGTGCTCTAATACTTTTTTCTTCCGTTCGGGACCATTTACCCCGACGTTGCTAGACGTGGCCAGTGATTCACGGCCTTCACCCTCATGGCATTATTCTTTCTTTGGCCTTCTCAGCTGAAGGCATGGACAATTTCACTTCCGGTCTGGATTCAACAGGGGAACATGCCGCGCGGGGCTGGTGCCCGCGCAGGGTCGCTCCACAATGCGCGCCGCGCGGGGAAATCGCCCGCGCAGGGTTGTCAAGCTCCGCCGCTGGTCTCTGTGTCCACCCGTGCGTCTCTTAGTTCGTTTCTCTACTCGGGTGGGCTGAGTTTTTAAGTTAGGTGTTACTGATATTTTCTGTTGGGGACTTTTAGGGGTCCGGGAGTCGTGCAAGGGCGCAGGACGGTTTTAGGTGTTATGTTCAACGCGATTCAAGGTGGGTATCCTCTTCGTGCGTCCTTTTTAAAGTGAGGTCTCATCATGTTCTATGTAAGAGTAAAGTAGATGTGCTGATGGTTTTCAACTAACTCCTTTTCGCATGAGTATCCCTTTATTACTATCTGTTGCGACTGGTGTCGCGGTGCTCTATATCACACACCGACTTCGATCTTTATGCTCATGGTTGCTTACGCGCACACCAGCGGTTTGGCCACCGCATCGGTGTACTTTTCCGGAGAGGTGGTACGTTGACCCGTATACCCCACAAGATGACGTGGTGGGGACCCCTTACGGTTACTTAAGGTGCTGCACAAGTACCGTAGAGGGGTTAAAAGCACCAAGGTGAGAGCAAGGTGTTTCTGTTCGTTGGGGGTCTTTAGACCTTTTGGCAGGTGCTCCGTTCTGACTTACAGGAGTACTGTGGATTCATGAGGGGGAGTTTTGGATGCTCTGGTTTATCGGTTTGCTTTCCTTTCAGTACTTATAGCATCTTACATGTTTTACATCTACCTCTTACTCTTTGGTCACTGACTTCCCACACTATGACAGATTCGGTCAGGGGTGGGATCCGGGACGACGGTGAGGCCGCGACTCGAGAATTTTAGCCCCGATTAGGGGCTGGTGACCCTTCTTCTACTTACGTTATGATTATTTCGGTTAGTTAGCTTATGTGCGTGTGATACATTATTGTGGATGTTGGGTTTGAACTATGTTTTATCGTGGATGAACGTTTTTCCTTACTAGTTGTTGATTCGGCCACTCTTTTCAAATCAAGTAAAAAGATTGCAAAAATATTTAATAAAATTTAGGTGTCGTGTGGGCACCGCTTTTTAACCCGTGGATTTATCCTTTCTAAACTTGATGGCCTTATTAGAAATGTCGATTGACTACTTTCTCCTTTCTCTTTCATACTTGGCTAGTGTGGTTAAAGTGTTATTGTACTTCCCTACGCCGTGCATGCGCAAGGGTCACTCTGCCTGGCTCATCGAGGACTCTCACGTATGTGGCGGATTTGCGCACGTGCCCGGCGGGTGTACTTAAAAAAAAAAAAAAAAATGTACACGTTTTCCGCTTATTTTAAACCCCCGGGGCGTGACATTATCCCCTACAACAGTGTCACTCGTTCATCTAGGTTTAACTCCTAGGACATCATGCCACTCGTTAAACCCTTAATCTAGATTTTCTCCTAGTTTTACTACCAAACATGCTCTTTTCCCTTATACTTTTACATGATTCTTAGGGTTACACGCTAACATGATCACAATCATAAAATAGTATTTATTACCTATTTTAGGTAAATCAAAAAAGGCACTTTCTTCTAAATTCATTTACACATACAAATTTATCATCTATTTCTTTTTGACTAATTCATCAAAAGCACTTTTCGTCTGTGTTCATCTATACATGCTAATTTATCCCTATTTTGGATAAATCATAAAATATCACTTTTCATCTGTGTTCATCTACACATGCAAATTTATTCACTATTTTTGACAATTAGAAAATTACCCACTATTTTATATGTCCATTTACACATGCTAATTTATCCCCTATATTGAATAAATCATCAAAAGGCACTTTCACTATGCTCATTTAAACATGCTCACTTGTCCCTTATTTTGATAAATCAAAATGGCATCTTACTCTAAGTCCATTTTAATATGCAAATATATCACCAAGTTTTTCCTCATACATAATCATATTATCTCACATTAAAATATTACTCTACCCTAGCATGCTCACTATAATGCTTCAAAAGTCAAGAGCAGAGAAAAAAGGGGAGAGGTCACCTAATTTCGATAGAATCCCCCACCTTGTGCTGTACCCAATTGCTTGTAGACACTTGCAATTGGTCTCAGCGCGATTTTTCTTATCTCCTTGAGCTGGCACGCAAAACGGTGCACGTCTTCCAAATCTACACGCAAAACGGTGCACATCATCAAAGACTGCACATAAAATAATGCACGTTATCGTAGAAGCGGTTTAAACCGCCTCTATAAATCATAGAGGCGGTTTTAGCGACCGCCTCTGGACCGCCGGCGTAGACGCCGCCTCTATAACATAGAGGCGGTTTAATCGACCGCCGAGGATGCTTAGAGGCGGTGTTATAGAGGCGGCTTAAACCGTCTCAACTAATTTATTTTTAATATTTTTTTTTATAAATTTTTATTCATATGATAGTAGTGTAGAGACGGTTTAAACCGCCTCTGCATAATATTAAATTTATAGAGGCGGTTTAAATCGCCTCTGCGACAATCTGCACGTTAAAATTAATATAAAAATTTTATTAAAATAATTATTTTAATCTGTATTTATATGCAGAAAATTACAAATCTATAGTAATGACTTAACAATTCTTTGACATCATAAAAAAAATTTATAATTAAACATAACAGATCATTCGAAACACATAATCTCATTCAATAACTAACATTTATTGTAGCAACACACTAAATAAAATAAAATTTAAATAGTTTCAAATATAATCGACATTCGAGTTTTCAATACATTGTAAAAAACAAAGCAATTCTGTGATATCCTTCAATTGTCGGCTCGTGCCTTGCATTGGAGTAGGACGACTTGGAAAGAATGCATTATTCGAACAACCTACAAACATACCGAACAATAAAAAGATTATTAATTACACTAAAATTTAAATATTTTCAAATATTAGAGTAATAACCTGCTACTAAATTAGTATACTTGATAGTTGAGAAATTCGTTGAAAAGTAAGGCATTAGAAGATTGAGACCATACCTGGAACTCGGTGGTTACCAAATGAAATCAAGAAAATGTTGTTGAAAATCCCGTTCCCAACCTAATACAGTGGAATTACAATACACATTCGAATTCAGCGAGTCGTTGAATTCACAGCAAACGATCCTCTTAATGTTTTCAAAAAATTGAAGTATTAGTTGTACCATCTCGTGTATTCTTTCTGTAGAGATAAATTTGTTTGCAGGAGCAGGATTTAAGTTGAATATCTTCTGATAACATTTAGCTTTGGTATCAGATTGCATGGCTCAACTGTCACGCCCCGAGATTCGAAAAGGGTAAATTTTTTTTTTTATTTAAAATCAGAGTTAAAAACTTGATTACTCCAAGGCGTGAACAGACCGCCACACATATAGAAAAAAGTCTCTGTACAACGGACAGAGTCCCCCCTATATATGCTCGGCTAACAGATACATCAAATCAGAGTAGATACAGAATTAACTATAACTAAATAAGTTCTACTCTATTACATCCTCAAGGTTCCATATGTTAATACAATCCAGTTCCAAAATATAAATAACAGTTGTGATGTCCACTAAATCCAAAAGTAAAGTCCTACCAGGGACAGCTCTATCTCGAATCCTCACACAGGACGTCCCAATGTCCCCGCACCCAACAGACCTGAAAAATGATCACCCGAGGGTGTGAGACACACATAAGTGTATCCCAGTGAGCACGGGGTCCAGCACGTCAAATTTTAGTTGCTGTTAAGATCTCGTGAAAATTAGAGTCCTGGTTTGAAAGTTATAAAGGAGACGTTAGGGCTTAAAACGGGGGAAGAATGTGGCACCCCCAGAATTTGGATTAGTCCTATATATAAATGATATAATACGACTAAATCTCTTAATCCGGCTATAGCATTTTGGATGGTAGCAAGATCCAAGAGGTTATGAGAGTTAAGCGTGCTAGAGCTAGAGTAGTTCTAGGATGGGTGACCCCATGGGAAGTGGGGCGTCACATCAATGACTAAAGCTGGAACCTTTTCCAACAAAGCAACACAATCTCGAATGTAATCGGTGTAATTAGCTGCTTCAAAAGGTCGAGGATAGGACCACTTAGTATGCATCAGAAATGGTATCATCACTGCTAATAAGCTCAGGTACTTTATCAAGTAAGCGGTTCATCTCCTGGTTAAATTCAAGCTTTGCTCGATTCGTCTTTGCCCCCACAACAACTATAGTCCCATCTTGGAGGGCCCATATCTAAGGTAAGCAAAGATTTTATATATTACATATGAATTTAGCTTTCAAAAAGATGGAGAAAAAAAGAAGTATATGCAGTACCTGCGAGTGTGATAGATAGCTAACGCAAGTTGTGAGCATTAGAGCACCAAATCCAGCATATACAATCGGCACCCCTGGATCCGTCTAATCAAATAAACAAAGACACATTTAGAAGAGGTGTGTGCTTGTTAAGTAGAGAGAAACTTAAAGAGTCACTTAGACACACTAGAGTAGCAATAAAATACCTTCAAATCGAGGCCGCTGCTGCCAATAGCATCTTCAATAACAATTTTCAGACCATCAATCTCAATAGGAAGTTTGGAGTTAGGTCTGCGTACTCCCGCAAATTTGCCTTCTTGATCATATAACACAATGGATTGTAGATCACGAGCCAGCATCGATCTAAAAGTTAATAAAAAAATAATAAATCTTAAACCAGCAAATTCATCAACTAGGCACAAGTGTAACGCAAAACAGCTAACTCACATTCCCTTCACATTAGGAGAATCAGTATCTCCAGTTGGTAGGAATGTTCCGAAAAGCTTTTTGTCACCATTCAACTTTAAGGGAGCCACGGCCAAGTTGAAAGGCCCTTCACCATTTTTTGATATTTGAAGTGCTGAGAAACCCCAATCTGTTTGGTAAATCGTAATCCCTCCATTTTAAAGGATCGTTCACCCTGATGGTCTTCCTCATCACTTCCTTCCCATCGAGGTCGAATAGCGAAATATCGGTATAGAATTGTGAAACCTGATCATGAATCATAGAAATCTAATTAAATTGTTGAGAGACCACCTCAATTTTCTAGCAGGAGCATTAAGTTTATAAGCGGGTACCTCTCCACTATCATAATAATCCATATAGAATTTGTTAACGTGGACTTCAGTATTGAAAACTTGTGGTGGATGGGGGTGGGCGCTGGCTGCAGCAGGGGCACGCCGCGGGGGAAGCTAGCTGCGGCGGCGGAGGGGGCGGGGCGGACGGTTGCAGCAGGGGCGCGCCGCGGGGGGGGGGGGGGGGGGGGGTTTGCTGGGGAGGAGATCGGGCCGCCGCGCGGGGCGGAGGGGGTGCTGGATGCAGCTGGGGTCGCGTGGGGGGAGGGGGGTGGAGCTGGCTGCGCGGGGCGGCGGCGCGGGGGGGGGGGGGGGGGGTGGGGTTGTGTGGAGGGACCATACCTTAGCCGGTGAGATCTTGGCGGTTTGAGGGACCATGCCACGCCGGTGATGCCGCTGACGGGAGAGAGGAGATAGGAGAGTAGGTGGAGATGGTTTTGTAGGGGGGGGGATTTAGGGTAGAAGGAGATTGTTTTGGGGGGGGAAAAGTTAGGATTTTTTTTGGGAGAAAAGAAAATAGGGGGGAAAGAAAAAATATATCAGAAAATTTTTTTTTAACATGTCGAGGCGGTTGTGCCAAACCGCCTCTAAAACGTCTCTATGGTAGAATATAGAGGCGGTTGCAACAACCGCCGCTACGCAACCGCCTCTACTTGTGCCTTTTCTTGTAGTGTGCACCTCGGTTTTGCACGCAAAACAATGCACATCTCTCTTCAAGGTTGCACACCAAACGGTGCAAGTTCTTCAGGTTTGCACGCAAAATGGTGCATATTCTCTTCAAGGTCGCGCGCGAAACGATGCACGATCTTCAAGCTTGCACGCCAAACCGTGAACATTCCTTGGGTTTGCACGCAAAACGGTGCACCCCGAAATGCCCGGCGATACCTCGCGCAGCAAAACGACACAGTAAATCACGGTCCCTAACATGCACAAGGGCATGGGATCAAATCCAAAATCCAAAAAGGGAAATCTTAACACTGTACCAAAAACACCGCAAAAATGATGAGTGAAGCCTACCTCGATATCGTCGCGCCGTCCAACGCGTACACACGCGTCCATCCGGCTCCATAGAACACCTTGCGTGCGCACCACGGGGTCCTCGGTGTGCTCGCAGCACCCCAAAAACCCCCTACGAAATCGCCCACTCCCCTCCCCCCCCCGGACGCTCGGTTTTGGAGAAGAAAGGGGAAAAAAGAGAAGAAATGGGGCATTTCGGCCCTTTATAGTCAAAATCCCCACATTCGGGCGCACCTTTCGGGCGCCCGAAAGTGGGTTTCGGGCTACTACAGTGCCCCTGCACCCGCGGTCCACCGAAGCATGCGCCAGCACTCGCCAGCGTGGGCCAATGGGCGACCGCCACGCAGCACCTCCCGCCTCCCGCGCGTCAACGTGGCAGCAGCGACGCGTCGCATAACGCGTCGCGTCGCGCTGACCGCCCAATAAGGGCCCGACACGTGGCCTGCCCCGCTGACAACGCGCTAGAGGCCACGCGTCTTCCCGACGCGCGCCCGCCTCCTCGGCCGCTGGGGCCAATAGGGCGACGCCACGTGGCGCCCCCACCTGCCCCCGCGCCTCATGCCGCGCGCAAGCCTCGGGAACCGCGCATCACCTCGGGATGCACGTCGATTGCCTCGGGATTCATGCCCGCTACCTCGGGATCCGTGCCAACTGCCTCTGGATCCGTCCCACTGCATCGGGATCCGTGCCACTGCATCGGGATCCGTGCCAACTTGGGATTCGGGCGCTGCTACAGTGGAATTCAGCCGGCCGTACGACCGCTACAGTACTTTTCGGGCGCCCGAATGTACGACTAGATTTCCGGATTTCGCCCGTTTCATCCGTTCTCGCCCATTTTCGCCCGTTTTCGTCCTGTTTTCGCTCAAACTTGACAGGGAGCCTCAACTTAACTTAATTTATCACGGGTTATCCAACATCTTTCATTTGGGCTACTTACGGGTCACCAAAGTCTTACTGTATTCACAATCACTGATGGACCCCGTTCTCACTGTCCGGATATCCGATTGCTGCGAAACTTTTATTGTGGCCTTAGAACATAAAAACATACCTCCTCAGTTTTTCTCGAAATTTTCTGACACTGTGAATTTTCTGCTAAAAAATCTGGGCCCACTTTCCTATATAAAATTCTAAACTTCTCGTTTTTTATTCCGATTTGGGCCCAATTCACTTCCTAATTATTCTTTACTTTACTAAATTCAATAAAAATAGTATTTTATACCATTTTTTTATTTATATTTGCCTATATACCAAAATACGGTACACTACAATGTCGGTCTGCATTTTCTTTCGTTCGGCCTCAGTTTCGGCCGAAGATGGGGTCGGGACTTCTTCGTTGTCCCTTGGTGGCCATCTCTCACGCCAGGCCACCCTGCCGAGGTTTCGCCCAGTGGGCACTCGGCCTCATGTCGCTCCTCCGGTGCCTCAATATTGTGCCTCGCCGCAGCCTCTAAAATCTTTAAGCGAGCGTCCAGTTCCAGCCGGACGTCTTCATCCTTCGGCTTGGCCAGCACCGATCGAAGTACCAGCGTTATTGTAGTGTCCC
Organism: Tillandsia fasciculata; assembly: GCA_029168755.2. Lineage (NCBI taxonomy): Eukaryota > Viridiplantae > Streptophyta > Magnoliopsida > Poales > Bromeliaceae > Tillandsia > Tillandsia fasciculata. The sequence continues at coordinate 19,885,075 of CM054942.1, forward strand.
ATTGTCCCATGTGTCTGGACTGTGTGGTCGGCGGTGAGAAAATATCTATTTTGGTGTATCGAGCGCGTTGTGCGTCAAACGGACGCCAAAAACAGACTCAGCGCGCGAAAATAATCAAAATAGGCTATTTTCGGGCTAAATAGGCCTGCTGGGCCCATTTTGGAAGCAAGCCGGTCCACGGCCCATGAAACTTGCACCGGGACCAGCAAAAGCGGGTGGAGCCATCTGGCGTCACGCGATTGGTCGGGCCGCACGCGTTGCGCTGTGATCAACGCAGGCGGGCCACGTGGCAGCGCGCCATTAGCTGGCGCGTGGACCCGGTAGATCCAGTGTGCCGCACGCCGCGTGCACCCCGCCGTGCTCCCCGCTACCACATGGCGCGACCCAATTGGCAGGCGCCAACCACCGCGCGTGCGCGGGGCGCGCGGAGCGCAGGTGTGATGACCCGGATCTCCGCAGAGCTGCTGTAGTGCGTTGGGGTGGCTATTGGAGGCCTACATGGTGTGTTGGAGGTGTTTGGGGCATAATTGGGCACAAGTGTTGGACTTCGGGCTTAAATGGACCATGTGAGTGATCGGAGGACTCCGTGGAGGGTTTAGAAGTGGTTTCGCGCGAACGGATATTAAAATTGGGCTCCGCGCGAAATTTGGGCTAAGAACACATTTCCGGGTGCCTTCGGCAATTTTGAGAGTTAGAATTTGGCAAAACGGACGTCAAATTCGGATTCAGCGCGCGAAAACGGTCAAAATGGACTACCCACTTGTCATTTTTGAGCTCAGGTTACTGTTCACTGCCGGAACAGTGTTTCTGGCGATCGCCGGCGGCGGGCAGCGGCGGAGAGCGACGGTGCGGCCTCGGGCAGGTGGAGAGCGGCGGCGGGAAGGGCGCGTGGGCGCGGGCAGGAGCGCGGGTGCGCGGTCCACGCGGCCGGCGTGCACCGGAGCGGGGTGCCACGTGGCGTTCCCTTATTGGATGGCTTGCAAGGCGCGGTTCATGGATTTTCTCGGGGTGCACGGTGGACCGGTGGAAGACACGTGGCAGCACGTCATTGGTTCGGTGTTTGGAGTATCGTGCACCGGGTGCAGCGAGCACGTGCCTTGGACACGTGGCGCGCGGGGATTGGGCGCGTCACTGTGCGCGTGCAGGTGGCAGGGGGGCGGCGCGGCAGGTGGCGGTGGCGGCTGGCGTGGCGGCCACGGCGCGACGTGGCGCACGCGTGCGCCACGTGGCGGCTCGCCATTGCCGGGCGCCAGCCACTCCGTTGACCAAGGACGGCCACGCGGCGCGAGGGGAGCGGCCGGATCCGCTGTCCCGTGTTCGGGGACACGTGTCGGGCGCGGAGCGGGTCGGACGGCCGCGCGGTCCGACCGGATCCCTGTGCGCGGAGTGGGCCGGGCTGGGTCGGGCTACTGTGTGAGCCCGGTTTCGGGGCCCGAAAGATTCGGGCGCCCGAAACCGGGACACATGAGTCATTTCTGCATTTGTTTTGTGGGCCTATAAAAGGCAGCCACCTTCCCCTCTTTCCTTCCTTTTTTCGAGAGTTAGAGAGAGATTGAGATGGAGAGGTCTATAGAGAGTTTGTTCCCCTTGTTGCCCTTGATCTCGTGGTGGATCCCCGGAATTTCTGGAAGCTCGGCAACGGCGATATCATTTTTACAGTTCGCCTCGGTTTTCTCCCCATTTCGGCACATTACCGTCACAGTTCAGTCGGAAATTCACTGTGAGCAAACCAGGAGGAGTTTTTGGACGATTTCTTCGACAGCGTGTTCCTAAGAGGTAAGGCTTCGATTTTCGTGTTGATCGCTTCGCTCCGTTTCGCACTTTTGGCACGTTTCCCGAGACATCTTTGACCCCTATTTTTCTGTGATGGATTTGGACAGCACCGGCTTGCCGATTTTATATCTCAGCCTAGGAACATCGGATCAAGGCGTTTCAAGACTCGATTTTGATTTACTCGTCGCGAGGAACACAGTGGTGATTTTTTTGGGATTTTTGGAAATTGTTTCGAAGGTGATAATTAAGCTTTTCTTGGACAGATTGCTACAGGAATTTGTTGTGGAGATTTTGAGTATGCAACGGTGTTTTATTTTTATCTTGGCCTACAGGTATCAGATCTGGGCGTTTAAACAGTCGTTTTGGGGCTACTTTTCGCGAGGAACGCGACCGTGAATTTTCTGGATTTTCTTGAGGACTGGACAGAGGTGATATTTAGCCATTTTTGGGGCTGATTTTGGACAGTGGTAATTGTACAGTTTTGGGATTAATTGTGCGCAATGTTCTGTGCAGTGGGACACAGTTTTTGGTGGATACTGGTGTTGGAGGACAGCGGGCAGCGAGAGGTCTCTTTTGGTGTTGTGCGCGCTTTTCGAGGTGGGTGGTTGTTGCATGCCTCTACTTCTGACTTACTCACTAAGTTTATTAGAAAACCCCACTTTTGAGCATATTGATTGATTATCATGCATGATTGACTGATATAAATGTGAGCCTATCATCTGAGATTAATTTTGTGGATATAGCATGTTGGGGATATTATTGGGATAATATTGCTGTGGGAACATGATCATTGGAATAATTTAATAGTGATAATTAACATGCTACATTAGCACCTAGATTTATGAAAGTGGATTAAATGGATTAATTGTTGGGACATAATGACATATCAATGTGCGGGTGCCACTTTGGGATTTATTATGGATCAGGGATTATTTACATGTGTAGTAGACTGATGATTTTAGCATGATTGATATATTTTTGTCGATGTTATTAATGTTACACATGTAAAACCGTTTTTTTGACATTCTCTCTCTTTCATATTTCATGAGGACTTTTGCATGCTTATTTGGACATCTAGATAGGCCACTATTTTATTGCTACACTATCATATTGGGATTTGACTTAGGAGAAACCATGATTGCTTTCTTTCTCCTTCTTATTTAGACTTTTGAGTCATGTAGCTCGGGTTCGCGCAGAGGTTTGGGATGGTGTAGCCGGGACCTGAGGTCAGAGATAGGGTGTACTTGATGTTGGATTGTGGGATATTGCGGCAACCGCGGACAGTAGGCGGTTGACCGGATCTTGATTATTTTACCCAATTGTGGGTTGGGGTTATTGCGGTGACCGCGGACTTTGGGCGGTTGACCGGATGTTTACTATTGCATCAGATTGGGTATCAGATTTCTCTAGTGGATGGTGTTTCCCACTTTTGAGTACTATTGCATCTGATTGGGGATCGGGGTTTCATTAGTGGACGGAGTTTCCCACTTTGATCATAGTCATGATCCAGTCCTGCTATTGTGAGACATTGGTTACAGAGATGCTTGATACAGAGATACTTTACTCGTGTGGGTCGCTCCCCTCGAGTGCCACTCCGGAGTAGGCTTTACACCGTGCCGAGCGCCGGGCACCATGGTGAGTTGTGAGTGCTGATTGGGATTTCGAGCCTTAGTGCTGGTACTGAGTTTTGAGTTCGATAGCAGAGCAGGCAGTACCAGTTTTACTGGTGGCACTAGATTGGGTCTATTTGGTCAGATACTGTTTCCTGATGCATTCATACCGTCATTTCCTTCGGTATTGCATTTAGAGGCATACTTGTTGTGGTTTCCCTTTTATTCAGTAGTTCTGTTTACAGCTTTACCACTTACCCCTTTTCTTGCCTCTAGTAGACTTAGTGGGTACGCCGGAGCTTGAGGCTTTACCCACAGGGGGAGGCTACTGGTTTACTAGTGGTTCTCACCCCCATTGTTGTTTTCCCTTCTTTTCTCCCCCCTGTTTTGCAGAGTCCTCTTCGGGAGTTGCTGATCTTCGATCGTTGTCCGAGGCGAGGGAGTCACGAGCTAGATCTTTACCACCCGAGGAGTGTAGTTGTATCCCCTGGTTGGAGATTCCTGGTAGCTGTTGGCTGATTTTTACTGTTTTCTTTGGAGAGAGATCTTTTGTTTTTGGGGAGACTGATGTTGAGACTGATATACTATAGTTTTAGTTTATCTCCTTTTATAGTTGAGAGATGCTGTACTGAGGACATTGTATGATGATTATCTGTATTTGAGTAGATGGAGATTGTACTTTATTCATGTTGTACAGTGATTGGATTTTATTTTACAGCATTTTATTTCAGCTCTGATATTTGTGTAGCTATAGTACTATCTTTTGCAGGTTAGACGCTTCGCCTATGCGGGTTTTAGCATAGGTGGCGGATCTGTTGGCGAGCCCGGGTCGCAGTTTCGACCCCGGGGCGTGACAGCGGGCGTGGGACACGTGGCCCCATCCCACTTTTGCGGGCGCTACGCGGAGGTGGCTCGGATGCCTGCCACGCGTCCGGGTGCCGCACTTTGCGGATCCGGACACCCAGATCCGCAGCTCGACGAAAGTGCTTCTTTTCGGATTTTGGCTATAAATTGCCCTTCTTGGGCAGCATTTGAGGGGTTTTTGAGAACTTTTTTGAGGTCTCCTTCGACAGGGACTTTTTTCTTCGACTCTTCTTCGCGTTTTGGCATCCCGGAGGATTTTTAGATGTCGTTTCATATTTTTCATCCCCGTCTCCACGAGCTTCGATGCTTCTCCGACACGGATCTTTTTCGTCGACTCTTCGTCCACGAGCTCCAACGAGCTGAGTTCCTGGAATTTTTCGTCGATTTTTGCGGTGACGTTTCCACGAGAGGTAGGTCCTTGATTCCATATTTATCATCTCTCTCCATTTTGGGTTTTTATTGGGTTTTTCGGAGCTTCTTTAGACCCCCTTTTTCTGCAGCATTTTCTGGACAGTGAAAGAGTGATCTTGCTTGTTCTCGACCTACAGTTGGCGGAATTTGGTGTTTAAGGACTCGATTTCAATCTACACTTCGCGAGGATCGCAGCCGTATTTTTTTTGAAATTTTTGGAGGGCATCTAGTAGGAGGTATTTTACTATTTTGTGGACAGATTTGCGGCCATGATGTCGTTTTGGTGATTTGAGGTTTACCGCGGTGTTTGACTTGTATCTCAATGATCGGGAGGAATTTTTTGGTGTTTTTTGGTTCGTTGGAACTGCGGGAACCTACGGATCGCGCACGTCCAGTTTCGGCTCATTTGGACTCCGAACCAATGTGCACATTCAGGTGGGTTTGTTTTCCTCCAGAACTGCGGACTTTCTATTAATTCTAGTATGATAGGACTCAGCATGCTAGTATAGGTGCTATTATTATTGTATCATATTATTGATAGAATTGTGGAACTTTGACTAGCACCCCGTCATATGTTGCATGATTTTGACAAGACTAGTAGAAAATCCTCACTTGGGCTAGTTGTTGTATTTAGGCATCCCTACACACTTTATTATTGCTTTCCTAGACATAGTGTTTCTCCTCGCCCGGGTACTGGGCCGAGTGGTCGGGATAGTGTAGGATGCATGTTGCGCTTGTGCCTAGGGGCCGAGTGGAGTCTGGTAGCTGAGGTCAGTTCAGTACAAGAGTTAGGGAGCCGTGGGTAGACGATGATCCGAGCCGTGGAGTTTCCGGCTGATGTTGTTAGTGATGGATCGATGTTGTTGCCGATCTGATTGATCATAGATTTGGACTATAGCCTGCAGGAGTCATATTGAGTTCGACAGAGATGCGCGGATACTTTCCTCGGTGGGGTCGCCCCCCTCGAGTGCCGCTCCAAGGCTGGTCCTGTTACTTTTCTATCGCGACTTGTTGATGCAGTCCGCGTGGGATGCACTACATAAATCCCGTCCTCGTGTGGATGTGTGGTAGTAGGTGGGCGCAGATTTGACTGGACCCTATGTGGCAGTCAGGATGATTGGGTTGACTGAGCATATCGAGTAGATGCATTTTTATCATCTGTATCATTCTTTGAGCATGACATATAGAGGTATGGTAGCTGTAGAGTTATTTCCAGTTTTTATCTCCCCTTTTTACCATATTGTTATCTTATGCCTCTAGTAGACTTAGTGGGAAGACCATTGGTCTTGGAGACGGTACCCATTGGGAACTACTGTTGGATGTAGTTCTCACATCCGCTGTGGTGTTTTTATTTCAGAGGTAACTGTTCCAGCTTCAGCTTGTTTGGAGGCTACTGATCGAGGTAAGGGCGTGGCCGAGTAGTTCCATTCCCTGCATTTTTTTTTTGGAGAGACTTAGTGGTACCCCTGTAGACTAATGTATTTGTACTGGACAGTCTAGGACTTTTATTGTATTTTTATTTTGGGAGTTGGATTTTGTATATTTGACAGATGTTCAGGTTTTGGTTTATTTTAGCTACTTTTCTTTACTCCTCTGATACATGTTTAGCTTTAGATCTGACTTTGCGGGTTAGACACTTCGCCTATGCGGGGCTTCCCGTATGGGTGGCGGATCTATTGGCGAGCCCGGATCGCAGTTTCGACCACGGGGCATGACAGACTAGAGTGGTATCAGAGCCTAGGTCGTAGGTCATTGAGGACTTAGTAACCCTAGGCCTTGGTTGGACAGTAGGATGATTGTCGTGAGAGACATGACTTTAGCGAGAGTCCTAATTGAGTTGTAACTCCCCCAGGGGATTGGGGTGAGTGATTTGGCATGTTATTCTCTTAAAGTGGTTATGCTGGCTCCAGACAACATAATTCTTTAGAATGGGTAACATGTTTTAGACTTTCGCTTGATCGGGTCGAGTATTTGTTGTGTTCTGACGTTTGGTTTTGTTGCAGGTATCTACGATGCCTCCGAGATGTCATGTAGTGACGAGGGCACATCCTATTTCTGATGAGTAGCCCGAGCAGCGGGAGGTAGAGCAGTCAAAGCAGAGCGAGACTTAGGAGTTGTGGGCCTAGGTGGCTCAGATGTCTGAGGCGATGAGGCGCCAAGTGGTGACCACTAGGTACCAAGAGGAGAACATGGAGCGCATGATGCACATGTTCAAGCAGAGAGTTTCCCCTACAGTACTACCAGCAGCATCTCCAGCTGTGGCCTCACCGATTCCGATTTCGATGGCACCATTGACAGAGGAAGAGTATTGGGATCTGATCAACCGGTTGACTCGATTTTGTCAGCTTCATCCCCCACAGTTCTCGGGACAGAGTTCGGAGCCTTGGGAGGCGGAGAACTGGATAGCGGCTATGGAGAAGCTGTTCGAGAACTTCTTCGTGGAGGAGAAGTATCAGGTGCATCTAGCTACTCACTTTCTGGAGAAGGACGCCGAGACTTGGTGGCATCGAGTTTGTCCGGTTGGACCCCCGGGAGTTCAGTTGTTGACCTAGGTTGAGTTTCGTGCTTTGCTGCTCGAGACCTTTTTCCCTGACAGTATCAAGCAGAAACTAAGGGAGACTTGAGACACTTGCAGCAGGGGAGTCGGCCACTACAGGAATATGTTCGTGAGTTTATGCGGTTGTTGAGCTGCGTACCCCATGTTGCACGGGATGAGGCCTAGCGAGTGGATCTTTTCGAGAGGGGACTGCATCGGGACATCTATCAGTTTGTGCATTCCCAGCGTTTGCCGACTCTGGATGCAGTGGTTAATCACGCCCTGTGGATTGAGCGGGGATCAGTGGTACGTACCGAGAAAGACAGAGTCCTAGGGACCAGCTCTGGAGAGAAGCGCCCAGTGTCGTTTGAGGTGGGACTGTCCAGCAGATCGGGACCTCCGAGACTGTCGCGATTTCAGTCTCAAGGTCGTGGGTCTGAGAGGGGACGGAGGTCAAAAGGTTATCGACCACCGAGGCACCAGCAGCAGCAACATCAGAGGCGTCCGGATAGATGTGTCATTTACGGCGGACCTCATACACCTCAGTGTCAGGGCCGGTGTTATCGCTGCGGACAGACAGGGCACTACTCATCATCTTGCCCGAGGACCGGACTGCCAGCTCCATCATCTGCATCGACCCCTCCCACACCTTTGCAGGTAGCAGGAGCCTCGCAGAGTTATGGCCAGGCAGATCGGGCCACCTCATCGCGACAGCCGGATAGGCGACCACCTCCGAATAGGCGAGTGTACGCCGCTCAGATGGGGGACTCTTCAGCAGCCAACCAGGTGGTGGCAGGTATTGTTCTGATCTTCTTTACTCGCACTAGAGCATTATTCAATACTGGAGCATCTCATTCATTCATTAGTGGAGCATTTGCATCCTTGCATGGGTTAGAGATAGGACCGTTAGCTTGTGCACGTGAGGTGCGGATTCCAGATCATGTTTTGCACGTAGATGAGTGTTGTCGATCCTGCCCAGTGCAGTTAGGACCCTGGATTTTGCCTGTAGATTTGTTGGTCCTATGCTAGCTCCAGGATTTTGATATAGTGTTGGGTATAGATTGGCTTTCCCGGTATTATGCTACCATTGATTGTAGAGAGAGGACGGTGACACTCCGTGAGCCGGGCCAGGTGGAGTTTGTGTATAGAGGCTGTCAGAGCACACTCTTCGCAGCGACGATATATTCGGCCAGAGCTCGACAGATGATGAGTCTGGGATGCATTGCTTTTCTGGCAACGGTGGTGGAGGTGCCTACGGCGACGCCGGGACTCGAGGACATCCCTATCGTTCGCGAGTACCCGGATGTATTTCCACCTGAGTTATCTTCGATGTCGCCGGATAGGAAGATAGAGTTTGTGATTGATGTAGTTCCTGGAACTGCACCAACCTCCAAGGCACCCTACAGGATGGCCCCTGCGGAGTTGAGAGAGTTGAAGGCACAGTTGCATGATGGATCGGGTTTTGTTAGACCCAGTGTATCTCTGTGGGGAGCGTCGGTCTTGTTTCTGAAGAAAAAGATGGTTCACTCACATTTGTGTGGATTACAGAGAGCTGAACAAAGTGACCATCCAGAACAAGTATCCTTTTCCACGGATAGATGATTTGTTTGATCAGTTGCAAGGAGCTTCGGTATTTTCGAAGATTGACCTCCAGTCCGGTTACCACCAGCTGAGATTGACGGCCGAGGACATATCCAAGACGGCTTTCAGATCCCAGTACGGGCATTATGAGTTCACCGTGATGCCATTTGGATTGACTAATGCCTCTGCAGCATTCATGGATTTAATGAACTGGATATTTCAGCCGTACTTGAAACGGTTTGTCGTGGTATTTATTGATGATATTCTGATTTACTTCGGGAGTGATGTGGAGCATGTGGAGCACTTGAGGATAGTGTTGCAGCTTCTGAGAGAGAAGAAGTTGTATGCAAGTTTAAGAAGTGCGAATTCTGGCTTTGGGAGGTTGTATTTTTAGGTCAAGTGGTTTCAGCCGCATGAGTGGCAGTGGACCCGACGAAGATTGATGTTGTTCGGGATTGGCCTAGGCCAACGACGGTTACTGAGGTCCGGATCTTCTTGGGCTTAGCAGGTTATTATCGTTGGTTTGTGAAGGGCTTTGCGAAGCTCTCTACTCCCCTTACCCGACTGACTAGGAAAAGGATTAGATTCACTTGGACTCAGCAATGCCAGCAGAGCTTTGATGAGCTAAAGATGAGACTGATATCAGCACCGATTTTAGCATTGTCGGTGATGGGAGAGAGATTTGTGATTTATAGTGATGCCTCCCACAGCGATTTGGGTTGTGTACTGATGCAGTATGGTAGGGTAATTGATTATGCTTCGCGACAGCTAAAGGATTATAAGAAGAATTACCCTACGCATGATTTAGAACTTGCCGCTATTATTTTTGCATTGAAGCTGTGGCGACATTATCTGTATGGTGAGCACTGCGCAGACCGTTGACCGGGTGCAGTCCGCGATCGACTCTCGAGTTGACCCTCTAAATATGATGCGCCGCGTGCCAAAAGAGATCAAGCGATCAACCCGAGGAAGGCTTCGCTCGGCCGGAATCTTCTCAATCAAACTTTAGACAGAGTTCGGCCTAGATGGGCCAACTAGGTCTAGGACACAGAAAATTGACACGGCCGAATAGCCGATTTGAAAATTGTATTGCTCGAAGGGGGTTTCAAGGACCAATTACAAATAAGACTACTTCTAGGAAAGTAGTAAGAAAAACAGTAAATGCTGGTATGAAAGGCTAGCTAGGAAAGCTGTAAGGAAAGCGGTAAGTTTAGTCTGCAGATATGAAAAGTATTGAAAAACATGGACGGTCACTGGCTTACGAGGTTGCAGGATTCCTTTTTCTTCGATGGTTCAATTATTTATATTCATTCGAACCATGCGTATAATCGCCGATTTGGGTAATCTGCGTAACTTAAGGGAAACACCATCTATTTCTTAATTATTTCCTTTTGAGTCGATTCTCCTCAGTTGGATAGTAGCCCTTTTCCGTCCACATTTATCCCCAAATTGGTGCGCCGAAGCGTGATTTTCGGCGCTTTTCGATGCTAGGTGCTGCTTACCATTTCGGAGTCAGTTACGAGATTCGCGGCTGGATCTCGTACCTTTCCCTTTTATGGTCTTTCCTTCCACGGCTTGAGCAGTCGGGAGTCGATCCTGGCCTCGCCTCTTTTTGCCATCCAACTGAGGCGGCCTGTTCGCCTTCAGTTGAGGCTGGTCTTGGTCAAGACGCGGATACCTCTTTGTTGACTAACTTTTCTATCGATTTATATCCTTAGACAATGGTGTACGCCGTGTGTAGCTTCCCAAAGTGGCGATGTTTTTGTCCTCAACAATACTCTGATATTATATCTGATTGATCACTTATATTATATTGAAATGGATGTTTCCGTTCCTTTCGGATATAGAGAGGTTATGTCCGATTGGCGGGTTTGTTGGCATGCCCGAACTGTCCAATTAGCGGTCTCGGAGCGTGATAGATCTAGCAGCCACCCGATTCAGTGATTCTTATTACGTTTCGTTTAATGGTTCAAATTTTGTTAGTTACTATTATATGGGTATTGATTTGGATTATATTTATCGGATCTAATATTATTTGGATATTCATTTACATTATGTGATAAACTGATTAGAATTTCTTAGTTGATTAATAAATAATTTTCTTAAATAAATTATGTGTTGTGAATGTTATTATGATTGTTAATTATCGTTATATTTGTACGCCGTGCAGATATGGGGGAAACTCTATATCTGTGACGGGTTTGTTATGTTTTGAAGTGAAGCTGAAGAAAAAAAAAAAAAAAAAAAAAAAAAAACTTCTGATTTTTTGTAACTATAATTTTAAAATAATTTTCAGCTAGAGTCTCGGGACGTGACAATATAGATCTCTTGATTTTGCAGGGAATGCTCCTTGCAAAGCACATGCCTAAATAAGGTTAATTATTTTTAGTAGTAGTCAAGGAAATACTATGTAGGATATTTTCTCAATTTCACATCTTTAAAGGGTCATGCATGAAAAAAATAAATAAAACCCATATTTTTATTAAGTTATCGTATTGAAAACATTCCAATGTCAGCTTAGTAAAAATCTAGTCACGCTCCTCACCTAAATCCCTAGAAGTAGCAATTTACAACACTAGCAATAACATAGTGGAGTCATTGAAGCTCTGATTCTTAATTATCATCTCAAAAAGGCACAAGCACTTTTCAACATGGATCTCAAATGTGAAATGTCACAAGCCCAAGCTTATACTAAGCACACATGATTTAAATATTAAATATATATTTTAATAATGTATAACTCACGTCAGCAAGGGCCCTCGTACATGAGACCACGTGCCACAAAGAAAGGTAAAATGCTTAAACTAAGTTATCCTTTTTACAAAAGCATTGCATGGAAACCCAACATCCAAAAGTGCCTACGTGTGCTTTTATTATAATGGGGTCCATTATTGACCTTATATACAAGAACTATTACCTGCACCGGGTGTATACGTAAATCTCACGCACCATATCCGATATCCATTTCCACGAGTAAAGGCAATTCACAAATTAAACTTTGATTAGTTATATACAAAAAAAAAAAATAATAATAATAATAATAGAAGAGAAATTTAGCCGTGATAATAGTAGGATTGTTATAAATCTATAAAATAGATTTTTCTTTCATAAAAAATAATGTTTATATTTATAAAAAAAAAAATTGGAATTTAAAAGTATTTGTGTGCAATGTTCATGATTGATTTTTGAGGCTTGATAAATATGCGAGCGATAAATTTTAAACTTAATTTTGAGACATGAATTATTGAATACAAAAATGCGGTGTATGAGACGTAGGGATACACCGGATGCAGTTGTAATCTCCCGGTACATAGTGGTCTACGATGCTCACAAAGCATAACGGTCCACAAAGCCCACAGATGTCGACGTGTACTATTGTATCCACTGAGCACGTGCCGACCTCTCTTACCGTCCACTAACAGGAGATGTACGACGTGTCACGTTCGTACGTTGCCACGTCATCATGTCTTTGCGTGGAAAAATTATTGCATGGACCGTGTTTTATAGATTGTTAAAAATTATTATTTTTATTACTAAATTATTTGTACGAAATAGCCATATAGGTCATAGTCTAATTTGTACTTACGATGATAAAATTATGAGTACGTGATCTAACTAAGATGTAATGGTTTTAGTAGCTTGTAAATAATAAATACTATGTGACTTAAGATATTTCTTATATGAAAAATATTTTTTATCCATTTTAAGTAGATATATATTTTATATTTTATTTATTTAAGAATGAAATAAATTTTACTGGTCATTTCAAAATAATCAATAAAAAATATCTCTTTTTGAATAAATAGGGTGTGTATCATATATCTCTTTTTGAGATGTATGAATCGTATTGCTCTTCGTATATATCTTCATATATTAGATATATATGAAAAATATAAAAAAAAAAATGTAAAATAACTATATTCAATCATGAATTGAAGAGAGTATATATGTCACTTTTCTTTAAATTAATTCTTTTGTATCCTTTTCGATCCAAGCTGTATAATGGCAATCATCTCACATTATAATTGAGAGATTTTAGAGATAAAATGTATAAGCACTTTAATTTCTGAACTTAATTATTACCTTGCCAAATAGGGTCCTCTAAATTTTTAATCTTAGTAATTACATCTTTTAAACTTAAATACATAGTTTCATTATCCTTTTTACACATAATATTATTAATATTACTAATGATACGGTAAATCTTTAAAACACAAAAAAGAAAACTATTTTCTCTTTCGCACGAATAAAAATAAAATATTAAAATTAAAAAATAAATTGGATCCACATTTTAAATTTAATTATTTTCTTAATACTTCTACATAGAAAAGACATAATAAATTAAAAGATTAGCTAAATACAAGAGAAATTAGGTTACTATACTATTAATAGCACCAAATCATTGATGCTATTAGGTTTTGGGCTCTTTGATGAAGCAATGTATGGTTAAAATGATAGTGGTTCCCTAGTTATCGTTTGGTTCAGAAATAAGTTTTTTTGTTATTACTGAAATAGATATAACTTTAGAAAAAAGTAAGAATAAGATCAATTAATTTTACATTTGGATGAAAAGTGAGTTATTTTTAGAATAAAAAAAGTGTTTGGATAAAAAATAGGAATAAAAGTAATTATAGTTTTAAAATAATAATATTTTATATAATTAATTAACATCAAATATTAATTAAATAATAATTTAACAAATTAATTAATTAATTAATTAATCATGATTACTATTAGATAATCATAAATATTGATCAATGAATTAATTAGGACATTAATTAATCATTAATTAATTAACCACAAGTACTATTAATTAATAAATTAACTAACTATAAAAAATTTGATAAATTAACAAATTAATTTATTAATTAATGTAAATATTAGATATAAACACACTAAATAATTATTTTTAAATTAGCTAATTAATCATTAATAATAAATTAAATATTTATTATAGTAATAAATCAAAGTAGTTAATTAATTTTATAATTAATTAGTTAATAAACTAATATATAATATATTAATTAGTAATATTTTATTATTAAATGAGTAGAGGTATAAGGAGAGGGAATTGTTGTTCTACCAAATTAATTCTACCCTTTTAACAAGTTATTCTAAAATAACTGTTAAGAAGATAATAAAAAAAAAATTAGTTTAGGAACATGAAATGAAAGATGGTTCTTATTCTCCTTATTCCAACCTTATTTTCATTTCAAACGATGATCGATGAAATAGTATGATTTAAAAAATAAAAATATTTAAAAGAATAGATCTGACGATAAAAATTTTGATAGCACTAAATGTTTGATTGTGTTATTGATAATATAATAATCAGATTCGGTGCAAAGAGGTATATATATATATATATATATATATATATATATATATATATATATATATATATATATATATATATATATATATATATAGAGTTTATATGCTTTTAAAAGTATAACCTTATTCTTACTTATAAATTTTTTATCATTAGATTTGCATTTAGATTTGTGCAATTATACTTTCCTTTCTCTTTTTTTAGTTAACTTTACAATTACACAAATCTCAATGCAAATTTAATAATAAAAACTTTACAATTACACAAATCTCAGTGTAAATTTAATAATAAAAACTTTTCAATTACACAAATCTCAATATAAATTTTATAATAAAAATTTTACAATTATGATTTGATTTGTACTTTTATATATATATATATATATATATATATATATATATATATATATATATATATATATAATTGAGTTCCTATGTTTGTAAAAGTATAATGTTATTTGGGCTTATGAGTTTTTAACCATTGGAGGTAGGAATGTGTGGTTAGAATAATGGTGGGGCTCTTGGGTTTAGTGGGTGGTTGGTAGAATAGTATGATCTAAGGGTTAGAATTAATTAAAGGATTAGATCTAACGGTATAAAACTTACAAGTACCAATTGTTTGCTGCTTACAAACACAATAACCAGACTCTCTCTCTCTCTCTCTCTCTCTCTCTCTATATATATATATATATGGGTAAATATAAGTGTACACCCCGTCAGGGGTGTACATCTTACACCCCACCTATCCTAGGGTGGGGTGAATTCCACTGGTCACATCGAAGTGACCAGTGGAGGAAGCCCCACCCTTGGATGGGTGGGGTGTGCATCATACACCCCCTTTTGGGTGTATGGGTAGCAAAGCCCTATATATATATATATATATATATATATATATATATATATATATATATATATATATATATATATATATAATTGGAGCATACAACAACAATACCCAAACCAATTTAGTTGAGTTTCCGAGTATTTCAGGGCTCTGACTTAGCCACGTCACGAAGAAATCGATAGCTTAATCTTGGATGGGGGAGGAGAGGATCACGGGCGATCAGCTGTGGACCGTGCGTGGTCCCAGAATCTCGGGATTGAAGGAGGATGATTGTACGGACGGTGCGTGCGCGGGGTCCACCAAAATCAGCGGCTGATGCCCATGTTTACGCAACTCTTTTATTTTATTTTCTTTTCTTTTCATTTCTTTTTCTCATTATATTATAATAAGAAAAAATAATAATAATTGCATATGATTTTCTGCAAACATTTAAACATATAGAATAGCAGATATAGTCCTACAAAGTTTAACTTTTCATATTTATTACTTCAAAAATCTAACATTATTCATATATATTCCTATGTCTATCTCTATTAGAAAAATTTAATTAACCATATATTAAATACTTAATCTTGATTAATTAGTGAGTTAAATTTATTTTTTTATTTTTTCAGATATTTCTAAAGAGATATTTTTGAAATGGCAAAATTATTATTTTATATATAATCTGTTAAAAAATAAACAGTGAACTAACGAATAATAAATCAGTGGGATATATATGAATAACGTTGGATCTTAAAGAAATAAATATAAAAAATTAAACTTTATAAAAATATATTTACTATTCGATATATTTATAAAAGGTCGTATACAATTAATCAAAAAAATAAAATAAAATTAAATTAAATTAAAAAAAAAAAAAAAAAAAAAAAAAAAAAGGATTCACACGTCCGAGTTGGAATTGGATTTCGCCTCGTGGTACCACCGGAGAGAGAGAGAAAGTGCTCGAAATCTTTCCGAAAGCGGCGAACACGTGGCGCCAGCTTGACCCGCATCCCGACGGAATTTTATTTTATTTATTTTATTATTTTTGAGGGGAGGTGTTGGGAGGAAGAACCGAATTTTTCAATCCAACGTATCGCCGCCCCAAGCCGACATCAGCGGCCCCTCGTCCGCTCCGAGCACTAACCGCCCTTCAATTCTATGGCTCGCTGCTTCGTTCCTCCAAAAGGGATAGAAAAATTATTTTCTAAAAAATATATTTTATTTTAATTTCTTTTTGTTTTCTATTTAAAATTTTATTTTGTTTAATTTCGATATTTTTTAAAAAAATCAGAATTTTTATTATTTTTTGACAAATAATAATACTAGTTTTATAAAATCTCGCAAAAAAAAAAGTTTTCAAAAAATTTAGCATTTTTCCATAACAAAACGGATAGAAAATTTTTTAAAACAAGTTTTGTTATTATTATTATTATTATTATTTTTGCAAATAATATTTTGTTACAATTTTCTGAAGAACCAAACACGAACTAAAAACTAACTTATAAAGCGGTAAATTATATAAAATCATCATCCTCCTACTCTGATATATATACTATTAAATTATATAAAATAATTATTATTCTTCAAAAACTTAATCTAATGAAAAATAATATTTTTAATATTTATATTCAACACATAAAATATATTTTGAATGTTTTTAAAAATATAATTTATACGTAAATATATTGTTAAATGTATATCAGTTAAATTATATTTTTGCTTTTCAAATTATTAGGCAAGCAACATTTTGGTTTTTAAATTTTAATTTGTTATAATCGTTGACTTAAATTTTATAAATTACTGCCGTCAATTTCTAGAGTATAATTTAGTAAAATGGGTCTTGATCTGTTACTTGTGCAGTAATAATATTATATTTTAATTATTATTATATTATTATTAATCACAATATTAACATAATATATAGTATTGCTTGTACAGTTGATATTAATTGCAACAATCTAAACAACTTGAGCCTAAATTGCAACAAATTGAAGTTGCAATCTTGCGGACTTGGTGTCTCACTTCAAAGTTTCACAACTTAGGATGTAATTTATCTATTCATACAATGTATTTAAAGTGTCTCTACAGTTGATCAAACTAGTCTACATTATTAGTACCAACATAGTCACCACATGTAAAAACAATATTTCAGAAGGAATTTATAAAAAATGCCTTACCTTCACAAAAATTATCCTACTCGTAAATGTTTTTTTTTTTTTTTTTTAACTGTAGTAGGAGTATGTAACCAGTACAAGTGTCATGTGATAGACTCATAGGCAATGCTTAATTGCAAGATTTGGTAATTCTATCTAGTTATAATTTGTTTCTTTCCTGTTGGTTTCCAGTGTTGATAATTTCTAAATTCTAGCAACCATTAGAGTCGCCATGCACATAATCAAAGAATGATATGTCCTAAGCAAATATATTAAATTATATTAAATTTTATATATTTTGTCCACATGGTAATTTTTTTTTTAATTCTTACGTTAATTGTGAGACTTACTTCTCAGTTGAGTGAGGCATGTGATGACCCGGATCTCTGCGGGTGATTTGTAGCATGATCAGTGGCTCCTGGATGCATTTTTTGTGTGATGGAGGTGTTTGCGCGCGAAGTAGACGCGGGAAATGGACTCGGCACGAAAAATAAATCACAAACACCTATGTGGATGTCTTTGTCGAGAAATAGAAGTGGTTTTTTCGCAAAATGGACACCAGAATTGGATTCAGCGTAAAAAAACGATTAAAATCGGCTATTTGGATGTATTTTTCTAGATCCGGACGCCCTAAAACGGACAACGGACAATTTTACTATAGCTCGGGTGCAGGGAAGCCGTGGACCACAAGAGGGGGCCATGTGGCAGCACCGGAGTGGCGGGCTCAGTAGGCGCGGTCCACGGGAGCAGAGCGGGCGCACGGGCAGGTGCGCGGGCAGGCGCGGGCACGCGGGCAGGCGCTCGCCACACGTCGCAGCGTGGTTGGCCGCGCTATGGATAGGGGCCGGACACACGGCAGCCGCTGATTGGCTGCCGCCAGATTTTTGTAGGCCACTCATGCAGAGACACGTGGCGGTTGCGGGAGCCGCTGATCCGGGGTGCGGGTGGCGCGGATGCGCGCCACGCGTCCGGGCGCCCTCTCTCCTCTTCCCCCCGACCGATTGTGAGCTCCCGCAGTTGTACCCAGAAGCCCGTTTCAGATGGATTTTTGGAGTATTTAGAGCTTATTTCACCTCTATTTTGAAGCTTTTGGCCATTGTTCTTCTAGGAAATTTTTACAGAGGAGAACCCACCTTCTTCATCATCAACTGAGTACCATTGGAGGGCTTTGGGGAGCTTCTTCACCACCTTCTTCACCAAGTTTGGAGAAGATCCACCATTGTTGCATTTTCAGGTCACTCCGTCGCAGTTTCTTGCAAGGCTTCTATAGAGCAAACCCTTAGGAGTTTTTGGCTGAAATTTGGAGGGAATCTTCACGAGAGGTAGGCCTATAACTTTGATATTCATCACTTCTCCCAAATCTTCTTTTCATTGAGTTTTTATACCATCTTTGAGACCCTTGTGCACAGCTTGGAAGTTTTGGACAACATAGAGTATTTATGGGATTTCTCTTTGATTTGTTCATGGAATTTGGAGTTCAAAGGCTTTATTTGCATCTACTCTCGTAGAGGAACGCATTGGTATCTTTCTTGCTGGATTTGAAGTTTGTTTTCCCAAATAACTTTAATGATCTTTCAGCCCCTATGTTAAGATTTACAGCAGTTCACTATTTTGGTTTTATGTTGATGAATAAAGCTTGGGATGCAGATTTCTTGATGAGTTCTTAGTTATTTTCGAGATTTTAAAGTTCCAGCATCTTTTTAAGTTTAAGGTGAGAAATTCCTCTTTTGATTTCAGTGGCAAATTTCGTTTGGATTAATCCCTATAATTCTTGGAAGTCCTTGCTAAAATTTTACCAATTTTTGGACAGCATTCTACACTTTGATTAATTAGATAATTAAAGGGAATTAAAGATGGATTTTGAGATCTTGGGGATGATCATTTGATAGAGGACACCTTAGATTTGCTATTGGGAACTTCAAATTGAGGTATTTGAGGCTGTATATACATTTTATCTAACATATGAGTGCTCGCTGAAATTCTGGGACAATCTGCGCAGCGTGCGGTGTTTTTGCGATTGCGCCCAATCCGAGTAGAGATTTTGGGTGATTCTCGTGGCATTGGATTCCTAAGAGGTTGAGGATTAAGAACGCCAAATTTCAGCCAAATCAGACATCGTATCGACAAGTTTCAGGTAGGTTGAATTTTCTCCAAAATTAGCGGCAGCTTTCTAATTCTATTGTGTAGTAAGCATGCATGCTAGAGTTGCACTTTTGTTGATTGAGAGCTTGTATAACTTGAGTGTACTTTTTGTTGATCGGAAACAAGAATGATAAAAATTGTATATCTATGTTGATTGAGAGCATATATGATGATGATGTACATCTTATATTGATTGAGAGCATACACGATGATGAGGTACACCTTATGTCGATTAAGAGCAAGTATGATAATGTTATACTCCTTTTTGTGAACCGAGGTGCAAGCATGTTTAATAGAATTAGTAAATTGATTATTTCTTGTGATAACGAAATATTGGAACCTAGACTAGCACCCTGCCATATGTTTACATATATTAATCAGACCAGTAAAAAACTCTCACTTGGGCTAGCTAGTTTCTTTTATATTCTAGACATCCCCACACTCTGCATTCTTTTTTCTTGGACTTAGAGTCTTTCTTCGCCCGGGTAGTGGGCCAAGTGGTCGGGATATTGTGGGATGCATGTTGCACTCGTACCTGGGGGCCGAGTGGAGTCTGGTAGCTGATGCTAGTTTCGTACTAGTGTCGGGAGCCGTTTGGGTTGACGGTAGTTCCGGGTTGTCGAGTATTTTTCGACCAGTTTCGTTGCCAATGTGTTCGAGGCATAATTGAGTTGTGTTAGCAGGACCTTAAACCCAGAATATTTTTGGACACACACGATTTTAGTAAACCAATGTTTTCCTTCCGAATTTCGAAGGGTCGCCGGAATCTGTTCTTGTTTGATTAAGGTGAAGGCACTAGCCTTTCGAAGTTTGGGAATTAAAACTTATTTTTAACTAATTTTCTTAAAGAGCTAAAATTTATTAAAATAGGTTTTCTCAAGTCAAGATAGTTTTCTAAAAGTAAACTACTTTTATGCTCACCCCGAGAGGGTTCGACTGAAAATGATTTCAGTAATAAATATCATCTTTTCTTATAAACCATCTCACCCGAAGAGGGTTCAAGTGATCAGGGTTCTAAGAGCTGTTTCCATATTTGGGTTGAGCACTGCGGGATGCTATGCCTAGAACCAGTTCTTATTTGATTAGGTTGTAGGCGTCAGTCTTCCGGAATTTTCGGACCCTTCGTTGTTGTCGGCTGTTGAGTACCTCCGACCAATCGGTTTAGTGTGGTGAGTTGGGTGTTCTGTTTTGGGAGCTGTTTGGGTCGACGGTGATCCTGGCTGTTGAGTACCTCCGGCCAGTGGGTTAGTGTTGTGAGTTGAGTTTTGTCGATCTGATTGATCGTGGATTTAGACTACAGCATGCATAAGCCATATTTAACTTGGCAGAGATGTGCGGATACTTCCTCAGTGGGGTCGTCTGGGTTATGAGATCCAAGGATCTAAATAGAAAAAAAATCACCTAGATGGGGGGTGAATAGGTATAAACAATAAAACTCAGAAATCTTTGCATAAAAATAACCCAATGCGGAAAATAAAAAATGTATGCAAGATTTTACGCAAAAAACTTCAATCCAGGAGTAAAAAACTATGGGACCGATCACACGAAAAAATCCACTAAGATTAAAATACGTACAAGGTGATATAACGTACACTACGACTCAACCTTTTCCATACGCTCCAAGTAGATCTTCTTCGCAGTCCTCAACGTGCCTCGATCACACGATTTGCGTCCAACTTCGAATTCACGAAGTCCAACGTCGAATCCACGCGCTGATGTTCCTTTCAAAAATTGTTGTTTGTTTATTGGTGGTGATGGAATTGAATACTTGGATAATCATAGATAGACAAGAAAACACCGTCCAAGTATTCATCAATTTGATTCTACAAGAAATAAAGTGTTTGAAAAATTTTAGAATCAAATTGATCAATATAGAAAAAGAAACATAAAATAGAACGTGTTTTTCTCTTTATTCTATATGTGGATTATCTTCGATTTATTTTTTCATTCATTCCATACCCTAAAAGAATGAACTTAGGGTCTATTTATAGGCTAGAAATCTTTTGGAAAGAGATAAGAATAAAAAACTGGCTTAACAGATCTTTTCCCGCATGGCAGTTCGGATTGGATTTAGTCTGATTCGGACTGTCGTCACAGTCAAAAAAAATCTCCAAAAAATAGTTCGGGGTCCGGACTGGATGAAGTTTGATCCGGACTGATTCATGCGATATACAAAAAATAATGTTCGGGGTCCGGACTGAAATTGCGCATGAACCAAACCATGTTCGGGGTTTGGACTGGATCTACCTGATTCGGATTCTGAACACTCAAAATGTCCAGTTTTTTATTTTTATGCCATGAAAAATTATTCCAAGTGTTTCTAAACTATAAGAATGTATTTAAATAACCAAAAATATTTAGTTGAACGTATCTGAACAGTTTGAATCCATTCTTCTTGAGATTGATGTATGTGATCTTTCAGTCTTCACCTTCAATCTTTAAGACTCAAATAACTATACGAAATATGCCAATACAAAAATCCTTAACAATCTCCCCCTTTGGCGGTTTCATGACAAAATATATAATCCACAAAAAAAATTACAGAAAAATGATTTTTGTTGCTATCACCATACAACAAAAATACGTATGAACGATCCAAATAAATATAAATACAAGAGATAAACTCTTAATACAAACTCTAGACTTAGACAACTAGGAGTCTTCAAATCTTGTACTCTCTACAAAAGAAACAATTCTTGACAGAAATAAAATTTATTAGTACCTCAAGAATTTACTTCAATTACCAGCCAGAGAATTTACATTTGTCTTGACATGTACAAAGATGCATTTCTCTTGACATGCACAAAGATAATCATTCAAATTCTCATATCAGAACATTCAACAAGTTCAAGTTGTTCAAAGTATCAAAATTCAAGATCGAAACTTACCTGTTTCAGTTTCAGTTTATTTGTTAGATATTACATGCCAAATAGTTAGTAAAATAGTTAGTTATCAAGGAATGTTCTCTCATTGTTTCAGTTACTCATTGTTCTTATTCATCTCATTCATCTCTCTCCTTTTGTCACTAAAAAGCCAAATAGAAATTATGGGGAGGATAGTTCAAAAATTGAAATGAAAAGAAAAACCCTGCAAAAGAACTCGTTAGAAAGAAAAAAAAAAAACTGAGGTTCAATGCATGAAGGTTTACTCTGAATCGGATTTATCGGAACTGCTGCATCCAAGCTTGGCAAAAATATTCTTTACCAACTTTGTCAGTATAGTATATTTCTTCTTTAAATTATGTTGAACTAACGTGATGCATTGTAGGTCGAGATAGATACATTCTTGTTCCACAGAAATCCGTTCTTATTCAGACGAGAGCCGTTGTTGCTCTCTGTAGATTGAAGTAACAGAGGCTTCATCCTCTGAGGTTTCAAAAATTCCTGGCGCTGTGGGCGCTGCTGGTGCTGTTGCTATTGGTGATGTTGTTGCTGTTTCTGCTGGTGCTAGTCAAGAAGAGGTCGAAGGTCGCTTGCCTCTTGGTGGAGTCGGGGTCTCATGTGGTTGGCGAGGGAGAGACTTCACAATTGTAGAGTCATTGATTATTCCCAAGCTATGCATGTATGTTGACGAGCGAATGTCCATGTCAAATTTCCTTAAAATTCACATAATAATCATTGGGAATGGAAGTCGCTCTGTAGGATGTGGGTGCTCCACATACCGAGCCATCCTCGACCAGATGAGATATGGAATATTTATGTTCAAACCCCGAGTAGTGGTTGGATGTCCTAAAAAATACAAGTATAGCATCCTATCCCATCGCAAGACCTTCGTTTGCATGTTCGGCATTATATTGTAACAAACAATGAAATTAAGAAATCGGTATTCAGGTCTGAGTTCTTTAGAAAATACCGAATTTCTTGCCGAGCGTGTGTCCGGCATGCATATGCCATCAACCATAGTCCTCCACACAATCGATGTCATAATCTGACCCTTCATGTAATGGGTCCCATCGAGTTGAGCAGTCATGCCTAACACCTCTCCAATCACTTGAGGCGTCATCTTAATTTTTTTGTTTCGGACCACGGTGTGAAACTCCATTAGTCCGCCCTCTGTTTCTTGAAGCTATTGAGCACATGTGTAAAAGGTTCTAACAAGATGCAAACAATATCCAGTGGTCTCTGGAAACTTGCAAATTTGTGAAAAACCGGCTCGATCAAACAAAACTCCAAAGGCTGCAGAGCGATCTCTTACAGCCTCTACATTCACATGACGTTTTCCTATACATTCTCTGTTCTCGAAATTGTTCATTCTTTGAGAGTTGATGTGAATAAAATCCTCAATAGGTGAAGGTGGCACACTCGCAAGTGGCTCCTCGATGCGTATCCCGCCGCCTCGCGTTTTCTTCCTCGCAACACTCTTTTTCTTTGTAGAAATTGATTCCATAGGGGCTTTCCCTTTTTCGGCAGCAGTGGGAGGTGCTTTAGCTTTTGCTGAAGCTGAAGTTTTCCATTTGGAAGCAGATCCCTTTGCCGCTGCTCAGTCAATTGTTCCCATTCTTCGGATTCGGTCTCCGATTCATCCAGGGGAACAAAATCAGCCCCACCATCATTCTTTAGCACTCGCTTCAACTTATTGCTAACCCTCGTGCTCACAAGTGCTATGATGAACACAATTAACCACCCAAAAACTATCTTGACAGATTTTGGAAAACTGTTATGTGAGTAAGAACTCCAAAACACATAAGAAATTGTTCAATTTCAAAAATTTAAAAAATTATACCCAAACAATTCTTATGTCATATAGAAGCTAGGAATCAAGTGATATTTGCAAAAGAAATTTTAAAAATAGATCAATTCCGTAATTTTCAAAAATTTCAAAAATATGCCCTAAATCTGAAATTTCAAAATCGAATCCTAAAAATCCGTTTAAATTGTAAAGAACAATCATAGAAAGGTTTCTTAGGCATTCAAAGTTCAATTCATACAAGAAATTTCAGAGAAAAAAATGGAAAATTGAGTTCTAAGCATGGATTTCATCTCATTTTCAAGAAATAAGCAAAAACTGTGAAAAACCAAGATTAAGATCTTAAAAACTTACTTGGATGATGCAAAATCGAGTTTGAAGATGATCCAAGTTCTCTTGGGTTTTAGAGAGAGAAAGAGTAGATGCTAAAACAAGTTTAGAAGTGGGAAAAAATTCAAATCCTTTCATTTTTAATAAATCCTAACGCGCGGTCCGGATTGGCTCGGGAAGTCAGTTCGGATCGGCTTTGCGTGCAGAATTCTATCGTTTGGGATCCAGACTGACTAACCTCAGTCTGGACTGTCTGCACTTTTTCTCCAAAAAAATTTCACAAAATTTCAAAAAATTCAGAAAAAGTATGCAAGCATTCTTATATATCAATTTTATACAAAAAGTATCGTTTCATATAAAAAGAAATAGATTATGAAAAATCTATCAAAATATCCCAAATTATGAAACGAAAATTTATAAGAATTAAAACTTCTAAAGTTGAGCAAGTTCAAAACATCAATCACGATCTAATGAGTAATGAATTTATCAAATCATCAATTGAGCAAAGAAAATGAAACACCAAGATCGATAGATATTTGAAATCCCTAATAAATTAGATAATTTTATTTAGTCAACAAGTTTTAGGGAGTAGCTCTTTCAGCATCTTTCAAAAATTCTACCTTATAAAAATAATCATTAACACCATACTTTTCAAAAATATATGGTAGCTACTACACACACTACTCGGACGACCGAGATGGTAGCTCTTTCCTCCATGTAGCGGTAGTTTTCACACTCCACTAATGGATGTAACTCTTTTCACATTTTATGAGCATGAAAAACTAAAAATTACTCTCCCTCAATTGGCTATTAATTATGTAAGATATTAAGTATTCAACCAAAAATTGATCTCGTATTCATACTTATTTCAATCATCAAATAAAATAAAAACCATATCAGGAGATCATTGAATAAGGTAATGATTTTGATCAAATAAAGATAAAATAGTTGATATAAATGATCATTGCATAAAATGAGTTATGATGATATTCAAATCATGATAAACTTCTCAAAATATGAAATGATACAATTAAAGTCAATATTGCTAATGCTCCGTTAATGTTCTAGACTGCATATATACAAACGAAAAGAACAAAAATACAAAACAAAACCTAACCTAAGCAATGGTTCAAAAATTAGTTATTTCAAAAAAAGCATACCAATTGCTTTTCGCAAATTAATAAAATATTTTTTATTCAAAGGTTTTGTTAAGATATCGGCTAGTTGATCATCAGTTGAAACATAGGAAATTTGCAAAGTGTTTGATTCAACTAGTTCTTCTAGAAAATGATATCTTAGTTCAATATGTTTTATTCTCGAGTGCAATACAGGATTTTTAAAAATATTGATGGCACTGGTGTTGTCACACAAAATAGTCACCAAGGTCAATGGAATCCGAAAGTCACTCAATACACTTTTCATCCAAATTAATTGAGTTGAGCAACTTTTCGTAGATATGTATTTTGTCTCGGCAGTAGATAGAGCAATACAGTTTTGCTTTTTACTATGCCATGCAACACGACAATGGCCAAGATAAAAGCATGCTCCACTAGTACTTTTCCGGTCATCCACCGATCCAGCCCAATTGGCATCCGAATATCCTATAATGTCAAGAGATGTGCCCATAGGATACCAAATTCCAAAATTAGTTGTACCTTTGACGTACCGGATGATCTTTTTTACTGCTTTCAAGTGAATTTTCTTCGGTACAGATTGATATCGCGCGCAAATTCATACACTAAAGGAAATATTCGGGCGACTAGCCGTAAGGTAGAGTAGACTTCTAATCATGCTTCTATAAAGTTTCTCATGTACATTCTCTCCGTGAGATTCACTTCCAAGACCCTTATTGCTAGTTCCCATAGGAGTCGGATATTCTTTAGAATCTTCCAATCCGAATTTCTTAACCAACTCCTTTGCATACTTGGATTGACATAAATGAATTCCATCATCACATTATTTAACCTGCAATCGAAGAAAATATGTAAGCTCGCCCATCATTGACATCTCAAATTCGCTTTTCATCATTTCCGTAAATTTTGAATCATTCTTGTTTGTTGTAGCGCCAAACACAATGTCATCCACATAAATTTGTGCCACAATAAAGTTATTCTGAAAATACTTCACAAAGAGTGTTCAATCGGCTCCCTCTCGAGTATAGCCCTTTTCTAAAAGATATTTCATTAATCTTTCGTACCATTCTCGCAGTATTTGTTTTAGTTTGTAAAGAGTCTTTTTCAATCGAAAAACATGATTAGACAGTTTATGATCAATGAAACCTTTCGAATAAGCCGCATAAACTTCCTCATTTAGAAAATCATTTAAAAACTCGCTCTTTACATCCATTTGAAAAAGCTTGATTTTAAAATGACAAGCAATTACAAACAAAATCCGAATGGACTCGAGACGAGCAACCGGGGCGAATGTCTCATCAAAGTCTATGCCTTCAATCTGTGAGTAGCCCTAAGCAACCAAACGCGCTTTGTTCCTCACAATGGTACCATCTTTAATTTTCTTATTCTTGAAAATCCATTTAGTACCAATGATATTTTGTTGCTTGGCTTTGTTAATTCCCAGACTTTGTTTCTTCAAATTGATTGAGCTCTTCTTGCATTGCTTCAATCCAATAGTCATCTTGAAGAACTTCATCAATGTTCTTTGGTTCAACCATGGAGACATAACATGCAACTCCACATTCTAACTGTCTCCGAGTTCGGACTCCTTTATGTAGATCTTCAATGATATTCGATTCAGGAGGGTCCTTGGAGATTCGAAGAGTTTGAGGTACGGGAGTACTCGGTGAGACATGTGATGAATCTTGTTCAGTGGAAGGACTTGAAATACCATGAGATGCATCAAGATTATCAAATTTATCATGCACAGATCCAATGTCATCAATAGTTAATTCATCATCAAGAGACATATCAAGAGTAGATTTATCAGAAGGAAAATGAGAAGCTTCATCTACTTTAACATTTATCGATTCTATCACCGTCTTAGAGTTAAGATTGTATACTCGATATGCTCTATTATTTGTAGAATTACCAAGAAAGATTCCTTCGTCACTACGAGAGTCGAATTTTTTAAGATTTTCACGGTCACGTAAAATGTAACAACGACTCCCAAAGATGCGAAAATACTTGATATTCGGTTTTCTATTAAGCCATAGTTCATATGGAGTATTTAAAGTACCCGAGCGCAAATAGATTCTATTAATCACATAGACCGTAGTGTTAACTGCTTCAGCCCAAAAATAGAAAAGGAGTTTCCGACTATGAAGCATAGCACGTTTCATCTCCTGAACAACTCTATTTTTGCACTCGACTACACCATTCTGTTGCGGTATATAAGGTGCGGAGAATTCATATTTTATGTCATTTGAAGAGCAAAAATCAATAAATTTTGAATTTATAAATTATCCACCTCTATCATTACGAACACGAATAATCTTTTCATTTTTCTCAATCATAATATGATGACAAATCTTATGAAAAGAGTCGAAAGTATCCGCTTTCTCTTTTAAAAATGATACCCAAGAAAATCTAAAAAAATTATCAACCAAGAGAAATATGTACCATTTTCCACTCAAACTAGGTTGACAAGTTGGCCCCATTAAGTCCATATGCAATAATTCTAGTGGTCGTTTTGTTCCTATATGATTCAAGTTCTTGTGAGTGGATCTAATTTGTTTTCTCTTTTGACATCCACCACACACAATATTTTCTTTGAAGTTCAGTTTAGGAATACCTCTAACAACATCCTTATGTGTGATTAAACATAGTTCCTTAAAGTTCATGTGACCTAATCTTTCATGCCAAAGAGTCTCAGTGTCAAGTGAAACTAGGTTACAATGTTCAACAGGTTTACTAGGAACTATATAACAATTATTCTGTGATCTAACCCCTTTCAAAAAAAATGATTGGTTTAAATCAGTTACAATATATTCAATATCAGAAAAACTAACTGAAAAACCATCATCACACAATTGACTAATGCTTATGAGGTTAGTCTTAAGGCCCTCGACATATAAAATATTTTTCAAAATTGGGCCGTTTGGAATAGTAATTGTTTCTTTGCCAACTATTTTTGAAGATCGTTCATCTCCGAAAACAACAAGTCCTCTGGAGGTTTTCTCAAATGATTTAAAATAGTTTTTATCTCCGGTCATGTGTCATGAGCAACCACTATCCAAATACCAAGATGAATTATTATATGCATGTAGTGATGTGTGAATAACAAGACAAGGAAAGATTTCAGCTTTGTGCACCCAAACCTTACAAGTATTGGAATACATTGACAATGATTGCGATGTTGAGCCTCTTGGTGAATGCGTCTTGTTCAGTTGATCACTTTTCTTTGATTTCCACATCGATGTTGTCTTGGGAGACATGCTACCATTGTTCTTGACCTTTGGTTGATTTCTTTTTGATTTTCGGTCTCTGTTCTTAATGGTAGTCGATGTATGATTCACTTGATTTGATCGTTTTGCTCCATGATTGCACTTTGATTTTATGTGCCCTTTTTTACCACAATTGTGACACACCTTGTTTGACATTGAGCTCCATTGCGATGTAGAAGGTTTGCCAACATTGAGAGAAACGATTTGAGTCGGAAGAGGAGGAGAAACCGACTTAGGCACAAACTTCGTTCCACTTGAACTTGGATCCTCACAAGTTCGATCGTATCCAAGGTCCAAACGATTCATTTGACTAAGACAAAGCAACTTGTCCAACTTGCTCATTCCTAATGAAAATCTCTTCAAATCTCCTTTAAGTTGGAATATGGTCTTCGTTATCTCCAAATTTCCTTACCGAGCCTCGGAGTAGAGATTCAAGTAGTTTACTTTATCCACCAATTATATGTCTCCTTCTCGAAATGCTCGTTCTTCTTTTGAAGGGAAGTGTTTATCTTGATCAAATTGTCCCTTTCCTCTTCAAGAGCTCTTGAGAGAGAAGTTGTCTTGTTCGAATTGAATATTTAGATAATCATAGATAGACAAGAAAACACCGTCTAAGTATTCATTAATTTGATTCTACAATAAATAAAGATTTTGAAAAATCCTAGAATGAAATTGATCAATATAGAAAAAAAAAATATAAAATAAAACGTATTTTCCTTTCTTTTCTATATGTGGATTATCTTCGATTTATTTTTCCATTCATTCCATACCCTAAAAGGATGAACTTAGGGTCTATTTATAGGCTAGAAATCTTTTGGAAAGAGATAAGAATCAAAAACTGTCTTAACAGACTTTTTCCCGCATGGTAGTCCGGACTGGATTTAGTCTGATCCAGACTGTCGTCACATCCAAGAAAATTCTCCAACAAATAGTTTGGAGTCCGGACTGGATGAAGTCTGATCCGGACTGATTCATGCAATATACAAAAAACAATGTTCGGGGTCCAGACTGAAAGAGGGTTGATCCAGACTGAAATTGCACATGAACCAAACCATGTTCGGGGTCCGGACTAGATCTACCTGATCCGAATCCTAAACACTCAAAATGTCTAGTTTTTTATTTTTATGCCATGAAAAATTATTCCAAGTATTTCTAAACTATAAAAATATATTCAAATCACCAAAAATATTTAGTTGAACATACCTGAACATGTTCAATCCATTCTTCTTGAGATTGATATATGTGATCTTCCAGTCTTCAACTTCAATCTTCAAGACTCAAATAACTTCACGAAATACGCCAATACAAAACTCCCTAACAGGTTGCTCCCTTCGAGTGCCGCTCTGAAGTTAGGCCTGTTACTTATCTTTTGCAGCTTGTCGACACAGTCCGTGTGGGACTGCCTACGTAATATTCGTCCCAGTGGGGATGTGTGGTAGTAGGTAGGCGCAGGTTTGACTGGACCCTATGTGGCAGTCAGTGTGATTGGGTTGATCGAGCATGCTGAGATAGAGTAGATGCATATCATCATTTGTATCACCCATTGAGCATTTTAGATAGAGGCATGATAATTGCAGAGTTATTTCCATCTTTTCATATATAGTTTTCTTGTTATCTTACGCCTCTAGTAAACTTAGTGGGTACACTGTTGGGTTTGGAGACGGTACCCACTGAGAACTACTGATTGATGTAGTTCTCACACCCTCTGTTGGTGACGGTTTTGTAGAGATTTTTCCTTCTGTCCCTCCTCTAGCTGGCTCGACGAATCGAGAATAGGGAGTCACGAGATAAATACATACCAGTGTAGTTATTTTGGTGAGATAGATGTATCATCCCTAATTATGGGATTTTACTGTACATTGATGTATTTACTATTTTAGTTTACCTTCTTTTTTGGATTCATAGAGATTATATAGGAGAATTTTACTTGTACTATTCCTGTTAATCATATTATTGTATTATTATTTTTGGGAAATGAATCTTGTACCTTTATTTTAAGTTGTACAGCGGTTTGAATTTTTATTACGGCAATTTATTTTTCACTTTGATATATATATATATATAGCTATAGTACTACTATCTTTTGCAGATTAGATGCTTCGCTTATGCGGAGTTTTCTGTATGAGTAGCGGATCTGTTGGCGAGCCCGGATCACAGTTTTGACCTTGTGGCGTGACAAGACCCATCTACCTTCTCTCTTTAATATTTTTTCGTGTCCACCCGTCTTTCTCTCTTTAACACCGTTATCGAAATTGATCAATAAAATATTTAATTACTTAATAATTATTAGTGTCTTTAGAATTTCTATAAGTCTTTTTATTTTTTAAAAAATAAATTATGATTAATTAGAATAATCTGTGCCTTTTAGTATTCCTATAAATATCTTTTTATATTTTTAAAAGTATTTTTTAGTTTTTTTATAAAAATTATGAGAGAGTTAATGTATAAAGAAGTTGAAATTTTTTTTGAAAGCATATATATATATATATATATATATATATATATATATATATATATATATAGAGAGAGAGAGAGAGAGAGAGAGAGAGAGAGAGAGAGAGAGAGAGAGAGAGAGAGAGTCCGGCTACTATATTATTAATAGTACCAAATTATTGGTGCTATCAAATTTTCTACCCTTAGATCTACTCGTTTGATCATTTTCACCCGTTATATTTTACTATTTTCCAACCACCTATTAAACCCAAGGGGCCCACTATCATCTCAACCACATATTTTTTAATCCAATGGTTAAAAATTTAATAGCACCAATAACTTGGTACTATTAATAGTATTCTAGCCTAACTCTCTCTCTCTCTCTCTCTCTCTCTCTCTCTCTCTCTATATATATATATATATATATATATAGTCCGGCTATTGTGCTTGTGCAAGCACCAAACAATTGGTGCTTGTAAGTTTTTTACTGTTAGATCTAACCCCTTGATTAATTCTATCTCTTAGATCATACTATTCCACCAATCATTCACTAAATTCAAGGGGCCAACCATCATCCTAACTGCACATTCCTATATCCAAGGATAAAAAACTGACAAGCACAAATAACTTGGTGCTTTTACAAGCATAGTAGCTCAATTATATATATATATATATATATATATATATATATATATATATATATATATATATATATATATATAATTGAGCTACTATGCTTGTAAAAGCACCAAATAACTTGGTGCTTTTACAAGCATAGTAGCTCAATATATATATATATATATATATATATATATATATATATATATATATAGATAGAGAGAGAGAGAGAGAGAGAGAGAGAGAGAGAGAGAGAGAGAGTAGGGCTTATATACTTTCGAAAGCGCAAGCCCAAATATGCTTGTGAATTTTAAATAATTAAATTTGTATTGAAATTTGTGCTATTGTAAAGTCAACTAACGAGAGAAAAAGAAAATGTAAATATCACAAATCTCAATACAAATTCAATGGTAAAAAATTCACAAGCATATTTGAGCTTGTGCTTTTGAAAATATATAAACCCCACTATATATATATATATATATATATATATATATATATATATATATATATATATATATGATGAAAAAGACAAATCTAATTGAGTTAAATTTTCTACTTTCATTTAAATATATGTAGTTTTGTTTTCAAATATCTTCTTCTTTTCTTGTGTCAAATTTTAAAATATTTCTACTTACATTAAAATTCCTTTTTATTGTGAATGAGATAACATTAATTTTTTACTAATTGATTTTTTAGTTTATATATCAAGTGAGATTATTACTTATACATTTCTTTTGCATTTCTAATTTTCGTTTGTTCAATAAATTATATTTTTAGCTCTATAATAATATTTATCCGTCACAAAGTGCGATCACTACACTATATCAATTAATTATAAATAATATATATTTAATATCTTTTTTTTATAGTATTAAGTATTAAAAAATAATATATAAAATTTTGATTTTAATAATATTTATCCGTCGCATCACGCGGATTACTACACTAGTATCAATGAAAGAGCAATATGATTTATACACCTCATTTAGAGTTATATGATAATCATTTTCCTTAATGAAAAGAGATATTTTCCACTAAAATCTTTCTAGTATCATGGTCACTATTTTTTACTAACTTTATCATTTTGCATATATAAAGGAGAATTTCAAGGGCGATGTCACATATATGCTTTTAAAATAATATAAAATAATTATTTATTTTTAAAAGCTTAAACTACGAAAGAAAAGCAATTTCATATTATATATAGCTTGATATATTTTAATAAATTCAAGATATTGACTTAAACTAAATATAAAAAAATCAAATCAAACTAGCACTATGGAGGAATTCGAAATCAAATTCTCTTGCTCAATCAATTATTTAAAGAGCTCAAACTGAATTCAAAATTTTAAATTGATAGATAGAGATACCCTCTAGATTACATACAATTCAAAAGGATTTTTTTTTTTTTTTTTCTTTTTTTCTTTGGTATCCCATGAAAAAAATAGTTTCACATTTGATGCTAAATGAAATCTTAACCTATATGATATATATGAAGAATATTTCTATTTATCAGTTTACGTTTTTGGATTGTATTCAGACCCTTTCAATTAGAAGGATAAAGGTTAATTATGGCGGTGACATAAGATATAGACTTAATTACATTATATTACACTATACTTTAAACATCTTTTTTATTTTTTAAAATATTTTGCATTGTATAATTTTTTTTTTTTGAAAAATGTTAGATGTACATTTCAAATGGAATGTGCATTTTACACCCCACTCATTTTACAGTGGAGTGAATTTCACTCATCACTTCAATGTGACGAGTAAATAAATACCCACCTCATGATGCAATAAGTGTAGAATATACATCCCATTTGGAGTGTACACCTAGTATTGCTTATCTAAATTACAATGCAGAGATTGATAAAATATAAAAATATATTGATACCTTAGAAAAAAAAAAAAGTACAATATAACAGACAAAAATAACACTAAATAACAGCATAGCAGAGTGTAAATTATAAGTTTAAAATATATGATATAAGAACTTTGTTGTGTATACACTACAACAAAACTAGGCTATAGCGACATTTTTAAATATTTTTAAAATCTAAAAAAGGTGTCGCTGATAAAAATACCGACACTTATTGTAAGTGTTGCTATATGTGTCGTCGCTAGGGTGTATAGCGACACATTTTTATAATGTGTTCCAAAAATATGTCCCTATAATCTAATTTTGAATATAGATGGAATATAGATAAGACACTTATATAAAAGTGTCATAAATATATGTTACTATAATTTAATTTTATTGTAGTGATAAATTTATTCACCATATTTTTAGCAAATATATTAAGTTTAATGATTGAACTTATTATTAGCTGGGATAGATACAACGTCTTGTGCCCGTGAGAGGTGGGTTTGGTTGGGCTTCGTCACCGTCACGCTCGTAAGCACGGTAAATCTATACATTTTAAAGTGCGATGGGTGTCATTTAGAATTATTAGTTAGCACTTATGATTCACATTTATGTATTTATTTTATTTTAAACGTGCAACCATTTGGTATTGAAACTCTCTAACACTAGTTGTCATAATTGAAATGAAAATATTTAAATATATATATATATATATATATAGAATACAAAAAAAAAAAAAAATTATAATTAACACGATATACAAAATATGGTATTACGTACGAAAGTAAATATTATCAAAGTGTTTAATTAAAGACACTATATTATTTACGCAAATGACATAAAATTTTAAATTTAAATTTAAATTATTTTAAAAAATAAAATTCAGTAAAAATTTTATTATTTGCAATAATAAAATTTTGTGTCAAATAACTCTATAAAATCATTCCAAAAGTTTATTTTTCATCTAAACTTAATTAACAAAGCATCCTATAATTTATAATCAAAATTAATTTTTCAACCGCTACGTCAAACAAACGGGCCCATATTCTCCGATAATTCCGAACGGATTCTAATTACACATCCTTTTACAGCAAATTAAAGTAAAAGAAGATGAAACCCACGATAGATTCTTGTACACGAATATTCTGTTTACACTTTTCTCAAAAAAAAAAAAAAAAAAAAAAAAAAAGGTATTCTGTTTACACGTCATATGTTGGTGTACACGTGAGCGGGCACCTCGCGTGGACTTATCCAAACACGCCCACACCATGCATCATAGGCGCGAGATGCAAAAAAACGTGTAACCACAGGGACCCACTCGTCAATTTTTTCATCCAGAGCATCACATTACAAATTTACCATGGTAAATGAGTACATTTCAAAAAAAAAAAAAAAAAAAAAAAATACAACTTATACTCTATTTATTTAGAAATATAATGAATATTTCAAAATGATTATTAAAAAATATTTTATTTTTGGATAAATGAGATGTACATTATATTAAAATTTTTATATATGCGGGGTAATTAATTATATTTAAATTTTTATTTACTATAAATAAGGTTAATTCTAAAAAATATAAAATTACTTGATATGATATATCTTATTCTTTTTTTATTTATTTAAATTAAATAGAATCTCGAATCTATATAAAGGGGTAGTAATCCTGCCACCTACTCATATGCATTCTGGTAAGATTATTCATTAAATTCACACTATATGGAAGAGTGTCTGAGAAAGAAGGAAAAATAAAGTGTCTGAGAAAGGAGGAAAAATCAGATTACCTAGTTTGGTCGGTACCAGATTACCTAGTTCGGTCGGTACTGGTTGTATTGCAACCGAATTCTTTACTTCCGCTGTTTAATCAAGAATTTTTTCTCTAATGTTATGCAGGTTAATTTATAGTTTTATTTATGATCATGAATATTAATATGCATGAATTATTCATTAAATTCACACCATATGTAAGAGTGTCTGAGAAAGGAGAAAAAATCAGATTATCTAGTTCGGTCGGTACCAGATTATTTAGTTCGGTCGGTACTGTTCGTATTGCAACCGAATTTTTTTACTTCCGCTGTACACCATACGGAAGAGTGTCTGAGAAAGAGGGAAAAATCAGATTACCTAGTTCGGTCGGTACTAGATTATCTAGTTCGGTCGGTACTATTTCGTATTGTAACCGAATTTTTTTACTTCCACTGTTAAATCAAGAATTTCTTCTCTAACGTACTGTAGGTTAATTTATAATTTTATTTATGATTCTGAATATTAATATACATTCGATTTTATTTTATATCATATAAAGTCTTTCCTATTATACATTTCTTTTAAAATATATGAGTAGCATAACTCATTTACAATAGACATGCACCATTTGGACTTTTGGCCAATATCTTAATCATCCTGCGGCTAATATTTTAATCATCTTGCTGCTTCAATTATAACAATAATATATTTTATTAAATTTTATAATAATAATAATTATTATTATTATTATTATTATTATTATGAGGACTAATTTTGAATTATGTTTTACTAAATTATTTTTTTTGGGTAACATTAAATTATAACTAATTCTAAAAATTCAATTTTTTTTAAAAAAAAGAAAAAAAAGTTTGGAGTTTAACTTTTATTTTTACAAAAATTATCATTGGTCAATGATGATGAATCATTTTATTCATTTTATTTGATTGTTCAACTATTATCAAAACATTTTATTTTAAAAACAAAATTTAAAATTAATTTTATATGATTTTTTATAAATATATGAAATAGCCGTATGACTCTATAAAATTAATGTTTTTATATTGTCCATCATCAATATATTTCTCTAAACAAATAAAAATATATCTATAACTAAATATAATATCTATAAAAATAAAAAAATAAATTAAATTTATCTTACTTACTAATTAAAAATAAATATTTAATTTATTTTTAAATGTAAATTTTTTTTACAAATATCGACAGTACAGAAATACACACTCTAAATGAAAGAGGGTATTTTCGTAATTTAACCCATCTAAATCTAAAACTCGCTTTACGTTTACCTTTCCTTTTACCTTTTCCCATCGTTCTCTTTATAAAGACCCGCCCTCCGAAGCGATCCCAAACCCTCAATCCCAAGTTCCAAATTCCAACTCCCCAGCACCATTTCCGGTTCATTTTATGGAGTTCTTTATTAGCGAACCGGGCAGTCCGAGTTGGACCCGGACCGAGGACAAGCTGTTCGAGAACGCGCTAGTGATATTCCCGGAGAGGACGCCGAACCGGTGGGCCCTGGTGGCGAGTCACGTGCCGGGCCGGACCCCACGTGAGGTGTGGGCCCACTACTGCGCGCTTGTCCAGGACCTGGAAATGATCGAGCAGGGCAGGGTCGAGGTCCCGGTCTACGCCGACGACGACGACGTCAACGACGACGATAACGACGACGGAGACGAGGCCGAACCGTCCGCTTCCGACCGGGCCGGTCCGGCCACTGGTCCAAGGGCGAGGGCCGAGGAGCGCAAGCGCGGTGTCCCGTGGACCGAGGAGGAGCACAGGTGGGTTTCTCCCTCCTCTCTGTTTTTTATCATTATTTTTTTTTTTTAGAGAAAGGTAGCATACTACCCGCTTCGTTTATTTTTAAAATAAACTTAGCTGAAAATGTGAAGCAACTAGGCTTCGAACTCGGGTCTCGAATATCAACCACAAAGTACTTTGCTACTTGCACTAGGGACGGTTGATTGTTCTCTATTAATTATTATTATAAAAACAATTCTGGCTTTCTTTCTCTCTCTTTTCTATTATTTATATATATATAAAAAAAAATTAATAATTTAAAAAAAAATTTCATTTTTTTTTTTTCTTTGCCTTTTCTTTCAAACTTCAATTTAAACGAGAGAATAATTTACACTCCTAACTTTTTCTTTCCCTTTTTTTTGGGATAAACTTTAAATTAATCTCGAGCCCGGCACGTACGGTTTAGTTCATTTTCAATTTGCTATCTCAGGATTGAAATAATTACACTTTACTCTTATATAATTTATCTTATTTTTAGTCTGCCAAACTTGTAGTTGAAAAAATTTTAGCCTGTTCTTCATAGTTGAGCGTATTTTTTATTTTATTATTTTATAAATTTAATTTTTTTTTTTACTTTATCATTTTATTATATATATAATTTTTTTGATAAAATAAAAATTAAATTATAGAATAATAAAATAAAAATAAATTAAACCACAACCGTATAATTTTGAAGTTTTTTTCTTTTTTCTGTTCTATATTTTTCTCTCTGTGTAACGGCGTCAAAAATATATTTCTTTATAATTATCAAAACTTTTATAAATAATTAATAGTTTTATAAAATTTACTTGTACAGTAAAAAATAGTAGCTCGGAATATTTTCATGTTACGGTCTAAATTAGTGTTGTTATTTACGTCACATCATTACAGAATTTACAAATTATAATTGGCCATTTTGGCAGGTTATAAGAAGCATTAGTATTTTATTTTATTTTATTTTTTTTTTTAAATTACTTTGGCAGCTTATAAAAGCATGTGTACTTTTTTCCTTGTTGTTACTATTACCATTACTATGGGTCGAGTACAAGGAGGTTTATTTTCTTCCGTGCACGAAACTATCACCCTTAATTATATAATAATATAATAAAGTGTCAGATTATTAAAACTATTTAGCACATGGTTTTCATTTTACTTGGTATGTGTATATATATTATCATTTATGATCATAACAATATAATTCTATATATTTGTATGCAACAATTTTAAATAAATAAAACTTTTAAATTATAATAATAATAATAATAATAAAATTTAATATATTTATTTTAAACTGTTTAATAAACAGATTATTTCTGGAGGGGCTGGAGAGGTACGGAAAGGGGGATTGGAGGAACATATCGCGGTGGGCGGTGAAGACGCGGACGCCAACGCAGGTGGCGAGCCACGCCCAGAAGTACTTCATCCGCCAGAATCAAAACGCTAGAGAGTCTAAGAGGAAGAGCATTCACGACATCACCATTCCCTAGCAAAGAGATCGATCGTCCAAGATGCCAGACTCTCTCTCTACTTCTTTTGATCACATGATGATGAGATTATTATATTATATTAATTTGTACATAATAATATTGTTGGATAGTTAACATAAAGAGCAATGCTACATATACACCCCTAATAGAGTGTACATCTCTCATTCCCATCATCTATAAATTGAGAGTATGATGAAGAATTACTTAAAGTGACTCTTAAAAAATACTCCATTATTAGATGGATAGAAATATTAGATCGATATACACCCTTTGGGGTGTAGATGTAGCATTTTACTAACATAAATTC
This sequence comes from Tillandsia fasciculata, assembly GCA_029168755.2. NCBI lineage: Eukaryota > Viridiplantae > Streptophyta > Magnoliopsida > Poales > Bromeliaceae > Tillandsia > Tillandsia fasciculata. Next base: position 19,923,975 of record CM054942.1, read on the forward strand.
TTGGAGCTGCTTCTCTTGTTAATTAGTACAATTCGATCCAACTGTATTTCTAATGTATATATTAGATAAAATGAATTTGATCAAAATTCATGAGTCAGAAAATGGTGGCTCTTTGCTTCTGCTTTTTTTTTTTTTTTTCCTATTAGTGGTGTGTTATTAATGTGGAAAGTGAATTGATATTCAAGAGTACGTTATCTTTGATTTTTCACAGAAGAACTAAATTTTGGTTAGTTACATTAAATCAAAATTGCCATCTGAATAGTAAAATATTATTTACTAACACTACTTAATTTGTATCAGTAGTGCTTACTTGTTTCCCGTAATTAATTGAGAATTCAATATATATTTATCAATACACAAATATTAATTTAATTCTTATATATATTTTATGATATTGAATATATTATTTCTCATATATATTCTTTTTCAAGAAGAATAAACATTATATATATTCAAACTTCAAGTTATTATTTTTTTGTTTAGTAAGATTGATCGTGCGAGAAATATATTATTATATTAAATTATGGATATATGCCAAAAAATTTTAAAGAACAAAAATTAAATTCCTAGCTTTTAATTACATAATAAAATCTTCATACCGAATAATATTGCCACGTCCGGAATAGCAATAAAATCTAAGCTCGTCAAAAAATACACTGTATATACGAAATATCCCGTGTATATATACGAAACAAAAAAATATATAAATAAAACTAAAGGCTATATAATTAGCAGATATCATGACTGAAATAAAACTACTAACAATAAAAATATTATCCACTGTATATACAAGATCCCAAATATACATTAATTATCTCATAGAACTAAAAATAGAAAGTACAAGTAAGTTGGCCTCACTAACTAGTCGAGATATGTACAATGCACTATATTCAAAACCGGCCACTAAAGGGTGTGCTTCTCTAACTCACTCAGCGCATATACGGAAGGATCTAGCTCGTGACTCCTTTATTTCGTTCAGAAACAATCATAGGCCGGGGTAGAGGAATCTGCGAAAAAAAGTCAATAATAAAGGTCGCGATAACTACTAAAAATGAGTAGTTTTAGTGGTTACCGTCACTGACAACAACGATCTACTCACTAGATCTACCAACGATATAAAGTAAATAATTATTGTACGATATAAAGAAGTAGAATCTGGAATGAAACTATAAAGCTAATTCTCTATGTAATAAGTAAGTATGATCATATGTTGGATGTAAATAGATGCATCAACTCGCTATCGGGTGCTCACTATCATAACCCTATCCCAACGATGGACACGAAGGTCCAATCAAATCTGCACCTACCTACTAGCATGACGCCACCATCAAGGGTGGCCGGTCAAATGTAGGTCACCCTCAAGGGGCTGCTGCAATATCAATGCAAAAAGGCCTCACTCCGAAGCGGCACTCGATGGGAGCGACCCTGTCGAGAAAGAAGCGTAATATCTGTCGAACTCAAATATAGTTCCTGCAGACTATAGTCAATACAAATGATCAAGCAAATAATAAAGTCCACTATCGCCCTTGGCATAATCCGGAGTAAATCTCAATGGTCTGGAACTATCGTCATCCCAAACGACATCCAAAAATACAGTTCAGTATTACCAACTGCTGTAAAAATTTTCTCGACCTCTTATTACTAGTGTAAAGTCAATCTACACTAATTCGAGTACTCACAATCTTCTAACCATAATGAAAAATAGATAAAAACAACTACCAAAGCTAAAAAGAAATGACGGCGCATAGGAATGTAAAGTGCAGGTTTTATACATGGTTGTTGTCCAATTTCAACATTTAGGATCTTCTACATGCAGGTTTAACATGCTCAAAATCAGAATTTCAAAAAACATCATTTAGGATCTCCGTATGACAACTAAAGTACAGATATTTGTTTGGCTCGTCTTTAAAAAATGGCTGTTAATGATAGACAATTTGGCTAAGAGGGGTTGGACGGAAAACACTCTTTGCGTGCTCTGTGGTAGTGAGGATGAAACGGTGGATCACCTTTTTCACGAGATGCATCTACTTGCATTTTGTGTTGGGGATGGGCGCTAAGGCTGTTTGGTTCGGGGACTCGAGTACCGATGTTAAGAGTGTTTGGGAGAAGTGGATGGCAAGGGAAGGTACTTTAACAAGGAGTAAAATTTTAACCTACCTGTCGACATGGTGGGCGATATGAGCAATTAGAAACAAAGTCATCTTCCAAGAAACAAACATTGATCCTTTAATCGCCATTTGTTGGGCTAGCTAGAAGAGTTGTATCGCAATTTGGATTGACGTAACAGGGGGTTTCGACCCGGGGGATAGCATTATTCCTTCTTTTTTTTTGAAATCCTGATGTGTCACTAATGTTGCTTAGTTCATTTTCGTTACGAATGAAGCAGATAGCATCTAACTTTTTTCTCAAAAAAAAAAAAATCAGAATTTCTGTATCTCACATATATTTTTCATAATTCTAGGCTAGAATTTTCAAATTAACATGTAAGCAACAAGTATACAAAATTTAATTAGACATAATAGGTAATTCGTCATTTTTAATAAATTCAACCCACCTCGAATGCTAATCCAACTACGGCAAGGAAACTCGGCCTCAAATGCACCTCTCATCATTCCAAATCTAGCAGGAAATCAGCCAAGAAAGCTCCCAAACTCAGCAAGGATGAAGCTAGAATAGTTCCACAATCGAAACACATCAATACTGGAATTTGATGATAAAAACGTACTGAATTTCCACTTAAATGTAGTTCATACTACCTAGCTATCAGCTGGAAATGAAATTCCCCAAGCTTCTCAGCCCCAATCAAGTGAAAAAGTACAAGTAATCACAGCTCCAAACAAGAAAATTGTTAGAAAAAAAATTGAATTAAAAAATCTAACGAAGACTCAATTTTGAGTCCAAAACTCCAATCAACTAACCTATAATTCAAATAGAAGCAGCTCCAAACCCACAAGGAGTAAGGAAGAACCAACTAGAATCCAACAAGAATTCAGCTAACAAGAATCGAATCAAGAAACCCATAAAAATCCAACCAAAACTCTAAATTTCAGCTCAAGAGTCCAAATTACCTCAATTAAACAATAACTAACCTAAAATTGAGATGAAAAATTTACTCCACAAGCTATCCTCTATCAACTAACTCATGAGAAGGATCCAAATCAGCAATTTAGAAGTCCAAAATATAAAACAAAATAAAACTTTAGATCGTACCTTCTGTCATGATTTTTAATTTTCTAAATTTGATTGTAGACGACGGTTCTTCTTTTAGATTCGTCCTCGTGCGCAATCTGCAAAAGCGGGATGTTTCCTGTCTATTCTCTTATCCCCGGAGATGGAGCCGTCATAGAAAATTCGGATTAGGGTTAGACTGGGACTCCCGTTATGTCATATATATATATATAACCTAATGTAAAGATGTTTTAATCATGTCCGTCCATCAAGAATATGTCCAGATACATCTTAACCGATTGGATCGACTGTATCTTTAAAGATCGCCTTGAATAAATCACGTGGGCCACATCCAACATTCTCCCACTTGGCCCAGTGATATATTCAATACTATATAGGCGATGTAAAACTTTATTAAGTACCTACCAAATTATACAGTCAAAACCTCCCACTCAATTAAGAAATAATAATACTTTGATCATAGCGGTCATATTCAAAATGAACACTTTCTTCTATGTATCAAAAGTATGTATTCCTTAATTAAATATCTTTATGAGTTATAACTATATGAACTTACTATAAGTTTAACTCAGAGTCCCACTTTAATGCACAATAATACTTTAATGTACAAATATAACTTTATGTGCAAAACAAAATGTTCTTATTCAAATAAAAAATAGTCATTGAAGTCTTTATACAAGAAGAAAAATTCAAACTGTATACGATCAACATGATCCTTAAATTTATTTGCCGACAATGCTTTAATCATAGGATTAGTGATCATCATCTCAGTCCCAATGTGTTTGATATCCACCATATTTTTCTTGTCGTATTCTTTCACAGCAAGAAACTTTATATCGATGTGCTTGCTGCGATCTGTAATTCGACTATTCTTAGCAAAGAACACTGCAGCAGAGTTGTCACAATGAATCTTAATGGGCCTTGCAATAGAGTCGACAACTCTTAAATCTGAGATAAAATTTCTCAGCCATAAAGCCTGTGACGAAGTCTCATAGCAAACGATGAACTCCGCCTCCATAGTGGATGTAGCAACTGTATCCTGCTTGGTGCTCCTCCAAGATATAGCACTGTGAGCAAAAAAGAAAATATATCCTGAAGTGGATTTTCTAGAATCCACACATCCAGCAAAATCGAAGTCCGAATAACCAACCACCTCAAGATGGTCAGAATGCCTATAGGTGAGCATATAGTTCTTTGTTCCATGTAAATATCTCATAATATTTTTCGCAGCTTTCCAATGATCAAGGCCAGGGTTGCTCTGGTATCTGCCCAGCATCCCTACTGCATGGACTATATCAGGCCTGGTACAGACCTGCGCATACATCAAGCTCCCTACTGCAGAGGCATAGGGTATGCTCTTCATATGCTCTCGCTCTAAATCATTCTGTGGACACTGTTTCTGATTGAATTTATCACCTTTCACAATAGGTGTAGCTATAGGTGCACAATTTGCCATATTAAATCTTTCTAAAACTCTTTCGATGTAGGCTTACTGAGATAGACCCAAAATTCTTCGGAATCTATTTCTGTGAATCTTTATGCCAATGACATAAGAAGCTTCACCCATATCCTTCATCTCAAAATTTTTAAAAAGAAAAATTTTGGTCTTTTCAAGCAAATTTAAATCACTACTTGCAAGCAGAATATCATCCACATACAGAATTAAGAAAATATATTTACTCCCACTAACCTTAAGGTATATACATTGATCCACGATATTTTCTACGAAACCAAATGTAGTAATTACATCATAAAATTTGATATACCACTGACGGGAGGCCTGTTTTAGTCCGTATATAGACTTCTTTAGTCTGCAAACAAGGTGACTGTTCTCATCTGTGCTAAAACCTTCGGGCTGTTGCATGTAGACTATTTCCTCTATATCCCCATTTAGAAATGTCGTTTTCACATCCATTTGATGTAGCTCCAAATCAAAATGAGCTACCAAAGCCGTGATAATTCTTAATGAATCCTTCTTAGATACCGGAGAGAAGGTTTCATGATAATCAATGCCTTTTTTCTGAGTGAAACCTTTGGCAACAAGTCTGGCCTTATATCACTCTATGTTACCGAAAGAGTCCCTTTTGGTCTTGAAGACCCACTTACAGCCAACGGCTTTGACTCCTTGTGGTAACACAACGAGATCCCAAACTCTATTTTCTGCCATAGATCTCATCTCTTCCTTCATGGCATCATACCAAAAGGAGGATTTATCCCCCTGCATGGCCTCTTCCATGGGTCCTTATGGTGCCCAACATCATAGTCAGACTCTTGGAGATAGACTACATAATCATCAGGAATTGCCGATCTCTTTTGCCTTGAGGATCTTCTTAAGCCAACCACTCCCTCTAGGTTTTTATTATGCTGTGCAGCTAGCTCTATTATTGTGTGTTCCTCTTGGGAAAGCTCTTTTCATGCTCTATGATTGGTTGATCTCCAATATGGTCATATTGATTTCTTGGAAGAACAACTAAATCATCATCTCTTGATGGATAACTAGTTGAATCCCTTATTTCCTCAAAATCCATCTTTTGAGGAACAACACTCCCACTAGCTTCAGAATCCTCAAGAAACTTGGTATTCATTGCTTTAGCTATCTTGGATGAGTGATTTGGACATTAAAATCTGAATCCATTGGAGTTTACCGCATAGCCAATGAAGTATCCACTGACTGTTCGGGAGTCCAACTTCTTTATATGTGGGTTATAAACCTTCACCTCGGTTGGACATCCCCATACATGTAGATGATATAAACTAGGCTTCCATTGTGGAGTCCCGGAATCCCCGTGCGACTTGACAGGGTGGTCGGCGGTAAGAAAACACCTAATTTTGGTGTATCGAGTGCGTTGTACATCAAACGGATGCCAAAAATGGACTAACCATGCGAAAACATTGAAAATTGGCTATTTTCGCGCAAAATGGGCCTTTGGGCCGAATTGTAGAGTGGGCCGATCCACGGCCCACTTCCGCGTGCACCGGGACCAGCGGACGACGCGGCAGGGCCACGTGGCAGGCCTTTATTGGCCGGTCAATGCCCGCGAGGCAGGGCGCACACCGCGGCGGGAGCAGCGCACGGTGGACAGCGCCAGGCCACGTGTCGCCTGCCCATTGGCGGGCGCAGCGACCCGGCTGGCCCGGCGTGGACCGCGACGCGTGTACCCCGCCATGGACCGCGCCGCCACGCGGCGCGCCATGATTGACAGGCGCGCGGGGCACGGCGCGGGACACGTGGCACGCCCGGGTGAATCCGGGTGCGCACAGTGTTGGGCCGAGCCGGATTCGGGCGCCCGAATCCTGCACCCGTATCCGGATCCCCTTTTGGTGGGTTTGGGCTATAAATAGCCCATTTGTGCCTCCCTTTTGGGTTTTTCCCGAGCCCTTTTGAGCCTATCTTCGACAGGGAGGTTCTTCATCAGGTTTTCTTCGATTTTCGGCATCTCGAGAATTTTTGGAAGGCATTTCATCAGCTTCCTACTCGACATCGCGAGCTTCGACGTGTCTTCGTTATCGATCTTCTCCACCGACGTTTCTTCCGCGAGCTACCTTGGACTGACGGGAGGGAGTTTTTGGCCGATTTCTGTGGCATCGGTTCTACGAGAGGTAGATCTTCGTTTCCCGTTTTTACTGCTCCTCTCAGTTTTTGGTTTTTATTGGGGTATTCGAAGCATCTTTGAACCCCTTTCTTGCTGCTGATTTTTCTGGACAGCGTAGCTTGTTCGATTTTTATCTCCACGCTCGGTTATCGGATTTTGGCCTGTGAGGACTCGATCGACATTTACGCTTCGCGAGGATCGCAGCCGTATTTTTATTGAAATTTTTGGAGCTCATCTCGCAGGTGATATTTCAGCTTCTTTTGGACTGATTTTGCCACAGAATTGTAAACTTGGGAATTTTTGCTTACCGCGGTGTTTCGATTGTATCTTTGTGTCCGGGAGGAATTTTCAGGTGTTTTTGGGCTCGTTGGAATCGTGTGAACTTGAGGATTATCCACGTTCAGTTTGGACCCTAGATCGACGTGCACTTTCAGGTGGGTTGCTTCGTCTCCAAAATCAGTGGACGGTTCTCTAATTCTATTGAATAGTAAGCATGCATGATTGTGAGATGTGTTAGGAAGCATGTTAGAGAGAGAGATAATGTTCTTCTGGTGTTGTTATTGAGTTAGGAGCTCACTGTCGCGACTTTGCAAACTGCCCCAAACAGACCCATGGTCATTCAACCAACATAGAGCTTAATAATGCAAAAACTTTAAACCTATGTGTGCAAATTTAAAATAATTTGGAGCATTCACCTCTGGACAGTACCAGGACACAGGGGCTTGCTCTTTTGCAACCCAAAACCTGCTAGATCAAGTAGTTCCAAACCCTTTGCTCTCTAACTCTACAACAATGCCCCACACACACTTCCACACAGATTACTTTTGATCTGAAGTGAGCATTGAGCTCAGGGGAAAGGCATGGAACAACTTTTATGTTTTGCTCGAAGCCTAATTTTACATTAATGTTCATTTAGGCATTATGTCGAACACTTGGTGTGCATGATTTAATAACAAGTAACCAAGCTTGGCCCAAGCTTGTTCTCTGCAGAAGGGCTACCTGGGGGCTTCTAAGATGAATGAAACTCTGATACTAGGTTGCAGCAACTTGCTTATCCAGTTTGGATCAAGTTTGCCCCTCGGTTGGTCGGGAAACAAGAAAAGAAAAACGGGGAAGATGAAGCTTATGCTTCGAAAATGGTGACCACTCATCCAGGGGTTCTGGGCCTCAACCACTTGCACCAAAAGGTGCTCCTCATCACCACAAACCTTCCTGGACCTGTGCCCGACGACGAAGTCACGACGGCGACGGCGGCGGGCAAGCTCGGCCAAGTTTCCCAATGGCCATTAATGGCAACTCCCCAACCAGAGGGTTTGAGGTGCAATGGATAGCACCACTAGCTTCCTAGCAAGCTTTTAGGAAGGTCTGGGCTTGACCCCGCCGTCGGCGGTCGCCGGATGGCTGGCCGCCATTAACGAGCTCGAACTCGAGCCATCCATGGCAGCCACATTTTCGGGCTGCATGGATGCCATGCAAAGGCATGGATTGAGTCCTCTCACTCCCAGGAAGCTTTCTGGCCATGTGCCCGGCGGCGAGGAGCAATGCCGGCGCCGGAGCAAGAAGCTCGGCCATGGTGCAATAACCCGCAAAACTAGGGTTTGAGTTTTCTACGCAGTTACTTGATCAAACTCCACCAAATTTGGTGTAGATTATCCTCTTGTCCTACAGATTTTATCCATGATTTTATCTTTCCATTTGGTCGAGTGGTTGTGACACACAACCGAGGTGGAGCTAATTAGGTTTCCGGCGAGAAGCTTTCTCCCGCCGGCAACCGGAGCCACCACACGGGTTGAGACTTGACAGGGGACATCGTAAGACTCTAAAGAGTCGACTTCCAAAGGTTTTAGGTGCCAGAAACCAGAGGAAAAGAGAACCTCACCTTTGCCGGAGTTGGAGAAGAAGGGTTGCGGCCGGTTCTCCTCCCTGCGTCGCGCAGCCTCACAGCAAGCTCGGGCTCGATCTCAGGATGCAGGAGAACACTCCAGAGGTCACAAGAACCTAGTTGGAAGAACTTGGGCAATTCTTCTCTCTTCCTCTCTCACTCTCGAATTGCTCTCCAATGGGGATGACTCCTAGGCTTACCCAACGCCCAGGCTGTTATGAGGAATAACTTGCTACAGTTTGGAAACCCAAACAACACATAATGGCCCCTCGTGTAACCCCCATAGGAGACCAAAGGCCACATGCATGCATGCATGGGATTTTTGCAAAAATTTGCAATTTGGTCCCTCTACAGTCCACCACAGGCCCATAGGTCCTCACTGTAGCTTCATTGTGCTACAAAGACCCTATACAGTAAGTATTAAACCAATTGGTCCAAGAAAACTTTAGGTTTCCACAAAAATATGCAAATTTTTGGTTTCTTCACGCATTACGAGACAAATGAGTCATCGAATTGCGAAACGGACTTCGCCACGACGTCCGGCTCGTCGAGACCTTTCAAGTAGCATATTTGCTTTCTTAATTCGTTGCTCGAATAAACTCTCGAGCCATAAAATACTGTAGGCTATACTGTAATGCACGCACTTCGATGCACCAGAATCACCAAATGCGATTCCGTCTATGCCATTGCGTTCAGAACATCGAAAATAGCTAGAAACGACTACTCATACTACTATGTTTGGGGTCCAGACGGCGAAATGGCCGACGTTGGTCGAGAGGGGAATTAAATCAGTGGTTACTATTCACAACTTAAGTTGTGGGGCCCGCTTTTTCTTCACTGTTTTGCGGAAGATCCGACCGTCGGATCGAAAACATGTGAATATCAATCTTTCTTGTTTCGACGAGACGGTCGCACTGGTGATCTCAGATTTTCGAGGTCAGGCTCTGATCAAAAATCAGTATTTTCGGACCACAATTGCACTACTAATAATTCATTTTTGCCATTTAAATAACCCAAAAAATTATTTAAACTTAAATTTTGTATTTCAAAAATCACAGTTACTACATGCACACATAGTGGAGTCTCGTTGTTGTGGTTATGAGCGGCGTTCTTACGCGCTCTGGCTTTGGGGTCGCTATTGGTGCAGAGTTAGCCGCGGTCGTAATGCGGGCCGTGGGCATGATATTTCAGTGGAGCCAGAGGGCTCGGATGAGTTGAGCGGTTGAAAGGTCAGACCGCCGTTTTTGGCCTTAATCGTCTAGCAGATGGCACAACAGCAGATGACTGCTATTATTGCACCGGCCCCACCGCTAGCCCAGAAGCTTGAGGAAGTTGTTGATCCTTCAGTTGTCCCTGTGTCATATGATACAGTGGCTTATGAGCCCGATTGTAACCCTGATTTGGGTTGGATTCTAATGTTGGCCCCACCTCTTGCACGGATTTTGTAGACCGACTTAGACTTTCCTATGAGTAGCTAGGGTGGCATTCATGACCACGAGATGGTAGTGACTCTTGATAGAAGTTATGTCATCAGCACAGAGACTGCGATGGGAGGTATGTGATATACCTTCAGATAGGAGTTGTGTCCTCAACTAGATATTGACGACAGATCTATGGTATTTCGCTTTTCTTTTGGTAAGCACGTTGGCTGCAGACAACGTACTGTCGAAAGAATTGAAGAAATACTCTGCCCTGTAATAGGAAAATATCAAATTGGGTCTAACTGTGTAGCTTTGGAGTTGTTGGTACCTTGTGACTAATTGTCATTATTGTGAACCTGTTTAAGACCTATTAGTATTTTGGTTAAGTTAAAGTTTCGGGGACGAAACTTCTTATAAGGTGTGGGTGATGTAGTAACCATGATTTTTGAAACTGAATTTTTAAAGTTTAAATAGTTTTCGAAATTAATTAATTGGCCAAAAAAAAGGATGATTAATAGTGTATATGTGGCCCAAGATATCGACTTTTGATCGGGGTCTGATCTCAAAAATCTGAAATCACCAGTGTGACCGTCTCGTCGAAACAAGAAAAATTGATATTCATATATTCTCGATCCGACGGTCGGATCTTCCGCAAAACAGCGAGGAAGTCGCGGGGCCCACGACTTAAGTGAATAGTGAAATGAATAGTAGCCCCTAATTCCGGTCCCCTCTCGATCGGTCGTCGGCCGATCCGCTATCTGAGATTCAAACATAGCAGTATGAGTAGTTGTTTCTAGCTAATTTCGACATTCTGAACGCAATGGCATTGACGGAATTCGCATTTGGCGATTCTGGTGCATCGAAATGCGTGCATTACATTATAGCCTACGGTATATTATGGCTCGAGATTTTATTCGAGCACCAAATCAAACAAGAAAGGGCACTATTTGATAGGTCTCGACGAGCCGGACGTCGTGGCGAAGTCCGTTTTTCATTTCGACGACCCGTTTGTCTCAAAATGCGTGAAAAGCATCGAAGAACTAAGTATTTTTGCAAAAACTTAAATGTTTTATGGACCAAATTATTTGGGACTCATTGCATAGGGTCTTTGTAGCATAATAAAGCTACAGTAGGGACCTGAGAGCCTGTGTTTGGACTGTAGAGGGATCAAATTGAAAATTTTGCAAAAATATCCATGCATACATGCATGTGACCTTTGGGCTTCGTGGGAGGTTACACGAGGTGGTCTTAGGATTCCTAACTCCCAGGAGTTATTCCTTATAACCTGGGTACTGTGGAGGCCAAGGAGTCATCTCCATTGATCCCAACCCGAGTGTAATCCGAGAGAGAGAGAGAGAGAGAGAGAGAGAGAGAGAGAGAGAGAGAGAGGAAAGGTTGAAGAAGAATTGTTCCAACTTGCTCTCTGGAGTTCCTGAGGCATTTTCCTGCATCAAAAGAACAAGCCCGAACTTGCTGGAGGCTGTGCAGCGCAGGGGAAGTGAACCGGCTACATCCTTTTCTTCACCAACTCCGGCGAAGGTGAGGTTCTTTTCCCTCTAAGTTGTAGCACTCGTAACCTCTGGAAGTTGACTCTGAAGAGTCATACGATGTCCCCTGTCGAATCTCAACCCATGTGGTGGCCCCGGTTGCCGGCGAGAGAAGATCCTCGCCGGAAACCTACAATAGCTCCGCCACAGCCGTTCGTCGCAACCAGTGGCTCAAATGCCAAAATAAAATCATGGGCTTGGACTGTAGGGCATAATGAGCACTTCCTCAAAATTTGAGGAAGTTTGGTTGAGTGTACGCGACAGAAACCAAAACCCTAGTTTTTGGTGTTTTTCGGTTTGGCCGAGCTAGTTGCTTCGGCGCCGGCGTCGCTCCCCACCTCCGGCCAAGTGGTCGAGAAGCTTTTTGGGACCATTTAGAGTCCACCTATGCCTTTGCATGAGATCCATGCAGCCCGAAATGGGAGTTGCCATGGATGACCGAGCTTGAGCTCGATGGTGGTTGTAGTGGCCCTAGTTCCCATGCAGCGTTCTTCCGATGAATCCACTGTTAGAACACCTAGTATTGGTGTATCTGGCCCACAGTGCATCAATTGGATGCTACTGATGGACCCTGTGTGTTTCTTTTTGCTGTGTTGGCCTTCGGCTGGGTTTGCCGAAATTTCTGGAAAGATTTAGGCCAAACAGAGGTCGTAGATGGGATTCAGCACGGAAAAACGCTTGAAAACGACTATTTATTTGGCTTAATTTGGAGTCCGGATGCCCAAAAACGGACCACCGGAAGTTTTTAGTGGGTTTTTGGTGCATGGGAGGGGCCGTAGGGACCGCCGGGATGCCACGTGGCGGCCTCATTGGCCGGTTCAGGATGCGGGGTCCACCGAGCAGCGCGGCGGGGTGCACAGACCCGGCTCATGGACACGTGGCACCGCCTGATTGGCGGGCCCAGGGGCGCGGTCTACGGGTGGGAGCGCGGGCGGTGCATGGACCAGGCGAGGGACACGTGGCAGTCACCGGTTGGTCGGTGCACGCGGCGCGGTCCACGGAATTGCTGTGGAAGGTGTGGACCGGGTGCAGGGGACACGTGTCACACCCTGATTGGCGGGTGCAACGTGCGCGGTGCACCGGGCGCGCGGTAGGTGCCTCGGGATGCGTGCGCACGTGCGACCCACGTCGCGCTGCCGGGCGGGCAGCGGGTCAACCGGGCGGGACACGTGGCGCCCGCTCATTGGCGGGCGCCAAGGAATAAAGTGCCGTGGCACGGGGGCGTGCCGTTGTCCGCCTGGCACGGTACGGTACTGGCACGCTTCCGTGCCGACACGTGGCACGCTTGCGTGCCGATGGATACGCATGACCTCTCAGTGGCACGCTCTTGCACGTTTTTTTTTATAGTTTTTTTGTTCCTAATAAACTTTTATAATGTTATTTTGAAAGATTTAGTTAAATAATTATGAATATTGACTATATATAGCTTACTATACTAAATCATTAATATAGTGGTAAGTTTTTTTAAATAAACAAAAATTATACCTCATAGAGAATAGAAATTAAAATATAATAATAAAATTTACTAGTAAAATTCATTTAAGAAAGTTAGAAAAAGAACAACATACTGAAAAAGAACAACATGAGCAATAAATTATATGACAAATAAATTAAACAAATTTAAGTATCAATTGATTTAATTTAACTTTTAATTTTATTAGTATTTTTAATTTTTTAAATTTAAAAACAAAATCTTTAAAGTAAAAATTATTTTTATTGCAAATCTTATATAAAATACTAGATCTATCCAAAATAATTAAAAATTTAACTATATAATAATTAAATCAAGTATATCTATTTCAACTTTTTATAAACAACAGATAAAAAATATCTAATTTTATATATTTTTTAAAAAAACTTTACAAATTAAAAATATTCAAATAAAAAAAAACTACGTGGGGATACAAAGGCCAATCCCCCAAAAAAAAATCACAAAAAAAGAAAAAAGAAAAAGATGAGAGACACAAATAAATAAATAAATAAATCTTCGAAAAAAAAAACTCAAAAAAAAAAATAATAATCAAAACTACTTTGAGAGAGAGAGAGAGAGAGAGAGAGAGAGAGAGAGAGAGAGAGAGAGAGAGAGGAACAGGAAGGAAGGGGCGACATAAAAAAAAATGAAAAAAAAATGAAAAAAAAAACAAAAAAAAAACGAAAAAAAAAAAAAACGGCACGGGCGGAACGTGCCGCCGTGCCGCGCGATACCCACGAGGGTATCGCGCTGTCTCGCGGGTATCGCGGCACGGGGGGGTGCTTTGGCACCCCCCCTGTACCGTGCCCCTATATTGGGGGCACGGTACGTGCCGTCCGTGCCGCAGCGGCACGGGCGGCACTTGAAACCCTGGCGGCGCCACCGCCTTACTGTGCCCAGAGTAAGGACATGTGGCGGTCACTGAGTGGACTTGCACCGGTGTTTCCTGTTCGGCGGGACACGTGGCAGTTTCTGAGTGGACTTGCACCGGTGTTCCCTGTTCGGCGGACACGTGGCGGCACCAGGAAGATTCGGGCGTGAACAGTGTTGGGCCCGGTCCCAACACTGTAGGCGCCCGAAAGTTTTCGGCGCCCGAAAGTTGGGCCCGAGCCCAATAAAGGTGGTTTTTTTTGGGCTGTTTCCTTGGAGCCTATAAATAGGCCCCCTTGGGCCGAATTTTTGGTGCCTTTCCCGTGGGATTTAGCCTCTGCTCCCTTCACAAGAAATCTTCATCTCCCTCTTGCCCATCTCTCGGTGAAATCTCAGATTTTCTGGAGGCCGCGACGACTGCGTTTTCTACCTCGTAGTGCGGAGCGACGTTCTACAGTTGGAGGCCCACTTCCGTCGCATTTTAGTCTGGGAGACCTGCAGAGCTACCCCGACCTCATTTTTGGACGATTTCTTCGATAGCGGTTTCACGAGAGCTGCTGCTTCGCGGATTTTTATCTCCACTTCCGGGTATCGGATTTCGACGATTCAAGAGTCTATCGACATCTACACTTAGCGAGGATCGTCATGATATTTTTATTGGAATTTATTGAGGAGTATTTACAGGACTGTAAGAGCACCTTTTCTGTGCTCCTTGCTCTGAGGATCTGGAAAATTGTCGATTTCTGGACTATTTATCTGTACCGTCCCGGACAGTTAGCGTGTTCAGGTGGGTGATCCTGCTTTCAATATCTATGGACTGCACTCTAATTCTACGAGTATAATAGCATGCATGTTAGTATATGAGTTAAATAATCTGTGCAAACTGTATGTTGAAACCACTGTAGCTAGCTGCTAGATCTGACGACTTCTTGGTAAGTTTTGCAACATGAAAACTCAACTTAGCTTAATTGTCCGTTAACTAATTATTCATGCACAGTTAGACTACAGTAAATGTGAACATGTATTCAGATTTGTTTATCACCTTAGCTTCCCCACAGTGGTTGTACTCTCGTCATTCTGGACATAGTGATTCTCCCCGAGTCGTGGGCTGGGAGATTTATTAGCTGGGGTTGCATTTGCACTCGCGTCTGGGGACCGAGTGGCGTCTGTAGCAGTCTGTAGACCAGTTCGCATTATGATAGTGATAGTGATAGTGATTGTGGATCTGGGATCTTTGGGACATGGTCATAGTGAAAGGGTGGATTTTTAGCCAGTGAGTGAGACAGTGATTGGATCATAGCCTGCATGAGCCACATTTGTGCTCGACAGTGTTGCGCAGATATTTTACTCGTGTGGGTCGCTCCCCTCGAGTGCCACTCCGGAGTAGGCTAGACCGGGTTGTAGTACCGGCGTTGAGATTGAGCTAGATACCGGGTTGGAGTACCGGCGTGAGATTGAGCTCTATCGCGACTTGTCGATGCTTTTGTACCTCTGGCTGAGCCAGTTTTGGCAGCTACGGACATACCTACAGCAGTAGGTAGGCGCAGGTTTGACTGGACCCGTTGCGGCAGTCAGTTTGGATTGGGTGACTTGAGTTGTGTATCAGTAGTGACATATCGTCCTTCTGTCCTATTCCTTGAGCATTTTTTTAGATAGAGGCATAGTAGCAGTAGATGTTTTACTTTCCAGCTTTTCTATACTGCATTTCTTTTGTTACTTTATGCCTCTAGTAGACTTAGTGGGCAGGCCGTCGGGCTTGTTGGCGGCACCCACTGAGAACTACTGTGGGAGGTAGTTCTCACACCCGTCGTGGTGTCTTTTCCCCAGGGACTTCAGCTCCAGTTCCTGCTGCACCAGTTGCTGATCCAGCTCTTCCTGACAGAGGTAAGGGAGTCGCGAGATAGATCCCTTCCCCCTTCAGCTTCAGTGTGTTATAGAGGTACCCTTATATTTTGGTTGTGTCATGTTGGAGAGATTATGTAGTGAGGTATCGAGTTGTACTCTTTTATTTTCTTCGAGAGACTCTTGTATTCAGGTGAGGATATTATGTATATTTTTGTATGAGAGAGATTGTTCTACTTTTTGTTTTTAGTTAGTTTTCTTTACCGCTCTGATATCTGTTAGTATAGTTGATCTATTTTTGCAGGTTAGACGCGACGTCTCTACGGGGCTTCCCGTAGGGGCGGCGGATCTGTTGGCGAGTCCGGGGTACAGTTCTGACCCCGGGGCGTGACAGTGGTGGCCGGCCGTCCGGTCGTCGCCGTCGGGAAAGACATGCCCAGAAAGTTTCCTAGGATCAAGTAGATCCCATCCAAGTATTTACATGAACTCCATGCTGGCCGGGTGAAAATTCACCATTAATGGTGGAAGCTCAAGCCGAGCTTGCTCCACCGCCGCCGCCGCCGTGTCCTGTCGCCAGGCGCGGGTCCAGATGACTTAGTGGGGTCGAAAAGCACCTTTAGGTGCTGTTGCATGTGGCCCAGAGGCTGTAGATGGGAATCCACCATTGTTGCCCAAGGTGGTGCTCGAAGCTTGTATGTTTAATATTTATGCCCACCAAGTGTTTGTAATAATGCCTCAAAGAACCTAAATTCTGTTTTAGTTATTTTTAAACATCCAGCTAGTGGGCAGTGATCTCCACACAATCCCCTGAGCTTGATGCTCACTTCAGATCCGATTTTGGGCTGAGTGGATTTTGTGTGGAGCATTCTTGTCACGCCCCGGGTCGAAACTGCGACCCGAGCTCGCCAACAGATCCGCCGCCCATACGGGAAGCCCCGTAAGGACGTAGCGTCCACCTGCAAAAAAAATCATCTACACTATACCGATATCAGAGCAGAAAAGTAAATGCTGAAATGAAATAAATACAACTCTAGGTATATACAGACCAAGTCCTCACCATAAAAACATAAGTCTCTCAAACTAAAGAAGAGTACAACTCGATCCTCACTACAAGATCACTCAACAGGAAACTCTCAAAATGTGAAGGGTACCGCTACTCTCAGGATGACCTCTGGTAGGGATCTAACTCGGGACTCCCTTACCTCGATCAGCTGGATCAGCAACCGGTGCAGCAGGAACAGAAGTAGAGGTCCCTGGGGAAAGAAACACCACGACGGGTGTGAGAACTACGTCCCAAGTAGTTCTCAGTGGGTGCCGCCAACAAGCCCGACGGTCTGCCCACTAAGTCCACTAGAGGCATAAAGTAACAGATGCAATACTGGAAGAAAAAGCTGGTAAAATAACTCTACAGCTACTATGCCTCTAACTAGATGCTCAAGGGTGAAACAGAAAGAAAACTGGTACCACTACTAACTCTCAACTCATGTCACCCAATCTACACTGACTGCCACATCGGGTCCAGTCAAACCTGCGCCTACCTACTGCCGTTACATCCACGGAGGACCGGACTTACGTAGGACGTCCGTGACTGCTAGCCAGCCAGCCAGAGGGACTGCATCGACAAGTCGCAATAGCAAGTAAACCGCCTAGCTCCGGAGTGGCACTCGAGGGGCGCGACCCCACCGAGCAAAGTATCTGCGCATCTCTGTCGAGCTCAATGTGGCCCATGCAGGCTATAGTCCAAATCACGATCAACAAGATCGACTAACAATACCAACGCTCAAACACAGGCTGGAAAACCACACAGCTGGGGCCACCGTCCCCCAGACGGCTCCCACAACAGCACACTAAACTCACAGGAAAGACCGACACCATAAGGGTTCGGAAACCCGATAGACCGGTGCTTAGAACCCTATCAAACAAGAACAGACTCTAGGCTCCGCCTATCTAAATTCCCGACCCCTTATAGTTCGGGAACACAATACCCTCAGTACAACACGCAGAAGACACCAACAGGACCCGAAAGTCCCGACAAAGGAACGGCCCCTAGAACCCAGACCACTCGAATCCTTTTGAGTGAAGAGATTTACAGGAAAAAGGTGACATTTGTTATTGAAAACTATTTTGATCTGGAAGAAATCCATATTTAATGACTTTAGTTCTTTTTTTTTTTTTTTAGAAAAACAGTTAGAGAACAAGTGTTTTACCCAAACCCCGAAGGGCTGATGCCTTTGTCCAATCAAACAAGAACAGACTCCAGCGGCTCTTCGATGCTTGGAAGAAAACATTGGTAGACTAAAATCATGTGTATGTCGAAAAAGGGTTCTAGGTTCTAGGTTCTAGGTTCTAGGTCCGGCTAACACTAATGAACTACTGCCACTAACACAGTGGCGACAACCCCAAACAAGAGAAAAACAAGACCTCCCGGGACCACCGTTTCCCCCAAACAGTTCCCGGTACAGACCAGCAATCCACTACATCTACCAGACTCCACTCTGCTCCCAAGCACGAGTGCAAACGCATCCCACACTAAAAAGAAGTCCCGACTGCCCGGCCCACTACCCGGGCAAGGATAACACTAAGTCCAGGACTGAAACATAAAGTGTGGATGTCTAAACATAAATAACCCTAGCCCAAGTGAGGGTTTTCTACTAGTCTGGTTACACATGCAACATATGACGGGGTGCTAGGTCAAGTTCCAAGATAATTATAATTAAACAGGCAGTAGGAAGCAAAAGAGATCATAAGATCAACAGATAATTACAAGGAATACCCATTCCTACATTCTAGCAAGCTACATAAGAATCCACTAACATGCATGTTCCTACTATAGCAGATTTACTGTTCAGTCCCTCAAACTTGAAGATAAGGCCACCCACCTGAAGGTGCTAACTGTCCGGGGTCGCACAGCTGAGAAAACCAGAAAAATAATAACTCCAAGTCTAACAGGTCCAGCACTGTCCACAATCGCCCTTGGGTACCAAACAAAGCTACCGTTACACCTACATTCCCCCAAATCTGTCAGGATTTTACACTGAAATTCAGCTGCAAAGATGTGCCAAAATCACCTGCTGACAGTCCCCAGAAAAATCCAATTAAAATATCCCCGCGATCTACGCGTCGATAGCTTCGAAACGAATATCTGCACGTCCAATTCCGAGTTTTCTACGCTGAGATATAATTCCGGCAAGTAAAACACCCCATTCACAACTGTACAAAATTCCACAGATAAGAACTCGGGAAGAAGAAATATTCTCACCTTCGAAGCAACCTTAGAAAATTCTGAGAAAAATCCAGGAGATTCCTTACGAGAAGTAGATGAATTTTGCCTTTTGAATCACCTCGATCCGATGTCGGTACGCAAAGTTATGGCCGAAACTCTGCAATGCTGTCCAAAAATCCGCGAAGAAAAAGGGGCAACAAAAAGCTCAAATACCTCCAAAATCCGTAAGGAATCTGAGAAAACTCTGAACATCAAAGTTAAACTCCTATCAGTCGTGAGTCCGACGGCGCAAAAATCGCTAAAAACGGAGATCGGAGCGAGTCGGGGCAGTCTGCGCACTAAAACGCGACGATACAGGTCGTCGAAGTAGATGCGTCACTGTGCGCCGCGTAGCAGATAAAATCGAACAGATGAACCCCACAAATCTCCAAAATCCTCTAAAGGGTGCTGAACTGAGAGAGGAGGAAGTTTCCTTAAGAGCCCACCAGGAGAAGAAGTCCAAAACCCGAAATAAAAACCCAAGTCCCCCTATTTATAGTCCAGCCCAACCCTGTGTTGGGCCGGATTCGGGCGCAGAATTCGGGCGCCCGAATCCGCCAACACAGGGTCGGACGGACCCCGTACGACGCGCCCGAAACGCTGAGGGCCTGCCACGTACCCCCGCAACAGCAAACAGCTGTGCAAGGGGCTTCCGGGCGCGCCACGTCGCCCTCAGCGCGCGCGAGGGGGTAGGTGGGGCGGAGCGACCGCGGGGCGACGCGTGGCGCACTCGAGTGCGGGGCGCCACGCGTCGGCCGCGCCACTGCCCCGTACACACCCGCAGGATCCATGGACCGCGACCACGTGAGCCCGCCAATCCCAGGCTGCCAAGCGTCGAGCTCCCGGTCCACCATGCAGCGCCTTTTTCCCTGAGCCGCGCCGCACGCACCCGCCAATCCGGGAATGCCACGTGGCCCCGGGCGCGGTCCATGCGCCAGAGCGCTACTCCCGTGGACCGAGCGGTGTGAGCCGGCCCAATTACAAGCCGCCACGTGGCTCCGACCGGTCTACGATCACCCCCATGCACCAGAATTTTCCGAAAACTTCCGGTAGCCCGTTTTTGGTCATCCGGACTCCAAATTAAACAAGCAAATAGCCGTTTTCAAGCGTTTTTCCGCGCTGAATCCAAATCCAACCTCTGTTTGGCCAAAAACCCATTAAAAACTTCGGCAAACACAGCCGAAGGCCAGAACAGTAAAAGATAACACACAGGGTCCATCGGTGGCATCTCCTTGATGCACTATGGGCCTGATACACCACTAATAGGTGTTCTAAACTGCGGATTCATCAGGAAAAACTGCATGGGGTTTAGGGTCACCACAATTCTTGTCCATGGGAGAGCTTGAGACTTGGATCTATGGATCCAGCAGCTTCTGGGGTTGCACAATAGCAAGCCTTTGAGCCTCTGGGATGTCCTGAGCAAGATGCTCAAGTTAGTTTGGTGTTGGCACAAGCAGTTTTGAAGATTGGGCAAGTTTGAGCCTTATGTAGGTTGGTTTGGACTTGGGGCTGATCTGGACATTATGCAACTTCGCGACAGTGAGCCGTAGACTAAATTGAGGTCACTGAACGCAATGCTCACCTTAAAAATGAGATTGGCCGAGTAAAAATTTAAAAATGGCATAATAGGTTGTGTTAGCAAGATAAGGCATGACCCGAAGTTTTCCTCGGGATCCGTGCTGCTGCCAAATGGTGAGCACGGTGTTCAGCGAGTCGAGGGTCACCTACTGGTGATGACGGTTCGTTAAAATAATGTTCCAATAATTAGAACGAGCGAAAACGGCTCTCAAGTACGCGTAAAAATGCGATTTTTGGAAACCCTAGGGGTCTAAACGCAACTGTAACCTCACGTGCTGTCTCATGCAGTGTGTCCATGATATCTAAGCTTTTCGTTAGGGATCCAACGGCTCTCGTTGAGCAGAAATTGATTATCGGTCCGTAAATCGACAAAATCGTCGATTTAACGGCATCCCAGTGTTAATCACGCAATTCGAGGAATTGCGACGATTACGCTTTGCTGTCTGATGTGTCCCAGTAGAATCTGGTTGAGCCAGCAGCATAGGGTTGATGCCCGTATCTCTCGAGAATCTAAAATGAATTTTCGGGAGGGGTATTTTGATAATTTTGGCGTCAATTTGGAAAAGATCCAGGTTTAAGAAAGAATAGTGAGTCTGTGGTTTGGGTATGTGTGAGTTGTTCCCTGATCAAAACATATGATTCAGGTTGGCACAGTCTTCGAGCTTTCTGTTGGAGTCGATAGTTCGCCTGCAGACAGGTGGGTTTATCTTCGGTCCGGGTTTTATCATTTCGGCCCTCTGGGGTATCGTAATTGGTCGGACCCCTGTTTTTGTGATAGCCTAGATTTCCTTGTTGAGTCTGCTCTTTTTATTGATCAGCATCACTTTTATATTGCTATATCTGCTTGATTCATTGATCATTATCAGCTTATATGTTGTCATGCTTGATTGATCCTTAGCTTGCTAGCTTATATGTTGCCATGCTCGTTTGATCTTTAGCCTGCTTCCAGTTGTTATGATTTTATTCCTGAACATTTGCCATGCCTGATTGGTCATTAGCTAGCTTGCACATTTATACCTGATTATCAGTACTTCCTGATTACATCTGATCCATGCTATAGTGGTTGTATATTTCTGTCATTGCATATGATGAGATTCAGTTGGCATTCTATTGTTGCATCCCTGTTGGGATTTTCTCGCCATGTTGCCGATTACTTGAGTCGAGATCTGTTGGCTTTCTGCTGTTGCATCCCAGTTGGAATTTTTCCGGCTTGTTGCCGATTACCTGGTCTGTGGACCGTGAGCTTGAGCATTCGCATTATGATCGCCCGCACCGCTGTACTTCACGAACATTGCCGGGGTCGCGCCCCGTGAGTATTGTTCTTTACCCATAAAGTGGTTTGTTGAAAGACCCGTGACCCCCAGCCGGGATATGTCAGCTAGGTTGGTGCTAGGTTGGGCATTTTCCCTGAGGTCTTGTTGACCAATATGGTGGCTTTGATTGGGTATTTTGTTATTCTACCATTGATGCATTGCTTGCCTGTTTATCATTATCATCTTATGATTGCTCAGTTCTTGTTCAATATATATATCAGCATGCTCTTATTATGATAGTTTAATATCCTGTTATGCTCAGCACTGTATTCATGATTATTCAGTTATCAGCTTGTTATACCTGCCTTACCTACTGATCTCTTACTATCCACTAGTTATTGTATGCCAGTAGGTACGATCTGCTATTTCTCGGCTCGTCGTGCCCACTGGGATACATTGTCGATGTATCTTACACCCCCTGTGTGCCATTTTTCAGGTCGATTGGGTGTTGGGAAGTCGGGACGTGTTGGTGAAATTTTGCGATAGCTTTGACCCTGGACAGCCGTTGTTTATCTTTATTAGTTTATTAAGCATGTAATTCAAGATGTAATAGTTGTAATAAGTTGTTGTAATCTGTTTAATCTTTCTTTAGAGTTCGTAGTTTAGACTACTCTGATGTGATTTGCCATTGTTGAGCCGTGCATATATAGAAAAGACTCAATCCAAGGGGATTGAAAATTTTCTATATATGTGGCGGTCTATCGTGCCCTGGCTTGCTTTTTAAACTCTGATTAAAAAAAAAAAAAAAAAAAAAAAAAAAAAAAAAAAAAAAAAAAAAAATCTCTAAACTCTATTTTCGAACTCGGGGCGTGGCAACTTATCAATGGGTAATTATTGGAACCTTCAAATGGGGTTTTAATAAATTAGAAAGTCCCCGACTTCAGTAGAGATACAATTTTTGGCATATCACCAATTAAGATATCAGTGTTTCAAGAATTTAGCAACTAAGTTTCAGTAGAAAGGAGAGTTTTGTTGTTCGTTCCGACTCGAAGTAACAAAATTATAATTTCTAATGCCTGTCACTTTTCCGACAGAATGACTAAAATACTTCATAGCAAAATCATCCTTCTCTGTTCAACAGTATCACTAAGAAATAATGAATAATTAACGGCTGTTTGTTTGCGTGGATCTCATAGGTAGAAGTCGCAACCCTTACAAAGGCGACAATGTCTTCATTTATTTCGACTTTGAGGCTTGCGAACAGTCCCTTACTCTCCACCAAAACCAACACACTTCACTTCACTATAACAGAGTTCCATTTAAAAAATAAACATCAGGAGTGATTGATGGAACCTGAGTTTCACGCTGGTAAATTTCATCAAATGAAAAATATTAGAAAATCTGATACCCGCTCTGGTACCAAATTCTGTGAATTCACAATCCGCTCCGGTACCACAATCCACGTCAACCACAAAAAAAAAAAAATGTAAAATAGAAAATATACGGATAAAATAAGATTCAATAACTAAGAAAAAAATTATACCAATTTCTCTTCTACAACAGAGTAGCTTCAACCCGAACCATCTTCCGAATCTCTCTCATCCTTCTCTCGTCTTCTATAAACCTATAAGACTTTTCTCTTTGAACGTACCGGTACGTGCATCCAAAATCATGTATATCTAGATCATGTCATATAAGTGTGGCTAAACTCTAATCCCCACCACCTCCATATCACATGAGTGTGACTACCTTAACACCACCAAAATATTAGCACTATACTATATTTATAGTTTACATAAAAAACTATCCAAATCCTAATCTAAATAGATTTTTATTCTAATTAATATTTAAATTTTAACACACTTATCTTTAACCGATTTAAATATTAATCTTAATTCAACTATAATTTAACTACAAGAAGCTTCACACCAATAAAGATGAATTAGTTTTGTGTGAAGAGGTGACATTATTAATTTACGGAACCATAGAGACGAAATTGATATAAACTAAACCTTTAAGATGTCACAGTGATCGGTAGAAACCAAGCAATAAATTTATTCTGAAATGTTTTGGTTTGAGCATCCTACAGTGATCGGTAGAAGCAAAGTAATAAATTATTCTGAAAGAGCATATATGGGTGCAAATGTCTTGGTTTGAACATCCTACACCATATATGCTTTTACAGAATCATCGGACTAGTAATGTTTTTGTTTTCCACATCCTAAACCATGCTTTTCCAACAATATCTTACTAGTAACAAGAATTACGTGAACATACCAACCCCCAAAATCTATTAAGGCTCGCAATAGAGAAAGGCCACGACAATAAGGCACAAAAATTAGAGATTATTCAGTGTGAAAGAAGACGAAATTATCTCTCGAGGAAATGAAGCCCGAGTTGCTGAGGCGAGAAAAATCAATCCTTGACAACTGTTCGCAAAATCTTCACATCATGGATTGGCCTGAATAAGAAAAGTAAGATATTTTTCTTGATAGAGTAAGAGAGCACAGAATCTACTACATCGAGAAGAGAGCATTTCAGAAGAGATTTTATCAATTTTAGAATAAAGCAACGTAATAATTTTATTTTGTTGTAATTGAGTTTCAATTAAGAATCTAATTCATCTTCAGAACAACTTCCAGGAAACCTTAAACTAAAAACTTAACTCCAAAGTTATCTGCGTAAAACTTTATTAGTTCTTTTCATTCAAAATGAGTTTGACAAACAAAGTAATGCAGCTAAGCCTCTTTCACCAGTAAAGGAATAAAAATTTGAAACAGCGGTGAATCACATACTAATGGTGTGATCCACGTGGAGCAGCAGGTTAATCTTTGATTTGGAAGAGCAAGAACAGCATAAGCTTCGAACTTTTAGCTTACAACCAAGAGAAAATCGAAGGCAGAAGAGGCAGTCTCCAGTAATCTGTAGTATTTCATTTGTTCACATAATGGTTTGGGTCCAAATTAGCTCTATAAATAGTCTTAGGACCTGTTTGGCGGCCAGCATTTGGAGTTGCATTGTAGGTCCAATTGTAGTAGTTGGACCCAGAACAGATTTTGTTTTATAGCAGTTGGACCTATCTACTGCAGTTGGACTTGCAGAGAGGGGCCGAACTGCTACAGTTTGACTGCGGCCAAATCAGCTGCAGGTCCAACTACAGCAGATGACTTAGAAGCAAAATTATCCCACAAGACCAAGAAAAAAAAAAAAAAAAAAAAAAAAAAAAAAAAAAAAAAAACTAATCTCTCGTGCGTAAAAATTTGTCGTTATTCTCTCATGCCATCGTATGCATAAAAATATTTTATTTTGCACCCTAATAAATCGCTCCAAATATTTACTCCCTTCGTGTTGTCCCACATCTCCTATCCCACACATCATCACATCGTCGTCCGACATCTCCCCATCACGCACGTCTTCACACATCTCCCCGTGAGTGCACAACCCTCCCACTATTCCTTGGTCTTTCTCTACCCCTCGTTGAAATTTTTCGTCTTCATCACATACTATGATATATGTCGAGGTTTGTTTATTATTTTTTTTAATCACATGCTATGACATATGTTTAAGATATGACTTATTTATTTATTGTTTTACTTTGATTAAGAACTTTTTCTTTTTTCTATATATTTTTGTTGGCATCATCCTTATATGTATTTGTGGCATGTTTGATCCTTCATATGAAAGAAACAAATTTTATTTATTTATTATTTTTATGATTAAATCTCAGACAAAGAAACTTTTTACTCATCTGTTATCCTTTTTTTTGCTAAGACCTTGTTTGGACGTCAGAATAAATTATTCAATGACAACCTATTTGGTACAAAAAATTTCTAGTGTTTTGAATGTATTAGTTTGATTTTTTCTTAGTAGGTCTTGGTATTTATGGTTCAATAGAATATCGTATTCACCTACGAAGTAATTTATCTTATTACGAAGAAATGACTTGAAGACCGAATATACTATTCAATTCAAGACCTTTGTCTGCACTCCTATAATAAGAAATTCTCATACCGAATAGATCTCCGGTTACTAATTTCGACATCCAAACAGGACTCAAATCTTATACATAAATGAATTGCGACTCCAATATCTCTGACGCAGAGATAGAAGCTGCAGCACAAGTCGTTGCAGCCGTTACACACGCAATATTATTATGGTGTAAGCATTGCTCATGAATTATTATGGAACCAGTGACTAATAAGGAATCCGAAAGAACTAGTTACACTCGAAGATTGTTATTTGAAAGTTATGTTACATGCATTAACATGGTGCGGATGAGAAGAAATTTATTCTTTTGACTGACCCGCATATTATGCCAAAGGGGTTAACGAAGAGACACACTTCGCATGACCGTTGAACAGCAGCTAGCAATATTCCTTCATATATTTGACATAATGTCAGAAACAGAGTAATTGGGCACAACTTTATTTGATCTGGAGAAACAGTCGGTCGGTATTTTAATAATGTTCTGAATGCAACTGGTAAGTTGCGCAATGATTTGTAAGGCCTTTAAATACAACAGAGAATGAGGGTATATCAACAAAATTGCAAATTTATGGCATTTTTTAAGGTACTTCTGTATTTTCATGTAAGAATATGAAAAAGTTTGAAGTATTAACAACATAACTTTTGTCTCAAACAACCCTATTAGTTAACACTTTCTCATATAATAGGATTGTGGCAGATCACTTGATGGTACACATTCACGCAAGTGTTCCATCAACAGAGGTTGGAGCTTTTCGTGGTAGAAAAGCTTACCCAACACAAAATGTACTAGCTGCTGTCAACTTTGATTTGCATTTCAAATATGTTCTAGCTGGTTGGGAGGGTTTGGCACATGAAGCTCTTATTCAACAAGAGCAGAATTTATTGCACAATACTGATCGGTTCAATACCAACTACAGGACTCTCGAACAACAGAAAACCATCAAGAGCTCTTCAATTATGAACGACTCTCTACCTACAACCACTGTGTGCTTTTAGTTCTCTTAAAAATTGTTTTAAAATTTTAACATCAAGACCTTTCTTCCCTTTTCCAACACAAGTGGATATTGTGCTTGCAAGTTGCATTATGCATAACTATATCCTATCCAAGAATTTAAGTATCCATCGGCACGAACTCTATCCACCGCGTCGTATCGTGCCAACAAGATACCGGCACAATACAGCTTCCGTGCCAATGGCATAACTCAAAACCTTTTTTTTTAAAGTTATTAAGTAATTTTCTCAATAAAGTTCAAAATATTTGATAAAGATACATAATAAATAATTAGAAAATTTTGTTGCTAAAGAAAATAAATATTTCATACCATTATATATCGGCACGCATATATTTTTTATGACCGCCACTCATCGGCACAACCCTGCACACACTGTGTCGGCAAGTTTTCGGCACGACCCCGTGCCACGGCACTTAAATCGTTGATCCTATCTCATGGTGGGGATGAGTTGATTCCAACAAATGAAGATTGGATTGCTCAGTTATCTCAATCAGCCGAGACATTTTAGTTACAGATTCAAAGAGAATGTAGAGATGAGGCTCGAGAGTGGGTTCAACTAAGGAATATGATAAGCCTTGGACATGTAGCGAAAAAGAAATAATAGATAGAAAGTCTGATGTATTTTATGAAAGTAGCTTTTATTTGACAAAAATAGATGTTTTAATTATTACCCATTTTACTATATAATTTCTCACTTGATTTTGTGTGTTTGTGCATTATTGGACATGCGGCCAATTATTTGTTTTTCAGTACAATTTATTTTTAACTTTCAATTATAGTTTTTCTTAAAAAAAATTCCTGATAATTCAGGTGATGGAGAGTGAATCACAAAATAATAATGGCATTTGAAAAGGAAATTGTTTTAAGTGGAAACTACGATGAGCGAGTTCTTTATCCACTTCATGGCTGATCAAGAACGAGCAGATTTGAAAGTTGACAAATCCTTCAAACTCCAAACAATCAACCGTGCAGTGGCAGCAATAAATGAGCAGGCCAATCCAAAATATGAACTGTACATCAACAAACCTATAGAGAATTACGATGAGCTTGCTTTGATATGCGGTTCGGATCAAGCTAATGGGAAGTACACTAAGTTGGTCAATCGCTTGGAACGGACCCAAATGTCCAAGGTTTTGATAGTGCAGAAGCAACAATTGGTTGTGATGTTGGGTTGGATGAGTTTGAATTTGTTGATTCATCTCAACCACCTAGCATTCTAATAAAACGACGCCTACCTTTAGGGGTGAAGTTTAAATAAGTGGTTGAAAAACAGTTCGCGCGGCTGAAATTGAGGCGATCAATGAGTTAGCTGCACAGGTTGGACAAGTTGCCTTGGCCCGGAAGAACTAAAAAACTGTTCAATTCTCAAATGAGTTTTTTCAAGAGACGATGAAATTAGGATATCCACCCGAAGAGGTTGAAGATGCTTATGATTACATGATAGCAAATGATGGGCAGGCGAGATGGTTTATGACAAAGACTCTTGAATTGTGAAAGAGGTGGATGGGAAGATATTTAGAAATATGAGTTTATTACACTAATCTTACTCTTGGAGACGACCAATTAAGGTTTTTAGATGTTTTGGGCTTTAAGGTTGGATGTAATGGTTTTTAAATTTTCTATGTTTCTACTAGTTATATTTGTTTTCTCCATGA
The DNA here is from genome assembly GCA_029168755.2 of Tillandsia fasciculata. Classification (NCBI taxonomy): domain Eukaryota; kingdom Viridiplantae; phylum Streptophyta; class Magnoliopsida; order Poales; family Bromeliaceae; genus Tillandsia; species Tillandsia fasciculata. The sequence continues at coordinate 19,952,538 of CM054942.1, forward strand.
CTTATGAATGGGTGATATTAGTTTATAGAAATTAAGCTAATGGTTTGAGTTTTTTTTTTAAAATCAATTGTTTTTATTACACTATATTATAGTTGATTATGTGGTGAATAAGTTAATTTATTTTTTGAATTATTTTTATTATTTAATTGTGATAAATTAGTATTGTTAAAATATTTGAAAAGTGATAATATACTCATCTGGTATAATTTTTTTTTACGGATAAAATATCATTTTTAACACATGGAATAATTTCACCATTTGTCATACTAGCTAGATATCATTTTTAACACATGGAATAATTTCACCATTTGTCATACTAGCTAGATGCCATTACTTACTGATGCAACTTTCAGTTGCATGTATCCAAACAAAATAGTTGCATCTGTAGGCATTTTCAGCGGTGCAGACCCAAACGGTATGGATGTTGTTGTAACTGCATCATTTCCAGTTGTATGCATATCCAACTACAACGTATTTACAACTACACCCAACCAAACGGACCCTTAGACCACTCAAGATAAAAAGGATGAAGTAGGGCTAGGTTTAGTAATTATTGTTCTGTAACATAACACTTAACATAGTTATATCTTTCAAAATTCAAGTTACCTGTCACTGTTGTCAGTCTGAACACTTCCAAGTCGCTTGACTACCTCCATCCCTCTGCATACTCTTCCGAAAATAGTATGTTTTCCTGTCAAACAACATGCAGTAGCATTGGAGAACATGAGGACAATTCAAGCATAGCAAATCAGAAAGACCATTGAGGTAACAACTTTTGGCAATTAAAAATATTTTTTGTAGTCAGAACTCAGAAATATAGGGGGAACAAGAACCTTGCTATCACAGGTCACAATAAAAAATTACTAAGCAATAGATACAAAATAGTTTTCATCACCAACATTGCAGATATAAAGAATAAAATACCCAGCATCCTCAAAAGAAGCTGATAGGCATGAAGCTAGTGCAGTATCTATTTTCATTGTTTTTAAGAAACATACTGTACTACATTTTGTTGTTGAACAAGAAAAATGAGGTCCCACTATAACAATCATATACCATTACTAATCAGGTGACTGAACTGTCAAGCTCCCATCCAATTAACAATGGCCCTAGTTACTAGGGATGGCAATGGGGCGAGGCAGGGACAGGAGGCTCTTCCCCCTCCCCATCCGCGGGAAAGGGCCCACATCCCCGCCAATAGACCAGGGGGATCCATATCCCAGAGGATCCAATTTAATCCAATTATTAAGTTCATTTTTTATTCATTGTCAAATTATTACATATAACACATCAAATTACTAAAATGTATAGCAATCAAATATTATTTAACTGATATAGTGTATAAAAAATCATATATATTAAAAATATTTGATTAAATTGAAAACATAATAAAGGCATCAAAGTTAGCATTCTATATTTATAGATAAATTACAACCTACATAATAATATATTATGTAGTTACAATAAAATTGTCAGGTATCCATGGGAGAAAATACCGTCCCTACTAGTTACAATAAAAATGTCAGGTATCATACTCAATAGCTCTTCTTCAAAGAAAATCACCTTGTAGGGATACCTACCAGATCACAAGAAAACTACAAAAAACCACTCCTCAAAACATTATCAATTAAATTTAATTTTACCCTATATAGCCCTATATGACTCACCTTATGTTCAAAGAAACACTTCAAACATTTCTCCAGACTACAGCTGTTGCTTTAGTTTATCATATTTAAAAAACTCGAAACAGAAATATCGGAAACCCTAATATACATTCATCTGTCGAAATCCTATTATGTAATGTCTAAACTTGGTAGATTCCTAACGTGATACAATAATTTTCATAGTGGAATAACTAACTAGTTTGGACCTCATTGTGTAAGTTTAAGCATCAAAAATTTTCGTACTAGTGTCCAATAATTTCACGTCCAAGGCACTATAAATGAGAGGGATAAACAAACCACAATACACGATGTACACACTGCAACTAACGGCCAGTGCTACGAACAAATATGACTAAATTGGAAGTTGGCATTACAATCCCTATACAACTATGCAGTAGTCATGCGTAATATTTCCCTTCTGTTGTCATGTACAAAATCAACCCTTGTGCATAATTCCCTATATGGGATAAGCGAGAAAGCCTTGAGACAAATTTTGGGAGAGCTGATCTGCAAAGTGATCTAAATAGGCCTCAAAAAACACTTTCAAAGTACCCTCATTCATGTTGATCCACATAAGCTTCGTAGTAGTTCAACTCCAGCAGCAATTCCCGTTTTGAATGAGCATCTTTCCAGTACACCACGTGAAGTTTTTCAGGAGTGCTCTTGTGGCAGGAAAGAAACTCAAATCTAAACAAAATAGAATTCGAGGATTTAGATGTTAACAAAGATGCTAAGCCAAACCACCATGACATACTCAGCCATGTTAAAGGAATTGATTTGTCATTGCGTTCCTTGAGTGTTACTGGGGCACATATTGTAACATGAGAGCTCCATCTACACTCCAAAGTGAATACTACAGTGATCGAGTATGCACTCTCATTGACTTTTGATCCAATGGCCAAAAGGCTTGATCCAAGAGCCAAGAAGGTTTGATCTAAGGGCCAAAAGGTCAATAGCACTAAGGACTGTTTTTAAAAAAACCCCAGCTGGACTCTATGTGAGTAGAGTTACTATACTATTATGAGTACGGAGGCCTTCATAGTCATAAGTTGTTTTCGATGATAGAGTTTCCAATTTGACAATACATACCGTTCAATATGATCTAGAGCATCTAGAGCATTTGAAGTACCTAAAACCGAATTTCGTAATTTTCAAAATTATAATAGAGTACATTGAGCGGGTATAAAATGAACAAAATAGAACAGCCTCCTAGAACAGCCTCCTAAAAATAGTAGATCGCGTTCTTCAATTCAAAATGGAAGTCATTGATTGATTTAAATAGTAAATAGAATTTTCCATAAAAAATTCAACCAATTTCAATTCTCCACCGTTAAACCAGGAAACGTCCCATACCAACTGTTAAAATTTTCAATTTTGAGGCCTTTTGATAGTAATGTATATGATGTCCAAAAATTATAAATTTTCATTCTAGAATGTTTAAATGCTCTAAATTATATCTAACGGTATAAATCATCGATTCAGAAGCTCTATCATCAAAAATGGCTTATGAGTACGAAAGCGGTCGTACTCATAAAAGTATAGTAGTCGGACTTCGTTATATATATATATATATATATATATAGTTTTGTTGGGCTACTATCAATAGTAAACAGCTCGGTTTACTACCGATTTTTTTTTGATGATATAGCTTCCAAATCGACGATCGACACCGTTGAACATGATCTAGACCATTTAAACTATCTATAAATCAAATTTCATACTTTTCCAATAATGTTCTCTTGTCTATCAAGTGGACAAAAAATGAATGGCTGAAAATAAATATCCTTCAAAAAGTGATGAAATAATTTTTGTATTCAAGATCTAGAGTCTAGATCTTATTTTAAATAATTTAAAAAAATTTCTACCAAAAATTCAGCTAATTTAGACTCTTCTATACTGTTAAACGAACAAACGCACCGTATCGGCCATTAAAATTATAAATTTTGTGACCCTTTGAACGTTCAATTAGTGATGTCGAAAAAGTATGAAATTTTGTTTCTAGATAATTTAAATGGTCTAAATCATGTTCAACAGTGCCGAACGTTGATTTGGAAGCTCTATATCGAAAACAAACGTTTACTACCGATAATAGCCCATCAAAACTCTCTCTATATATAGTCCATCTATGCTACTTTTGATAGTAGATGAATAGTATTTGCTATCTAGTTTTTAGCCCTTGGATCAAATACTATTCCACCTACTACCCAATGTTTGAAAAGGCGCGCCTGAGGTGGGCGCGAACCTCAACGCAAGGCAGCTAAGGCGCAACGCCCTCGCTAAGGCGCGCACCTAGGTTCTGAGGTGCACGCCTCATACGAGTCTTGTGATATTTAAATTTCATATCTTAAATTTTTTTAGCATATTCTAAAATGTCAAGGGATTGACAAAAAAAACTCATAATTTGAACCCTTTCTTCTCATTTTCTTTTGGTCGTTCTCTCTTACCCCCTCACCCAATGGCAATAAGCAGCAGCGACAAGAAGAAATAAGAAGCAGGCAGCAAGCACTTTTAAGTTGAAAGTTGAAACATAATTATTATTTTTTTTAATTTGAGAATATTTATGCATTTGATTTCTTTACTTCTTTATGATTATTTTATTTTTGTATGACTATTTTAAAAAATTAATAACGTAAAACATCAATTTAAACTAAACTTGTTAAGAGTATTTTATTTTTATTAGATGTACGCCTCACCTTCTTAAGACGTGCGTCTCGCACATAGGCTCCAGAAGGCCTTCGTGCCTTTTTGCGCCTAGTGCTTTTTCAAACGCCGCTACCACCACTAAACTCAAGACATCCAAGAGTTAAAATGTAGATAGTAAATACTATTTTCTTCACTATCAAAAGTATTCTAGCTTTGCTATATATATATATATATATAATTGAGCTCCTATACTTTTAGAAGTACCAAGTTATTGGTGCTTGTAGGTTTTTAACCTTTGGATGAAAAGATGTGTGGCTAGGATGATAGTAGGCCTCTTGGGTTTAGTGGATGGTTGGTGGAATAGCATGATCTAGGGGGTGGAATTAGTTAAAGGGTTAGATCTAACGGTGAAAAACTTACAAGCACCAAGTGCTTGGTACTTTTACAAGCATAGTAGCCGGACTATATATATATATATATATATATATATATATATATATATATATATATATATAAAGTGAGAGAGAGAGAGAGAGAGAGAGAGAGAGAGAGAGAAGAGCTTATATACTTTCGAAAGCACAAGCCCAACTATACATGTGAATTTTTTACCACTAGATTTGCATTGAGATTTGTACTATTATACTTTCTCTCTCTCTCTTTAGTAAACTTTACAATAACACAAATCTTAATGCAAATCCAATGGTAAAAAATTCACAAGCATAGTTTGGCTTGTGCTTTTGAAAGTATATAAGCCCCACTATATATATATATATATATATATATATATATATATATATATATATATATATATATATATAGAGTTGGGCTGGAATGCTATTGGTAGCACCAGCCCAACTTTGCCACCCATTTTGTAGCCTTTGGATCGCATTGAGATTCGTGCAAGCTCTTTAATTAAAAAGAAGAGATTTTTATTTTTACTTTTTTTTTTTTACTTTTTCTTTTTTTCTTTTTTTCATTAAAAAGCCTTCACGAATCTCAATGGGATTCAAGGGCTACAAAATGAGTGGCAAAATTGGGCTGGTGCTATCAATAGCATTCCAGCACAACTCTATATATATATATATATATATATATATATATATATATATATATATAAAAAGAGAGAGAGAGAGAGAGAGAGAGAGAGAGAGAGAGAGAGAGAGATAATAAGTATATCATATTACTCTCAGCATCATTCGAATGGTTACAATGATATTATCTTGCAAGTATTTTATGATAACATGCCAACACATTGATAGCTAGCGAAAATTTTGTTTTGGAGTACTTTATGTATGCTCTAAACTCGAACCACTAAATTTAGCCTGAAAATGAATTTATGATAGCGAGTAAAAAAGTAAATTAGGAGAATTAGTAAGATGTCAAATTTTACCAAAAATTGCCTAAATTAGTAAAAACCCAATCTTACAAACATCATTGAAAAAGTTTCAACGTTAATTCCTGATACATTGCTCTGATTTTCTCTATAGACAGCTTTACGCATCATGTAGAAAAAATGATGTTAAAATATTTAATTAATAATTATTGACTACTCACGTTTTGTCCTTTCTCCTCACTTCATGCTCCAGGTTATTATGTCCTCCCCACATTTCTTTTTAATTAAGCAGTAAGGGCATGTTTGGATTGCCGAAAACTAGATGTTGGTAGAACTCAAGTGTAGCGGAATAAGTTAAAATCAACTTTCCATTTAGTTGCTTGTCTTAATAGAAGTTACTATCCTAAAAGTAAGGTTTCACCAATTCTGTTATTTCTTTTGCCGAAACTTGACTATACTGTAAGTTATTTTTTGACATTGTTAATATTTGTTTTATCATAAATCACCTAATTCTGGTATTTTCTAAATAATTAGATAAATTTTGGGCAAAAAAATATTTCAGATATTTAATTTTTAATAAAAAGAAGTAAACAGTGAAGGAAAACAACTTCAGACCTGTATAAAGCGAAGTCAAGTGCAGATGGAGGAGAATCTGTAAGTGCAATTACAGTACTTTCTCACACTAATGCTAGAACAAACACGAAGTTGTCGCTTACACTGGAACTTCACTTTTCCCCCTTAACTTATTCCAATCCACACACACCCTATGCATATTCAGTCCCGGCCTCTTGTCACTCTCCTTTTTTTATATGTTCTCTCTTCAAAAATACAATTGCTATACTTGCATAATTTGAAGTCATTTACTGTTATAATTATTCTTAGACCTTGCTATGGTAAGTTCAACTATGTCACAGTGAATTGTGTGAATCTTGATTGGTAAGCAGCTTACAGAAACAACCAGAACTCTGTCGCCATTCATCTCAACACGTAAGTGCAATAAACAGGCCACCTTCCCTTGGACTATGCCTCTTCACGGGATTCTCTAAATTGATAATGTCATCACGTATCTAAGCTTGCTTTAGTTGAATCACAGGGTAAGATGGAACTATTTCTATTTCCCACTTTCATTTTCAAATGGAGTACCTTGATACATTATGCCAGTGTTTTGTGTACAATAGTATCAATTTAGACACATAGAGTGCCTTTGGTTCGCACTATAAAAGATTACGAGTGAAGGGATTCCAAAGGATTTGATTCCTATTCATTCTATTACTGAAAATGTGGCATATCTGTGTTCGGTTCGCACTGCCATATTATTTGAGATTGTCAGTAATATAAAACTAACGTGTTTGTTTCGTCAATTAATTTCTGAAAATGTTAACAGTAATATGAACACCTTTTTCTCTTCAACATTCAAGATGAATTTGTTTTTAGGTTAAACTGAGAAACCTTAGCTTAGAGAGAGAGAGGGATAATTTAGGTTAAAGGAAAAGAGAGTTGAAATGAGAGAGAGAGAGAGAGAGAGAGAGAGAGAGAGAGAGAGAGAGAGAGAGAGCTTTTAGGTTAGAAATGGGAAGAGATAAATAGTCCGGAAAAGCTTAGCTTAGAGAGAGAGATATTTGAGGTGAGAGAGAGAGAGAGAGAGAGAAAGAGAGAGAGAGAGAGAGAGAGAGAGCAGCTTAGATAGAGAGTATAATTAGAAAAATAGTGAGAGAGATAAAGTCGAGGCTAGTAGCAATGTTCCAAAAAGCAGTCAATGCAGCCGCATATGCAATTCGGACCAACAAACGCACCGCATATATAATATACGGTGCAATATGCAGTCTAATAGCATATGCGGTCCATATGCGGCTGCATATCAGGCGGCAACATATGCGACATTTGTTTTTAAGGTGGGATTAAAATGCAATGTTGAATGAGATTGTTTTGATAATGATTATACATATACATATTTATTTTCATATAAATTTAGTTACTAATAATGCATATAAATACAATTATCTGTATATAAATATATTCTAACTATCTCTCTTCTTATTTTAGTAGGTATTATTCCAAATATAACTAATAATTATGTTTATAAATACTAGTGGATAAATTTGTAGTTGTTAAAAGTTATTATATAGTTTTTAAGTGTTGGCCCATTGGATGGCATGAATAATAGTTTATTGAAAAAATTATTATTCTTCATAAAACTTTAGTATATTGTTTTTTAGAATATTGATTTTTGTTTGACAATTTTCAGAATTTTGCATCAAAATTCTATTTATTTTTCTATTTAATAATTAAAGGGTAAATTGCTAATTATTAGTTTAGTGGTACATATGTATGTACATATGAGGCCTTAAAATTAATTATTTCAATTTGTGAATTCTGAATTATTACTTAGGTTATTTAGCTTTGTTAGGGAGTGTTTATATTTACTTTTAATACTTATAAATATTTTTTAATATTTTAATAGCTGGACTGCATATGCATTCACATATACGCCCGCATACCGCATACGTGCTATGCAGTGAGGAACCACATGAATTCCGCATACCGCATTTTGGAATATTGGTTAGTAAAATAGACAGAAAGATGGAGCTAGATAGAGAGATTTTCGGTTTAGAGAGAGAGATGAGGTTTGAGAGTAGAAAAGGACGGTATGTGATGAAGGTGGGCGAAAGAGAAAAGAGCTAATCAGATTAAAAATTTTATAATTATCCCAACTCATAAATATGAGGACACCCACCCTCTCCCAAAGAAATGAGATTATTATTTTGGACTTCGGAGTGAATCTCATTCCCAAATGAATCCAACATTACTGATCAAATTACTTGATGCATTTAACCAAACACCGTTATGTTTTTTTTACTCTTGGATTATTGGAATCCATTACAAATTACAATGTTTAAGTAATGTTGCTCAGTAATCCAGTCGAGAATATTTTATTTCCAAAAGAATAGAATTCCTCTCAAAAGAGAGAACCCTATTAGCATGGTAGCGGCTGGGTATCTTCTATTCCCGAGTGCAGGAAATCTAAATAGTTTTCATAATTCCCAAACTACCCTTGATTTTATTTGACTTATAAGTTTAGATTTAAAATTACTTTTTAAATTAAAATTTTAAATTTAAATTACATTTTGAATTCAATTTTAAGTTTAAAACTTTAAATATTGATTTTGGATTTAAAGTTTCAATTGAAAATTTGATTTTAAATTCAAATTTAGATTTTGTATTTGAATTTCAAATTTCAATTTAAATTTTGAATTTCAAATTCAGATTTAGATTTTTTGATTCACAATTTTAAATTTTAAATTCAAATTTAGATTTTGAATTTGAATTTCAAATTCAATTTCATATTTTGATTTCAAATTTTAAATTTAAAATCCAAATTTGAATTCAAAATTAAAATTCAAATTTAGATTTAAAAACAAATTTTGATTTCAAATTCAATTTAAATTCGAAATTTAAATACAGATTATGAATTTGATTTCAAATATAAATTAAATTAAAATTAAAATTAAATTTTAAATTCAAATTCAGATTATGAATTTGATTTTGAATTTAAATTCAAATTTTGAATTCAAATTTCAAATTCAAACCTACATGTTAAATTTGAAATTTAAATTTTAAATTCAGATTTAGATTTTGAATTCAAAATTTTTAATTTCAAATTCTTCTGAATTCAATTTTCAAAATGAAATTTAGAGTTGGAATTTAAATTTTAAATTCAATTAGTAAATATGTAAGTAAATAAAATTTTTACGCATAAGGGTAATTGTGGAAAATCATATATATTAGTGTATACATTATTGGAATTTTACTCTTAATTCTTAAACCAAACAAAGTAATTTTACAATCTTAGTAATCTTCAATGAAATAACTGTACGAACCAAATGCAGGAATATACAATTCCCATTAATCTCATTACTACTAATAAAATTTTCCTTAATCTTTCAATACATAGTAATCTTACATAACGCGATCCAAACGCTCCCTAAGGACTGTCTATTAACTATGATGTACAACCATCTACCTAAAACACCTGGGAATTAAATAAAGGCAATTCAGCAGCCTTTTTTAACAAGTCATTTTGCTAAGATCCATATAAGAAAAGGTAGGACGGTATAAGGCAATGAAGCAACTGATTAAACGCTAACTATCAGTAATAACATGGGGATTGAATCATGTCACTATAACTCAAGCATTTTAGTGGAAGTTTTGTATAAGCAGCTAAAAAAGACAAAAATTCTTATGCTACACCCAAATTAAATTTATAAAATTATGAATTGGCAACCCGAAAGTTATCTTTCGCGTTATGTGGGGCCCACTACAATATGGGAAGATATTTAGAAAACACATGTAGGGCCCACATAGGGCTAACGCACGTTCCGCCTATCCCTCTTCGCAGACTCCATACATCCTACCCTTTTTTTATGTCACCTCCTGTAATACTCGTGAATTTCGAGTTTGAAATTTTAATAAAAGTTTGAAATTCTATATATATAAGTTAGAAATCTTATAAATATATAGTTGAGTTATGACTTTCGGGCTTTTCCAAAATAGTTGGCTAACTTAACCGATCTGGATCCAAACTCGACGATATAAATACACGATTAGAACGGTCTCATCAATCTAAGCGCAATGGCATAGTCCAAATTTATGCCTGACGAGCCTAGGTCATCGAAAAGCGTGCAACCTAGCGTGCTGCCCCGGAGTCCAAGAACAGTAATGGCTCAATAAAAAGCATGCTAAAAAGACCAATTTGGCAGTTACAAATAACTACTCAACCAATTCCAAATTTAAGGTGAGCATTATGCTCAGGAGGGTTGAGAGACTCAGAGGCTCACCTTCGAAGGGTTGCGAGATCGCCGGAACAATCACCGGAGCAACAAAACCTAAGTTGCACTTGATTAAGAACCGACTTTGGAGATCTTCTCTGTGGCCAAACCAACAAGAAATAAGGTGAGCATCATACTCCTGAGGTTCAATAGGAGTCGACGCTCACTTACCTGATGTGGTGGGGTGGCCAGAGACGTCGCTGGAGAAACGTCGGCCAACCAAAATAGTGAGCGTCGGATCACCTGAATTTCCGGCAGATCCCGAGACTTAGACCTAATACAGTGGTTTAGTCTTTCTGCACGGTGTGGGGGGTTGGGTATGAGTGAGTTATTTATTGATAGTTGGTTATGATTCAGGCCTGAGCACTCAGGAGCCTTCCCGCCAGTTGAGCAGCGGATTTCAGGACCGCTTGGTTTGAGGTAGGTACTCCGATCCAAGCATTGGCATAGTGTAACCTGACTGGGTACCGTAGTCGATCGGACCCATTGGTTATCTTGCTAGCCTTTCGTCAGCTATTATGTTCAGCTCTGTGATTCATCTCTATATCTATATGCCATGACATTATCAGTGTTGGTAGACACTCCCAGTCAGTACTTGATATATATCTCCTACTGCTATGTTTTGGCACTTGTCGTATATCAGGTTTATTATGCATGATAGAGTAGGAGGATATCATTATCATTATGGTATTGTTTGGCACCGAGAGTATAGATGATCTTGTTTAAGAGTCTTCGGCTTTCTAGATCATGGCACGTACCTGTTTCATGAGTTTGTTGTGACCTTACTAATTGTTCAGAGATATTTCCTACTGCTACTCTTATACCTTTGTCATTTGGTCTAGATGGTTATCACATCCCGCTCTATCATCTATCTTGCTTATATGTGCATGCCATGATATCTAGTGTAGTTGACACTCTTAGTATTATTGTGATTTGTATCTGCATTATGCCTATATGCCATGATCAGTGTTAGTAGACACTCCTAGACGTTACTTGTTCTATATACCTCCTACTGCTATTTCACACTTGTTATTATCTCTAGCTTACTTTGCATGATAGAGTAGGAGGATATTATTTTATTATGACATTTATTGGTACTTGAGTTACTTAGATCCCGTTTGGGAGTTCTCGGCTATTCACCGTATTCCGGTTTATTGACCGCGAGCTTAAGCATCCACATTGAGATCGCCATGCACCAGTTGTACATATTCACGTTACACTAGTAAGCTGATCCCCCACAATGGTGTTCTTTACCGGTAGAGTGGTCTGTTTTAACCCGTGAGCCCTTTTCTTTGGCTGCACCTGTGGGACTGGGTGATATTGAGCGCCTTTTACAGTTAGCAGGTGTGGGGTACATGTCAAATGTGGGTTGGCATTAGCCTGAGGTCTTCGTGACCAACAGTGGCACATGATTGGGTATATCTGCTTATTTATATGTTGATGCATAATATAGTATTGCCTTCATATCAGTTATTCAGTTCTGTTGTCATATCAGCTTTACAATTATTGTTTTCATACCCGCACCTACTAATGCTATCATACTACTTTACTGCCTTTTGATTATAGTATACTAGTAGGTACGACTTGCTCGTCTCTGGCTCGTTGTACCTACTTGAATATATTCCGTTGTATCTCACACCCTTTGGGTGACCCCCCTTTCAAGTCAGTCGGGTGGTCAGCAGTGGGGACGTTGATGAAAGATTCCTCCGCTAGTGTTGTCCCGAGATTGCTAGCTTATCTAGATTTACATTCAGTACACGGTTTTATAATCATGACTCTCTCTGATTATTTATGTAGTTATCTGGTTATTAGAATGTATGGTTTAACTATGGATCATGCTTTTGAATTATTAGTTGTGGGTAATATTTTAGTGTTTTAATATCAGGTTAGTAAAACTCTGTTTGCAATTGGATGGTATCATTGTACTTGCCTAGCCGTGCGTGTATAGGGAAAACTCCGTCCGTTTGGATTGGAAATTCTTTATGCACGTGGAGATCTGGTCGCGGCCTGGGGTTATGTTTCCAACTCTGATTTATAAAAAAAATAAATAAATAAATAAATAAATAGACCAGTTTTGAAAACCCGGGGGGTGACACCTCTTCCCAGACTCTCCCTTATCCTCTCCTATCTTCATCTCGCTCTCTCTCATTCTTCTCTACAACCTAACTCACCTCCCCCAACAACCCTGTCCTGTCCATTCTCTGCATTCTCCCCACCCCTCCCTCCTTGCCCTCTCTACCGCCTAGTATTGCCTACGCAGCATTGCCATCGCCGCCGCCGCCGCAGACCCCCTCTAGGAGAAGCTCCGCAAACACAACTGGGGCGCCGCCGCCGCCCTTCTCTCATCCTCTACCGCCAGCGCCACCTCTGTGAGAGGATTATTTGCAGCTTTGTAGTATCGGTCTAGAAGCATTATAGACGTGGTGGGTTTATAGTTTAGTTTTTTTAGTTTATTCTCTATTTTACCTTTAGTAGACCTAGTGGGTAGGCCGTTGTTGTCGCCGACCATACCCATTGAGGACTACTGTTTAGTAGTTCTCACATCCTCCAGTGGTTTGCTTTTCAAGGCTTTCTAAGCCAACGTCGATTCGAGGTAAAGGGATCGTGCCGTAGTTAGCATCTCCTACCTGTGTACTTGAGCGATAAATGAGGACCACCAGACAATTTAGTTTTTTAGTACAGTACTGTACATTGAGACTGGCGAGGTTAGGGCCCTTTACTTGTATTATATTTAGCAAGATGTGAATGCGTGCATAGTGATAATTGATAGATTTAATTGCAAGATGTGTATTATATTATGTTCTGTTACATATTTAGTTGTACTCATAAAATTGCTACAGGCTTGATTTGGGACGCTTCGTGTGTGTAGTTCTCGCACATGCGACAGGTCTGTTCGCACGCCCGGAGACTTCCGCTGTGGACCCAAGGCATGACAAAAATAGCGACATGTGAACTCTAAATTAAATATAAACTAGAGTACAAGTAAATGTATATATATAAGTAACTATGTGAACCTTGAAAGGGTCAAGGAAAGTGTGGCATCAAACTTGGGTTGGAAACTAAAGTGAAATTTAATAATATATGAGCTCTAGCCTAAACTTAAGCTAGAAAATAATTGTATACGTGTCGGCCATGGTAAAACCCTAGTCATTAAACTTAGGATGAGACATTGACATAGGTCACAACATTCCAGAATGATCAAATAGGAGATGTCAATCAGGTTTCGACACCCAATATAACGGTGGGAGATGTCATCAGGCTTCGACTCCCAATATAATGGTGGTAGATATCAATCATGTTTCGACTCCCGCTATGATGGTAGGATATGTCAATCACTTTCGACTCATCAGATAGTGCCAAAAGATGGCGATCATGTTTCGACTCCCTATGAAGTGCTTGGAGATAGCGATTCCCTTCGAATCCAAATGACTATTGGGCTTGGCGACGTCGATCACCCTCAACGCCAAGTGCTCACCGAATGGAAAAGATGTGAAAAAATCGACTCTCCATGAGGTATATTAGAGAAATGGAACCAATCAATAGATGGTTAGTGATATATGGCATAAAAATTATGCACGTGGATTATATGTAATTAAGTAAAGGCAAACTAATAAGTTGGTTAAAGTAAAGATTGAGTTGACTAAAGAAGTAGAACTATGGCGTGTAGCATAGTGGCAAATTGGGTAAATATATAGACATTGATATAGTAGCATCTTACTTGAATTGAGGCACTGTAGTCGTATTTTCAACTATTGCATTTCTATAGTAGAAATATATGTTCTTTATCAAAATTATCTACATATGCCTCCTTTGGACCGAGTGAGTGCAGAGCGCCACGTTCGGTGGTTGCACCCACTAGAAATTAGTTTAAAGTTCTCATCCCATTGTGGTTTACCTTTTTTCAGATCCTAGTATCGTCGGTGAGGCGCGAGAGCACGGCAAAGATTGTGACATCCCAATAGTCCCACATCGGATGGAAATGGAGTTGTGATTGGGTTTATAAAAGATATGGACATTAGTAATAATAACTAGACTTAAGCATTCTGGGCCGGTGGATTAGGCCCAACGAGTTATTATTGCTAGTGGGTCGGATCGTTATATTTGGTATCAGAGCCAGTCACCAGCTGGAAGTGTGTGAGAAGTCTCGGCTGAGCCAGGGTCTGAAAGACAAGGTGACAGTCTATGTCAGGGTCTGAATGACGAGGCTAGTGAGACAGGTCTCACATCGCCTGGTGATCCTGATGCTTGTGAGTGTCTTTGAGCCTGACGAGAACGTCAAGGCTTAAAGGGGGAAAGAATGTGACACTCCTGAAATATGTATTAGTCCTATATATAAATGATATAATAGGACTAAATCTCTTAACCCGACTATAGCATTTTAGGCCGATGGTTGGGCCCAACGAGTTATTATTGCTAGTGAGCCGGGTCGTTACATTTGGTATTAGAGCCAACCACCAGCCGGAAGTGTGTGACGAGTCTCGGCTGAGCCAGGGTCTGAAAGACAAGGTGACGGGCTATGTGAGGGATCTGAATGACGAGACTAGCGAGACAAGTCTCACATCGCCTGGTGATATTGGATTGTGTGTGTGTTTGAGTTGACATGGACACTAGTAATAATAACTAAGCTTATACATTTTGGGCTGTGATTTAGACTCAACGAGTTATTATTGCTAGTGGGCCGGGTCGTTACATTTGGTATCAGAGCCAGTCACCAGCCGAAAGTGTGTGTGTGATGACCCGGATCTCCGCAGAGCTGCTATAGTGCGTTGGGGTGGCTGTTGGAGGCCTACATGGTGTGTTGGAGGTGTTTGGGGCATAATTGGGCACAAGAGTTGGACTTCGGGCCCAAATGGATCATGTGAGTGATCGGAGGACCCCGCGGAGGGTTTAGAAGTGGTTTCGCGCGAATCGGATATTTAAATTGGGCCCCGCGCGAAGTTTGGACTAAGAATACACTTCCGGGAGCCTCCGGCAATTTTTAGAGTTGGAATTTGGCGAAACGGACGTCAAATTCGGATTCAGCGCGCGAAAACGGTCAAAATGGACTACCTACTTGACTTTTTGGGCACGGGTTACTGTTCACC
This sequence comes from Tillandsia fasciculata, assembly GCA_029168755.2. Classification (NCBI taxonomy): domain Eukaryota; kingdom Viridiplantae; phylum Streptophyta; class Magnoliopsida; order Poales; family Bromeliaceae; genus Tillandsia; species Tillandsia fasciculata. The sequence continues at coordinate 19,968,088 of CM054942.1, forward strand.
GCCGGAACAGTAACTCCGGCGATCGCCGGCGGCGGCCGGCGGCGGCGGGCAGCGGCGGAGAGCGGCGGCGCGGCCTCGGGCAGGCGGCAGCACGGCGGCGGGCAGGCGCGGGCAGCGCGCAGCGCGCGGGCAGGGCGCGCGGTCCACGCGGCAGGCGTGCACCGGAGCGGGGGGCCACGTGGCAGTTTCCCATTGGACGGTTCATTGGTCCCGGCCTACGGAACAGGGGAGTGTTTAGTGGACCGGGCGGGAAAACACGTGGCATCTGGTCATTGGTCCGGTGTATGGCGTATCGTGCACCAGGTGCAGTGGGCACGTGACTTGGACACGTGGCGCGCGAGGATTGGACTGGTTACTGTGCGCGCAGATGGCAGGTGGCGTGGTGCACGGTGGGCCGGTTGGGGACACGTGGCATCACATTGTTGGTTCGGTGTTTGGGGTTGTCGTGCACCGGGTGCAGCGAGTATTTGGATTGGACACGTGGCGCGCGGGGATTGGGCGCGTCACTGTGCGCGTACGGGCGGCAGGCGGCGGCGGCAGGCGGCGGCCGGCTAGCGTGGCGGACACGGCGGGCAGGTGGCGCACGCGGGTGCCACGTGGCAGCCCGCCATTGGCGGGCGCCAACTGCCCGTTGACCAGAGGACGGCCACGTGGCGCGAGGGGAGCGGCCGGGTTGCCTGTTCGGTGTTCGGGGACACGTGTCAGCGTGTGGAGCGGGTCGGACGGGTGTGCGGTCCGACCGGATCTGGTGTGCGGTCGTGGGCCGAGTGGGCCGGGCTACTGTGCGCGCCCGAAAGTTCGGGCCGGGCCGCACTGTTTGCGCCCGAAAAGATTCGGGCGCCCGGAAAAAGGGACTCAGGGGTCATTTTGGGATTTGTTTGGAATGGCCTATAAATAGCCAACCCGAGCCTCCTCATTTGTCTTTTTTCTCCCAAACCGTGCATCTTCTGCCCGAGCCACCTTAAGGAGATTTGTTCACCTATTGATGCTTGATCTTCCTGCCAAGTTCTAGGATTTTAGGAGGCACGAATCCCGAGGTTCCCCATTTTACGGTGCGGCGCGACGTTGCATTTCCTGTTTCCTTCTTCGGCGCAGCAGTGATGTTTTGGCTCCCCTGGGCTACCCCGAGGTCTTTTTCCAGTGATTCTTGCGCCGACTGACTCCTTACAGATAAGGCTTCAACTTTCATTTTGATCGCGCTTTTCCGTTTCGAGCTTTTGGCACGTTTCCCGAGGCATCTTTGACCCCCCATTTTTCTGTGGTGGATTTTGGACAGCACCAACTTGCCGATTTTATATCTCAGCCTAGGAACATCGGATCGAGGCGATTCAAGAGTCGATTTTGATCTACTCGTCGCGAGGAACACAGTGGTGATTTTTCTGGAATTTTAGGAAATTGTCTCGAAGGTGAAAATTACTGTTTTCTCAGTGTACAGTGTGCAGTTTTCCTTCACAGTTTGATGTTTGGATTACCACCTTGCCGAATTTATAACTTGACTTACCGAACTCGGATTTGGGCGTGCAAGGTACCGTTTCGAAGCTATCGACGCGAGGATCGCCGTGATATTTTTCTGGGAATTTTCTGGGCACTTCCTGCAGGTGATAATTTAACAGTTCTGGGACTGTTGTTGTATGTTTTTGTAAGAGCACTATTTGGGAGCCTAAGTGTATTTAGTGGACTTTGTGTTGTGCCAGGAGTGTTTCGGGTGTACTGTTCTTGTTGGAGCGCAGGATTGGAGTTTTTGGTATTTTCAGCTGTACGGACCCGGACAGTTAGCGCTTCAGGTGGGTGGTTGTTGCATGCCTCTACATCTGGCTTACTCACTAAGTTTATTAGAAAACCCCACTTTTGAGCATATTGATTGATTATTATGCATGATTGACTGATATAAATGTGAGCCTATCATCTGAGATTAATTTTGTGAATATAGCATGTTGGGGACATTATGGGATAATATTGCTGTTGGAACATGATCATTGGAATAATTTATTAGTGATGATTAACATGCTACATTAGCACCTAGATTTATGAAAGTGGATTAAATGATTAATTGTTGGGACATAATGACATATCAATGTGCGGGTGCCACTGTGGGATTTATTATGGATCAGGGATTATTTACATGTGTAGTTGACTGATGATTTTAGCATGATGGTTATATTTATGTGGATATTATTATTATTACACATGCAGAACTGTTATTTGACTATTCTCCATTTCACATTGCCTGAGGACTTTTGCATGCTTATTTGGACATCTAGATAGGCCACTATTTTATTGCTACACTATCATATTGGGATTTGACTTAGGAGAAACCATGATTGCTTTCTTTCTCCTTTTTATTTAGACTTTTGAGTCATGTTGCTCGGGTTCGAGCAGAGGTTTGGGATAGTGTAGCCGGGACCTGAGGGTCAGTGATAGGGTGTACTTGATGTTGGATTGTGGGTTATTGCGGCAACCGCGGACAGTAGGCGGTTGACCGGATCTTGATTATTTTACCCAATTGTGGGTTGTGGGTTATTGCGGTGACCGCGGACTTTGGGCGGTTGACCGGATGTTTACTATTGCATCAGATTGGGTATCAGATTTCTCTAGTGGATGGTATTTCCCACTTTTGAGTATTATTGCATCAGGTCGGGGTTTCATTAGTGGACGGAGTTTCCCACTTTGATCATAGTCATGATCCAGTCCTGCTATTGTGAGACATTGGTTACAGAGATGCTTGATACAGTGATACTTTACTCGTGTGGGTCGCTCCCCTCGAGTGCCACTCCGGAGTAGGCTTTTGACCGTGACGGTGCCGGTCAGTTGGTGTTGTGGTCACAGTTGGTGAGTTGTGAGTGATGGCAGAGCAGGCAGTACCAGTTTTACTGGTGGCACTAGATTGGGTCTATTTAGCCAGATATTGTTTCCTGATGCATTCATACCGTCATTTCCTTCGGTATTGCATTTAGAGGCATACTTGTTGTGGTTTCCCCTTTTATTCAGTAGTTCTGTTTACAGCTTTACTACTTGCCCTTTTCTTGCCTCTAGTAGACTTAGTGGGTACGCCGGAGCTTGAGGCTTTACCCACAGGGGGAGGCTACTGGTTTACTAGTGGTTCTCACCCCCACTGTTGTTTTCTCTTCTTTTCCCCCCTGTTTTGCAGAGTCCTCATTGGAGTTGCTGATCTTCGGTCGTTGTTCGGGGCGAGGGAGTCACGAGCTAGATCGTTACCACCCGAGGAGTGTAGCTGTATCCCCTGGTTGGAGATTCCTCGTAGCTGTTGGCTGGTTTTTACTGTTTATCTGGAGGAGAGAGATCTTTTGTATTTGGAGAGACTGATGTACTATAGTTTTAGTTTATCTCCTTTTATAGTCGAGAGATGCTGTACTGAGGACATTGTATGATGATTATCTGTATTTGAGGGAATGGATATTGTACTCTATTTCATGATGTATAGTAATTGGATTTTATTTTACAGCATTTTATTTCAGCTCTGATATTTGTGTAGCTATAGTACTATCTTTTGCAGGTTAGACGCTTCGCCTATGCGGGTTTTGGCATAGGTGGCGGATCTGTTGGCGAGCCCGGGTCGCAGTTTCGACCCCGGGGCGTGACAGATTAAGTTGGTATCAGAGCTTAGGGATAGGTCAATTGGGACTGTAGAAACCCTAGGCTTATGGTTGGACCCTAGGATGACTTCGTGAGAGTCGTGATTTTAGCGAGAGTCCTGATTGAGTTTTATACCTCTCCCAAGTGATGGGATGGGTGATTGGCATGTTTATTCTCCTAAGCAATTATGTTGGCTGCAGACAACATAATGCGGCGGAACGGTTGACATGCTCTAGACTCTCGCCGGATTGGGTCGAGTTTTGTTTTGTGCTGTGGTGCAGTTGGTCGTGGTGAGCGGTGTCTCCCCGACGCGTTGTGCGGATTGGTGTGCACTCGTCGCAGCAGTGGAGCTTGAGCGGATTGTTTTGGGGCCGGATATCCGGATTGAGGTTAGAGAGCTTCAGGCCCCGATGGCAGGATTGTCAGAGGTATATCAGCGGCAGAGTGAGCCGCTGGTCTGGGTGACACAGTTGTCGGAGCAGTGGGCAGCCCGACAGTGTTTTTCTCCCGAGATCACCTGGTTACAGTATCCTCAGCGGCAGTGATTTCTGAGGCGCCGATGGAGTGAGTGGCCCCTCCGTGCTACTGTTTTGTGTTGCAGCACCGAGGCGGGGTGGATTGTTGATAGTGGATGAGTTGTGGGACATCATCGATCGATGGAGCCAGTTTTGGCAGATGAACCACCCTGATTTATGGATTTGAGTTGGAGCCTTTGGAGGCAAAATCGTGGTTGGTGGTGATGGAGTGATTAATTGAGGGTCCCCCTGTGCTGGGAAGTTTTTGCAGTTGTTGAACTGTACGCTCCAGGTTTCGAGGGACGAAGCGCGTAGGATGCGTGCGACTGGCAGTGGATTGCGCCAGGATACCTTTCAGTTTATCTGATCCCTCTGCTTTGGATTTTGGATTTTAGATGCCTCGATGGAGTAGGCATTGTGTATGGAGCGTACTGTTGCAGTTCCTTTGGATAAGGATCTGCCGCCAGAGGCGAGTTCTGGATAGAGGCGCTTGGCGCTAAGTGTTGGGGGACAGATCGGTTGGCAGAGGCACTTTCGTTTTCCTTCCTGGATGGTGGACATCCTTGTGGACGGATTATGTAAAGCTTACCCAAAGGAAGGTTACCCTTTGTGATTATTAACCTGCATGTTTGGGGTACAATAGATGTGCTTGAGGGGTGAGCTGAGTAAGGATAATTGAATGAGGAATTGCAGGAATTAATTGTGTTTTGTTATATGACGATTGCGATAATGGATTTTCTGAGATGTCAGAGGTCAGGTGGACCCCGGTGGCAGCATCAGCATCGTCATCAGAGTGGCGCAGCGGTAGCGTGGATTTATTGTCTGCGGAAGACCGTATTCCTTGCCTCAGTGTGAGCAAAGGCGGAGAATTGTGCTCCTTTTGTGGATAGCCTTGATTTTCAGGCAGATTAAGTGACGACCACCTACATTGAGCGGTTGAGACTGTGCTGCCTGGGTGGAGGGCACCAAGGCAGTGGATCGGGTCGTCGCAGGTGTGATTTCATCACAGCAGTCGAAGTTAGAGCATGTTGCATTCCTGCATGGACTAGAGGTAGATTTGTTACCACATGCACTAGAGGTACAGGTTCCTGTTGGGGTGGTGCATGTGGGGGAGGCTTGTGGATCATGTCCAGTGCAGTTGAGACCTCGAGTGGTATCGGCGGACTTATTGGTAGTTGTACCTGGTCAGTGTTTGACCCAGTGCGTGGGATTGGTTGGCACAGTGCCACATGGTGTATGACTGCGGAGAGAGAAGGTTATGATCTTCTGCAAGCAGACATTAGAGACTTGTTCTTTGAGACAGTCAGAGCACACAGGTTGCAGCGACTATGCGCGAGGTGCCTACGGCGGCACCGGGACGCGAGGATATCCCTGTTATCGTGAGATCCCGGGTGTGATTCCACCGGAGCTGATAATGATGCCGTCGATTAGGGAGATTGAGATTGCGGTTGACGTGGTTCAGGGAACCACGCCAACCCCGATAGCACCTCATTGGATATCACCTGTAGAGCTGACAGAGCTGATGGCGCAGTCGCAGGATCTGATGGATCGAGGGTCTGTTCGATCTAGTGCCACGTCGTTGGCACAGGACAGTGAGGGTCCTTGTGTGGGGTGACCGCAGGCAGGTCTGGATATTATTTAGGACCTTTGATGGAGTTATACCCCGACAGTGGTCTGCTTGGGATGCAGGTATCTTCTTGGGATCATACAGTTGAGTATCCCGCCAAGATGGTGTTCTGGACCCGGTAGGGGCATTGTGAGTGCAGTGAGGCCTAACGGGATGACTAAGGCCCTGTCGTCTTAGGATTTGAGGAATTGTGTGTTCCTGCTGCACTTGGAAGAATTATTTGAGATATTCTTCCGGGATATTTTGATTTTACCCCATCTCTGTATGGTTTAGAGCTGGTGGAGTACTCATAGATGGTGTAACAAGGTCTGTGAGGAAGAAGCTGTATGCCAAGTTGTTGTGGTACGAGTTTTAGCTTCGAGAGCATATCTTCTTGGATCACTTAGTCTAGCCATAAGAGGCGGTGGTGGAAGTCCGGCCAAAATGGATGCTATGCGAGAATGGCTGAGACCGGCAGTTATTTGTTGAGGTGAGGAGCTTGTGAGCCGGATAGTGCCAGCAGAGCTTGACGAATTGGTGATGAGATTGATACCAGCCCTGATTTCTGCATCGCCAGTGTTGGGAGATGGATTTGTGATATACAGTGATGCCTCCCATAGTAGCTATGAAGCTACAGTTGGATTTGTGGCAAGCATCCAATATCACCCTGATAGGGCCACTGTGGTGGCGGATACCCGGAGCAGGAGAGCTATTTGGGGTTGAGTTGTTGACTCCGCAGCTGGCGCTGTGTGGACTGTCGAGGCAGATGTGACGTATGATGGTGTCACTGAGGAATCTTTGGATGATAGACCCGGCTGAATGGTTCGCTCGGTTGGTCAAGATTTGGGAGCGACCGGGCGAGGACCCCCTCCTGGTAGGGCTCTTTTCTTTGGAATTGCCTTGCATGTTACGGGTTTGGGAGCTGAGGACACAACTCCCGGAATTTGATGAAGTGATCGTCTGGAGCAGTACCCTTTTTCGAGCCTGGAGGATTGGATTTACCAGCTGCAAGGGTACTGGATCTTCTCGAAGATTGATTTGCGATCTGGTTCTCTCGACTGCTTATAGTGTGTGCTGATGCCCGAGAGTTGGGGAGGTGTTTCTACACCCTGATGGTTTTGGATTAGAGATCAGAGTTTACGTGATCAGTTGGAGGACTTATATCGGATGCCTCGGGAGTACAGAGGTACTTGGATCGAGCTTGTGTGCCGATGGACTTGTGGTTGGATCATCTGAGGCCCTGGGAAGAGCGGAGGCTTGTACCGATGCAGATTACTTGGTAGCTCGAGCGGTTAGCCCAGCTGCACTTGGTTGAGTTGGTGCGGTTTTTCTGGAGTGCCCGCCTTTACTTTGTTCTAGTTGGAGACCCGAGGACCGCATCGCGTCTTTGGAGGAGGTACTTGTCAGCCTTGGGAGCTTGAGTGGTGGATGATTGGATATTTACCCCCTTTATTTGGTTGAGATTCCGTGTTGAGGAACGACTTTAGTTTCGAGGACGAAACTTTCTTTTAGTGGGGGAGGATGTGATGACCCGGATCTCCGCAGAGCTGCTACAGTGCGTTGGGGTGGCTGTTGGAGGCCTACATGGTGTGTTGGAGGTGTTTGGGGCATAATTGGGCACAAGAGTTGGACTTCGGGCCCAAATGGATCATGTGAGTGATCGGAGGACCCCGTGGAGGGTTTAGAAGTGGTTTCGCGCGAATCGGATATTTAAATTGGGCTCCGCACGAAGTTTGGACTAAGAATACACTTCCGGGAGCCTCCGGCAATTTTTAGAGTTGGAATTTGGCGAAACGGACGTCAAATTCGGATTCAGCGCGCGAAAACGGTCAAAATGGACTACCCACTTGACTTTTTGGGCACGGGTTACTGTTCACCGCCGGAACAGTAACTCCGGCGATCGCCGGCGGCGGCCGGCGGCGGCGGGCAGCGGCGGAGAGCGGCGGCGCGGCCTCGGGCAGGCGGCAGCACGGCGGCGGGCAGGCGCGGGCAGCGCGCAGCGCGCGGGCAGGGCGCGCGGTCCACGCGGCAGGCGTGCACCGGAGCGGGGGGCCACGTGGCAGTTTCCCATTGGATGGTTCATTGGTCCCGGCCTACGGAACAGGGGAGTGTACGGTGGACCGGGCGGGAAACACGTGGCATCTGGTCATTGGTTCGGTGTATGGCGTATCGTGCACCGGGTGCAGTGGGCACGTGACTTGGACACGTGGCGCGCGAGGATTGGGCTGGTTACTGTGCGCGCAGATGGCAGGTGCGTGGTGCACGGTGGACCGGTTGGGGACACGTGGCATCACGTTGTTGGTTCGGTGTTTGGGGTTGTCGTGCACCGGGTGCAGCGAGTGTTTGGATTGGACACGTGGCGCGCGGGGATTGGGCGCGTCACTGTGCGCGTACGGGCGGCAGGCGGCGGCGGCAGGCGGCGGCCGGCTGGCGTGGCGGGCACGGCGGGCAGGTGGCGCACGCGGGCGCCACGTGGCGGCCCGCCATTGGCGGGCGCCAACTGCCCGTTGACCAGAGGACGGCCACGTGGCGCGAGGGGAGCGGCCGGATCCGCTGTTCGGTGTTCGGGGACACGTGTCAGCGCGTGGAGCGGGTCGGACGGTGTGCGGTCCGACCGGATCGGTGTGCGGTCGTGGGCCGAGTGGGCCGGGCTACTGTGCGCGCCCGAAAGTTCGGGCCGGGCCGCACTGTTTGCGCCCGAAAAGATTCGGGCGCCCGAAAAAGGGACACAGGGGTCATTTTGGGATTTGTTTGGAATGGCCTATAAATAGCCAACCCGAGCCTCCTCATTTGTCTTTTTTCTCCCAAACCGTGCATCTTCTGCCCGAGCCACCTTAAGGAGATTTGTTCACCTCTTGATGCTTGATCTTCCTGCCAAGTTCTAGGATTTTAGGAGGCTCGAATCCCGAGGTTCCCCATTTTACGGTGCGGCGCGACGTTGCATTTCCTGTTTCCTTCTTCGGCGCAGCAGTGATGTTTTGGCTCCCCTGGGCTACCCCGAGGTCTTTTTGGAGTGATTCTTGCGCCGCTGACTCCTTACAGGTAAGGCTTCAACTTTCATTTTGATCGCGCTTTTCCGTTTCGACTTTTGGCACGTTTCCCGAGGCATCTTTGACCCCCATTTTTCTGTGGTGGATTTTGGACAGCACCAACTTGCCGATTTTATATCTCAGCCTAGGAACATCGGATCGAGGCGATTCAAGAGTCGATTTTGATCTACTCGTCGCGAGGAACACAGTGGTGATTTTTCTGGGATTTTAGGAAATTGTTTCGAAGGTGAAAATTACTGTTTTCTCAGTGTACAGTGTGCAGTTTTCCTTCACAGTTTGATGTTTGGATTACCACCTTGCCGAATTTATAACTTGACTTACCGAACTCGGATTTGGGCGTGCAAGGTACCGTTTCGAAGCTATCGACGCGAGGATCGCCGTGATATTTTTCTGGGAATTTTCTGGGCACTTTCTGCAGGTGATAATTTAACAGTTCTGGGACTGTTGTTGTATGTTTTTGTAAGAGCACTATTTGGGAGCCTAAGTGTATTTAGTGGACTTTGTGTTGTGCCAGGAGTGTTTCGGGTGTACTGTTCTTGTTGGAGCGCAGGATTGGAGTTTTTGGTATTTTCAGCTGTACGGACCCGGACAGTTAGCGCTTCAGGTGGGTGGTTGTTGCATGCCTCTACACCTGACTTACTCACTAAGTTTATTAGAAAACCCCACTTTTGAGCATATTGATTGATTATTATGCATGATTGCCTGATATAAATGTGAGCCTATCATCTGAGATTAATTTTGTGAATATAGCATGTTGGGGACATTATGGGATAATATTTCTGTTGGAACATGATCATTGGAATAATTTATTAGTGATGATTAACATGCTACATTAGCACCTAGATTTATGAAAGTGGATTAAATGATTAATTGTCAGGACATAATGACACATCAATGTGCGGGTGCCACTGTGGGATTTATTATGGATCAGGGATTATTTACATGTGTAGTTGACTGATGATTTTAGCATGATGGACATATTTATGTGGATTTATTATTATTACACATGCAAAACTGTTATTTGCTATTCTCCATTTCACATTGCCTGAGGACTTTTGCATGCTTATTTGGACATCTAGATAGGCCACTATTTTATTGCTACACTATCATATTGGGATTTGACTTAGGAGAAACCATGATTGCTTTCTTTCTCCTTTTTATTTAGACTTTTGAGTCATGTTGCTCGGGTTCGAGCAGAGGTTTGGGATAGTGTAGCCGGGACCTGAGGGTCAGTGACAGGGTGTACTTGATGTTGGATTGTGGGTTATTGCGGCAACCGCGGACAGTAGGCGGTTGACCGGATCTTGATTATTTTACCCAATTGTGGGTTGTGGGTTATTGCGGTGACCGCGGACTTTGGGCGGTTGACCGGATGTTTACTATTGCATCAGATTGGGTATCAGATTTCTCTAGTGGATGGTATTTCCCACTTTTTGAGTACTATTGCATCAGGTCGGGGTTTCATTAGTGGACGGAGTTTCTCACTTTGATCATAGTCATGATCCAGTCCTGCTATTATGAGACAGTGGTTACAGAGATGCTTGATACAGTGATACTTTACTCGTGTGGGTCGCTCCCCTCGAGTGCCACTCCGGAGTAGGCTTTTGACCGTGACGGTGCCGGTCAGTTGGTGAGTTGTGAGTGATGACACAGTTGGTGAGTTGTGAGTGATGACAGAGCAGGCAGTACCAGTTTTACTGGTGGCACTAGATTGGGTCTATTTAGCCAGATATTGTTTCCTGATGCATTCATACCGTCATTTCCTTCGGTATTGCATTTAGAGGCATACTTGTTGTGGTTTCCCCTTTTATTCAGTAGTTCTGTTTACAGCTTTACTACTTGCCCTTTTCTTGCCTCTAGTAGACTTAGTGGGTACGCCGGAGCTTGAGGCTTTACCCACAGGGGGAGGCTACTGGTTTACTAGTGGTTCTCACCCCCACTGTTGTTTTCTCTTCTTTTCCCCCCTGTTTTGCAGAGTCCTCATTGGAGTTGCTGATCTTCGGTCGTTGTTCGGGGCGAGGGAGTCACGAGCTAGATCGTTACCACCCGAGGAGTGTAGCTGTATCCCCTGGTTGGAGATTCCTCGTAGCTGTTGGCTGGTTTTTACTGTTTATCTGGAGGAGAGAGATCTTTTGTATCTGGAGAGACTGATGTACTATAGTTTTAGTTTATCTCCTTTTATAGTCGAGAGATGCTGTACTGAGGTCATTGTATGATGATTATCTGTATTTGAGAGAATGGATATTGTACTTTATTTCATGATGTACAGTAATTGGATTTTATTTTACAGCATTTTATTTCAGCTCTGATATTTGTGTAGCTATAGTACTATCTTTTGCAGGTTAGACGCTTCGCCTATGCGGGTTTTAGCATAGGTGGCGGATCTGTTGGCGAGCCCGGGTCGCAGTTTCGACCCCGGGGCGTGACAGTGTGACGAGTCTCGACTGAACCAGGGTCTGAAAGACAAGGTGACGGTCTATGTCAAGGTTTGAATGACAAGGCTAGCAAGACAAGTCTCACATCGCCTAGTGATCTTGGGCTGTGTATGTTTGGGCTGACGAGGACGTCAAGCCTAAACGGGGAAAGTTTGTGACATCCCAATAGTCCCACATCGGATGGGAATGGGATTGTGATTGGATTTATGAGAAATATGGACACTAGTAATAATAACTGGGTTTAAGCATTTTGGGTCGGTGGATTGGGCCCAACGAGTTATTATTGCTAGTGGATCGGGTCGTTACAAAAATATCACGAGATAGATAGCCGATGTGAGAAGTCTAGGACGAACCTTTTGCAAAACCATGAAAAATTGTAATATTTTTGGGAGGTGAATCAAATTATGAAAACTTTATGTTTAAAGTTCAGTTAATGGATTAGATGTTTAGTTGTTTAACTCTGATGCTATATATATCCATTTCATGCAAAATTGTTCAGGTTGGATGGTTATTACCGTTTTGTTCGGGTAGAGGGAGGTCTTACCCATTCGATGAGTTTGTGCGCATGCCCATGCGGTCCAATTGGCGGCTTCGGAAAGTGACAGCAATTCATTTCCCCTCTATTTTCCATTTAACAAAGAAAAGCAACTAGAATCCACCAACAGAAAGCAGAAATTTGTGTAGAATAGTTTCTCTTCGTAGATATAAATCAATGCTGTGGAGATGTGCTTCCAAAATGTTTGCATCATGCACAAAGCTGAGCTCAAAAGGCTTTTCGTTGTCCAGGTGAATTAATCTGAGCTCGACTTCCATGTAAATTGGTCACCGAACTTTTGGTGAAATTTCGATTAAACAGCCAAACTTTAATTTGTTCCAATTAAGGTTGTACATTTCAATTTTCATTTTAATCAAAACACTATTCAAATTTATCTTTTTAATTTTTTCTAATGAAGTAATGATGTGACAACAAAGTACTTTAATTTATTATTTTATCTCAAAATTATTATATTTCAATAGTTAAATAATCTCCAAAAAATAATAATTTCAATTGAATTAGTAGTAAGATCATTTGTTGTTAATTTAGATAGAAAAATTGTAAAGAGTTTAACAAAGTGACCAAATTTAAATTAAAATTAAAGTTTAGTGCCTTAATTAAATTTAACCTGCCTTTTGCAAATTACAAAGCTAAAAAAGGAAAAAAAAAAACATTTAAAAATTTTTATTTTACTATTTGACTTTAAATTGCTTTCGATTTCAAAAATTTTCTTGGTCCACATCCTCAGGAAGTATATTTTTGGGGGTTTTTTTTAACGAGTGAATTGGAAGGGGAATAAGCTTATCGAAGGGGTTACGGAAGCAATGCAGACCTTTCGCTCATTTAAAGGGTTTTGGAGCAAAATTCATTGTCCCCCAAGTCACAGTCAAAGATCTCTCGGAGGTCACTGGCCGCAGAGGCATCGCCTATGGGAAACGGCGTGAGGCATGTGAGTTGATCCCACTTGGAAATTTTGTTTAGGTGAAGAAAGTTGAGTAGCGTAAACCCTTTTGCATTGTTTGCTATGTAATTTTATTGGGTTACGATTATTAATGGTGCATAATTTGTTTTATTTTTTGTTATTAATTTACCTCTAAGTCTTATATTTAGATTAACTAAGAATTTTACTTGGCATATGTAATTATAGCACCTATGAAGGAGATAGTAGATATAATGTTGAGAACTATCAATTAACCATGTTTGATGTGATACTCTGTCGATACGACCAAATATCACCATTACAAATGGATTATCAGATTCTGTATATATGTGAAAATTTTGTGCTTACCTATCTGATTTGAACACGATGATGTTTTTTACGTTTTTGATGCACTATATTACATCAATTGTCTTTGTTACTATACTTCTCTAGGAGCATTTTTACTATGATAATGAGCAAGTCTAGATGGTTTTGAACTATTATCTACTGTTTTCAAGTCTGAAAACTCCGGTATTTCTTATGTCTATTATAACTGTAAGTGGACAGTGTATGAATGGCAGGACAAGAAACTGGAGGAGGATCAGCAGCAGGACTTGCAGCAGTAGCACAATCAATGGCAAAAGAAAAGGAAGGAAGAAGAACCAAAAAGAGAAGAAGAACAACCAGCAGCGGCAATGCCACAAGAAGCTGAAGAAGGAAAAGAAGAGTTACCATGAGCAGCAGTAGAAACCACAGCACTAGCAGCAGTAGCAGTACAACTAATGGCAAAAGAAGAAGAAGAAGAACCAACAACAACAGCAGTAGCAACACAATCAAAATCAATGGCAGAAGGAGGAGAAGGAGGAGAAGAAAAAGAAGAAAAAGAAGACAGCACTAGCAGCGCATAAGTAGTAACAGCAGCAGCACTAGCAACGGTAGCAGCGCAATCAATAGCAAAAGAAGAAGCAGAAGAAGAATAAGGGAAAGAAGAAGAAGATGAGGAAGCAGTAGCAGCGCTAACAGTAGGATGACACAATCAATAGAAAAGAATAATTTGAAGAAGAAGAAGAAGAAGAAGAAAAAGAAGAAGAAGAAGAGGAAGGAGTAGCAGCACTACAAATCCTGTAGCATGCATCTGTGGTACGATTGATTTTCCAAATATTCTAATGTGTAAGCTCTATATGAAACTAAAGACTATTAAATATGTGTTGTAATTATCTTATATACATAGATTTATTTTAATTTCAATTCTTTGTAATAGGATTTGCAAGGAACTAGTTTGGCGCAGGTAGACAAGATTATGTTGACTGAGGAACCTCTTCTTTACACCGCTGGACAGGTAATTTCCTCTATCGATGTTTGCACTAAACTTTTTTTTACCTCCAAGGTTAGTTTCTACATTTGCACTATAAGTTTTATCTCTCGGGTTCAATTCCTATTGTTCAGTGTAAATTTTTGATGATTTGAAAGTCTCTTCTCACTGATATTTTATAAATTTTTGCTGCAACAGTATTTACTAACAACAACACATGGGCGTATTTTCCAATCTTTTAACAATTACGCTACATATTTCTTTAGTGTAAGGTTGGTAAGAAGCAATTTAAAATAGTTCTATACACTGAACATAGGAAAAGACAGGGCACCACATGATTGACAGGGAACACCCCGTTCTGAAAAAGGATCATATATTGTGCCCACCATTTTCGCTCATATTAAGGTAATTAAATGGCAAGTTCAATAAAACTTCATTTTTGTTGTATGTTGTAAATTCTCTATCTCAATGTCCCTTTATGCAGATGATAGGATATATATATATATATATATATATATATATATATATATATATATATATATATATATAGATAGAGAGAGAGAGAGAGAGAGAGAGAGAGAGAGAGAGAGAGAGAGTCCAGTTACTATACTTTTATGAGTATAGACCAAGGATTTAAGTATCCATCGGCACAGGCCGTATCTACCGTGCCGTACCGTGCCAACAAGATACCGGCACAATACAGCTCCCGTGCCGATGGCACAGTTCAAAACCTTTTTTTCTTAAAATTACTAAATAATTTTCTTAATAAAGTTTAAAATATTTGATAAAGATACATAATAAGCAATTAAAAAATTTTGTTGCTAAAGAAATTAAATATTTCATGCCATTATGTGTCGGCACGCATGTATTTTTTGTGACCGGCACTCATCGGCACGGCTCGGCATGCACCGTGCCGTACCGTGCCGGCAAGTTTTCGGCACGACCCCGTGCCACGGCACTTAAATCCTTGATATAGACTCTTATGTACTCATAAATTTTCGGCCCTTGGATGAAGGGATGTGCGGTAAGGATTATAGTAGTCCCCTAGAGTTTATATTATTTCACTAACAACCCACTAAACCCTAGGGGACCACTATCATCCTAAACCGCACATTCCTTCATCCAAAGGTCGAAAACTTATGAGTACAAAGGGATCTATACTCATAAGAGTATAGTAGCCTTACTATATATATAGAGAGAGAGAGAGAGAAAGAGAGTATGTCTCATGTACTTTCAAAAGTATAGAGGTCTCCGTACTTGTAAATTATTTTCGATGATGGGACATCCGATTCGACGATCGGCTCCGTTAGGCATGATCTACACTATTAGAACTATTTGGAAACCAAATTTTATAATTTTTTGACATCACTTATCAAGTGATCAAAGGGTCAAAAAAATAACTATTTTAACGGCCGATGTGGTACGTTCATAAGTTCAACGGTGTAGAACAATTCAAATTACGTGAAACTTTAATAGAAATTTCTACTTACATCAAGAGCAAGATCAAAACTTCCAATTTGAAATTTAAGTCTTTTATCGCTATTTTTTATGAGACTTATTTTCAGCGGTTCATTTTGGGCTACTCATTCACTAAGCAAACGAAGTCAAAAAATTATAAAATTTGGTTTCTAGATAGTTTCAGCATTGTAGATCTCTAACAGAACCGATCGCCAAATCGGAGTACTATCATTGAAAACAACTTACAAGCACGGAGACCTCTATACTTTCGAAAGCATTGGAGCCTTCCCTTTCTCTCTCTCTCTCTCTCTCTCTCTCTTTCTCTCTGTATATATATATATATATAGAGAGAGAGAGAGAGAGAGTAGGGCTACTATACTCTTATGAGTATAGATCCCTTCGTACTCATAAGTTTCTCACCCTTGGATGAAAGGTTGTGCGGTTAGGATGGTAGTCGTCCCCTAGGGTTTAGTGGGTAGTTGGTGAAATAGTATAAATCTTAGGGGACCACTATAATCCTAACCGCACATCCCTTCATCCAAGGGCCGGAAACTTATGAGTACAAAGGGGTTATACTCATAAAAGTATACTAGTCGGATATATATATATATATATATATATATATATATATATATATATATATATATTAAGGTTTTAAGTATCCATCGGCACGGGCCGTATCTACCGTACCGTACCGTGCCAGCAAGATACTGGCACGATACAGCTCCCGTGCCGATGACACAGTTCAAAACCCTTTTTTCTTAAAATTACTAAGTAATATTCTTAATAAAGTTCAAAATATTTGATAAAGATACACAATAAATAATTAAAAAATTTTGTTGCTAAAGAAATTAAATATTTCATGCCATTATGTGTCGGCACGCATGTATTTTTTGTGACCGGCACTCATCGGCACGGCTCGGCACGCACCGTGCCGTACCGTGCCGGCAAGTTTTCGGCTCGACCCCGTGCCACGGCACTTAAATCCTTGATATATATATATATATATATATATATATATATATATATATATATATATATATATATAGTCCTGCTACTAAGCTATCAATAACACCAAGCACTTGGTGCTATCAAGTTTTCCGTCATTAGATTTACCCCTTCGACTATTTCCACTCCTTTGATCATACTATTCCACCAACCACCCACTAAACCCTAGGAAACCACTATCATCCTAACCGCACTTCTTTTCATTCAAGGGCCGAAAAATTAATAGCACTAATGATTTGGTGCTATAAATAGTATAGTAGCATAGTCATATATATATATATATATATATATATATGTATATATATATATATATATATATATATATGTATATATATATATATATATATATAGAGAGAGAGAGAGAGAGAGAGAGAGAGTTGAGCTGGAATGCTATCAGTAGTAAACGGGCTCCGTTGCCACCCATTTGTTTTCAATAATAGAGCTT
Organism: Tillandsia fasciculata; assembly: GCA_029168755.2. Lineage (NCBI taxonomy): Eukaryota > Viridiplantae > Streptophyta > Magnoliopsida > Poales > Bromeliaceae > Tillandsia > Tillandsia fasciculata. The sequence continues at coordinate 19,984,965 of CM054942.1, forward strand.
CTGAATCGAATATCGACACCGTTAAACATGATCTAAACTATTGGAAGTATATAGAAATCAAATTTCAAATCTTTTCGACATCATTGACCTAATGATCAAAGGATTGCAAAATTTATAATTTTAATGGTAGATATGAGTCGTTTGCTCGTTTAACAGTGTAAAGAAATCTAAATTAATTGAATTTTGATTAGAAAATTCTTTAAACTATTTAAAACAAGATTTATACACTCAATCTTGATTACAAGACTCCTATCATCACTTTTTGAAGGATATTTGTTTTCAACCGTTCATTTTTGTGTCCACTTGATGGACAAAAAAAGAATATCGAAAAAATATGAAATTTAATTTTCAAATAGTTTAAATAGTCTAGATCATATTTAATGGTGCCCATCGTCGTTTTGGAAGCTCCATCATCGAAAACAAATGGGTGGCAACGGAGCTCGTTTGCTACCGATAGTATTCCAGCCTAGCTTTATATATATATATATAGTTTGACTATTATGCTATCGATAGCACCAAACACTTGGTGCTACTAAGTTTTCCACCATTAGATTTATCCTTTTGATCATTTCCACCCCTTAGATCATACTATTTTCCCAACCACCCGCTAAACCCTACGGGCCCACTATCATCCTAACCGCACATCCCTTCATCCAAGGGTCAAAAACCTAATAGCACCAATGACTAGGTGGTATTAATAGTATAGTAGCAGCCTAGTTCTATATATATATATATATATATATATATATATATATATATATATATATATATATATATATATATTGATTAGGAAATTTCTTTGAAGAAAATATTATTCAGAATTTGCGGTGAAAACGCAAAACCGCTAATTACCACTTTTAGCATAACCAACAAATTGTCAAAGATTCTCATACCTAATTACCATGATTTAATAAATAAAGTTGTGCTTTTTAGAATAAGTCAATTTTTAACATTTTTAGCCTATATGCTTACCAAATCCATTATACTATTGGCTATGAGAATATGCTGATTGCGCAAGATGAAATATTTGGTCCACTAATGCCTGCTATGTCAAGTAAGCTCCTCTTTGTACTAAGTAAAAAAACTTATTTTTATCAGCTAAACTAAAATTTTAAAGAAAATAGGTATCTGAAGTTTAAAATTTTAATTTTACAATCCTAGTGAAATATTCTGTACCCTAACAACATATTTGTATAAAAGAGGAAGCCAGCTATGAGCAATGATGAAAAAAAATAGTGAAGAAACTTAAATAGCACTGCAAATTTGACGGCCAAATGGCAACGTTCGCATCTATTATTACTTAAAAATGAGCAATGCTTACTCTATGTGCTCATTTAGATTAATTTATTACCACTTATAATGTTAAACTTCTTACCAGCAACTATTAAAAACTTTTTGTTATATTATAGGTTGGCATCGCAGTTGACAATCCAGTTTCATCGTAGAAGTTTCAACTTTGTCGTTCACTTGATATTGCCTTTGTTGTGAAACTGCTAATAATACATGGCACCTAATTTTTTTGCCAATGTTTCTATAATTAGGCTACCTTGACAAATATTTGAATTTTTAAGCTACAACTTTATTGCATAATATAGTCATGCGTACTCTGTTTTTTATTACAATTTGGTATTCAAATAGTAGTTTGTTCTTTTTATATTGTGCTAGGTGTCTAATCTTTCAACATCAATAGAGGACAACGGACAACAGCATAACTTTTGCCATTTTCGTGAAACTCCTAGAGACATGTGGCGTCTGAATTTTTTCAAATGTTACTATAATCAAACTTGCTCAAAAAAAAAAATTATGTTATTTTATTCCTAGCTATTCATACTCTTATTTTGTTTCTATTTAATATAAGATTCTAATTTAAATTTCTTATATTGTGCTAGTTGTCTAATGTAGAGTACCGGGGTTAAATAACTGTTCAGGTGTGCCTGTGTTAGCATCTGAAGATGCTTTGATGGTATGAGTGCCGTTGGATGCGCAAATGGCGCGAAAAAAAGACTCGGGACAGTAAGGTAGAGTTTGTGATTGATGTGGTTCCAGAAATTGCACCAATCTCCAAGGCACCCTACAGAATGGCTCCTGCCGAGTTGAGAGACTTGAAGGCACAGCTACAAGACTTGATGGATAGAGGATTTGTCAAACCCAGTATATCTCTGTGGGGAGCGTCGATCTTGTTTGTGAAGAAGAAGAATGGGTCACTCAGATTGTGTGTGGATTACAGAGAGCTGAACAAAGTGACTATCCGGAACAAGTATCCCCTACCACGGATTGATGATTTGTTTGATCAGCTATAGGGAGCTTCGGTATTTTCGAAGATAGATCTCCAGTCCAGTTACCACCAGCTGAGAGTGAAGGCCGAGGACATATCCAAGACGGCATTCAGGACACGGTACGGGCATTATAAGTTCACAGTGATGTCATTTGGATTGACTAATGCCCCTACCGTATTTATGGATCTAGTGAACCGAATATTTCAGCCGTACTTGAACCGGTTTATTGTGGTATTCATCGATGATATTCTGGTTTACTCCCGAAGTGATATGGAGCACGATGAACACTTGAGGATAGTGCTACAGCTTCTGAGCGAGAATAAGTTGTATGCCAAGTTGAAGAAGTACGCATTTTGACTTCGGGAGGTTTCATTCCTAGGCCATGTGGTTTCAGCCGCAGGAGTGGCAGTGGACCCGTCGAAAATTGATGCCGTTCGAGATTGGCCTAGACCTACGACGGTTACTGAGGTTCGGAGCTTTTTAGGCTTAGCAGGTTACTACCGTCGATTCGTGGAGGGCTTTGCGAAGCTCTCTACTCCCCTCATCCGTTTGACCAGAAAGGGGACCAGATTCGTTTGGACTGAGCAGTGCCAGTAGAGTTTTGATGAGCTAAAGTTGAGATTGATATCAGCACCGATTTTTGCATTACCAGCGATGGAAGAGGGATTTGTGATCTACAGTGATGCCTCCCACAGCGGTTTAGAATGTGTTGATGCAGCATGATAGGATAATTGCTTATACTTCACGCCAATTAAAGGATTATGAGAAGAATTACCCTATGCATGATTTGGAGCTAGCCGTTGTTGTATTTGCATTGAAACTGTGGCGACATTACCTGTATGGTGAGCACTGCGAGATATTTACCGACCACAAGAGTAGGAGCTCAATTTGAGGCAACACCGGTGGTTGGAGTTGTTGAAAGATTATGACTTGAGCATACAGTATCACCCCGGTAAGGCCAATGTGGTCGTGGATGCCTTGAGTAGGCGAGCAGCACAGTCATTGAGTATGTTGATCACTCAATAGATGCCACTGCTAGAGCAGTTGAGACGACTTGAGATTGAGGTTGTGTCCCTTGGGAATTCTGCAAGACTTATGTCTTTGGTCTTGCAGCCCACTCTGTCGGACAAAATTAGAGAGAAACAAAATGAGGACCCCTATGTTGAGAGGATTAGAGACCAGGTTCAACATAGTCAGGGTGGGAACTTTTCCTTGGATTCAAAGGGAGTACTGAGGTACAAGGACCGCGCTTGTGTGCCTGTGTATTCGGAGATTTGGGAGCTGATTTTGAGATAGGCTTACTATACACCTTACACCTTTCATCCTGGAGAAACTAAGATATATAGAGACCTTAGGGCACAGTTTTGGTGGAATGGCATGAAAAGTTTGGAAGATTTGTTGCTCAATGTCTAACTTGTTAGCAAGTCAAAGCTGAGCACCAGGTTCTAGCTGGCAAATTACAGAGCCTTCTAATTCCTAAATGGAAATGGGACCATGTGACCATGAATTTTATTGTGGGATTACCGAGGTCACAAAGTGGAGCTGATACTATGTGGGTGATTGTGGATAGATTGACCAAATCAGCCCATTTTCTGCCAATTCAGTCAAGTTGGTCTCTGGAGAGGTTAGCACAGCTATACTTAGATGAGATTGTGAGGCTGCATGGAGTACCAACCTCAATTGTATCTGATAGGGACCCGAGGTTCACATCGTACTTTTCGAGGAGCCTGCAGACAGCCTTGGGAACCCAGCTTCGTTTCAACACGGCTTTTCACCCACAGACTGATGGACAGTCTGAGCGGACCATTCAGACTCTTGAGGATATGTTGAGAGCATGTGTCCTGAGCTTTAGTGGAAGTTGGGATCGATATTTGAGACTAGCTGAGTTTGCGTACAACAATAGCTTTCAGGCGAGCATTCAAATAGCGTCGTTTGAAGCATTGTATGGACACAAATGTCGATCACCACTTTATTGGAGTGACGTGAGTGAAAGAAAGACTTTGGGACCCGATTTGTTATCGGAAGCTGAAGAAAATGTCAATGTTATTCGGCGACATTTAGTGACCGCCCAGAACCGGCAGAGAAGTTATGCCGATAGAAGGCAGGGAGACTTACAGTTTCAGATTGGGGATCATGTTTTTCTGAAAGTCTCGCCATCCCGAGGGATACGCCGATTTGGAGTACACGGAAAGCTCAGTCCACGGTTTATTGGCCCGTTTGAGATATTGAAGCGCATTGGACCAGTTGCATATCGAGTTGCGCTACCGCCACGATTGGCAAGCACCCATGATGTCTTTCATGTATCCGTCCTGAGAAAGTATGTTTTTGATCCCTCGCATGTTATAGACTTCACTTCTTTAGAGCAGAATAAGGATTTGAGCTATCAGGAGCGACCGATGCGAATTCTTGCCCGGGAGACTAAAGAATTGCGTAATCAGGTCATACGTTTTGTGAAGGTCCGTGGAGCCATCATGATGAGCGAGAGGCCCCTTAGGAGCCTGAGGATGAGTTGAGACTTTCTCACCCCCATTTGTTCAAGTCACCCTCCTAAGGTATGGATTATAGTTTCGAGGACAACTTTTTGAAGGAGGGGAAGATGTAGAGTACCGGGGCTAAGTAACTATTCAGGTGTGCCTGTGTTAGCATCTGGAGATGCTTGGATAGTGTGAATGCCATTGGATGCGCAAATGGCGCGAAAAACGGACTCGGGACCGCAAAATAGCTGAAACTGGATGTTTCAGAGTTTTCGGGCGCCCTAGGAATTGTTCTGGACGCCCGAAACTTGCGAAACTCAGGTACGGGCACCCAAAAGTTACTGTAACAGGCCCGAGGATTGGACGGCTGTGATTTCTTCAGATTTTTGGCTGAGGGTGAGATCTGTGATGTTGCACTGTAGCACCAGACCCTTAGAGAGGGCGCCCGCAGGACTGAGGAGTGGATCCGATACTGTGTCGAGATTTCGGGCTCTTTACTGTAGCAGAGCGGGTGGCCGGGGTGCGCCCGAGAGTTACTGTGCCGTAAATTAGGGGGCCTGGTTCTAGTTTTAGAGAGCTTGAAACCCGAATTTCTCCGCGAGACAAGTTAGCATTTTTGGATGTTCCGCGGAGCTTTTTATCCCGTGACGCGACGGCGTACTTGCAAAGCCGCACGTGTGATGCCAGAAGTATGGGAGAGAGAGTTGGTTTATATATCCCATCACCATCTACTCCATCTTCTCCCTCTTCATCATCTTCTTCTTTTTCCTCCAAGCTGTGAAGCAGCAGCTGCCACCATTGTTGCACCAGAGAAGCACCACAGCAGCTTTCCACTGTGGGATTGGTGGATTTTCTTCGGCACGAAGCTTCAAATTTTGATCGTGAGCTTGGAGGAGAACTTGTCCTGTTGAGGAAAGCTCGGATTGGAGCTTGCGTGCAGGAATCAGCATCAGAGGTGAGTATTGTGCTTTTCCGAGCTTTTGCGGATTTTTCTCGGATTTCGGTTTGGCTGAGACTATGAATTTTGAGACTTGGAATTGGTTTTCCTTCCTCTTTTCTTCTTCCTTGTGCTGTGAGGAGTAACTAGGTGCTGTGTTGAGCTGAGGAGACTAGTTGTCGCCATTCACTGTGTGGAGCGACAGGGAGCGTGGAGTGTGCGTGCTATGTGCTTAGTAGAGCTTGGTTGTGGTGTTGACCTAAGCCTAGAGGGAACATGCTTGAGGTTTTTGGAGTGTGCTGAGAGCTCCTGGAGGATTTTCCTGGACTATTGGCGAGGTGGTGCGTGACTGGGTGGCGAGGGACCATTCCGGCTGATTCTTGACAGAGAACGACTACGCGCTACTTCGGCTTCTTCTTGCCTGTGGATAGCGATCCAGGTGGGTTCGAATTCTTCCAAACTTTATGGAATGCTTTCTAATTCTGTTGTATGCATGTCTAGCATGCCTATTTTAGCTGTTGTTATAGCTGATAAAATCTAATAGTTGCCAAAAAAATTACAGAATGACAAATCTAAACTCCAGATATTTTTAGTATGATCTTGAGACTATATGACACTAGACTGCATGGTTAGTTGACATTAGAAATGCATCTGAACCGTTTTAAAAATCGTTGTACCTGTTTTAGCAAAACTAGCTTTTAAAAATAGGTTTTATTACATTGAGAGCACCCTGAGGGGTTTGATAGGTTCGAAATGCATATGTATTCGTGTCCGGGGGCCGAATAAATTTTTATAGCTCAGTGGATGAGTTTTCTTGTGTCTTGGGGGTTTTGAGAGCATTATTAAATCGAGTCGTGGAGGGTTCTCCAATATGATTATAGGTTAGTTGGCATTCGAGTTTCCGATCTGTTTAATCGTGGATTATAGCCTGCATGTACCGCTTATTGAGCCAGATGTGACACGCTTGTTCCTCGGTGGGGTCGCTCCCCTCAAATTGCTGCTCCGGATGTGATGATGATGAGCCTGATGAGGTTGTTTGCGCGGTATTGTGATAGTCCGATTAGACACTCTACGTTGATACACTAGGGGGCGCAGGCTGGACTGCACCAGATTTGGTAGTCAGTGAGATTGGGTTGATGTGAGCACCTCGTGAGCGAGTGGATGCATAGCATGTTCATAGTTGAGTATTTTTCTTTGAGCATAATACTTGAGACATAATAGCTGTAGCTTTCATATCAGCTTTTATATTCCAGTTTACCTATTTTATTGCCTCCAGTAGACTTAGTGGGCATATCGTGGATGTTGGCGACAGTACCCACTAAGAACTATATGTTGGTGTAGTTCTCACACCCGCTGTGGTGTATTATTTTCAAAAGTACCTGTTTCGGCTTCAGCTCGTGCGGAGGTAGCTGATCGAGGTAAGGGCGTGGCCGAGTAGTTCCATTCCGTACATTTTGGAGTGTGTTTTAGAGGTACCTGGTGGATTTATGTATAGATACTGGACAGTCTGAGTGTGACGTATTATGTTATATTTTGGGAGATGGATTGTATGTATTATCAGATGTTCAGTATATGATTCTGTAGCAACTTATTTTCTTTTCAGCTCTGATACATGTTTAGCTATAGAACTGACTTTGCAGGTTAGACGCTTTGTCTGTGCGGGGATTTTCGTACAGATGGCGAATCTGTTGGCGAGTCCGGAGCGCTGTTTCGACCCCGGGTCGCAGTTTCGACCGCGGGGCGTGGCATCTAATTTGTTCTGTTGTTCATGGTTTTTCCTTTTCTCCCATTGATTTTACTACTGTTGCTACTAATATTGATATCATTTATTATTTCTTCATCTACTTCTATTTTCCATCTACTTTTGTTTCAAACTATTCAGAATGCGAATTATGATATCGTTTTCATTGATTGGTAATATATTTGTTTGCTTCAATGGAATCAGCCTGCTGAAATTCTGCTTTTTCAGGAACCATTGCCTCATCTAGCCTTCTTTTTAAAAAATATTCTCAATCTAGCCTTCTTTTTAAAAATATTCTCAATCTAACCTCATTTGGATGGATTAGAAAAGAAGAAGTAATTTAGTAATATTTATTTGAGTTTATGTGTTAATTAGGTGGAAGAATTTTTTTTCTTCCTCCTCTCCCACTTTCTAAGGCACCATATATTTACTGTATAATTGTGTCACTTTTATCTTTATGTAATTTATAATCAAATTATTTTTATATTATATTGATTTTTTAGTCATGTCAATTAATACGTCAAGTGTGTAATTATAACAAATAATTAATTATGTTAAATATATATAGTTATATTATTTTTAGTCACGCCAATATTATATTCTATGTGTCGTATATTAGATATTTAATCTATGTTGCACAGATACGAATACGGAGATACGGATACGACACGATACGGATACGGTGATACGGCAATTCCTAAAACTTCTAGGATATGATACGCGGGATATACTTGAATAAAATATTATTTTAAATATATTTAAATATATATTGATTATATATAATGATATATTGAGAACAATTAGGATATCTGAATTATATTAAGGAATATATTTTGATGTATATTAACTTGTATAATTATTTTACATTTGTTTATAAAAAAAGATAATCAATCGTATGAAATAATAATTCAAAAAATATCAACCAACTATCATCCAACTTGATCAAATATAACAATAGATAATTAGTCGCACAAACTAGATAATTAGTAATTCAACATATATGTATGTTTTATTAGGTTCTATTATATAAAATAGTAATAAAAGAAAATATGCTAACAATTTAATTGAAGAAGAAAAAAATTATTCTCTATGACCTTTGTTGATTAATTCTAAATTGATAAATTAGATGAAAAAAAAAGTAAAAGAGAAGCGGTAAAAGACTGAACTATAGCTTAATACTGTGTGGAGTGGAGATAGAACGTGAGGGATCACCTTCAACTATTCAAGTACAAAAAGTAGAAGAAATGACAAATTGAAGGGAGATTTGCATTTTTCTCACTCTTTTTCTTATTTCCAATGAGTTTGGATGCATATTTTTCAAATAATTTTAAATTTCGATCATTTTAAACCAAAAAAGAATCTGGCCGTATCCTCCTGTGTCCCTCCCGTATCCGAACCGTATCCGATATTTTTTTTATTTTATAAAAATACCGGATACTTCATTCCCGTATCGGACACGTATCGGACGCGTATCGGTATCCGATACGGTACGGCGAGAAATTTAAAGTATTCGTGCTTCATAGTATTTAATCATATCAAGTGTGTAATAATAATAATAATAATATATTTATTTATATTTAGTGTACAATTATATTATTTTATATTATTTTATATTATACTTATTTTTAGCAATATTAAATTTTATTTTTGAATGTGTAGTTTTATCAGATATTTAGTAATGTCAATTTTATATTTTAATTAAATAATAATAATAATAATAATAATAATAATAATAATAAAAAATTAAATTAATAAGTATTATTAAATTATTTGGGAAGTGGGGAAGGAGAGAGGAAGAAAAAAAAAAATTTCCACCTAATTAACACTAAACTCAAATAAATATTACTAAATTATTTTCTCTTTTCTAATCCATCCAAATGAGGTTAGATTAGGAATTATTTTGACAAGAAGGCTAGATTGGGAATTTTTATTTTCAATGAGGCTAAATGAGGCATTAGCTCCTTTTTCGGCAAGTTGATTTAAAATTGTTGCTGCAAGTTATTCCTTCTACTTGGTTGTAATTGTCTCTTTATCGCAACTTAGATTGAAAAAAATTATTGCCCTGTTGAAAGTTTTCAGTTATATGTAAATTTTAAAATGTTTATGAACACAATTATATGATATTTTGTGCATCTAAATCTTTGGAGCTTAGTTGTCCATTTTCCTCAGTCTCTACATAGTTTCATTTTTATTTTGCTGCCTTCCATAAGGGAAATTATTCCTATTAAATTTGCTACTATTCCTACTTCAACTGCTGTGTTTCTTCTTATTCTTTTTCTTTAGCTACTTCTTTTATTATTTTCTCTTAAATTGTTCAGAATGCTGATTATGATCTCATTTTTGTTAATTGATTAAATATTTGTTTGCTTTGTGTTGGAGCCAAAATGTCGCGCAGACCATTGACCTGGTTAGGTCTACAATCAGCTTCAGAAGTGACCCTCTGATGTGATGCGCCGCGTGCCAAACGATTAGGTCGAGCAGGGATCCTCTCACCGAGTTCTTCTCAATCAAACTCGAGACACGGTTCGGCCTAAAAGAGCCAAACTAGAATTCGAAGACAGAAATTGACATGGCCGAACAACCGATTGAATATTGTATTGCTTTGGAGGAACGGGTTACAATGGTTTGATTACAATTAAGAATACTCCTAGGAAAACTGTAAGGAAAGCTGTAAACTTATCTAGAAAAGCTGTAGAGAAAGTTGTAAATACTGGAAGGAAAGTCTATCTAGGAAAGTTGTAGATGCAGGTATTGAAGGTATTGAATAGCAGGGGTGGTCTCTAGCTTACGAGGATGTAGGACCCATTTTTCTTCAATAGTTCGCTTATTTATACTCGTTCGAACCGTGTGTATAGCTGTGTATGGCGTAATTTATGGGGAATCGTCGCGTATCTCTTAACTATTTTTCTTTTGAGTTTATCTCCTTTTCGAATGAATGGTGTCTCTTTTTCTATCTACATTCATCTCCGAGATCTGCGCGTCGAGGCGGAATCCTCGGCGATTGTTGAAGCAGGGCGCCGCTTGCCAATCCTGCGTCTGTTACGTGATTACGTGTTAGGTTTACGATTTAGTTCTATGGCCCTGATAATTACTTTTACCATGCCCTTTGTCTCGACTTTCTTTGATAAGGTTTTAATGTGACAATTGGCTAAATTTGAATGGCTACAGATAGATTTGTCTTTCCTTCCGTTTTTTATAAATGCTGTTGGTAATACTTACATTTTTAAATCTTTGCTGATTATTCAAGATTAAAGATGAACAAACAATCATTTAGAATCACCAAGATTATTTCAGCTAATCTAGACATTAAAGGAAAAAGTAAGTTATACCACAAAGGTGTTCAAAACATTAAAGAAGAAACTTATAAGGATACAATTCCTAATAAATCTCAGAATAATTCTGTCGATGAAATAATCTACAGATCCAATAATCAAATAATACATTCAACGTAAGCAAAATTTGTCAATACATTTACTATTTTCAGACGTTCTTCATTCTTTCCATTGGCACACACCTGATGAATTTTCTTCTTTCATATGTTATCCTTTACTAATTGTTTTCCAAAAGATTTCAGTCAAGCCCAGAAAAGCAAAGAATATGGAAAGAAAAAAAACCTTGTAGATAATGAACAACCCTCTATGAATTTCTCACCCCTCTCACACCAGTTCGAAAGAAATTATCATAAAATTTTTACTATAAGTTGCATTGAAGATTGTAACGATTCGACCCACTAGCAATAATAACTCGTTAGGCCCAATAGCAATAATAACTCGTTAGGCCCAAACCACGACCCAAAATGTTTAAGCCCAGTTATTATTATTAGTGTTCATGTCTCTTATATATGCAATCACAACTCAATTCCCATCCGATGTGGGACTATTGGGCTTCGTTTGGTTCGGGTATTAGAAAGAATTAGTAGTACCAAGGAAAAGTATAAATTTGAGTACAAGCTGGAACTAATGTGAAATAGTGTTTGGTTGGGTATTAAGTTAGTACCAGGTATAAGAAAAATAGTGTTTGGTTGGGATTGAAGAATAAGAGGAATAGAGAGTTGACTTTTGTGTAAAATGACGAAAATATCCTTGCTTTTTGTTATGTATTAAAAATTGATAGGTAAAGATTTTATTATAACTTTTTTAATATAATAATTATAATATATATTATTTAATTAATTAAATGCTATATAAAATTTCAGTTAATTTTTTTATAAAAAAATAAATTAAATGCTATATAAAATATGAGTTAATTTTTTTATAACTCATATTTTATAAAAAATATGACACCGAAATGGAGCAGATCGGGCAACCGAGGCCGACGACGACAAGCTTGGGGTTCGGGGAAGAAGCGGAGCTCGGATCGGGCTTGGGGGAGTAGAGATGAAGCAAGAAGAAAAGAGCGGTTGGAGGAGATGAAGCGCAAGCAGGGAGAAGACGATGGCCTCGGGGGGAGTGCAGGGGCTGGGGGGCAATAATTCCGGAGGAGAGAGAGGTGTTCGGGGGAGGGGGATGGGATATCCCCTCCCCCCTTACCGGGTTGTCCCGATTTTTACCGGGACAACCCGTTCGGGGGGGGGGGAGGGAATCCCTATCCCCCCCCCCCCCCCCCCCCAATCCCAACCTTGTTTGGGTACAAAAGGGGGATATCCCCCTTTGTACCCAAACCAAACACCCCCTTAGGGTGTCACAGACTTCCCCCGTTTAAGCCTGACGTCCTCGTCAGCCCAAACACACACACAGCCCAATATCACCAGGCGATGTGAGACTTGTCTCGCTAGCCCTGTCATCTAATCCCAAGCTCAGCCGAGACTCGTCACACACTTCCGGCTTGGAACCTAGCTCTAATACCAAATGTAACGACCCGACCCACTAGCAATAATAACTCGTTGGGCCCAAAGTACAACCCAAAATGCTTAAGCCCAGTCATTATTATTAGTGTTCATGTCTCTCATATATCCAATCACAACTCTATTCCCATCCGATGTGAGACTATTGGGGTGTCACATTGCATCATACCATGAAAAATAATAAACGTTACTACCAAAGATTATACAAAACACTTTTTTGTAGTGTTCTAAACTTAATTTTGGTCTTGAAATTATATGCACCTTGTATATATTCATATTTTGTTTCTTTTGCTTCCTACATAGTCCTCTGTTCTCATTGAATTCTTTCTTTTGTTGTCTTCATACTCTTCTGTTCTCTCTCATACATTCGTCGTTTTTTTATTCACTTTTGTATATATTAATTTGACAAGTATCTAAGTAACTCAAAATTCTTGGTGAAAAAAACTATAATAGTCGCACAGTACTTTGAGCCAAAAAAAAGCTATGAGGCTTCCATATTTAATAGAGCCTAATATATTATAGTAACTTATTACCTTTATAAATTGCTTAGATGATTTTTATACTAAAGAGGCTTTTTTTCTGCCAATTCTCTTCCAATTTGTTAAATCGTTTGGTTTCAAAATAGAAACATTTCTTTAGCTAAGAATTATTTGTAAAAAGTGATTATATGCACTTTGTATGTATTCATATTTAGTTTCTTTTGCTTCCGACGTATTCCTCCATTCTCATTGTATTCCTTCTTTCGTTAATTGTACTCTTCTGTTCTCTCTTATACATTTTGCCAACTTTCTATTCACTTTTGTATATATGAATTTTGCAAGTATTTGAGTAACTCACTTAGAATTTTCGGTGAAAAAAACTATAGTAGTCGTACAGTACTTTGAACCAAAAAAATGCTATGAGGTTTTCGTATTTAATAGAGCCGAATATATTGTAGTATCTTATTGCCTTTGTGAATTGCTTAGCTAATTTTTACACTAAAGAGGGTCCTTTTTTGGCCAATTCTCTTCGAATTTGTTAAATCGTTTGGTTTCTAAATAAAAATATTTCTTTAGCTAAGAATTATCTGCAAAAAATAACTACCTGGTGCATCGCACGGGTTACTTAACTAGTATACATTAAAGAATAGCAGCATTCCGCATCTATAAATGATTGTTTAGTACTAAAGCAATTATTACTTGATGGATTTTCAGGCAATCATGCCGTGCAGTTTTAAGACTTAGCCCTAATCAAATAAATAAAAAGTCCCTAAACACCTCGATAAAGAAAGACCTTGCTGCAGCTATTTAATGACAAATAAGAAATAACCATAATAACAAGCCACTATTATACCAGCAACTGGACCAAGTAGCAAACTTACCATCTAGTGATTGACAAGGTGCTAGAGTGATAAAGAATTGGCTCCCATTTGTATTAGGACCAGCATTCGCCATTGATATAACCCCAGCTCCTGTGTGCTTCAGCTCTGGCTTTATTTCATCCTCAAACTTTGGACTGCACATATCCAATGCAAAGCTTTAAAATTAACCGAGAAAAAAAAAATGATAAGTAATACCAAAACCAATCGCTTTCCCAGGAGTGGTTTTGGTTGGATAAAGTTCTTAATACGGTGTATTTGAAGACGCATCCAGTTGGACATACAATAATTATATCTACATCTATCCCATCGGCAGTATGTACTAAAGAGTGCTATATTTACGATATGTTGTTTGGTTTGCATATAGTGGAAAGTTGCACTTGCAAATCTTGTTACTTCAGACATGGGATGGAGAGAATGCCCACAATGTAAAGAAGTTTCTCATTTTCGTTAGGACATAAGTGTATAAGTAAGATTGCCCTCAGTGTAGAATTACTCCATCCAACTGGAGCATGTCGACCTATGTCCAATCTGCGCATAGGTCGAGATGTAGCAGCTAGGCCTTCATCTGTATATCCCACTGTAGCATTTAGGTACAACAACAGCAGATCAAATGGAATTTTCGGGCTTGTCTACAGTTGCATTCATACTACAAGCATCCCATTGATGAATAAATGATTCATGGAATAGGCAAATAGTCATTCCAAAGTTAGATTTTTAACCAAAAGGTACATGGTCATACTAAAATCAGGTTTTTCCCCAAAGTCCGAACAAAAGTTTGATCCCCAATGTAGATATCAAGCATGTTATATAAGTAACAACTAAAACTTCTATTTTATTCAAAGGCCAAAGTACGTTAAGGTCAAAATAAGTAGTGTTTCCACCTTCATTTCTTCGTGAGATAAAAAGGGAAATATGGTAATTTTGCTCACCCATAGATGGACTCGCCGCCCCTTCCTGTTCCCGTCGGATCTCCACCTTGCGCCATGAAATCCTGCTCCAGTAATCCTATTAATTATTAGTAAAAATAATATAAAAGCAAGGTAAAAATATACAGGACTCCCTCAACTACAGGCCATTTTGAAAGAGATCATTCAACAGTTTCTTCTATTAATTGGACATATCATTATTTTAATAAACTTGCAGATTCTATCGACTTAACTGCTTTTGGCACTTTGGCGACTGACAGAACTACAAATTTTGCTAATCATCAGCGATTGATGATAGCAAACGGTGTTGTTAATCGCCACCACGAATACCCAAATTAAATTAAGAAAAACAACTCAAATCAAAACAATTGACGGATGAGAGGGTGTCAACCAAAAGAAACACAAATGAATGGACAATAGTTTAGGAGTTCTCTATTCATCAAGTGGGGAGGGAGGGAGGGAGGGAGGAGGGAGGAGGGAGGGACCTTGATGATGCGGTGGAACTTGAGGTTGTCGTAGTAGCCTCTGCGGGAGAGCTCGATGAAGTTCCGGCACGTCTTCGGCGCGTGCTTGTAGTACATCTGCGTCAGATTTCCCCTTATTGTTAAGAGATAGAAAATAATGAAAATAATAATAATGAGACTGAGCGAGAGTGAGAAGTAGAGTAGATAGAAGGAGAAGGAAGACCTCGACGGTGAAGGGGCCCATGGAGGTCTCCAGGGTGACCTCGGGAGGGCCGCCGTCGGCGCTGCCCCACATTTGCTAGCGGCGAGAGAGAGTTAGAGAGAGAGAGAGAGAGGGCAGAATGGGGCGGGCAAGCGAGAGAAAGAGAGGAGAGTTAAGAGCAGAACAAGGCCGAGTGGGGGTCGGAACTAGAATGGAAAGAAATATGTGCTATCGATAAAGATTATAAATTTTCATTTTTTTTGTGCCTGCATTACCTTCTGAGACATTCTGTGTTGATGTATTATTTTTTTCGTATTTTTTTTTTTTATGCTCCCTTTGCACATGGATTATTATATTTATCCTATGCCTACATCCTCCTACCTCCTCCTCTTTCCTCTTTTCTCTTTCTTCTTTCTTTTTCACCCACGCTCTTTCTGCGCATGGAGGCTCTTCTCTCTTTATCACCCGCGCCGGTTTCTCCGCGCTCCCTCTCCACATGGAGGACTTCTCCCACAGCGCCCTCTCCCTCTGCACATGGCCTTCTCCCGTAGCACCCTCCCTCCTCCTCTCTCCCCTCTTCCGGTAATCGAGTTGTTCCGCGATTCACGGAGGATGTGATGATGCCCTTCTCTCGCTTTTTCTCCCCTACGATTCGAATGCCCTCTTCTTCATCGGAGCCAATGGTGATGGCTGTGAGCCTATGGCCCCGTACGCCGAGACACTTTGGATGCCGCGGGTGTTAGTCTTGGTAGTGGTGATGCCCTCCTCTCCTCCTTTCTCCATTACAGTTTGAAATCATTGTTTTTCATCGGAGTGGCTGGTGGTGGCTGTGAGCCCATGGTCCCGTACGCCGAGTCACCTATGTACTACCCTCATCATGATTCTGGTCTGTTATGCTAGCTCACTCCATCCTCCCTCTACCCCTGTGTCATCTTAATCTCCTCCTCGTGGAGGTTTGGGTGTAAATAGCACCTAATGTGGAGATCCAGATCACACATCTCCTCTACCTATGCTTTGCTTCTTTATTTACTTTTGGACTGGTTGTTTGCTTTAGCATTGAGATTAGTTTGTTAATACATACCTGCATAGAAAATTTTGAAAGAAGAAAAAAAAATGTGATTAACATTTTTATTTTTTTAAAAAAAAACCCAATAGACTTTTTGTGAAAAGGCAATGGACTCATTACAAGCTATTGGTGGGCTGTGGTTTTTTGCGTGCATCTTGGGTTGATTTTCCACGACATTTCGTAGGTAAGAGGAATCAATAAAGATTCTGTGGATCGCCAAGCTGGGCGATTGCATTCCTTTTAAAGTTTTTTTGTCCCTCTGAAAACCTTTTATGCATCGAAAAGAAGTCCGACCATTTTAGTTTGTTAAATTTATTACCTGCTGTATGTATAGAAAAAAAATTTCTCATTTTTTCCTCTCCCTGATTGTTATTTTTTCTCAGTTTGCTTCTTTGCTCTTCCAGTTTTTCACATACCTTACGGTATTTCCGATGTCGGTTGTGCAGTTGTCCTATAGTAAATTGCTTGATAAAATAGTTGACCTCCTGGGAGTCGAACTTCCTCAATGCAAAGTGACTGTTGCGGTCGAGGGGTAGTTTATAGCATACATAGATCTTCCTATCCCGCACGATAGTTCGATTATTGATGTCGTGCGGTGTTGGGGCATTCCATGCCTGCAGCTACAAGCCGCAAAGGAAGATGCAGCACGCGCCGCTATTCTGAAGATGAAAAGTGAGTTTGATCTACAAATTAGAGACGCGAACTATGATGATTTCATTTTCTATAAAAATTTGTATGATCACCTGACTGTTCAGAACAGTCAGCTTTTGAACCAGTTTAATGATCTTGAACGGGAGTACAATCTTCTGAAAGATTGCTACCTTACGGGTCTCACAGAGAAAACCGGATTCATAGCTGAACAGGCCAGCATGCGCCGCACTATCGATAAATACCGTTCGATCATCGATCATCTCCATGCGGGTCACACTGCCGCTACGCATCATCCTGCTGAAGCTGGATCTTCTTCTTGATTGAATATGATCTTCTCTTTGTTTTGCTTTTCTTTCGTTATATCCTATATATAGAAAGTTGGTGTTGGACTTCCCTTTTTTATGACTTGCCAGTCTTTCTTGTTTCATGATGTCCCTCTCCTCCTTTGTTCTGTGGGATTGAGGATAAGGAACCGACCAATGTTTCTAATAATGTTGTATATGTCCCTTGGTTTTTTTGGATTTGATTCTAGGTGTTAAAAAAAAAACTTCGCCATGTGTGTTTAACATTACTTCTCTATTTTCCCCCTCCCCCGAAAGCACAAATGGTGGAAAAAAATTATGCCTTCTATTCTCTACTTTCTTTGGATTGACTTTAGAGATTATCTGAGCCTCACAGTTGAAATTATTTTTTAAACTTTCCTAATATTTTTGTGGCAAAAAAGAAAAAATGAGAAGAAAATACCTTCTTAAAATCTTACTTCTCAACAAAGGTTTACTCCTCAACTATTTGTCGCGTGATTTGCAAACTGCTTCCTTTTTTTTATCTATTGGAGCCAACTATATTCACCCTACATAAGCTGGAAACTATAGAATAGAAGATGGAACACACAAATTCACAACCAGCATTAGGCAACACAGCAAGAGTCAAATATTAGACCAACGAAATAACGGACAATTGTTTAAAGCCAAGTGCAACCATATAACGCTGCAGTTTGTAAGCTTTAGGTACAATAAAAGTCAAATATTAGACCAACGAAATAGTCGCCAATCATTTGGTATTAAACCGACGAAACTATAGTTGATCTGAAACTGTAGTTTTCATATAGAGACAATTAACTTATTTGAAATTATAGTTTTCATATAGAGAATGTAGGTAAAGATATTGCATCACTTGAAACTACTTTTTTCATAAAGAGAATGTAGATAAAGGCAAGAGGCAACCATTCTTTACAAAAAGGAAGCTATGTTTAAAAATCCAGTCATTGGAAACTCACAAATTAGGAACACACATTAAAGGCTAAGGAATTGAAAGTCACAAAGTAGGAACACACAACTTACTTAAAACCATATCTTAGACATTCAAAGTCACCAATTAGGAACACCCAACTTATCTAAAATCATATCTTTCATAGCCATTTAAAATTGTGGTTAACCACAATTAGAGAAGCCCTCTAATTAACACTAAAGCATTCAACTCAGTAGCTTTCATTTGGTATTAAACCGACGAAACTATAGTTCATCTGAAACTGTAGTTTTCATATAGAGACAATCAAGTTATTTGAAACTATAGTTTTCATATAGAGAATGTAGGTAATGGCATTGCATCACTTGAAACTACTTTTTTCATAGAGAGAATGTATATAAAGAAAGAGGCAACCATTCTTTACAAAGAGGAAGTTATGTTTAAAAACTGAGTCATTGGAAACTCACAAATTAGGAACACACATTAAAAGCTAAGGCATTGGAAGTCACTAATTAGGAACATCCAACTTACTTAAAACCATATCTTAGGCATTCAAAGTCACAAATTAGAAACACCAAACTTACAATATATACCTACACATATCAATGCAAAATTGCAAAAAAAATAGGAGTAAACTTTAATGTATAAGTAAATGCTTTGTTACTCAGTTTTCATTATAGTTTTCTCCACTCTTGCCTCTAAGTGTAGATTTCTTTTCCTACAAAAGAGAATACAGTTTTTTGTTGTATATGCTGTTCTCGCACATGCCCGTGCTTGATTCTTCCCAGGTTGGAATTTTCTATTATGGTTTGGTTCATAAATTTTTTGGGTGGAATTTTAGCTACTCATCTTTGATTACTTCTTTCTTTCTTTAGTTTTTTTTATCTCAACTACCGTTGTCGAAATGGCTATTGTTCAACTTTCTTATAGTAAATTACTTGAGGAATTAATCAAGAAACTTGATGTTGGAACTTCTCAATGTGGGCTGTGAGTAGGAGTGTTCCATCATCTAAGCTACCAACGAAATAGCGGACAATTGTTTAAAACCAAGTGCAGCCATATAAAATTGCAGTTTGTAAGCTTTAAGTACAATAAAAGTCAAATATTAGACGAACGAAATAGAGACAATCAACTTATTTGAAATTATAGTTTTAATATAGAGAATGTAGGTAAAAACATTGCATCACTTGAAACTACTTTTTTCATAGAGAGAATGTAGATAAAAGCAAGAGGCAACCATTCTTTACAAAAAGAAGCTATGTTTAAAAACTCAGTCATTGGAAACTCACAAATTAGGAATACGCATTAAAGGCTAAGGCATTGAAAGTCACAAATTAGGAACACCCAACTTACTTAAAACCATATCTTAGGCATTCAAAGTCACAAATTAGGAACACCCAGCTTACCTAAAATCATATCTTTCATAACCATTTAAAACGGTGATTAACGACAATTAGAGAAGCCCTCTAATTAACACTAAAGCATTCAACTCAGTATCTTTCATTTGGTATTAAACCGACGAAACAATAGTTCATTTGAAACTGTAGTTTTCATATAGAGACAATCAACTTATTTGAAACTATAGTTTTCAAATAGAGAATGTAGGTAATGGCATTGCATCACTTGAAACTAATTTTTTCATAGAGAGAATGTAGATAAAGGCAAAAGGCAATCATTCTTTACAAAGAGGAAGCTATGTTTAAAAACTGAGTCATTGGAAACTCACAAATTAGGAACACACATTAAAAGCTAAGGCATTGAAAGTCACTAATTAGGAACATCCAACTTACTTAAAACCATATCTTAGGCATTCAAAGTTACAAATTAGAAACACCAAACTTACAATATATACCTACCTACACATATCAATGCAAAATTACAAAAAAAATGGGAGTAAACTTTAATGTATAAGTAAATGCTTTGTTACTCAGTTTTCTAGGATTTTAAATATTTACTTAAATATTTACTTTCCCATCTATTGAGATTTTCCAATGTGACTTCAATGTATTTAAAGCTTACAAATTATGGGTTTTTGAGCTTACAAATTATGAGTTTTTGATGATTGGCTCTTGCATTTACGTAGTAATGCTCCATTCTAAAGTTATTTCTGCGCATGTATTTACATTTCACAAAGTGGGATTTTCTCCTCAAGAGTACTTACTTCTTGCCTTTAGTTGTATGCTCTTTATGAAATTTATGGTTTTAAAGCTTAATTGTATGCTCTTTATGAAATTTATGGTTTTAAAGCTTCAAAGTCACAACTTACAAAAGTCAACTTAATGAGAGGGCTCCAAAGACACAGGTTGGAAAACTTGAGTTAATTAAAGGCATGAAGTTCACCAAGAGCATGCATGCAAAGAGAAGCTTCAAAGTCAGGACTTAGAAAACTCAAGTTAATTATTAAAAGCATGAAGTTCAAAACTTAGGGGTATTCCTGTGGATGTATTTGGACTTCACGGAGTGGGGATTTCTTTCACAAGGATGGTTATTGTTGCCTTTACGTGCATCGTTTCGTATTTACATACTAATTTTGGGTTCTAGAAGTGTTGGTGTGCATGTATTTGGACTTGACGTTACATACTAATCTTGGGTTCTAGAGATGAATTTTTTCCTCAAGGATAGTTATTTTTGCTTTTACGTGCATGGTTTCGTGTTTACATACTAATCTTGGATTCCCGATGTATTGAGCCTTCACAAAAGACTTTCCATGTATTTAAACCTTACAAATGAGAAGTTTTTGATGGTTGCCTCTTGCGTTCATGTACTAATCTTCTGTTAGGCAATGATGATGCATATATATACCAATATTTCTAGATAACCTTAGGCAACCAATTACTCTTTGAACAAAAAAAAGACCGCGAAGAAAATTATCAATAATTTTTTATGGGCTCGGGTAATTTTAGATGCCTTCGGTGACCAAATGTTTGATAATTAATCCAATTTGTATTCTTTATTGCACATTTGTGCTTAGTTGTTATCTGAGCCTGTTTCAAGAAGTATGTATAAAACTATACAAGGTGGCTCCCAACGTACTTAAACCTTAGTTGTTATCTCACCCTTTAATTAGGTTTGGCTTTCTAGATTATGACTTTGCATCTAATTTATGCCTTCCAATAACTATTAAATATTTCATTTTGAACTTCATGCCTTTGATTGAGTTGGGCTTTCTACATTGTGGCTTTGAATTTAATTTGTGCATTGAGTTTTCTACATTGTGGCTTTGAATTTAATTTCTGTCTTACTTTGTGCCTTGGAATCACCACGGGTTAATATATGAGGTTCCTATTTTGTTTTGGATATTTCATTTCTTATGTATTTAGACTTTAGAAAGTGACTTGCGATATAGTTAAACTTACAAATTAGAATTTTTTTCGTGGTTAGAAAGTGACTTGCAATATAGTTAAACTTACAAATTAGAATTTTTTCATGCTTGTCTGTCGCATTTACCTACTGATCTTGAGTTCTAAAGTTTCTGCACACTTTACATTTAAGGAGGAATTTCAAACAATTGATTTTGCTTTTGACCTACATAATAGGTTAATGCTTGGATGTACATGAAACTTACAAATTAGATTTTTTTAATGTATGTAAGAAGGAGCCTCAAACAATTGATTTTGTACTTGACCTTCATAATAGGCTAATGGTTTAGTTGTATGCTCTTTATAAAATTTATGGTTTTAAAGCTTCAAAGTCACAACTTACAAAAGTTAACTTAATGAGAGGGCTCCAAAGACACAGGTTGGAAAACTTGAGTTAATTAAAGACATGAAGTTCACCAAGAGCATGCATGTAAAGACAAGCTTCAAAGTCAGGAGTTAGAAAACTCAAGTTAATTATTAAAAAACATGAAGTTCAAAACTTGGGTGTTCCTGTGGATGTATTTGGACTTCACGGAGTGGGGATTTCTTTCTCAAGGATGGTTATTTTTGCCTTTACGTGCATCGTTTCGTGTTTACATACTAACCTTGGGTTCTAGAGGTATTGGTGTGCATGTATTTGGACTTGACGTTACATACTAATCTTGGGTTCTAGAGAAGAATTTTTTTCTCAAGGATAGTTATTTTTGCCTTTACGTGCATGGTTTCGTGTTTACATACTAATCTTGGCTTTCCGATGTATTGAGCCTTCACGAAGGACTTTCTATGTATTTAAACCTTACAAATGAGAAGTTTTTGATGGTTGCCTCTTGCGTTCATGTACTAATCTTCAGTTAGGCAATGATGATACATATATATACTAATATTTCTAGATAACCTTAGGCAACCAATTACTCTTTGAATAAAAAAAAAGCCGGCGAAGGAAAATATCAGTAATTTTTTATGGGCTCGGGTAATTTTGGATGGCCTCCGGTGACCAAATGTTTGATAATTAATCCAATTTGTATTCTTTATTGCACATTTGTGCTTAGTTGTTATCTGAGCCTGATTCAAGAAGTATGTATAAAACTATACAAGGTGGCTTCCAATGTACTTAAACCTTAGTTGTTATCTCACCATTTAATTAGGTTTGGCTTTCTAAATTGTGACTTTGCATCTAATTTATGCCTTCCAATAACTGTGGGTTATGAATAATATGAATCTGAATAGGGGAAAAACCACCTAGAGGGGGGGTGAATAGGTGAAAACAATAAACACACCAAATCATTGCGTAAAAAAATAACCCAATGCGGAAAATAAATAAAGTACGGAAGATTTACGTGGAAAACTCCGTCACAGGAGTAAAAAACCACGGGACCGATAACACGGCGAAATCCACTAAGATTAAACACGTACAAGGTGATTTACCGTAACGCTACGACTCAACCTTTTTCATACGCTCCTAGTTGATCTTCTCCGCTCGCTCCGAACGCTCCTCGAATCCACGATTTGCGTCGCAACGCCGAATCCACGACGTTCAACGTCGAATCCACGATGTCCAACTGAATCCACGGTTTTCACCAATGCGGCACATCTCGATCACACGAACGCGCCTCGCTCCGAATCCACGAGAGCGGTAGCACCTTGAATCCACAAGGCCACGCGAATCCTCGCGCCGATTTTTGGAAAAATCGTTGTTTTGATTATTGGTGGTGATTCTCCGAATACTTAGATCAATGATAGACAAGAAATACCATCTAAGTATTCTTCAATTTGATTCTACAAGAAATAGGAGTTTTGAAACCCTAGAATCAAATTGAACAATATAGATGAAGAAACATGAATTTAATCGTGTTTTTCTTTCTTCTCTATATTTGCGGATTTTTCTTTTTCTTAAAAAAAAATCATTTTCAAGAAATCAAAAATCACTTTTTACGATGAATAAAAAGTCTATTTATATATTAGAGATCCTTGGAAAGAGATAAGCATCAAAAACTTCCAAAACAGAATTTTTCCCACACGGCGGTCCGGACTGGATTAAGTCTGATCCGGAAAGTCATCAATTTTCAGAAGATTTTCTGAAAAACGCAGTTCGGGGTCCGGACTGAAATAGGGGAGGTCCGGACTGTTCATGCAATTTTTGCAGAATTTAAGGTTCGGGGTCCAGACTGAAACAGGGGTGGTCCGGACTGGAAAAAGTACATTAACCAAACCATGTTCGGGGTCCGGACTGGACGTGGCTGGTCCGGATCCTGAACTTCCAAAAAGTCCTATTTTTGATTTTTATGTATCAAAACATATTCCAAGTGTTTCTAAACTACACAAATATATTCGGATCACCAAAATTATTTAGTTAAACGTACCTGATCATTCCGAATCCATTTTTCTTGAGATTGATGTAATTGATCTACAATTCTTCATCTTCAATCTTCAAGACTTACCATTTCACGAAATACGCCAAAACAAAATCCTTAACAATAACTATTAAATATTTCATTTAATTCGAACTTTATGCCTTTGATTGAGTTGGGCTTTCTACATTGTGGCTTTGAATTTATTTTGTGCATTGAGTTTTCTATATTATGGCTTTGAATTTAATTTCTGTCTTACTTTGTGCCTTGGAATCACCACAGGTTAATATATGAGTTTCCTATTTTGTTTTGGATATTTCATTTCTTATGTATTTAGACTTTTGAAAGTGACTTGCGATGTACTTAAACTTACAAATTAGAATTTTTTTTGTGGTTAGAAAGTGACTTAAAATATAGTTAAACTTACAAATTAGAATTTTTTCATGCTTGTCTGTCGCATTTACGTACTAATCTTGGGTTCTAAAGTTTTCGCACACTTTACATTTAAGGTGGAATTTCAAACAATTGGCTTTGCTCTTGACCTACATAATAGGCTAATGCTTGGCTGTACATGAAACTTACAAATTAGAAATTTTTCATGTATGTAAGAAGGAGCCTCAAACAATTGATTTTGTACTTGACCTTCATAATAGGCTAATGGTTAGCTCGACATGAAACTTACAAATTAGGATTTTTTCCATGGTTGCCTATTGCATTGGGCTACTAATCTTGGGTTGCAAAGCTTCTGGATACTTGACATGTAAGGAAGAACTTCAAATATTTGGTTTTGTTCTTGACCTTCATAATAGCCTAATGTTTAACTTATGATATGGAGGAACCTCAGACAGTTTGTGACACCCCAATAGTCCCACATCGGATGGAAGTGTGGATGTGTTTGGGTATATATAAGACATGGACACTAGCAACAATAACTGGGCTTAAGCATTTTGGACTGTGGTTTGAACCTAGCGAGTTATTATTGCTAGTGAGCCGGGTCGTTACATTTGGTATCAGAGCCAATAATCAGCCGGAAGTGTGTAACAAATCTCGGCTGAGCATGGGTCTATATGACAGGGCTAGCAAGACAAGTCTCATGTCACGCCCCGGGTGTATACCAGAACCCGGGCCCGTCTACAGATTCGCCGTGCACACGAAATTTTCCGCGTACATGAAGCGCCGGTAACCTGCTCAGATATAAGGTATACAATAAAAGAGCATAAAGTACAGAGTTGAACTGAAAACTACAACATCTCAGACTGAAACTGGAATAAATACAACAGTAATAAGTACAATAAACTCCCATCTCACCAAAATAGTACAACCAGCTGGCTAGAGCCAGACCCAAAATAAAAGAAAAATACAACAGTCTGAGTGGAGGGTTATCAACCGTCTAACAGCAACTCTCAGCCTCATAGGAGATCTATCTACTCAGCGATCCCCTTACCTTGATCAGCTGCCGATGGTCCAGCAGCTCCCGCAGAAAACTCTGCAAAACAAAGGGGGAGAAAAAGAGAAAAACAACAATGAGGGTGAGAACCACTAATAAATCAGTAGCCTCCCCCTGTGGGTAAAGCCTCAAACTCCGACGTACCCACTGAGACTACAAGAGGCAGAAGGAGGATAAAGTAGTAAGCTAAATGAACTGCCGAAAAAGGAAACTACCACTACTATGCCTCTAATGCAGTATCGACTAAAATGTCTGTATGCATGCATCAGTAAACAGTAACTGCCTAATAAACCAAATTAGATGGACCGGTATAGAACCCGGTATTGGCTGCTCTGCGGTCGAACTCAAGAACCAAGTAGCGGAGATGGCACACGATCGAATCCCTAAATAATCAATGGGCCGGCACACGACCGGTAATAAGCCTACATCCGGAGTGGCACTCGAGGGGAGCGACCCACACGAGTAAAGTAACCATGTCACAAGAATCTCAATATAGCAGGACTGGATCACGACCATGCTCAAGTGGAAAAATCCATCCACTAAAGAAACCCCAATCTGATGCGACATAACTATCTGGTCAACCGCCTAATATCCGCGGTTGCCGCAACACCCCACAAGTCCAACAACTAGTACAACCTCGACTACACTATCCCAAACCCCTGCTCGAACCCGAGCAACATGAATCATGCATTTGAATAAAAAGGAGAAAAAGAGCAAACATGGTTTCTCCTAAGTCAAGTCTCGATATGATAGTGTAGCAATAAATAGTGGCCTATCTAGATGTCCATACAAGCATGCATTTGTTCTCATGAAAGATAAAAGGGAGTGTATCAAATAGTAGCTCTACATAGGTATAACCAACATGCCAAAATCACTGACCAACTACACATATCCATAATCCATGATCCATAATAAATCATTAGAGTGGTACCCGCACATAAGATATATCATCTTGTCCCAACCTGATAATCCCCTTTTGCATAGAAAGCTAAGTACTAACATGGCATGCAAATATATCCTCATAATAATATTCCCACAACAATATTCCCACAACAATAATCCCACATGATAGGCTCATAATTATTATAATCAAGCATGACTTCCAGTAGTGTCACGCCTCAGGGTCGAAACTGCGACCCGGGCCCGCCAACAGATCCGCCGCTTATGCAAAACCCCGCATAAGCGAAGCGTCTAACCTGCAAGAAAAGGTACTACAACTAACAGATATCAGAGCTAAGAGATAAATCTGCTATAAAATTTAAAATCAAACAACTGGGGAAAAAAGATACAAAGTGCACCTCCCAAAAAAAAGATACTCATACAAAATCCTCAAATACAACTCAACCACTCGACAGGGAGGTAACTCCTGAAATAAAAACAACAGTGTACAGGCTCTCAGTACAAGTCATCCTCACTACAAGAATCTCTCAAAAGTAGAAATAAACTAATCTACAAACTGTACTATAAATCTCCAATGTGGGGGTACAACTACTCTCCAAAGAACAGGTAGAGATCTAGCTCGTGACTCCCTCGCCTCGCCAGCAACGACAGAAACAGCAACTCCCACAGATGACTCTGCAAAACAAAGGAGAGGAAAGAAAGAAGGAGGAGGAAAAACCCCCAACGGGTGTGAGAACTACACCAACAAGTAGTTCTCAGTGGGTATCGCCACAAGGCCCGACGATCTGCCCACTAAGACTACTAGAGGCATAAGATAATAATGCAGTGAAAACTGAACAGGAAAAGCTGGAGGTACTCTACAGCTATCATGCCTCTATCTAGATGCTCAAGTAGTGGAACAGAAAGAACAGTATGCCACAACTAGCCCTCAACTCAGATCACCTAATCTAAACTGACTGCCACAACTGGCTCAGCCAGAGGGACAATGCGACGACAAGTCGCGATAGAAGAACTCAATCTCTCGCCGGTACAACAACCCGGTATATAGCTCAATCTCAACGTCGGTACAACAACCCAGTCCAAGTATCGCTCTCAATGCCGGTACAACAACCCGGTCCAAGTATCACTCTCAATGCCGGTACAACAACCCGGTCCAAGTATCACTCTCAATGCCGGTACAACAACCCGGTCCAAGTATCACTCTCAATGCCGGTACAACAACCCGGTCCAAGTATCACTCTCAATGCCGGTACAACAACCCGGTCTCGCCTACTCCGGAGTGGCACTCGAGGGGAGCAACCCGCTCGAGTCAATAAGTAACCCATGTGCAACCGATCTGCCAAGTATCTCAGTCAATCAGGCAA
This sequence comes from Tillandsia fasciculata, assembly GCA_029168755.2. NCBI lineage: Eukaryota > Viridiplantae > Streptophyta > Magnoliopsida > Poales > Bromeliaceae > Tillandsia > Tillandsia fasciculata. Next base: position 20,012,568 of record CM054942.1, read on the forward strand.
AAGTCGACACTATGCTCAAAGTGGAGACTCACTCAATCCACAATGCAAAACCCAGCCCCAACTGATGCATAACACTAATCGGTCCAACCGCCCACAGTTCGCGGTTGCCGAAACAATAACCCGAGTCGATAATCTGGTGCTATCCCACCCGACTCAACAAATCACTGTATCACTCACTGGCTGGAATCTACACAGCTGAGACTCACTGTCACTCTGACAGCTCCCAGGAACCCAGATCTACCATCACTATCACTCTCCCAAAGAAACCTAATCTACAGGCTGCTATCAACTCCACTTGGTCCCCAGACACGAGTGCAAATGCATCCCACAACCACCCGAACTCCCAGCCCACTACCCGGGCGAGAAAAGCTAAGTTCGGAACGACAAGCATAATAAAGTGATGTGGGAATGTCTAGAGCAATAAAGATTCCTAGCCCAAGTTGAAGTTTTCTACAGTCTGGCTGAACATGATACATATGACAGGGGTGCTAGGTCAAGTTCCAAGATTTCAATAATTATCATTAAAGGAAAGATCTTATCTCTCATAAGCATGCTTCTATTTCCTCAAGTATAAGATGTACAATTAAATCATGCATGCTATCACTCAACGGTAGTATACTCAAGTCATACATGCTCACAAGCATAAACAATAAAGAGTAAACGTGCATCGATCATATTCTCAACAAATAAGGAAACACCATCATCTAGCATGCTCTCTATCTCGTAGATGAACACTACCACTATGTAAGTTTCCAATAACAACATAAATATCATAGCTTGCAATCCTCACAATTACTAACATCATGCTTACATCTCAATCATCATCATGAATATACTAGCATGCACGCATTCTATCAAACATAGAATTAGAGAACCGTCCACCGGTTCTGGAGACAGGAAACCCACATGAATCGCTTTCCGCAGGCAAAGCCGAAGTCGGTGAAGTGCGCAGCCAATGCTAACCAACTCCACTAAAACCGCATCCTCGATACACAGTCGCGCCTGCCTCTGCTCAACCCAACAACACAGCCCACAATTAAACAACATCACAACTATTACATGCTGTTTTTCCAAAACAGCACAAAGAAGGCTCTTTTTCACCTGCATTGTGTCCTCAGAAAAATCCAAAAAAATCACCGTTGTGATCCTCGCGTCGAGTAGATCCAAATCGAGTATTTATATATCTCATTCCGATACCTGTAAGATAATCTCCAAAAATTCCAATAAAAATACGATGGCGATCCTCTCTAAGCGTAGATATCAATCGAGTCTTTAAACGCCTCATTCCGATGCTCGAGCATAGAGATAAAAATTCGGCAAGCCTCCGCTGTCAAAATCCACTAGCAAAAACCGTGGCTCAGAAATGCCTCATAAACCGTGCCAAGGACTCAAATCGAGACAAAGTGATCAGTATAAAAATCGAAGGCGTACCTCTCATGAACGCGCTGCAGCAAAAATCGGCTCAAAATACCATCCGAGCGATCCAGGGTGCCTCTCTGACCGAAAAGCGACGATGGAAGCCGAAATCCAAGAGTCGTCGCAGTGCGCCGCGTCGCAGAAAACATGGATGTCGAGACCTCCAAAAAATCTGAAACTTCATCGGCGGGTAGAGGAGAGGGAGAGGAACACTTCATCTTCACAGCTCAGATGGAGAAAGGCTCGGGAAAGCCTTCAAAATTCCAGCCAAAGAGGGGATTTAAACTCAAATTTCCGTCAATTGGATTAATTCCCACTGTGTCCCAAGAAAATCTGGCCGTCCATCAAGTCCTTCGAAGCGCTCCTGTCGCGCCACGTGGCGCTGAACAGGGAACAGCCAAACAGGCCACTCCCCGGGCGCCGCGTGGCCAGCCGCGGACGCCGCCACGTGGCCCCCCGAGCGCGGGAACCGCGCGTCAACGCGCGCCCGCGTGCGCGCACGCCGCGTTGTCGGGCACGGATCCCGAGGCCACCTGCAACTATTCCGTGGACCGCGCGCGCTACACCGCACCAACCACACACTGCCACGTGTCACCCTCCGGTCCACCGTACACCCACTAATTTCCGTGGACCGTGCCTCATGCACCAACCAATACACACACGCCACGTGTCAAGCCCCATTGGTGCACGCCGGCCCGTGGACCGCGCGCCTGCCCGCGGCGCTCCGCCGCCTGCCCGAGCCTGCGCCGCCGCGCTCCGCCGCTGCCCGCCGCCGCCGGCGCTGCCCCCGGCCGCCGGAACAGTACCAATGCCTCGAAAATCATGCCAAGTCATCCGGGCTCCGAAAAATACAAGTAAATAGCCCATTTTGATCGTTTTCGCGTGCTGAATCCAAATCCGCTGTTCGATTTGCCAAATTCCAATTCCAAAAATCGCCGAAAGCACCCGGAAAGGTGTTTTTAACCTAAATTTTGCGCCGAGTCCAATTTTGCTATCCATTTCGTGCGAAACCACTTCTAACATTGTCGAAAGTTTCCAGAAAAGTAATCTTGATCCATTTCTCAAGCCGGATCAATCCCTGGGTTCCAATACGCGCGCAAACACCTCTATCACTCATCATGGGCCTCCAGAAGCATGCTGATCAACCAGTAACCTCATCGCGGGGATCCGGGTCCTCACAAGTAGGATGATAAATCAATAATAATTTAGGGGTTTCTCCAATAGTCCTAGTGAGCAAGTCGTAGAAAGAGGTATGCAACAACCACCCATATGGAACGCGCAAATCCATAACTATAAAAGACTCCTCGCTGTCCAACTACAGTCCCTGCAACACCCAAAAACCGCGAGCCACTGCAAAAAGAATCACACTCGGCATAAATGGACCTCCCCCAAAAATAACACTTGCTGTTTTGCAAAATAGCACAAAAAAGGGGGTTTTTCACCTATGCACAGTCCTAAAAAAAATTCAGAAAAATCACGGTTGCGATCCTCGCGATGAGTAGATGAAAATTGAGTACTTATACACCCCGTTCCGACACCCGAAGGCCAAGATAAAAAAAGAACACTCCACCGCTATCCGAAATGTTGCCGCAGAAAATAAAGTCAAAAGATGCCTCGGGAATCCCACCCAAAACCCAAAACGGAGAGAAGAGATCAACAGGGAAATCGAAGGCCTACCTCTTAGGAACACGCTACCATGAAAATCATCCAAAAATTCCTCCAGGGTAGCACAGGGGACCTCTCTGACCGAACAACGAGGAAAATGGGCACCGAAAGGGAAATGTCGAAGCGTGTCGAGTCGCCGAGATCATCGATGCCGAGCCCTCCTAAAATTCTCGAAATCCTTCGAGAGGAAATCCTTCGAGAGATGGAGATCGAAGAGAGAAAGAAGTTTGCTTCAGGTCTCTCTCTCTCTCTTTTTCTCTCTATAAAGTCCAGAAAAATAGAAGAAATGAGGAGGAGGAGGGCTATTTATAGCCTCAGCCCACTATCAGATTTGGTCTCAAAATCCGGGTGCCCGAATCTTTTCGGGCGCCAAAACGCGCCCACGGGGCCCCAGTCGACGAGCGCCCGAATCGCCCTAGGCGCGACGCGTGTTCCGAACACGGGACAGCGGCGCCCAGCCGATGGGGCGCTGCCACGTGTCCATGGCGGAGCCGCAGGGTGGGTGGCGCCCGCCAATGGCGGGGCGCCACGTGGTGCACGCGTGCGCCACGCCTGCCGCCGTGCCCGCCACGCCAACCGCCGCGCCCAGCCGCCGCCTGCTTCGCCCCTGCCATGCGTGCTGTACGGCCGCCTGCTCCGCGCGCTGCGTGGACCGCGCGCACGTGAGCCAGCCAACCCGGGGCCGCCATGTGGCCCGCCCCGGTCCACGCACCCTGCCGTGCTTCTCCGTGGACCGCGCCGCGTGAGCCCGCCAATAACAGGCTGCCACGTGTCCCCCGCCCGGTCCACTGCACCAGCGCCAAGCTCCGTGGACGGCGACGCGTGCGCCAGCCAATCCACGGCCGCCACGTGTCACCCCCGTCGGTCCATGGCGCCCCCGTGCAACAAAATACACCGAAAACTTCCAGATGTCCGTTTTTGGACATCCGGACTCAGAAAAACACAAGCAAATAGCCGTTTTCAAGCGTTTTTTCGTGCTGAATCCAAATCCGGCCTTCGTTGAACCAGAAACCACTTCTAAAATTCAGCAAGAGCAGCCGAAAGACAAACTTGCTCCAGAATCCTCACTGGGTCCGTCTAACGCGTCCATTTGACGCGTTGCGTGCCCGACACACCAATAATAGGTGTTTCACCACCACAGATCATGGGAAAAAACTACACAAGGATCTGGGCCACTACATCCTCCTCCACTAAGAAAAGTTTCATTCTCGAAACGAAAGTCATACCTCAAGTCGGAACCTCGAACAGATAGGGGTAGGTGTCCATCATCTCTGACTCAAGCTCCCACAGCCTCGCGCTCGTCATGATTGGTCCATAGGATCTTCACCTAGGGTATGGCCCGACTGCTCAATTCTCTTACCTCTCGATCCAGAATCCGCAGTGGGCGCTCCTCATACCTCAAGTCCTCGCTGATCTCGAGTAGGGTGAAATCGATGATGTGCGACGGGTCGAAGACATACCTCCTCAGAGCAAAAACATGTAATATATCATGGACACCGACAAGCCTCGGGGGAAGTGCAAGTCTATAGGCAACTGGCTCGCTACGCTCCAACACCTCAAAATGTCCAATATAACGGGAACTAAGTTTCCCACGGATGCCAAACCTTCTGATCCCTTTGGACGCCGAGACTTTCAAAAACACACGGTCTCCAACCTGCAACTCTAAGTCTCGTCGCCGAACATCAGCATAGCTCATCTGTTTGCTTTGGGCGGTCTGAAGGTGACTGTCGAATTGTTACGGAATTTGAGTTGGCGTATTTCGTGGAAAGTGTTAAGTCTTGAAGATTGAAGATGAAAGAACTTTGGATCATATACCTCAATCTCAAGAAAGAAGAATTCAAAAGGATCAGGTATGTTTAACTAAAGATTTATGGTGATCCGAATACTTCTTGTAGTGTAGAAACACCTGGAAGAATGTTTAATTGCATAAAAATCAAAAACTGGACATGGGACATGTTCAGGATCCGGATCGGGCCTTGCGATCCGGATCCCGAAGGGTGTTCGCTCATACACTGGTTCAATCCGGATCGCAGCATTTCATGATCCGGATCCCGAACACTGTTTTACCTGGTACTTGCACGATCCGGATCAGGATTTGCAATCCGGATCCCGAATGTTGTTTGGTAAAACTGTATGAACGATCCGGATCGGGGACTACGATCCGGATCCCGAACCCTTGGATTTCTGGAATCGTCTTTCTTGCTACGCGATCCGGATCGCAGTAATTCCGATCCGGATCGCCGTCCGTAAAATTTCCAGAAAAGGCAGTTTTTGATCCTTATCTTCTTCCAATGGTTTCTAACCTATAAATAGACCCTATGATTCATTTTTAGGGTAAGGAATAATCGGTAAAACATAGAAAAATTACCGAAAGAGAAAGATCCACATATAGAGAAGAAAGGAAATCAATAGATTAATTCTATGTTTCTTCATCTATATTGATTGATTTGATTCTAGGTTTTCCATACTCAGATTTTGAGTAGAATCAAATCAATGAATACTTAGATGGTATTTCCGATCTATCTTTAATCTAAGTATTCGGCGGATCATCACCACCCAAAAACAACGATTTACCCCAAATCGGCGCGTGGACTCGCGTGGCCTTGTGGATTCAAGGTGCAACCGCTCTCGTGGATTCGGAGCGAGGTACGTTCGTGGATTCGAAGCGTGCTACTGGGTGAAGACCGTGGATTCGGTCGGACGTCGTGGACTCGACGTTGGACGCTGTGGATTCAGCGTTGGGCGCAGATCGTGGATTCGAGAAGCGTCGTGGAGCGAGCGGAGAAGATCTACTAGGAGCGTATGGTAAAAGGTTGAGTCGTCTGTGAGTACGTTATATCACCTTGTACGTGTGTTAATTCTAGTGGATTTCGCCGTGTTATCGGTCCCGTGGTTTTTTACTCCGGTTTGGAGTTTTTCCACGTAAAAATCTTGCGTGTTCATTTATTTTTCCGCATTGGGTTTTATTGCGCAATGATTTTTTGAGTGTTTATTGTTTACACCTATTCACCCCCCTCTAGGTGTTTTTTCCCCTATTTAGATCCATATTAGTATAACCCAACAAGTGGTATCAGAGCGGGAATAGGGTTGTAAACAATGGTTGAAGGTGGAAACATCAATCGACCCCCTTTCTTTGATGGAACAAATTATGCGTACTGGAAAGTACGGATGAAAGCCTTTTTAATTTCCATCGACGAAAGGGTGTGGCAATCAATTGAATTAGGATGGTCTAATCCAACTGAAATTATTTCTGATGTTCGCACCTTAAAACCTAGGTCGAAATGGACCAAGGAAGAGATAGATTCATCTTCTTACAATGGCAAAGGGATTAATGCTCTATTTAATGCTTTGTCACAAACAGAGTTCTCTCGCGTCTCGGCATGTGAGACTGCGAAAGAAATCTGGGATGTTCTTCAAGTTACGCATGAGGGAACTAACCTTGTGAAGATTCAGAAACTGCAAATGCTTACGAGCAAGTTTGACTCTATCTCTATGGCAGAGAATGAATCTTTCACTGACTATTACACACGATTGCAAGACATCGTAAACTCATGTGCTAACTTGGGAGAGAAGATTCCAGAATTTAAAGTTGTAAGAAAAATTTAAGAACTCTTCCTGAACGATTTCGCCCGAAGGTCGCAGCCATTGAAACAATTAAACACCCGGACGAAATGCGTGTAGAAGAATTAGTAGGTGCTTTACAAACTTATGAAATGACATTTCCTACTAACTATTCTTCTGGAAAGGCATCCTCTTCTAAGTCTTCAGGTTACGCATTGAAATCAACTAAAGAAGAAGACGCGGATTCATCCTCCTCGGACGATGACGAGAACCTATCTATGGAGGACTTTGAGAAGCAGCTCGCTCTCTTGACAAGGAAGTTTCGCCGCAACTTTCGAAGGGGTAATTCAAGCAAAACTCCATCCTTCGGAAAGTCGAAGAAAGGCAAGGGTTCTTCAAGCTACAAGTCAAGAAAGCAAGAGAACTTCTCAAAGGATAAGAAAAGTTCAGAGGGACAAGTTCAGTGCTTCAAATGTCGAGGCTACGGCCACATTGCAACGGAGTGTCCCAACAAGAATCCGGCAAAGAAGAAGGCGATGCAAGTCGTTACTTGGGATGACAACTCCACGTCAAATGAGTCATCCTCAAGTGATGAAGAAGACAACGCGACAGCATTCCACGCGTCCACTACATCTTCACCCTTCATGTGCTTAATGGCAAGTACATCCGATTCATTGTCCAACTCCACTGTTGAAAAGATTGCAACGGACGATGAATCAGATAATTCGGAAGGTGAAGATTTTGCTTTAGCCTACCACAACTTTTGAGGGATTCAAAGAAACTGGCTAAGCAAAACAAGGGGTTGAAAGGGAGATTGCAGGATCTCGAAGAAGAAGTAAAAAGGGTAACTTCTCTCTCAACCGATCTTGAAGTGGAAAGGGATAATCTGATTAAAACAAATGTTTCCCTTCAAGAGTCCAATGAGCAATTCGAGAAGAATTATATAGATATGGTGAACAAAGCGAATTACTTCTTGAAGCTCAACGGCGAGGCTCGACAGGAAAAATGGAAATGACAAAGACCATACGCCAACTAAAGGATGACTTAAAGAGATTTTCTTCTGGAAGGAGTAAGTTGGACAGACTTCTTGGTCTTGGTCAAACAAATAAGTTCGGCCTCGGATACACTCAAACTGGAGACATTCCAAGTTCGAGTGGGACAGTATTTGTGCCTCAGTCGGTATCTCCTCCTCCGACACCGGAATTCACGACAAGCAACGACAACAAGCCTACTTCATCCTCTTCGGGATCGTCAAGATCTAAGGTATGTTTTCGTTGTGGCATTTCAGGGCACATAAGGAGAAATTGCAAGACGGGAGCCAAACGCACACCTCAAGCACCTCTTGCAATGACTACCAAAAGGTGATTCCTCAGAAATCAAATGCAAATCATTTGAAGGAAAAGAGCCTTGGTAGTCACCGCTCAAGACGACATCATCAAGGAGCAGCAATTCTTCAAGCAAGACGCTTTCACCTAGGAGATCAACTTCACGACCATTACCGACGCATTCCAAAAAGGTTTGGGTGCGCAAAGGTGAAATTTTCCCTTGTCTTGTTACCAATGTTTCCTTGCATGCATATGATAGTTCGTCTTGGTATCTGGATAGCGGGTGTTCCCGTCATATGACCGGTGACAAAAACTGTTTTCAAACATTTGAGAAAAACTCCGGAGGACTTGTTGTTTTCGGAGATGGTCGGTCTTCCAAAATTGTTGGAAAGGGAACGGTAGCTATTCCAGATGGCCCGGTTCTAAATAATGTGTTATTTGTTCATGGCCTTAAGACTAACCTCATAAGCATAAGTCAACTTTGTGATAATGGTTATTCAGTTAATTTTTCATCTGATAAATGTACTGTAACTGACAAGAACCATGCTTTCTTTTTAAAAGGGGTTAGATCAGAAAACAATTGTTATGTAGTTCCTACTAAATTTCTGAAAAATGTAACCTAGCATCTTTGAAAAATGAAACACTTTGGCATGAAAGGCTAGGTCACATAAACTTTAAGGAACTTGCTAGAATTTCAAACAAAGATGTGGTCAAGGGGGTTCCGAAACTTTCTTTTGAACAAAACATTGTGTGTGGCGGTTGCCAAAAGGGAAAACAGTCTAGGACTGCACACAAGAACTTGAACCACATAGGTACAAAACGGCCTTTGGAACTTTTGCATATGGACTTAATGGGGCCAACTCGTCAACCATCTTTGGGAGGTAAATGGTATATTTTCTTATTGGTTGATGATTTCTCTAGATATACTTGGGTAGCATTTTTAAAAGAAAAAGCTGATACTTTTGATTCTTTTCACGAAATTTGCCATCGTATTATGATTGAAAAGAATGAAAGGATTACTCGAGTTAGAAGTGATAGAGGTGGAGAATTCATAAATTCCAAATTCATTGATTTTTGCACTTCTAACGGCATTAAACATGAATTCTCCGCACCTTATACACCTCAACAAAATGGTGTAGTCGAGCGCAAAAACAGGGTCGTACAGGAGATGGCACGTGTTATGCTTCATAGCCGGAACTTACCTTTATATTTTTGGGCTGAAGCGGTGAACACTGCTGTCTATGTTATTAATCGCGTGTATTTGCGCCCGGGGACTTTGAATACACCATATGAACTATGGTTTTGTAGAAAACCTAACATCAAATATTTTCGTATCTTTGGGAGTCGGTGTTTTATTTTACGTGATCGCGAAAATCTTGGAAAATTTGACTCTCGAAGTGACGAAGGGATTTTCTTAGGTTATTCTACAAACAGTAGAGCATATCGAGTTTTTAACTTAGAATCTAAGACGATCGTAGAATCGATAAATGTTAAGGTAGATGAAGCTTTTCACTTTGAATCTGAAAAATCTACCCTCGATATCTCTCTTGATGATGATACACCTGCTAATGCATCTTCTTCTAACAATTCTTTCGATAATAATGATGCATCTAACGGTTCTTCAAGTTTATCTGATGTGCAGGAATCATCTCGTGTACCTCCGACTACTCCTCTACCTCAAACGTTACGCATCTCCAAGGATCACCCTGAATCGAACATCATTGGAGATCCACAAGAAGGAGTTAGAACACGGAGACAATTGGTTTGCGGATTTGCATGCTATGTATCTCAATCGAACCAAAGAATGTTGATGAAGCTCTCCAAGATGACTACTGGATTAAAGCAATGCAGGAAGAGCTCCATCAATTTGAGCGAAACAAAGTCTGGGAATTAACGAAGCCTCCGAAGCAACACAATGTGATAGGTACCAAATGGATCTTCAAGAACAAGAAAAATGAAGAAGGTACTATCATCAGGAACAAAGCAAGGTTAGTTGCTCAAGGCTACTCTCAAGTAGAAGGTATAGACTTTGATGAAACTTTCGCCCCTGTAGCTAGACTCGAGTCCATTCGTATCTTATTTGCGATTGCTTGTCATTTTAAAATCAAATTATTTCAAATGGACGTTAAGAGCGCCTTTTTAAATGGGTTTTTAAATGAGGAAGTTTATGTGGCTCAACCGAAAGGTTTTGTGGATCATAAACTACCTAACCATGTTTTTCGTCTGAAAAAGGCTCTTTACGGTCTGAAACAAGCACCGCGAGCATGGTACGAAAGGTTGACAAAGCACCTTTTGGAAAAGGGCTATACTCGAGGGGGAGCTGACAGGACTCTCTTTGTGAAGCATTATCAAAACAATTTCATAGTTGCTCAAATCTATGTCGATGACATTGTTTTTGGCGCAACAAGAGATAATGATGCTTCTAAATTCGCGGAGACCATGGAAAGCGAATTTGAGATGTCCATGATGGGCGAATTGACTTATTTTCTTGGATTACAAGTTAAACAAAACGATGAAGGAATTCACTTGTGTCAATCCAAGTATGCACTGGAGTTGGTCAAAAAGTTTGATCTAGAAAATTCTAAGGATTTTCCGACTCCAATGGGAACTAGCCATAAGGGACTTGGAAGTGAATCACATAGTGAGAATGTAGACGAGAAACTGTATCGCAGTATGATTGGAAGTCTACTATATCTCACGGCTAGTCGCCCGGATATATCCTTCAGTGTTGGGATTTGTGCGAGATATCAATCAGCACCGAAGGAGGTTCACCTGAAAGCGGTGAAACGGATCATCCGATATATCAAAGGTACAATCAATTTCGGAATTTGGTATCCTATGGGAACAAGTTTGGATATTGTTGGATACTCAGATGCCGATTGGGCTGGATCAGTGGATGACCGGAAAAGCACGAGTGGTGCATGCTTCTATCTTGGCCATTGCCTTGTTGCATGGCACAGTAAAAAGCAGAATTGCATAGCACTCTCGACTGCCGAAGCGGAGTACATTTCTGCAGGAAGTTGTTCAACCCAATTGATTTGGATGAAAAGCGTGTTGAGCGATTTCCGGATTTCAGCATCTTCGGTAACCATTTTATGTGACAACACTAGTGCTATTAACATTTCTAAAAACCCTGTGTTGCACTCTAGAACAAAACATATTGAACTTAGATATCATTTTCTTAGAGAGCTAGTTGAATCAAATATTCTTCAACTGTCATATATTTCAACTGAGGATCAATTAGCTGATATCTTAACAAAACCTTTGGATCAAAAACGTTTTATTCACTTGCGTAAAGCAATTGGCATGCTTTCCTTGAAATAATCTTTTTGAAACCTTTGCTTAGGTTAGGTTTTTGTTTTGTTTTGTTCTTTATCTATGTTTTGTACATAGGACATTAATTGAGCATAAATCATAATTGACTTTAATTGCATCCTTTTATGCATTTAGAAATTTATTATGCTTTTGATATCATAATATTTCAATGTTGCAATGATCATTTACGTTAATTAAACCATCTTTTAAGTGATCAAAGTCAATTTCTCTCTCAATGATCTCTTGGTATAGTCATTATCATATTTGATTGCTTAGTCGAGTATGAATTCGAGATCAATGGTTTGGTTGAATACCTTATATATTAAATAATTGATAGCCAATTGAGGGGGAGTCAAAGAAATGTAAAATGCTCAAAAGATGTGGAAAGAGTTACATCCCAATGAGGAGTGTGAAAACTACCACCACATGGAGAAAATGAAAAAGAAAAAGAAAAAGATACTCCATGAATGCAAAGCAAATTTTTGTTTTAAAATTGTTGATGAAATGCATATTGAAATACTTGACTCAGTCGTATTTCATGGTTGGTATAAGGTGGGATTTTTGATAAAAGATGCTCAAAGAGCCACTCCTTCAACAGATTGTCTAGATATATTATCTAACTTATCTGGGATTTCAAACATCTATTGATCTTGGTATTTCATTTTCTTTACCAAATTGATGATTTGATAAAGGCATTACGCATAAGATCAGGATAGATGTAATTGAAGTTGTTCAACTTTAAGTGTTTTAATTTTCGTAAATTTTCGTTTCATTTTTGGATATTTTTGATAGATTTTGCATAATCTATTTCTTGTTGTATGAAACGATGATTTTTGTTTAAAGTTGATATGGTAAAGTGCTTACATACTTTTTCTGGATTTTATGGAATTTTTCTAAATTTTTCTGGAGAAAAAGTTGAAGCCGATCCGGATCGGGGTAAGTGATCCGGATCCCGAACGCAGGATTCTTCCTGCGGGTAGCCGATCCGGATCACATTCTCGATCCGATCCGGATCACGGCTAGGGTTTTTATAAGAACAAAAGGATTTGATTTCTTTTACCCTAATCTTTTGTTCTTAAGTCTCTAGAGCTTCTCTCTCTAGATTTCTTGCATCTTGGAGCTTCAAACTCAAAGTTCTTCGAATCCAAGTAAGTTTTATTGATCAAAATCTCGGTTTTTCACAGTTTTTATTTTTTCATCAAACGTGAGTTGAAATCATGGATCTTTTTCGTTTGTGAATGGTTTTTGATCAAATTTCTTTTGAAATAAGAACTCTGGGTCAATTAGTTTTGATTATATGCTGGGTTTTCTCAAGATAAACGAGTTTTTAGGCTTCGATTTCTAAAAATTCGGTTTTAGGGCATAAAAGAGGAATTTTTGAAAATCATGGAATTGATCTATTTTTAAAATTCTTTTTGCAAAACTAATTTGATTCTTAGCTTCTCTACATGATTATGATTGTTTGGGTACAATTTTTCAAATTTTTCAAAATTGAAATTTTTCATGTTCTTGAGTTGGTCTTCACAGGATTTCAAATTTCTTAAAAGCTTGTTCAATGGCATTCTCCTGGTTAATCTTGCTGTTGGTCACAATGGTGCACACCCGTGCAACTGTTAAAGAAGAACAAGTTGATTCACCTCGAGACACGACAAAAACTGATGACAGCTCTGACTATGATGATGAAGAATGGGAAGAATTTTTCAAAGAAGTTCAACAAAAAATTGATGAGGAAGATAGGCAATTTTTGAAGAACAAAAAGCTAAAGAAATCTGCCTCAACGACAAGACAATATACAAGACGAAGAAGTGTCAACAGAAGCGGTATTCAATTACTGAGCCTCTTACTAGAGCACGCTCACTTTCTGGAATTCTACAAACTAATCACCATGGACTGAGGGCCAGAATGCACCATCTACATCTACGCAGAATCCATCAACCTCCGAAAGAATGTCTGCTGACACAGATGCGTTGGCATCCATTCGCCAAGAACAGCAAAAACTGTCTGCTGAACAGGAAAGGCTGTCCAGAGAACTTCAGCACATTTCATCTGAGCATAAGAAAATCAAGAAGAAATATTCTAATATTTCGAAGATGCTTAAAGGGATTTTAAGCAAACTGAGCTGCACCAGTTCAGACACTTCAGACTAAACAAGATTGCGTGCAGTCTTTTCCTTTTGTGCAGATTTGTGCAGACTTTTTTTTTAGGATTTAGTTCTCTTTTTACTTTACTTTAGTTCAGTTCTTAGGTTTTTAATGATATTGGAACTTTTAACTCTCCTTACATTTAGTAGTTTTGACTACGTTTTGGCTTTGTTTTGTGACAAAAAGGGGGAGAGAGTTTAGAGAAAACTTTGAACAATGATGATGATGTGAACAATGACAATGATGTGAAAACTGTGTGACTATGATGTGAACATTAAGGTAAGTATGACTCCAACTTCAACTTTTGGTTTTTATCTTGTGATTTGTTGCATGTCCCTACTAACTATTCGACTAACTATTTGGGCATGTATTATTACTAACAAGTTGATGTTGGACTAACATTTTGTGACATTTGGTTTTTGAATGCTTAGAAGATATGTTGGTTTTTAACTATGATTCTCTTACATATCTGAATTCTAAAATGTCATGATGAGAATAAACTCTATCTCTGTATTTGGTTTTGTATGTTTCAATTCTTGAGGTATCTAACGATTTCTTTTGTCAAGAATGATTTCTTTGTGCAGAGATTACAGATGTCTAAGTCTAGAGTCTGTTTTAGGAGTTTATCTCATGTTTTTAATTTTTGGATCTCCATTGTAAATTTTTGTTGTATGGTGATAGCAACAAAAATATCTTTTTGAATTTTCTTTTGTGGATTTGTGTTTTGTCACGAAACCGCCAAAGGGGGAGATTGTTACGGAATTTGAGTTGGCGTATTTCGTGAAAGTGTTAAGTCTTGAAGATTGAAGATGAAAGAACTTTGGATCATATACCTCAATCTCAAGAAAGAAGAATTCAAAAGGATCAGGTATGTTTAACTAAAGATTTTGGTGATCCGAATACTTCTTATAGTGTAGAAACACCTGGAAGAATGTTTAATTGCATAAAAATCAAAAACTGGACATGGGACATGTTCAGGATCCGGATCGGGCCTTGCAATCCGGATCCCGAAGGGTGTTCGTTCATACACTGGTTCAATCCGGATCGCAGCATTTCATGATCCGGATCCCGAACACTAGTTTTACCTTGGTACTTGCACGATCCGGATCAGGATTTGCAATCCGGATCCCGAACATTGATGTTTGGTAAAACTGTATGAACGATCCGGATCGGGGACTACGATCCGGATCCCGAACCCTTGGATTTCTGGAATCGTCTTTCTTGCTACTGCGATCCGGATCGCAGTAATTCCGATCCGGATCGCCGTCCGTAAAATTTCCAGAAAAGGCAGTTTTTGATCCTTATCTTCTTCCAATGGTTTCTAACCTATAAATAGACCCTATGATTCATTTTTAGGGTAAGGATAATCGGTAAAACATAGAAAAATATACCGAAAGAGAAAGATCCACATATAGAGAAGAAAGGAAATCAATAGATTAATTCTATGTTTCTTCATCTATATTGATTGATTTGATTCTAGGTTTTCCATACTCACATTTTGAGTAGAATCAAATCAATGAATACTTAGATGGTATTTCCGATCTATCTTTAATCTAAGTATTCGGCGGATCATCACCACCCAAAAACAACGATTTACCCCAAATCGGCGCGTGGACTCGCGTGGCCTTGTGGATTCAAGGTGCAACCGCTCTCGTGGATTCGGAGCGAGGTACGTTCGTGGATTCGAAGCGTGCTACTGGGTGAAGACCGTGGATTCGGTCGGACGTCGTGGACTCGACGTTGGACGCTGTGGATTCAGCGTTGGGCGCAGATCGTGGATTCGAGAAGCGTCGTGGAGCGAGCGGAGAAGATCTACTAGGAGCGTATGGTAAAAGGTTGAGTCGTCTGTGAGTACGTTATATCACCTTGTACGTGTGTTAATTCTAGTGGATTTCGCCGTGTTATCGGTCCCGTGGTTTTTTACTCCGGTTTGGAGTTTTTCCACGTAAAAATCTTGCGTGTTCATTTATTTTCCGCATTGGGTTTTATTGCGCAATGATTTTTTGAGTGTTTATTATTTACACCTATTCACCCCCCTCTAGGTGTTTTTTCTCCTATTTAGATCCATATTAGTATAACCCAACACGAATCACTCTGACCTCTTCCTCTGCCTCAAGCAATAAGTCGGGCCCTAGTGTCCGTCTCTCACCCACATCACTCCAATAAAGAGGTGATCGACACTTGCGTCCATACAACGCCTCAAACGGAGCCATCTGAATGCTTGCTTGAAAGCTGTTGTTGTACGCAAACTCAGCCAATGATAAGTGTCGAATCCACCCTCCACCGAAGTCCATGACGCAAGCCCTTAGCATACCCTCGAGAATCTGTATCGTCCGCTCGGACTGTCCATCCGTCTGTGGGTGAAAGGCTGTACTGAACCTGAGCTGAGTCTCCAAGGTTGTCTGTAAACTCTTCCAAAAATATGAAGCAAACCTCGGGTCTCACTCTGATACGATAGAGGCATGCACTCCATGTAATCTCACCACCTCATCCAAATATAGCTGGGCTAGCCGTTCAAGTGATCAGGTAGTCTGCATCGGCAAAAAGTGGGCGGACTTGGTAAGTCGATCCACCACTACCCAAATAGCATCTGCTCCTCTCGGTGCCCTCGGCAATCCAACCACGAAATTCATCGTAATATGATCCCATTTCCACTCAGGAATTGGGAGACTCTGCAACTTGCCAGCTGGCACCCGGTGTTCGGCTTTTACCTGCTGACAAGTTAAACACTGAGCCACAAACCTCCCGATGTCTCTCTTCATGCCATTTCACCAAAAGTGTGCCTTGAGATCCTTATACATCTTAGTCCCACCAGGATGAAGGGTATAAGGTGTATAATGGGCTTCTCTCAAAATCTGCTCTTTGATCTCGGAGTCCACAGGCACACATACTTGGTCCCTGAACCGTAGTACTCCTGATGTATCCACTCAGAATCTGATCTCTAATCCTGGTCAAGTGGGGGTCCTCACTTTGTCTCTCTCTGATCCTGTCCAGCAGAGTGGCTGTGAGGACCCGAATCCCCGCAAGAGGATTACTATTGGACTAGCGGCTTCTGGAGGCCTAGGCTATGTGTTGGAGGTGTTTGTGCGCGAAGCGGACTCCGCGCGAAAATGGATCAAGGTTACCTTCGAATGCCTGCGTAAAAAATTGGAATGAGTTTCGGATAAAATGGAGGCCGTTTTTGGATTCAGCACGGAAAAACGATGGAAATCGGCTATTTGGATGTATTTTTCTGAATCCGGACGCCCGAGAACGGACACCCGGAAGTTTTCTATATTTTCGGGTGCACGGGAGGAGCCGTGGTGTGAGGACCCGGATCCCCGCGATGGATTACTGGTTGATCAGCTGCTTATGGAGGCCCATGTTGGGTGTTAGAGGTGTTTGCGCGTGTATTGGACCCAAGGATTAGACCCGGCACGAAAAAACGGATCAAGTTCACTTTTTTAGGAATTTTCGATAATTTAAGAAGTGGAATTGGGCAAAACGGACATCGGATTTGGATTCAGCGCGCGAAAACGAAGAAAATGGACTATTTACTTGTATTTTTCGGAGCCCGGATGCCTGCGCACGAATTTCGAGGCATGGAGCACTGTTCCGGCGGCCGGGGGGCAGTGCCGGTGGCGGCGGGCAGCGGCGGAGCGGGCGCGCGCGCGGGCGCAGGCAGGCGCGCGCGGTGCAGCGGGGGTGTGTGCCACATGGCATCTTCCTATTGGTGCGGGTTGGACACGTGGTAGGGTTGGATTGGCTGGTGCATGGGCGCGGTCCACGGAGCAAGCAGGCTGTTGCCTCGGGAGGCTTGCGC
Source organism: Tillandsia fasciculata (assembly GCA_029168755.2). Classification (NCBI taxonomy): domain Eukaryota; kingdom Viridiplantae; phylum Streptophyta; class Magnoliopsida; order Poales; family Bromeliaceae; genus Tillandsia; species Tillandsia fasciculata. Next base: position 20,029,793 of record CM054942.1, read on the forward strand.
GGCATGGGCGCCAGCAGCACGACAAGCGCACGTGGGCACGCCGACCAAGGCGTTGACGCGCGCGAAGGCGGGCGCGGGGGGCGTGGCCACTGTCGCGAGCCGGTTGGCAGGCGCCGCTGTTGCCTGTTTGGAGACACGTGGCACGTTGTGGTGGTTCCGGGCGCTGGATGAACGGCTCAGATCGGGCGGTTTCGGGTGCACTGTAGCAGCCCGAAAACTTTCGGGCGCCCGAAAGAGGGGACATGAATGGTATTTTTGGATTTGTTCTGTGGAGGCTATAAATACCCCCCCTTAGGCTGCGATTTCGGGCCTTTTCTCGAGCTCATCTGTGACTGAGGTCTTAAGAGATTTTGTTCTTCACCTTGTGCTCCACCTTGTGAGGGATTTTCAGATTTTTTGGAAGCCTCGACATCCGCACTTTCTGCGATGCGGTGCACTGAGACGTTTCTTGGATTTCGGCTTCCACCGTCGCTTTTCAGTCCGCGAGGCACCCTGGATCACTCCAATGGAATTTTGAGACGATTTTTGTGGCAGCGCATTCACAAGAGGTATGCCTTCGATTTCCGTAATGATCACTTCGCCTCGTTTTGGGTTTTTGGCACGGTTTCCTAGGCATACATTGACCCCTTATACTGCTATGAGGTTTGGGACAGCGGTGGAGTATTTTTGGGATTTCTCGGTCTACGATCATTGGAATGAGACGTTTAAGGACTCCGTTGATATCTACGCTTCGAGAGGAATGCACCAGTATTTTTATCGAATTTTCTTGAGGACTCTTTGAAGGTGATAATTAAGCTTCTTTCAGACTGGTTTCCTGCAGATTTTGTAAAAAAATGGCTGTTAAGAGCCTATTTATAGCCCAAGCCCACCGACAAGAGGATCCGAATTCGGGCGCCGGATTCGGGTGCCAAAATCCAGCCCAAGCCCGCTACAGTGCGTGCCCCAAACCACCTTGGCGCGCCACGTCACCCTGCTCCGCGCCCCGCGCGCTCGGCGCACGAGCGCCCGCCAATCGCGGCGCGCCGCGTGGCGACGCGGTCCACGGCGGGGAGCGTGGGCCACCGTTCACGCCGGATCCGCCAGGTCGCTACGCCCGCCAATGAGCGGGCGACACGTGGCCCGAGGCGGTTCACCGTGCGCCGTGCCCAGCGCAGAACGCGCGCTGTCGCGCGTGCGTTGACCGGCCAATCCCTGCGTGCCACATGTCACCGCCTTCACTCGCTGTGCCCGGTGCACACACCCGATGCACCCGCCGAACCCGAAGCCGCCACGTGTCCCCAACGCGCCCAATGGGGAGCCGGCATGTGGCACACCCAACTCTGAACACCGCGCCTGCCCGCGTCGCCGCGCTCCACCGCCTGCCCACCGCCGCCGGCACTGCCCCGGCCGCCAGAACAGTAACCCTAGCCTTGAAATCCGTGTTTGCGCATCCGGGCTCCAAAAAATACTAGTAAATAGTCCATTTTCATCGTTTTCGCACGCTGAATCCAAATCCGATGTCCGGTTTGCCCAATTCCACTTCTAAAAATTGTTGAAGGCATCCAGATATATAAACTTGGTACGATTTTCGCACTGGGTCCAATCTTGAGGTCCGGGTGCGAAAGCTATGCGGAGATCCGGGTCATCACAATCCTATTTTAGGAAGTTTCGACTCAAAAGGAAGTAGTTGAGAATTTCACAATAACTCTCCTCAAATCACGCCTGTATTTCAAAATCGGTGCCTGTAAGCATGGTTCGAAGTGTATAAATACCCGAACCGTCGAAGAAGAAGGGGTCCTGCAACCTCATAAGCCAGGACTACCCCCTTGCTTTTCATATCTTTCATATATGCATTTACTGCTTTCCTAAATAATTTTACTGCTTTTCCTAGGAGTAGGCTTACTTATAATTTCTTCCCTTTTCTCCTCCTTGTATCCCCTTTCCAATCAATAAAAAGTTCTAATCGGCTCATCAGCCGTGTCAAATTATTGTTTCTACTATCCGGTTCAGCTACTCTAGGCCGGACTCAGCCTCTCTCTATCTCAATATCCTAATTCGGCTAATCTAAGTCGAACGGTCGCAAGAGTTTAAGTAAGAAGAACCCGGCCGAGCAGATCCCTTCTCGGCCCGATCGCTTGATCCATTGGTACGTGGCGCATCACATTCAGAGGGTGAACCGAACCACGGGGTCGGTCAATGACCGACGTTTTTGATCCCAACATGAGGGAAAATTCCTACTACTTGGAAACCGATATATACACGAACTAAGAAAAGCAAATACAAAAGTGTTTCAAAGAGAAAAAAATTGAACCCGAAGGACTAAGTAGGCCCTGCTGGAAATTGAGACACCTGACCACCATCAGCTCCCGAAGCAGAAGCAAGAGAAAGGGAATACAAAGTGTCTCCCCGGCGGATGAGGCGAAGAAGGCGGGGGCTGTCGAGGAACTCGAACTCCTAAAATTGGCCGGAGGGCGAGATGAGGACCGACTTTCTTTCTAACATTCTTCATAAATATAGCCATCCATAAACGGCTTGGACCCAGCTAGGCCACTACACGTAAGACTTGGAATCGGTGGGCCAGGAACGAAGACCTTCCCCAAAGACCTTGCTAGAAGCCCAGGTGCCAAGGAAGATCTTGTCCACCGATAGTGACATGATGTCGAAGGTTTCTGTAAGGAAATGGATGCGCGTGCATGCGCATTTAATGCAGCGGAAATAAGTTTTATGATCATAAATATGATCTAATCATATATACCTTAACATCATAACATTTATGATATTAGTGTATATATATAAATATGTTACAAGATCATCTCGTGAGACACACAAAAATTATTATTCTAATCTAATTAGAAGAAGGGTTAGAATTTCAACCTTTGTTGATTACCGAAAGTGTCTATCGGTTGATATTGGATTTGAACTTCCGGTCCTTTGAGCCGCACAACTGTCCGGCCTCTATGTGTATCCACACAAGGTTGCTCCGGGATCTGTGCTTCACACAATATAATCTCGAAACTCCTTTCGTGATTTCTTGTGTCAATGTAGAGAAGAATTAATCCTCAAATTGTGCTAGCAATCGTAAGAGGATTAACTATAATATAGAGACCAATGATTATAGGAATACTTCTCTCTAATGATTAAAGAGAACTCTAAATGATTAAGAGAACTCTAATAATTAAAGAGAACTCTTTATGATTACTTCATATGATTTCTCATATGATTACCCATATGATTACTCATATGATTACCCATATGATTACTCATATGATTTTCATATGATTACTCATATAATTTTCATCTGATTATGAGGGAGATTACTCCTCCCTTTTATAGGCTTATAAGTCATAAATGAGAGGAGAGTAAACTCCTAGATCTCATTCAATGGGTAGGAGGAAACGAAGAAGGAGAAAAAGAAAAACTTACCGTTAATAAATTCATAACTTAATATCAATTAAGTTATGAATTTATATACATTTATCAATTAATAGGTGAAGAGTTTTCCTTCATTAATGAATTGGTTTCCTCGTATACATATACATATATATACATATGTATGTATGTATATATACATATGTATATATACATATGTATATATACATACATATGCATATATACATACATACATACATATATATATATATATATATATATATATATATATATATATATATATATATATATATATATATATTGCTAACTAGCTTAGCAAATAATAAATACTTTGTTATTTTAGCAAAATGGTCTCTATAAATTCTCTAAGCACAAATCACACGCAACCTTTATTGTGTGTGACCACATAGGTTTAATTCTACCTGGTTGTGAGATGTGACTCCAAACTCTTTTAGTGTCACCATCGAACTCCTTTCGATGGACCAAAATATTTTTGATTCTCCCAATTGATTGTGATTAACTATCTTTAATCACTCATGTGGGTCCCACAATCCACGAGTGACACCTAGCAGTATGTCGCGGCAATCCAAGTAGAATGAATAATAGACTAAACCTCTAGGTGTAGTTACCGTGTGATTAAATCCTTCTATCACTTGTTCTAATTGAGCCGAGGTTATGGATAACTCGTCAAACCCCATTACTCAATTATATATCTTATCTGATCATTAACCGATATATGAAAACTCCTTTTCATAAAATCACACTGCCTTGGCCAAGGGCTTTTATATCTTAAAGAACAGATAGTATAGGATAGTTACCTCTCTACCGAGGGTGATAGATTCCATCTTGACACACACCTATCTTTACGCATGACCCACTGTAGCCAACATATGTTGACTTTAACCCATGATTAGGGTATAAAGTATTTACACAGTCAAAATACAGTAACCCATACGTAAGATAACTGTGGTGCCTCAGGTCAAAGGATAACTCACACCACTACAGCATGGAACAATTCACTGACGAGTGAGTAGATATCCATGTGATTGTTCATGATTGGTCACGCTCAGTGAAAATGTTCTCCAACATTCACCTGTATACTTGCTCTAGTGTCACCACACTAATGACTTAAGACTCGTCATCCCATAAGGAAAGCACAATATACACTGACCTAACCGGATTTATCACCGCCCTCGTGATAATCCTATGATCAGGAGCATTTAATAATTAATTACAAAAGAATACATGTCTTAAATTCCTAACATCTTAGGAATATGATTCTTTTACCATTAATTCTAAGGACGATTCATATATATATATATACTTGACAATAATATGAATGAATAAATGCCAATTTATTAATTTAATGAAAGATATAAAGATACAAACCCTATAGTTGTGTCACCGATTGGCTTATAGGGCATATAACTAACAATCTCCCACTTGCACTAAAGCCAATCACCCATATAGCGTAGACCCATTTTCTCAAGATGGCTTTCCAGCTTTTGTTGAGTGAGTGCTTTGGTTAGTGGGTCTGCTACATTGTCAGCAGAAGCAACCTTTTGTATGAGTATTTCATTCCTTTCAATATAATCTCTGATTATATGATATCGCCGTTCAATATGCTTGGATTTCTGATGAGATCTTGGCTCCTTAGCTAATGCTATGGCGCTATTATTGTCACAGAAAAGCGGCGTTGGTTCCTTAATAGCTGGAATCACACCGAGTTCTGCAACGAACTTTCTGATCCAAACACATTCCTTTGAGGCTTCTGATGCAGCAATATATTCTGCCTCCATGGTGGAATCGGCAGTCGTTGCTTGTTTGGAACTTTTCCAAATAATGGATCCTCCATTACATATGAATAAATATCCTGATGTAGACTTTCTATCATCAACATCTGACATAAAATCAGAATCTGTGAAGCCTTCTAGCTTCAACTCACCACCTCCAAAGACTAGGCACATATCCTTGGTTCTTCTTAAATACTTAAGGATATTTTTAACTGCAACCCAGTGTTCCATACCCGGGTTAGATTGATATCTACTTGTGACACTCACAGCTTGTGCGATATCAGGTCTCGTACATAGCATTGCATACATTAGACTCCCAATAGCTGAAGCATATGGAATTCTATTCATACATTCTCTTTCCTCAGGTGTTTTAGGACACATCTTCTTGGAAAGATAGATTCCATGTCTGAGAGGTAATAGACCTCTTTTGGAATTTTCCATACCGAATCTCTTCAGTACTTCCTCTATGTACATTCTTTGAGATAGGCCAAGCAACCGTCTAGACCTGTCTCTATAGACCTTTATACCTAAAATATAGGATGCATCGCCTAAGTCTTTCATGGAGAAATTCTGAGATAGCCACAATTTGACCGATGACATCATCCCAATGTCATTCCCAATTAAAAGTATATCATCCACATACAATATGAGAAATGTGACAGCACTACCACTAGTCTTTTTGTACACACATGGTTCTTCCTCGTTTCTAGTGAAATCAAACGATTTGATTGCATCATTAAAACGAGTGTTCCAACTCCAAGATGCTTGCTTTAATCCATATATGGATCTCTGAAGCTTGCACACTTTATGATTATCATTGCTAGAGGTGAAACCTTGAGGCTGTTCCATATATATGTCTTCCTCAAGATATCCATTAAGGAAGGCAGTTTTCACATCCATCTGCCATATTTCATAATCATAATGTGCAGCTATAGCTAGTAAGGTTCGAATGGATTTTAACATGGCCACTGGCGAGAAGGTCTCCTGATAATCAATACCTTCTCGTTGACTATAACCTTTCGCCACAAGCCTTGCTTTATAGGTACCTTTCCATCTGAACCAATTTTTTTCTTGAAGATCCATTTACATCCAATAGGCACTATACCTACTGGTAAATCCTCTAGAGTCCAAACCTTGTTGGAATACATGGAGTCCATTTCAGACTTCATAGCTTCCTTCCATCTCTCAGAGTCGATGTCTAACATCGCCTCTTTATAGCTAGTAGGATCATGTCTATGATCTTTATCTCCCATTAAGAACATTTCTTTTACCTTCTCAACTACAAATCCTAAATATCTGTCTGGAGGTTGGGAAACTCTACTAGATCTTCGAAGTGGTTGTATGTACAATGGTTCTGATTGAGTAGAGATTTTTGGTCGATTATTATAGATTTGTTGCTCATCAGAGACATTCTCATTGAGCTCTATTTTCCTCCCACTACCTCCTTCTTGAATGAATAGTTTCTCAAGAAAAGAGGCATGCCGGCTCACAATAATATTTTGATCCTGGGGAAAATAGAAATAGTATCCCAATGATTCTTTGGGATAACCAATGAATCTACCTTTATCCGACCTTGCTTCCAATTTGTCTGTCTTCAGCTTCTTAACAAAAGCCGGACATCCCCAAATCTTGAGATGACCAAGAGTTGGCTTTCTACTATACCAAATCTCATATGGAGTGGTAGAAACAGATTTGGAAGGTACTCTATTTAAAATATATGCAGCAGTGAGGAGAGCATACCCCCAAAGTGACATAGGCAAATCAGTGAAACTCATCATGGATCGCACCATATCTAATAAAGTGCGATTCCTCCGTTCAGATACTCCATTAAGTTCCGGAGTGCCGGGAGGAGTCCATTGAGAGATAATGCCATTTTCCTTGAGGTAGTTTAGAAAGTCTGTACTTAAGTACTCTCCTCCTCGATCTGATCGAAGAATTTTTATAAACTTTCCAGTTTGTTTTTCAACTTCATGTCTAAACTCTTTGAACTTTTCAAAGGCTTCAGATTTTTGTCTCATCAAGTAGACATACCCATACCGTGAATAATCATCAGTAAAGGTGATGAAGTAAACATAACCTCCCCTGGCTTGCACATCAAATGGTCCGCATACATCAGTATGCACCAGGGCAAGTATATTAGTGGCTCTTTCTCCTTGTCCAATAAAGGGTAATTTGGTCATCTTTCCTTGAAGACATGATTCACAAGTCGGATATGGCTCGCAAGCCAATGAGCTCAAGAGCCCATCTTTCACCAATTTGTTAATCCTATCTTCACTGATATGACCTAATCTAAGATGCCACATATACTTGTGATCTACCTCTTCTCTAGGTCTTTTAGATCCTACGGCATTCATTTCCTGCTCAACTGTATTTACACTTGCATCCATATGTAAGTGATATAACTTGTCAATCATTGTTCCATAGCCTATCAATTTATTTCTCAAATAAATTAAGCAAGTATTTATTTTAAAAACAAATTTGCAACCAATCATTGATAATGAAGAAACAGAAATTAAGTTTCTACTAGCATTAGGAACATAAAGACAATCTTTTAATTCTAAAACTATGCCTGACGGTAATAGTATAGGATAGGTCCCTACGGCTAATGCAGCAACTTTTGCTCCATTACCCACTCGTAGGGTGATTTCTCCTTCCTTCAGCCTTCTACTTTGTTTTAAACCCTGCATCGAGGTGCACAAGTGAGAAGTGCATGCAGAATCAATTATCCAAGTGGTAGTAGAACATACCGACAGACTAGTTTCAATAATGAGCAGGTCGGACTTACCTTCAGAAGGATTGTCCTTTGCCTTGTTCTTTAGGCTAGCAAGGTATTCGGGGCAGTTCCTTTTCCAATGGCCATCTCTATTACAGTGGAAACATTTTCCTGTAATGACCTTCTTAGAAACTTGTCTTTTGATATTACCCTTTGGCTTCTTGCTAGGTTTCTTATTTCTCCATTTAGACTTTCTCTTGGAGGAAGAAGCCCGTTCCATAGCCAAGATTGTCCCCTTGTTACCTTTTATTGTTCCCTCTGCTGTCACCAGCATATTCAAGAGCTCAGAGAGAGTGCACTGAATCTTATTCATTTGAAAGTTCATGACGAACTGCGAAAGTGAGTCAGGTAAGGACTGCAGAATTAAATCTGTCTGCAAGTCTGCATCCATCCGTAGGCCGAGCTTCTCAAGCTCCTCAATATCTTCAATCATTTTCAAACAATGATGATTAACTGATTGGCCTTCAGACATTCTTGCTCGAAATAACCGCTTTGATATCTCATATCGAGTAGAGCGGCTTTGTTCACTATACAGTTCCTGTAGGTGAAGTAGAATGGCTGATGCACTGTCCATGTGCTCATGTTGGCGTTGCAACTCGTTGCTCATCGATGCCAACATGTAGCACCTGACTCTATTATCGTCATCTATCCATTTTTCATATGCAGCTCTCTGCTGCTCATTATCATCAGTTGGAAGTTCAGGAGCAGGAGTGGTCAAAATATAGGCAATTTTCTCGGAGTTGAGAACAATTCTCAAGTTCCGTAGCCAATCAGAAAAATTAGGACCGGTCAAGCGGTTGGCATCAAGAATTTTAGTGAGAGGGTTAGAGGCAGCCATATTCTGCAAAAGGTAAAGATATTCAATTAGTTATATATCTTTCATTATTCCATTTGATTATGGACTTTTAATCAAATGGTATCTCCCACTAAATTTTATGAATTTTCACACTCCTTTAGTGAAGAAACAGAAACCTCTTAAATTGGTTTCTAGTGGGAATTGCGCTCTCACCGATTTTTGTAAATTACCTCACCTAACAGTTATTGGTAATTAGTAATTCGATGAGTGGACAACTCTTGCCCAATGTTTCAAAAACATATTGCAATCATTCTTTAGCCTCTAGGACATAAAAGCCTCACCTAACAGTTATTGGCCTCACATCCTAGTTAAGTTTGACCTACCGTTCAATATATGAATAAAATTAATATTAAACCCTCACCTAACAGTTATCGGGTACAATAATAATTTTACCATATAACATCAAATGTTGTTAAGGTGGTTACGCTTTCTTCGTGCAAGTAGCCCATGTAACCATGCGTACTACTCAACCCTAAGAAAAACGCCCACACCTTACAACGGTAGAAGGCTACGATAGAGTGTTCACAACACTCTTCTTTACAACTTAATATTATTTGTTATTATTCCAATCTCATCAGATCTTATTTTCAAATTGCATCCAATGCAATTATATTTTTCATCTAATATAAATTTATATTAAAAGCTGATGATAAAATTAGTCCAAATCACATGATGAAATCTGATCATAGCATCACATGCCCCATCATATGTAATTTCAATTAATATGTTAATATAACCTTAATACGTTAATTGATTAAGTTAAATGCAATTAAAACCTTTCTATTAATTACATATTAACTTAATTAATTAACCATCATAAAATTAAATAATAATAATAATAATAACAGTATATCAATTATATACATGTGTGGTCCCAATTATTATCATCACAAATTATTTTCATACATCATATGTATGAAATATAAATTTTTCAAAAATCATGCATAGGCATTCGCATTAGGATTAACTCATATAACCCTAAATCAAAATCAACAATAGGAATAATTTTTGTGGCTGCACGAGGGTGGCTCTGATACCACTGTAAGGAAATGGATGCGCGTGCATGCGCATTTAATGCAGCGAAAATAAGTTTTATGATCATAAATATGATCTAATCATATATACCTTAACATCATAACATTTGTGATATTAGTGTATATATATAAATATGTTACAAGATCATCTCGTGAGACACACAAAAATTATTATTCTAATCTAATTAGAAGAAGGGTTAGAATTTCAACCTTTGTTGATTACCGAAATTGTCTGTCGGTTGATATTGGATCTGAACTTCCGGTCCTTTGAGCCGCACAACTGTCCAGCCTCTATGTGTATCCACACAAGGCTGCTCCGGGATCTGTGCTTCACACAATATAATCTCGAAACTCCTTTCGTGATTTCTTGTGTCAATGTAGAGAAGAATTAATTCTCAAATTGTGCTAGCAATGGTAAGAGGATTAACTATAATATAGAGACCAATGATTATAGGAAGACTTCTCTCTAATGATTAAAGAGAACTCTAATAATTAAAGAGAACTCTTTATGATTACTTCATATGATTTCTCATATGATTACCCATATGATTACTCATATGATTACCCATATGATTACTCATATGATTTTCATCTGATTATGAGGGAGATTACTCCTCCCTTTTATAGGCTTATAAGCCATAAATGAGAGGAGAGTAAACTCCTCTCATTCAATGGGTAGGAGGAAACGAAGAAGGAGAAAAAGAAAAACTTACCGTTAATAAATTCATAACTTAATATCAATTAAGTTATGAATTTATATACATTTATCAATTAATAGGTGAAGAGTTTTCCTTCATTAATGAATTGGTTTCCTCGTATATATATATATATATATATATATATATATATATATATATATATATATATATATATATATTGCTAACTAGCTTAGCAAATAATAAATACTTTGTTATTTTAGCAAAATGGTCTCTATAAATTCTCTAAGCACAAATCACACGCAACCTTTATTGTGTGTGACCACATAGGTTTAATTCTACCTGGTTGTGAGATGTGACTCCAAACTCTTTTAGTGTCACCATCGAACTCCTTTCGATGGACCAAAATATTTTTGATTCTCCCAATTGATTGTGATTAACTATCTTTAATCACTCATGTGGGTCCCACAATCCACGAGTGACACCTAGCAGTATGTCGCGGCAATCCAAGTAGAATGAATAATAGACTAAACCTCTAGGTGTAGTTACCGTGTGATTAAATCCTTCTATCACTTGTCCTAATTGAACCGAGGTTATGGATAACTCGTCAAACCCCATTACTCAATTATATATCTTATCTGATCATTAACCGATATATGAAAACTTCTTTTCATAAAATCACACTGCCTTGGCCAAGGACTTTTATATCTTAAAGAACAGATAGTATAGGATAGTTACCTCTCTACCGAGGGTGATAGATTCCATTTTGACACACACCTATCTTTACGCATGACCCACTGTAGCCAACATATGTTGACTTTGACCCATGATTAGGGTATAAAGTATTTACATAGTCAAAAATACAATAACCCATATGTAAGATAACTGTGGTGCCTCAGGTCAAAGGATAACTCACACCACTACAGCATGGAACAATTCACTGACGAGTGAGTAGATATCCATGTGATTGTTCATGATTGGTCACGCTCAGTGAAAATGTTCTCCAACATTCACCTGTATACTTGCTCTAGTGTCACCACACTAATGACTTAAGACTCGTCATCCCATAAGGAAAGCACAATATACACTGACCTAACCGGATTTATCACCGCCCTCGTGATAATCCTATGATCAGGAGCATTTAATAATTAATTACAAAAGAATACATGTCTTAAATTCCTAACATCTTAGGAATATGATTCTTTTACCATTAATTCTAAGGACGATTCATATATATATATATATATATATATATATATATATACTTGACAATAATATGAATGAATAAATGCCAATTTATTAATTTAATGAAAGATATAAAGATACAAACCCTATAGTTGTGTCACTGATTGGCTTATAGGGCATATAACTAACAGTTTCAACAAAGGAAGGGCGGCAAAAGAAGCGCATTAGATGCATTTTCGACGAAATTAAACTAAAAGTTGTGAGAGGGGCTAAAGAGAGCAACGAGCGATGTAATTTAAAGAGAAATGAGGGACTAGAACAGCCTCAGTCATCCCTCGAAAAATATGCAACATTTATGGTGACATGACTAGTTCGCGAATACAAACCGTCGGAAGGACTAGTGACTTCAGAGCGGTCCGAACGACGAGCAGCCATTGGAAACAAAAGGACAAAATTTAATGGAGAAGTGACAAGGGCATGATCACCAATCGACTGTCGTCGGATCAAAGTTAAGGGAGATCGATCTTGGCTCGCGAATCCCTTGATCAAAGAGCGAATAAAATGAAAGGGTTGTATGATGACATAATACGAAAAGAACGATCGGAGATCCCGAGACACATGCCGGTCATCATTAGAATTTCGACAATCACCCGAATGACATATCAGGCGATTGCAGAGGGGGCATTGTTGAGGTTGAATTTGTCCCCACCTGGAATGCACCACAATCGAGTCAGGAGGCGACACGTGGCCCAAATCATCGGTTGATCGAGGATATCAGTCGATAGAAGAAGTAGCCGATGAAAATGTGCTCACATTTAACCAGGACTAACTCTGGCCGATTGTAAATCATCAGTTGTCTCGGTAAATAATAAAAAGAGGCAAAATCAAGATCGGAAATCGGCTGCTCGAGCCGCGAAAGGAAAGATCTTGAAAAAGATAAACACGGAGTGCAGGGCGCGAATCACGCAACTGACGTAGAATTGGCAAGTTGCGCCCCGCATCGAGAAGCGCCGGGGATCACGCCTCAGCGCGCCAATCTTGGGAATGAACATGGACGAAAAAGAGTTACTATCCAACCGAGAAGAATCAATTCAGAAGGAAGTAGTTGAGAGATATGTGATGATTCCCCTTAAATTACGATATACACAGCTGTCTACTTGGTTCGGACAAGTATAAATAAGCGAACCATTAAAGAGAAAGGGATCCTGCAACCACGTAAGCCAGTGACCATTCTTGCTATTCAATACCTTAAATACCTGCATTTACAATTTTTCTATCAACATTTACAACTTTCCTTACAGCTTTTTTAGGAATAGTTCTACTTGTAATCCGTTCCTTATAACCCTTTTCTCAAGTAATACAAAAGCAAACCGGTTGATTCAGCCGTGTTGATCAATATCCGTTTGTCTCAGTTCGACTCCTCCAGGTCGAACCTTATTGAGAGTTTGATTAAGGAATCCGGCCGAGTGGATCCCTCCTCGGCCTAATCGTTTGGCACGCGACACAATCACATAAGAGGGTCAGTTCCGAAGCCGATCGCGGACCGGACCAGGTCAACGGTCATCGCTAAATTTCAGCACGAACAACTATTTTCCAGTACAAACTTTTATCTTAATTGAATCATTGTAAATTACGTACTATAATATTTTTTATAGAACAAATTGCACATTTTCCATTGCATTTTCTCATTATTTTAACCAGGAAGTTAGGGTAGTTTAAATAACATAATAAACTACCCTCTATATCCTATCAAAATATACCTTCCTAAACAAGATAGATAAATTATACATTTCTAATTTCTAAATCATCGTGTTTACTTAAAATATTTTAATATGGTGCCTACCTATACAATATACAATATTTGTATAGGCCATTTTTACATTTATAAATTTTATGGAGTCAGTTGTGAATAGAATATTTTGGAAGGGCTAAATGCAAAGAAAGTCCCTCGAATTTTGTATTAGTCATTCAAAATTTTGATTTTGTTTATTTATATAATGATTTTAGAAAGCAACTCCCTAATTTTTGAAATATCTTTAGTAATTGTAAATTTTATTCTCTAATTTTAAAACAATCTCTTTTAAATTTTTGCTGTACAATTTAAAGGTTAGAGAATCTCATTTTAGATTTTTACTTAAGTAAAAAATTTCAAGCTTTTTTGTTTTTAAAATATTTTTAGTAAAAATTGTGTGACCAAAGTAAGAATGCAAGACAAATCAGGGGCTTACGTTTGAAATTACTGTACATTATTTCTTGAGTAATAAAATCAAATCCATTCCTCTTCATAAATTATGATAAGATTCATTAAATACTCTGTGCCCTAAAAAGAACTTTCATTTTATAGTGAGTCGTTGATGTATTAATAACCAATATAGCATTTTGACTACATGGTGTTGCATTATTAGCCTATAGTTGCAATATTTTTTTTTTGCATATCTTTAATAGTATCTAATAATAATACAATATTATAAGAATCCCTTATTCTATATTTTGAAATAGGATACAAATATATATATATAAAAAAAAATATATATATATATATATATATTCTCTTTATATTCTTTGTAGTTTTCACTTATCATTCCGAAATTTTGAAGTGTGGATATAGAAGACGACTCTAATATCCCTCTTGGATGAGTTTCCATATACGATTCCGAAATTTTGAGATATGGACATAAAAGAAGACTCTAGTATCCCTCTTCGTATCCAATTCGCAATCCGTAGAAAATATGTGGAGGATAAGAATCATCAAGAAAAGAATAATCTAAAAAGACTAGTAAAACAAATTATTCAATCCGATTTCAGTTCCTAAATACATTGGTTATCTAGTTTGTAAGTTTTCGCTGATCATTAATTTTAATAACTAATTCTATGTATCTCAAATATTAATGTGCATAAATTTTAGTCTTTCTAAAGTGTATTATCATTATGTATCTCATTTCTTCATCTCATTTATTGCAACATTAGCCTATTTATTGTTTAATTTAAACCTCTCTTTAAATGGCTTAGCACCGTCGAGATTGTAGTTGGATCCTGTGGATCATTACATTAACACCCGTTCAGTCATGACCATTCAATTTGATCAGGCGCTCAAAATTATAGCTCTATGTTGACACAAAAATATCTCGAACACTGCTAACAAAAAAATATCTTGAACACCACTAAAATGGTATGATATGTATTTAATTCATCTAAGAATAATTTTTTTTTTTCACTAGTCACATTAATATAACTAGTAAAATTTATTTCATCTAAAAATAAATGAGATATAAAAAATACACTCTATTTAGAGCGTACAAGTAGCAGCATAAAAAATGCTACTTGTTCACTCAGAGGTACGTAGATTTTACACTCCTATTATAGAGTTAATAAAATTCTAAATTTTAGTAAAAAAATAAAAAAAATGATGTGACATGTAATAAAATGATGGCTATAAAATAAAAAAAATCTATAATATACATTCCATCCATCCAATGAGTATGATATGATTAGTAAATGATTCTTATCTATTAAATGACTCTTATCTATTAAATGAGTGGAATGTAAAATATACATTATTTTTAAAATATACAAATAGATTTTTTGTCGAACAGAGATTAAAATATATACGAAAACCCAACTATGAGGAATTTGACATGCCGCATCATCTTCAACTTTTCTATTGAGTTCTCCTTAACTTTCTATTTTATTTTCAAATTAAGTTATATTAATTACTTTTGAACTTTTACTTTATCTCCCAGAAGTATTTGTATAAAACTCTCTCAAATACATTTTTAGTGAATATGGTAATAAAATTTAGTATTCAACACATATTCACATTCTATTTAGTATCTAAAAAAAATATGAATATAAATACAATTTCGTCAAATATTTGATCCTAACTTATGCTAAATATTTCATCCTATCTTATGCTTCCTGATTCTTTAGTTTTTATAAATAATATAATATTTTGTGCCATTATTCCAACTTGTGCAGTTATAAATTATTTTTTTTATCCATATGAAAAGCATCATTGGGTGATGAATAGTTATACAAAGCATGGAATAAGGTTTTGTTACAGTCTTATTCACCAAACACGTTTGGTTACGGATGAAAACACAGTTATCGTCTTTCTGGAATAAACTGGTATAAGGCTGGAACTACTGTTCCCGTCTTTAACTGGAACAAACCTTATTCCCATTTGAGAATAAGTTTAATTAAAATAAATATAATTTTAATTATTATATTAACTCTTTAATTAATCTAATATTTTACCTAATCTAATTATTTTATTAACTAATTATTTAAGTATTTAGATAATTAACTAATTAAATTATTAAATTATTTGTAGTTAATTAAATTATTTATTATTAATAATACTCATTATTATTAATTATTTTATAACTTAACTGAAAATAAGCTTAATTAAAGTAAATATAATTTTAATTATTGTATTAACTCTTTAATTAATCTAATATTTTAACTAATCTAATTATTTTGTTAACTAATTATTTAAGTATTTAGATAATTAACTAATTAAATAATTAAATTATTTGTAGTTAATTAAATTATTTATTATTAATAATACTCCTTATTGTTAATTATTTTATAAATTTACTAAAAATAAGCTTAATTAAAATAAATATAATTTTAATTATTATATTAACTCTTTAATTAATCTAATATTTTAACTAATCTAATTATTTTATTAGCTAATTATTTAAGTATTTATATAATTAACTAATTAAATTATTAAATTATTAAATTATTTGTAGTTAATTAAATTATTAATTATTAATAATACTCATTATTGTTAATTATTTTATCAATTAATTAAGAATAAGCTTAATTAAAGTAAATATAATTTTAATTATTATATTAACTCTTTAATTAATCTAATATTTTTACTAATCTAATTATTTTATTAACTAATTATCTAACTATTAGATAATTAACTAATTAATTTATTAAATTATTTGTAATTAATTAAATTGTTTATTAATAATACTCATTATTATTAATTATTTTATCAATTAATATTCAGGGTTATCTGTCAATAATTAATTAAATAAGTTAAATTATTATTTAATTAATATTTTATATTAATTATTTAGATAAAATATTATTATTTTAAATATATAATTATTCTTATTCTTACTATTTTAATCTAACTATTAAAATACTATTTTTCTTATTCCTACGAATCTCCTAATTTTCATTAAATTTGGTCATATTCTGCTTGTTCTTAAATTTATATCTATTCTTGAAATAAGCAATTTTAACTTGTAACTGAATCAAACGCAGCCTAATAATTCTCGTATAGTAAATGATATACACTTCTTATTTTAAAAATTTTATTTGATAACGCTATTAACTATTAAATACAATTATTTTATTTTATTTAAATTATTAAATTAGTTATGTCCTAATTTATTTGAATAAAAATTACTTAATCTCAAATACTTGAAAATAAATGTAATTAAAATAAAGGAGCAATTGCTTATATATCTCTGAGTTCAAATTCACTTTATATCTATCTCTGAAAAAATTATCATCTCAAATATACCTTTTTAAAATTCATGTTCTTTCAAATATACACTAAAAAATACTATATGTTTCCTCTATGTATATATAGAGAGAGAGGGAAAAGAAAAAGAATCTTATCATTAACATATTTGAATTGTTTGATATATTAAAAATTTCACAAATTTTCAGAGCATAAAGAAAATTATCTTTAAAATGGTTTAAACGGAGAGAGGCTCACTCGGCCATTTTAAAATAGTGTATAATTGAGGGGTCTCCGTGCATCTTTACCTCGACCAGACCGATACCAATATTATACGGTGGAGGTGTATTATAATACCGCTACCGTGTATATACCCTACCCTATCCTACGCTACTCCTCTCCTGTTACTTCTCGCTCTCCGTCTCTCTCGACCTCTCGCGATCTCCTTTGGAGCTCTCCCACGAGCAACAATGGCGGCGGCGTGGGGGAGGACGAGACGGGAAGGCTGCGGCGGCGGCGGAGGGGAGGTGGCGGAGTCGATCTACACGGTGGTGGCGCTGGTGCTCGTCCTGGTGGCGTGTGTGGAGCTCGGCGACGCCGCCGCCGCGGTCGACGTATACCGCCTGATCCAGTACGATCTCGCCGGGGCGCCGCTCGGATCGCGCCTCGCCGCGCTCAACCACCACGCCGGCGCCTTCCCCTTCGCCCCCGGCGCCGATCTCTCCCGCACCGCAGTCATCGTCCCCATCCGCGACCTTGACCTCTCCTTCCTCCGTGGTCATTCTTAGCTCTCCTATTACCTCTGCTTCGATTTGCGATCCTTTGCTTAATTGATTGCTTATCTGTTTGATCTGGTATATTAGCAGGGAATTAGAAGTAGAATTACTCGTCAAATGTTTCGCCATGTGCTTTTGATTAGAAACATAGCTTCTCTGTTAGTGAATAGATGTGGAGACACCGTTGAATGTCACAACTCTTGGTCTTAGTGTAACTCATGGGCAGAGTACTTCAGCTGCGTATGATGATCGATGATGATTGAGATGCTATCCATAGCGTTTTATTGCGGGATCAGTTGTTTTAGAATATGTGAATTTAAATCTGGCATATGGAGTATTTGAACTGCTGCAAGATGTTATTGTGTATCAACCGAACGTTCTTGTAGTCGTTGTTTGTTCATAGCAGCTTGCAATTTTCTACTGCAATTTGTTGAGTGACTTGAAATATTGAGATTATAATTTCTAGATGCATGGACTTTTACTGTAACTAACATTTCTGTTCTAGTTACATTTGTAGTCTATTTTGTTCATTATCAATTACCAATTCCTATCAGCCATGACGAAAAGTGTATTTCAGAAGAATTTTCTATTGAATTCCTTCATAGGAAGTACACTACTATGATGCTAAGATTCAATATCATTGTTTCAGATTACATTGCAAATAAGCGACCTCTGGGAGGGTTGCTACTTCTCCTTCCTCAGAAAATCGGTGATAAACTTGGTGGGGAGCAAGAAAATGATGACTCTGGGCTGGTAAACAAAATATTAGCCGAGTTGGAACAGTTGCTCATACATACTGAGATACCTGTGAGTTCAAAACACCTCTCTGATAATAGTGACTGAATGTTTTATGATTTGCCTTTTTGGTCCAGCTATACTGTCTTGTTTCGAGTCTTCTAGTGGTTTCAATTATTGTTTTATATGTTCCATTATTTTGTGATTGTATTTTATTGGCTTTAGGAGGAGGCTTTTAACTTCTATCTTGTTTTGGTTCTGAAGTTATTATTGTTTTTACTTACTGTTTCCAATGATAAGTGATGCAGTCAATTGCTGAATTTGCAAATAAATGGATTGTATATATTCCTCTGCAGGCTGTCTTGAAGTACTTTTAGTAGCTTTACTGCATTAGCAAAACACTAGATCTCAGAAAACTTTATCACTTGTTTCGTTGGTTCCTTCCTTTTTCCCTTATTTTTTCTTTTGCTTCTTGTTTTTTCCAGTGTAGTTGAGTTAGTCTTCTTGATGGTGTTAGAATTCTAGTGCCTGTACTATAATTGATGTGATGCATTCTTGTATTATTTTTTATGAATGATCTAGAAACCTTAAAGTGGTTTGGAAGCATCAAGAGTACTGCATACTCCCTATACAGAAGATGGGTACATATGCAGTCCACATAAGATACGATAAAAATATATCAAATGTAGTAAGTACAAAAACATGTGATAAATAAGAACAAGAAAAAAAGAATCATGAGAAATATTCTTAAAATACTTAAAATACTTTAGGACATCGTGACACTGATGATCCGTCAAATTTCACATAACCTATATACAAACAGTGTTCCTAGTATAAAACATAACTAGTGAATAAATATGAAGATTTCTATCAAATATAATAAGTGGAATACTAGCTAATATTCGCATGTCATGGTAAGTGTATTTACATGTAGTCATAGATATATGATATCGGTAGCTTGCTCAAGTGCCCGTAACGTGGAGCACTAGCTACTCACGGATGTGATGTAAGCATGGGAGTGAAGCAATTGTATATACATATGCTATTGCATAAAACAAGTCTATGCACCACTTTTTGAATAGTGTTTTATCTTTCATCCTTTTAAAAATAGGGTTAATTTCATACAGCTCCATGTAAACATATTAAATAGCAGATATATCCATACAAAGTTCAGCTTTTCATATTTATTCCTTCAAAAGTCTTAAGTTGTTTATATATGTCCTTACCGTCAATATCCGTTAGAAAAATATAGTTAACCATAGATTAAATACTTAACCTTGGTTAGTTAGTGAGCTAAATTTACCTTTTTACCCTTTCAGACATTTTTGCACTATTCTAACAGTTGGGGCCTTTGGAGGGATATATTTGAAAGGGCAAAACTGACATTTCACATATATTCTGTTAAAAAATAAACAGTCAGTTAACGGTAACAAACCAGAGGGATATATATGAACCACATAGGACTTTTGAAGGGATAAACATGATAAGTTGAACTTTGTAGGGATATATTTGCTATTTGATATGTTTATAGGGAGCTGTATGAAATTAACCCTTTAAAATATATACAAACAGAGGGCTTCGATAGAATGTGAATTAGTAGAAAAAATGGTAACCTCAGATTCGAAAATTTTGTCATGCTTAAATGTAAATATAGAAACATAAAAATCATGCTACCAGGGCAATGAACATTGTTGCTATATTGATTCCTTATTTTGAGCTCTTATTTTCTCTAGCATATAACCATGCAGTATCCAGTTTATTTTGCGTTCGAGGATGAGAAGATTGAGGCCTTACTAATGGATGTTCGTAAAAGTGATTCTGCTGGTCAGCCTGCCACTGCAACCACTGGCGGGTTAGTTACTTGATTACAGCATGTTCATCTAATAGTAGTACGTTTTCTAAGAAATTGCATGATATAAGCTTAATTTCACGTCTTTTTAAGTTAGATGTTCTTTCTCATAATTGTTATTAATGGACAAAGAATGGATCCTATAATGCCTTAGTTGGTTAGAATGAATAAATAACAAAATCTCTGGGTGCGGTCGCATATTGCACCAATAAATGAGGTGTGACTTATTATTAGTGGAAAGACCAAAGGAGGGCTAGAAGTATTAAAGCATATAGTCGGATTTTGTAAATTCGGGATAAGAATTAATGTGGTGAAATGCAAGAGTGATTCATAGGCTATGTTTAAGCATCATTAAAAGCATTTTTTGTTTGGGCACAAATTCTACCAAACTTTTCTTGCCCATGTGTCGTTGTGCCATCCACAAAATAGTCAAGAATAAAGTTAACATTTCATTTGATTTTAGTTTATTGGGATATCACCAATGTTTATGTGATAAAGGTAATGTTGAATGCTAATTACTATGATCCTGGGCATAGAGATAATAGTTCAATGTTAGCGGACCTGATTGGACCAGAATTATTGTTCTTGAGTTTTTTTCTTGTTGCTTTCAGCAAAATGGGTGGAACAACTTGTTATTCCCTTATCGTCCATCACCAAACAACCCTAAATGTCTAAAATCCACTTCAGGCTCTACTAGTTTGTTAAGACCTAACTAATGGAAGAAGCACTGTAATATAATATTTCCTTTAGTTTGACTTTGGCATGACATTTGTTTATTTTATGCTAAACTAGATTCGTACTCGTGAAATGCTCGAGCATGTGCATAACAATATAATTGTGTTGGTAAGATGTTTAAAACTATTTCTATATTAGGCGAACCTTAGAACAACTCATCCATGAAAGAACTTATCAAATCGCAACTAATACTAACTAAAAGGACCAACAAGTTCAATATATATATATATATATATATATATATATATATATATATATATATATATATATAGGAAAATGCTAGATGTACACCCCAATTGGGGTGTACATCTTACACCCACCCCATCCTGGGGTGGGGTGAATTTCACTCGTCCCATCGATGCGACGAGTGGAGGAATACCCACCCCAGGATGGGGTGGGTGTAGGATGTACACCCCATTTGGGGTGTACAGGTAGCAGTCCTCATATATATATATATTGAGAGAGAGTACGATTAAGGGGAATCGATTGGATTTTTTATAGAAAATTCTATTCACTATATAGATTAAGATCAATAAATCGATTTTGAATTTAATAATTTGATCCTCTATTTTTAGAAGGTCGTTCGATTTTGACTGTTCATTTTATATCCGCTTGATGAATTTAATTATAAATCCAAAAAGTTAAGAAATTTGGTTTAAATGTTGTAGATCGTGTTTAACGGTATGGATCATGGATTTGGAAGCTTCATCATCGAAAATGACTTATGAAGCTTCATCGAAAATGACTATATATATATATATATATATATATATATATATATGTCAACGGATTGGATTCGGAGCGGATTTTCAAAAACTCAAACCCGAACCCGACTACCAAACCCGAAACCCGAATCCGACGGATTTAAAAAATTCATATCCAAATTTGAACCCGACTAAAAATCCAAAACCCAAACCCGAACCCGAATTCGAAAACCCAAACCCGAAACAATTATTTCTCCTTTTTTCTTTACAATATTTCGAAATATATTACATTAAATCTAAATTCTTAAAATATAAATTTAAATATAATATCAAATATTTATATACACATATATTATATAATGTAAAATCAATTCGGGTTCGGGTCAGGTTCAGGTTCGGATCGGGTACAGTCAAAATTCATATCCGAATCCAAATCCATCGGGTTTTCGTTTTTTATATTTATATCCGAATCCATATCTGTTTAACATCGGGTAAATTCGGGTTCAGATAAAATTTCGGGTATCCGTACTCATTGACATCCCTATATATATATATATATATATATATATATATATATATATATATATATATATATATATATATGTGCTGGAATACTATCGATAGCAAATGGACTCTATTGCTATTGATTTGTTTTCGATGATGGACCCTCCGAGTCGGCAATCGGCACCGGTGAACATGATCTAAACCACTAAAAGTATCTAAAAATCAAATTTCAAATTTTTTCGACATCATTGACTTAATGATCAAAGGGCTACAAAATTTGCAATTTTAATGGTAGATATGAGGCGTTTGCTCGTTTAACGGTATAAAAAAAATTTAAATCAATTGTATTTTGGTTAGAAAATTTTTTAAACTATTTAAAACAAGATTTATACCCTCGGTCTCGATTACAACACTCCTATCATCACTTTTTAAAGGATATTCATTTTCAGCCATTCACTTTTATGTCTATTTGGTGGATAGGAAAAGAATATCGAAAAAGTATGAAATTTGATTTCCAGATAGTTTAAATGATCTAGATCATATTTAACGGTACTGATTGCTGTTTTGGAAGCTCCCATCGTTGAAAACAAATCAGTAGCAACGGAGCCCGTTTACTACTGAGAGAGAGAGAGAGAGAGAGAGAGAGAGAGAGAGAGAGAGAGAGCTACTCTGCTTTGAAAGCGTAGAGGCTTTCGTGCTTTTGAGTTGTTTTCGATGATGAGACATCTGCTGTAGCGATCGGTTTCGTTAGAAATGATCTACTATATGAGAATAATATAGAAACCAAATTTCATAATTTTCCAACTTCATTTGCCTACTGAACGAATAGTATAAAAATGAACAGCTGAAAATATAAATTAAAAAATAGTGATAGAAGATTTAAATTTCAGATCGGAAGAAATGATCTTGCTCTCAATGGTAGATAGAATTTTCTATTAAATTTTCACTTAGTAAGATATTATGATATTTGATCCAAATAAATTAATATTATTTAAAATTTTCTCCACTCATCGAGTCAATTAATCTTATTTAAAATACACTTCTATCTTATAGATTTATTGTTGGACTATTGAAAATTTCAGTGCTTGAGAGATGTTTTTTTAAGGGTGATGACCTGGCTTTACGATTTGGCATACATTCGCCAGTTTTGTATATCTTATGTATTGATTGTTAATATGTGTAGGCCATAACACATTCACTGGCTATTAAATATTCATTCTGCATTAAGATTATTGCCCCTCTGTAACTGGTTCTTGTATGGAATTGCAGCTACAAATTCATCGTATCCTTGCCGGAACCCAAGAAACTAACTCCGCCAACCATCTCAAACATTCAGGTTGAATAGTTCCTTTTGGTAGTAGATACAAAAACCATTGAAACTGAACATTTGGATATTTTTTTATTTATCCTGCAGAAAAATACTCTGAATATTTAAACATCTTTATATTTCGTGCAACATTTATGTTTCAATACAATGGTGGGTAGTTTTTTTTTTTTTCTTCTCTGCACAGTCAGGCAGAATTTCCTCATTGAAGACATTATGGTTGAACTGTAATGCGCCGATAGGATATTTGCTGCCATAAATGTGAAATCGAAATTGCGTAGCAAATCATATGATTCACTATCCAATCTTTTTCTCAAAAATGTGGGGTTGTCTAGAGCACAACCGAAAAATGACAAGGCCCAGAAGGAGTTGGAATTTCTTTTATAGTCTAGGAACGGACACTTGCTACATGGCTAGTAAATTGTGCACTTCAAATAAATTAGGGAAAGATTCAAAAAGCTCCCCTATGGTATCGCGTATTTGCAACCTTCTATGTGGTTCAAAGTGAAGCAAAACTTCTAACTATGGTTTTTGTTATTGTTTTCAGTAGGGATCTGCCATTCAATTCAAAGTATTAAATTTACAAACCACAAGGTGGTAATGTGTAGCATTTTGTCATTCTATGATTTGCACTATTTCACCTTTTGCTTGTAAAATGTGATGGCTTTGTTACCATATTTTAAGGTGTGTCCGTATGGAAAGCAGAAATTAAAACCAAATGGCAGTGAAGTGCTACACTTTGAACCACAAGGTAGTAAATTGTAGGTGCCACACCGCAGGGGTCTTTTGGAAGTTTTCCTATAAATAATCCTAAGGATTTAACAAGAAAAATTAAAAATGGGCATTATGATGTCTAATTCTCAACTTTCATCGTCTTATGTTGTTAGATATTTGTCACACCCTGAGGGGCTCAAGATAGTTGCCTTTCTTTTAGAATCTGCCCTGCTTTGCTGAAACCTGTTTGGTGCTAAAACAATTTTGTAGACTCTAGCATCTTCTTGATTCTTATTACATATTCTTAAAAGTGTTAAAAAATATACAACAGAGAAGTGTTAATTCAACTACAAATCTGCTTGCACAAATGGAACCCAATTTGCTATGGTGGTGGTTTACTTATGTGTCCCAAAGTTTTTTCTGTGTCAAAATTCTGAGACCATTTATCAGTGTTTCTGTTATTGATCCTAATTGGGGATGTAAATAACTCTGTGAGTTTTTCTTTAACTACAGTAAATATGGATATCCTTAAATTAGAACTTGCTATGTTACAGGGATGGTTGCCTGGTCTTAAAGAAGAAGGTGATGCTAATCAGCTTCCAACTATTGCTATTGTTGCAAATTACGACACTTTTGGTGCTGCTCCAGTATGGAAATTTATCGTTTCGGCCCTTAAAAATCACCTGCATTTTCCTTTTAAGGTTATTTAACTAAAATTTTGCTATTCTTTTATAGGCATTGTCTGTCGGAAGTGATAGTAATGGGAGTGGGGTTGTGGCTCTCTTAGAGATAGCCAGGCTTTTCTCGCACCTATATTCAAATCCAAAGACTAGAGGAAAGTACAATCTTCTTTTTGGTCTAACATCTGGCGGACCTTACAATTACAATGGTACTTATAAGGTCAGCTGAGCACTTTCACCCTCTCATTCTACAGTTTACCCTGTTAGCCAATTCTATGTTGACAATTACTACAAGGCATTTATCCTGATACTTTTCTCGTCAGTGGCTCAGAAGTTTTGATCAACGTGTGCGTGAGAGCATTGAATATGCTATTTGTTTGAACAGTATTGGTTCCTGGAACAATGAGCTGTGGATACATGTATCAAAGCCTCCAGAAAATCCTTACATCAAACAGATCTATGAAGTAAGATCAGAACCTTCTTTTAGGAAATTGGTGTAGTTTATCATTCAATTCTAAATAATTTAATTGTTGAGTACTTTTGGCAGACTTTCTCAGATGTGGCTAAAGATATCGGGGTTTCAATTGGTGTGAAGCACAAGAAGATAAATGTCTCGAATCCCCGAGTAAGCCTCTGCTATAGTTCATATTTTTTTCCTTCAATTGTTATTGAATTATGCCTTTTTGACAGAACCAACTATGTAGACTGTTAACAGACTATAACTAAATCACAATTGCATAAAGTGTGTAACTCGGAAGTAGCATCATTAGATTGGGTGAACTGTTATCATGTGGCTAGAAGTTCTATGCTTTGCACAATGAATTCACAGTTATTACTATAGCTGCAGATGTTTTTTCTCACATTTTTTTATGAAACCCTTTTCTCCTTATGTTTAGAAGTATTTTGTCTTCACCATTTTGTATAATGATATATATCTGTTATATACTTTTTAATTGATAAATGTTTGGAATATCTGTAGGTAGCTTGGGAACATGAACAATTTTCGAGGTTCAGAGTAACAGCAGCTACTTTGTCTGAGCTTCCTGTTGCACCTGAATTTTTAGAAAGCACAGGCGGTCTATACGATACAAGGTAACTTCTCATGAATCTCTGAGAAGTGATGGAATTTTTTGCGTTGGCTAATGAATTTTGTTACAGGAAATCAACAGATGAGAAGGCAATATATAGAAGTGTCAAGTTAGTTGCTGAGAGTATTGCGGTAATATTATCCCTTTCCTGCCGAAAGCTCTTGTATTAACCTAAATACAGGTTTTACTAAATTGAGTTGCCATCTATTTGAATTTATCATATGATGAGTATTCATTTTTATGTTCGTAAGAGATTTAATCTTGTGACATATATATTTTTAAATGACTTTTGCAGCAGCAGGGAAGAAAAATTTCTTAACATTTACACGTAATGCACAATACACTTGTTCAAATTCTTAACATTTGTCTTTCATTGGACAAGCCCATTAGTTACTATATTTATTATGTATCGTTCGTAAGTGCCCAAATATAAACTGTCCTGTGGGTTTTATGTTTAGTTCAGTATTCTTATCATGTCTAAACCTAATTTAGTCAGGGTTATCCTGACCGTATCTTGACGAAGGTGAGAAAAGTGGTTCATATTCAAGCCAAGAATTTCAGATTGTGATTTGCTTAGGCTTCCTTCCCACCTAATTAACCTGGGTTTCCCTAGAAAATCAACTGTTTGAAAAAGGATTTCGTCTACCAAGCAAACTAAGAAGATTAGAAATACCTTTTTTATCAGTATTTTTCACAAAATATTAAGACCTTGGTTTATATCATCTTATATTACTTGTGTTACTAAACTCAAATTTTGATGTGATTGGATGCGTGAATCAACTTCTCTATTCTTGCCATTGTTGGCTAGCTTGCAATGTGCTCTGCTTAGTTACAGAAAGGCCCCTTCTTTGTAAAAAAAAAACAAGAAGTTAAAAAGAAAGTTACAACTAGATTTATGTTGTGTTACCAAAACAAACCCCAAACTCATAATTTTATCTTTAAAAAAAAAATCAATATAAGCGGTACCAAACAAGACTTGTTTACCTGTTGCCATTTGCCTCAGAATATTATGTAGATGTCTAGTTTTTAATTTTTCACTCTCCTTTTGCAGAAACACATTTATGGGCATGAAGGAAGGAATATTGACATTTTTGCTGATAACAGTAGCTTGGCTGTGAATCCTTACTACATAACTTCATGGTTGGATCTGTTGTCACAGACACCACGAGTTGCTCCTTTTCTTTCCAAAAATGATCCATTTATAGCTGCACTCAAAAAGGTTTTGCTGCGCTTACCTCTAAATATTATCCATTTGCCTGTTTTACCTTGATTTAAACAGTCATCTGTGTGTGTGTGTGTGTGTGTGTGTGTGTGTGTGTGTGATGATGGATAATGCATTATTTCAATAATGAACTACCATTTGTCTTGTTCTTGTAATTTTGAAGTTTTGTTCGTTTGACAGGAATTATCTGATCATACGGTCGAGGTGCATGTACAACATGAGTTGCTTGATGGAATTTTCACCTTTTATGATACAGCGAAAGCAACACTAAACGTATATCAGGTACTTCTACAATGTATCTTGGCCTGCCCACTTTCATAGAAGGAAACCCCTTTAATTTACGAGGCATATTAAAGTATAGCTATCATTAGCTAAGCTGAATGCTTGTTCTCTCCTATTTTTGACATTGACATCTAATGATAACGTGAGAAGAAGGAAGATGTTTTCTATTGGGTCTGTTTAAATTGTTCGGTTGTTTGAATATGCTAATGCATATGTTCAGCGGATAAGTTCTTTTTAATTAAGTGGTAACTGCAAAGTAAATTACTAAACATTGCAACAACTATGATTTTATTTATGCTGCAAAGCAAATTACACCGTGGCCTTATTCTTTCCTTGCAATTTTCTCACTGCCTAAGGAGAATGATTCATTTGATTTTGAATTGCAGGTCGCGAGTGTTACTTTCGATCTTCTTTTTCTGCTTGTCCTGGGATCTTATCTGATCATTCTCTTCAGTTTCCTTGTAATAACTACGAGGGTGCGTAGTATTTCGATTTCTTGCTTTGAATTTTGCTACTACACTTTTGAGAAGTTCTCTATATCAATTTTATATGGATTTTTTTTTTCCCTCCTCTTCCTCAGGGTCTAGATGATCTCATTAACATTTTCCGGCGCCCGCCATCACGAAAAGCTAAGGCAGCATAAAGCTATTAAGTTACTGCTTTTCTTATTTAGCAGAGGAAGGTGGATAAGGAAACCCTGATTTTCCAGATCAGGTCGATCAGTTGTTTGGAGAATTTTTTTGAGTCAAACGGGGTGGATTTCTTCACACACATTCCACATGTATTTTAATGCAAACAAATTTTGCTTGTTTTGGTAATTGTAGTGCATTGATCCCCAGCTGTATTTTAGCTTGTACGAAATAGCCGTCTCACAAATAGTAGAGGACTACTAAAGTAGGGTTCAGTGCCTTCCACATTTATTTTGTTTTCATGTGGGGATCGTGTTTCAACATCTGTTTTATTTGATATCTTTTATCTGAATCCAAGAATTTGTGAAGTACTTATTTGAGATTTTGTGTGTGTGTGTGTGTGTGTTGCCACATATTTAAGATTGATCCTGCATTGAAAGCAAATTACTTGTCAATCATCTCACATAAAAATTTTGAAGACTAATTTTTAATCGTTTTTTTTTTTTATTGGGGCACATTTGGTTTATGTTATGCAATATTTTTGGTTATTTCAACATGACTAGAATCGGATTTCTGTGAATTCACCACTAATACTGCATTACTATATTGTGTTTAGTGCTGTAATAGCAGTAATAACTGCACATACAAAATTATAGTACTTGGTTTATCTTATAAATTTTAGTAATTTCGCGTTTTGGATAAAAAAAAAAAAAGAAAAGAAAAAGAGATACAGAGGGAGAGAGATAGAGAGAAAGAGAATAACCCGAAAATCTTAGAATGGAGAGGTAGAGAGAAATGGAGCTTCTCTCTGATTGAAATTAATAGGTGAGTAGAAGTTTTGGGAATAGAAAGTTGTAATTTTGTAGATATTCGCAATTTGTAAAATATGTACTGCAATCCACCTCTCCTATAAAATTATTGAGGGTAATTCTGGAATGTTAATAATCCTGCATTATTTATAAAAGTATAAGCAGGATTAGCGAACACACTAATCTGAAAAGATTTTTGCATAATTTCTGGCAATCCTAGCTGAATAGCGCAAAACAACACACTCTTGATCAATTTTGTAAATAATATGATGTCAAAGTTTATGTTAAACCCCCAGGTTTTGAGTAGGGTGGAACCGGACTAGGGCTCGAATTAGGCCATCATAAGCTCAATTGTAGCCCAAATTAATTTAGTGGGCTTCAAGCCGAGCTTCGGAACAAAAATATTTAAACAATGAAGTCTGCCGAACCCAGGTCCAAAGTATAATACCCATCAAGCCTTTGTCTAGGTTTAAATATTTTAATATGCATATATTACTTGTTTGTGCCACACACAAATATATGCACATTGACACAAGTTTGGCCTGTCGGCCTGGCTCGGGCAGGATTTAGATAAAAGCCCGAATAGGCCCGAATTTGAAACCCAGCTGTAGCCCAGTCATTTTTTGGGTACCCAAAGCCCAACGCGGACTAGTTAGTCTCCGGGCTGGCTCCACCCCTTATATGCATATGAGTGAAGATAATAAAAAAAATATTTTAGAATTAAATTTTATTGAATAATTAATATTTTAACATGATGAAATGTCTTCAACTCAGCTAAAATTTAATCAAGATTACTCGCTATTAATTTGTCATGTTAGTATTTTCGGTTAACATTAATTAGTCTTAGTCTGTTTGGTTTTGGTATCGTTCAGTTTGAAAATTTATATTTGAATATTCTACGATATTATTTTTATAATGTCATAAAAACTTTCATCAAGAAATATAGGTACAGACTCAGTCTGACGTGAAAACACAATTTAAACTTATTTTTACAGTCTTTTCTATTTTATAAGAAAAGGAAAAAAATTATTTGAAAATAAAATATGAGCAATGCTAATTATACACTCCGAAAGGGGTTAATGATGTACACCCCATCTATATTTTACCCTTCAAAATTTCAAGTTGATGCATTTGGCTCCCCTCCCGTCAGGTTCCGTCAACTTTTTATAATTTATTCCGAAAATATTTTTGAAACAACAGAAATATATTAAAAATTAATTTTTTTTCTTTATAAAACAAGCAAAGATAATATGATCATTTCACCCTCTCTATTAACACTGTAACCCTTGAAAATATCTTTTAATATTTTAAGAAGGTAAAATATAGAATTTTAAAAATCATGGAGAAAAAGTAAAAAAATGAATATTTATAAAAAAAAAATTTGTATTTTAATCTAAATTAAAATAATATTTGCACAATACACAAGTGACCTCAATATGACCGCGGGATAAAAAAATATTAATGATAAATCTTTTTGACATTAGCATAAATAATGCAATAAATAATCAAAGTGTGACTTTGTAGATTGTAGTAACAGAGTAGTAAATACTTAATTGGGCAAATTACAAATAATAAATAGCCAGTCTCATCTTAATCGTTGCAAAAAATATTCATCTTAATTAGTTTATTATGATGATGTGTACAGTAGCCTCAACTGTTGTCATAACTATAATAAATAGTCAGAATGTTGGATGTGGCCTACGTAATTTATTCAAGACGATCTTTAAAGATACAGTCAATCTAATAGGTTAGGATCTATCTGGACACATCTTTGATGTACGGACGTGATTAAAACATCCTTATATTAGGTTATATATATATATATATATATATATATATATATATATATATATATATATATATATATGACGTAACGGGAGTTCCGGTCTAACCCTAATCCAAATTTTCTATGACGACTCCATATCCGGGGATAAGGTGTAGAGTTATTTAGGATCCACAAGGATCTAAATAGGTACTATCAAACACCTAGAGGGGGGTGAATAGGTGTAATATTATAAAAACCAATCTCAGTGCAAAAATAAAAAACAATGCGGAAAATAAAAATCAACACACCGAGATTTACGTGGAAACTCCAATCCAGGAGAAAAACCACGGGACCAACACGCAATAACAATCCACTAAGAATAGAAGAATAACAAGGTGATTACCGACTCCACGGACTCAACCCCTCCTTCAGCTTCTTCGGACCTTGCGCTGACCGGTTGGATATCCACGCAATAACAATCCACTAAGAAAAGAAGAATAACAAGGTGATTACCGTCTCCACGGATTTAACCCCTCCTTCAACTTCTTCGGACCTTGCGCTCCACCGCTTGCACGTCCACTGCACACGTTCGAATCCACGAACGCCACTCGAATCCACGAGCACACGTTTCGAATCCACGAAACGCCTTCAACACACCGAATCCACGATGCCACGTCGAATCCACGACGCAAACTCAGCCGGTAAGAATATTGGCTTCGATGGTGATCCTTTGCTTAGATTATCAATGAAGATCCATGGGAAAAAATCTCTAAGCAAAGATTAGATCAATTCGACAAAAGATATGTTCTTGAAAGAACCATCGAATTGACCTAAAAGAGGCTATAAAGAAGAACGATAAAAACCTAGCCTCTAGGGTTGCTCTCAAGTGTTTTATAAATTGATCGGCCGTGCTCCCCACGTTTTTGAGAAACCCTAAGTGTCTATTTATAGTTTAGAAACCTTTGGAAAGAGATAAGAATCAAAAACATACCTTATCTGGAAATTTTCAGGACGGCGATCCGGATCGGGATTACTGCGATCCGGATCGTCGTAACGAGATTGACGATTCCAGAAATCCAAGGGTTCGGGATCCGGATCGCAAGGCCCGATCCGGATCGTTCATGAATTTCAGCAACATCCAATGTTCGGGATCCGGATCAGAATAGGCTTGGATCCGGATTGGATTTGCACATGAACTAATACCCTTCGGGATCCGGATTGGATCATCTGATCCGGATCCTGAACATGTCCCATGTCCAGTTTTTGATTTTTATGCAATTAAAAATTCATCCAAGTGTTTCTACACTATAAGAAAGTATTCGGATCACCAAAATTATTTAGTTAAACATACCTGATCCTTTTGAATACTTTCTTCTTGAGATTGATGTAATTGATCCACAATTCTTCATCTTCAATCTTCAAGACTCAAGACACTGAGTGTCAACTTGAGCTCTTGTTGAATCTTCTCTAAGTCTTTGATTGCTGATTGACAATTTGATCACTTCAAGACTCCGACTCAACTTACTGACTTGACTCACGAAATATGCCAACACCAAAAATCCGTAACAATCTCCCCCTTTGGCAATTTCGTGACAAAACCCAAAATACATAAAAACGCTCAAGTCACTCATCTTAAACCAAAAAATTGAAATTCAATGTCATCACCAAAACATTGATTTTCTTTGCGTGAAAGATCCAATAAATACAAAATTACATTTGAACCAAACAGTCCTAGAACATACTCTATGACTTAGGACTTGGAGTCTTAAAGTGATGTAATTCCTGCAAAACAAAACTCCAAACAAAATCAAACGTTAGTCGTTAGAAATTAAAATCCTACATTTGATCCGTCTTCCTTTTGGTTCTTTTGTTTTTCGGCTCTTTCAATCTTTTCTTTGTCTCCCCCTATCTTGAGCATCTCTAACATGTTCTCCATGTTCTCCCCCTTTGTGATACGATCATCATTTTCCGTTCTCCCCCATTTTTTCATTTTCGTTTGTCCTTTCTTGATGATCTTATCTCCGTCATTTCTCTTCTCCCCCTTTTTGTCACAAATTGTCAAACAGTGAACATACTAGACAAAAGGAAATCACTAACAACATTAGTTCATAGAGAAAGAGAGATAAAAGCTCAGTTCCGGTATATAACAAAAATGCAGATTACGTACCGGTACCAGAAGGCAAAAATCAAATAATTTCTTGAAACAAATCCAGATTTTGGAAACTTTTCAAATACCGATTTGTATTCCATCAAGAAATCCATTTAAGTGCTTTGAAGAACAATGAATTCACATAGATGTCATTCAATCCAAATTTCTTTCATTAGAATAATTTAGAAAAATAATAACCAGAAAGAGTATGTAAGCACTTTAGCGTATCAACTTTAAACAAAAGTCATCGTTTCATGCAACAAGAAATAGATTATACCAAATCTATCAAAAATACTCAAAAATGAAACGAAGATTTATGAAAATTAAAACTCTTAAAGTTGAACAATTTCAATTACATCTATCTTGATCTTATGCGTAATGCCTTTATCAAATCATCAATTTTGGTAAAGAAAATGAAATACAAAGATCAATAGATGTTTGAAATCCCAGATAAGTTAGATAATATATCTAGACAATCTGTTGAAGGAGTGGCTCTTTGAGCATCTTTATCAAAAATCCCACCTTATACCAACCATGAAATATGACTGAGTCAAGTATTTCAATATGCATTTCGTCAACATTTTTAAAACAAAAATTTGCTTTGCATTCATGGAGTATCTTTTTCTTTCTTTCTTTTCCTCCATGTGGTGGTAGTTTTCACACTCCTCATTGGGATGTAACTCTTTCCACATCTTTTGAGCATTTTACATTTCTTTGACTCCCCCTCAATTGGCTATCAATTATTTAATATATAAGGTATTCAACCAAAAATTGATCTCGCATTCATACTCGACTAAGCAATCAAATATGATAATGACTATACCAAGAGATCATTGAGAGAGAAATTGACTTTGATCACTTAAAAGATGAATTAATTAACATAAATGATCATTGCAACATTGAAATATTATGATATCAAAAGCATAATAAATTTCTAAATGCGTGAAAGGATGCAATTAAAGTCAATTTAACCAATGCTCAATTAAACAACTCCTCTAAATGAAGTGTCTTCAAGATTATGAATATGGAGTCAAGTTGATAATCCAAGAAAAATTTAATTTGGAGTGAATGAACGTGAAGCCCTTTTTATTCAATGCACTTGTTCGTTAAAAACCTTTTGTTCAAAAACAAAGTATAAAAACAAAGAGCATTGAAAAACATGTAATGCAAAGATTAAGAAAAATATGAAGGGAAAACCAATCAAAGCATTACACACAGTCATAAGCTATTTAGAACTTAAGACAAGGAAAGATATCACCTTTCCGAATCCAAAATCGTGGATCTTGGGTTGTCTTGATTCGTTGTGCCCGGGGGTTGGTAGCTTTGACTGTTGGTCCACCTTAGGTCTTTGCCTTGCAATGATCCACTTGAATGATTGATGTTGTGGCTCGGACCTTTGGTGGGTTGAGTGAACTCCTTTGACTTGATGTGTCTTTTGATTCCGTTGAGTCCGCTCCGTAGATGAAGTTGCCGAAGTATTTTTCTTTTTCTTTTTCGGGCAATTCTTCACCAAGTGTCCTTCAAGTCCACAAAGGTGACAAGTTCTTCCTTTCAATTTCGTTGTGGAACTTGAAGCCTTCACAGTTTGGTTCTTTTTAAATCCCAAACCAACCTTGCTTGTTTGACCTAATCCGGACATACAATCAAGTTTCTTGGAACCGGTTGAAAGCCTTTGTATGTCGGATTTAAGTTGATGAACTTGCTTGGTCAAAGCTTGGTTGGTGACATGAATCTCTTCAAACTGCTTTTCAAGAAAATCAATCTTGTTAATATGGGAATTAACGATTGTCTCCGATTGATTTATCTTTTCTTGGAGGATTTTATTATTATCCAATAAAAGCTCTCGTTCCTCCTCGAGATCATGAAGTTTGATCTTTAAAGCATGATTCTCGTCTTGAACCTCAAGTCGTTGCTTCCTCAACTTCTTGATATGCTTGGCCATCTTCTTTGATTCCGCAAGAAGTTGTTGGTATGCCTCAACGAGTTCTTCTTCGTCCGACTCCCCCTCACTTGATGACTCTCCTCGGATGTTGATGTTTCATGCAAAATCAAAGGAATAGAGTCAGTGACTAAAGATGATAAACACAAATTAGAAGAGGGAATTTGAGAGGCATGAAAAGCAACAACTTTTTCCTCTTCACTTGAGGTCGATTCATCGAAACTAGAATCGTCCCAAGTTTTCGCTTGCAAAGCCTTCTTTTTATATGATTTCGGAGAAGGACAATCCGTTGAAATATGGCCGTAGCCTTTGCATCTATAACATCGGATTTCCCCTTCGAAATCATCTTTTTCCTTTAGAAGGTTTTGCAACGCCTTTGAGTTTAGAGGATTTAGAACCCGATGATCCTTTAGATGGTTTCGTGGATGAAGATCCATCGGTTCGATTCTTCCAAAATTTCCGACGAAATTTCTTTGTGATCCGCGCCAATTGTTCTTCAAAATCGGCAAAAGAGATTTCATCATCGGAACTTGATTCGCTATCTTCTTCCTTTGTTGATTTGAATGCAATACCTGTAAGCTTAGAAGAAGACTTGGAAGAAATTTGATTAGTAGGAAAAGTCATCTCATAAGTTTGCAAAGCACCTACTAATTCCTCTACACTCATCTCATCCGGATGACTAACGGTTTCAATGGCGGTAACCTTTGCCCTAAACCGTTCCGGAAGAGTCCGAAGTATCTTTCTTACAATTTTCGACTCCGGGATCTTTTCTCCTAAATTAGCACATGTATTAATTACATCTTGAAGTCTAGTGTAATAATCTGTAAACAATTCATGCTCTTCCATATGAATAGAGTCAAATTGACTTGTAAGCATCTGGAGCTTTTGAATTTTTACAAGATTAGTACCCTCATGTGTAATTTTGAGAATATCCCAAATTTCCTTCGCGGTTTCACACGCGGAAATTCTCGTAAACTCAGTCGAGGAAAGAGAATTAAATAAAGCGTTCATACCTTTCCCATTGTAAGAAGATCTTTCGATTTCCTCTTTGGACCATCTAGAGCGAGGTTTTGGGGTAGTAGAATTTCCTACTTCCTCAACCGGATGCACCCAACCGTATTCAACGGTTTGCCATACCCGCTCATCAATAGAGATGAGAAAAGCTCTCATCCGCATTTTCCAATATGCATAATTGGTCCCATCAAAAAGAGGAGGTCTAAAAATATTACCACTTTCACCCATTATGATAGATAAACCTAAAACCCGCTCTGATACCAATTGTAGAGTTATTTAGGATCCACAAGGATCTAAATAGGTACTATCAAACACCTAGAGGGGGGTGAATAGGTGTAATATTATAAAAACCAATCTCAGTGCAAAAATAAAAAACAATGCGGAAAATAAAAATCAACACACCGAGATTTACGTGGAAACTCCAATCCAGGAGAAAAACCACGGGACCAACACGCAATAACAATCCACTAAGAATAGAAGAATAACAAGGTGATTACCGACTCCACGGACTCAACCCCTCCTTCAGCTTCTTCGGACCTTGCGCTGACCGGTTGGATATCCACGCAATAACAATCCACTAAGAAAAGAAGAATAACAAGGTGATTACCGTCTCCACGGATTTAACCCCTCCTTCAACTTCTTCGGACCTTGCGCTCCACCGCTTGCACGTCCACTGCACACGTTCGAATCCACGAACGCCACTCGAATCCACGAGCACACGTTTCGAATCCACGAAACGCCTTCAACACACCGAATCCACGATGCCACGTCGAATCCACGACGCAAACTCAGCCGGTAAGAATATTGGCTTCGATGGTGATCCTTTGCTTAGATTATCAATGAAGATCCATGGGAAAAAATCTCTAAGCAAAGATTAGATCAATTCGACAAAAGATATGTTCTTGAAAGAACCATCGAATTGACCTAAAAGAGGCTATAAAGAAGAACGATAAAAACCTAGCCTCTAGGGTTGCTCTCAAGTGTTTTATAAATTGATCGGCCGTGCTCCCACGTTTTTGAGAAACCCTAAGTGTCTATTTATAGTTTAGAAACCTTTGGAAAGAGATAAGAATCAAAAACATACCTTATCTGGAAATTTTCAGGACGGCGATCCGGATCGGGATTACTGCGATCCGGATCGTCGTAACGAGATTGACGATTCCAGAAATCCAAGGGTTCGGGATCCGGATCGCAAGGCCCGATCCGGATCGTTCATGAATTTCAGCAACATCCAATGTTCGGGATCCGGATCAGAATAGGCTTGGATCCGGATTGGATTTGCACATGAACTAATACCCTTCGGGATCCGGATTGGATCATCTGATCCGGATCCTGAACATGTCCCATGTCCAGTTTTTGATTTTTATGCAATTAAAAATTCATCCAAGTGTTTCTACACTATAAGAAAGTATTCGGATCACCAAAATTATTTAGTTAAACATACCTGATCCTTTTGAATACTTTCTTCTTGAGATTGATGTAATTGATCCACAATTCTTCATCTTCAATCTTCAAGACTCAAGACATTGAGTGTCAACTTGAGCTCTTGTTGAATCTTCTCTAAGTCTTTGATTGCTGATTGACAATTTGATCACTTCAAGACTCCGACTCAACTTACTGACTTGACTCACGAAATATGCCAACACCAAAAATCCGTAACATAAGGGAATAGACAGAAAACATCCCGCTTTTTGCAGATTGCGCACGAGGACGAATCGGGACGAATCGGGATGAATCAGGACGAATCGAAAGGAAAAACCGTCATCTACAACTAGCTTTAGGAAATTAAAAATTATGGCAGAGTGTACGATCTAAAGTTTTATTTGGTATTACATGTGGTATTGGAGCCAAACCTTTTACCGTATTTTCGTTTCTTTTAGATTTTGTTTATTTTTTTTT
The DNA here is from genome assembly GCA_029168755.2 of Tillandsia fasciculata. Taxonomy (NCBI): domain Eukaryota; kingdom Viridiplantae; phylum Streptophyta; class Magnoliopsida; order Poales; family Bromeliaceae; genus Tillandsia; species Tillandsia fasciculata. The sequence continues at coordinate 20,067,761 of CM054942.1, forward strand.
TTCATTTAAAATAATAATAATAATAATAATAATAAATTTTTATCGTCGATTGGATTAGTAAGTGGTGGCGTTGATCGGTCCCATTGGAACCGCCATTCGGAGGAAGGCGCCACCGCTGCCGCGACCGCATTAGCTGCTCCACAAGAGGCCGTATAGTGCAGTCTTTTTGGGGCTGCATGTGGTAGCGCATGTTGGGGCTTCAACCCGAAAAAATAAAAAAGACATTGAATTAAGGTTAATCCGAAAATTCATATAGATTCCTAATTTAATTTTAATAGTTATTCAATGTTATATAAAGTTATTTGTATTTTTCATTATATTTGGGACTAGCCACAGCATCCTGCAAATAGAGAAGAAGACATAAGGATTTTTGACATTGAATTAAAGTTTAACTATTTATTACAATAAAAAAAAATTATAATTTTCTTTTATTTTTATTTTGACTAGAATAGGAAAGTGGAATGAATTTCTAGAAAACAAGTTTTTTTATACCCACGGGTAAAGAAATCTAGTTATTTAGGAATTAGTTTTCCACTAGTCTTATTGTTAAAGTAGATAAATTTTACCCACAGGAAGGTTGAATTTATCTAATTTAAAGATTATTGTCTCATAGTATGCGATAAAGTTCTATATTTATTTCATTGTTGCGGCTTCTTCCTCTACTGCATTTCTTAATGATGTCTCTCGTATTCCTATGCTTACTGTGGACAACTATTCTGATTGGAAAGAAAGCATTCTTTTTTACTTTGAATTATATGGATTTTGACTTGGCTCTACGCATTGAGGAACCGCCGAAGGTAGTGGGGCCAATAACTCCACAGCAGGAATCCGCGCAGGATAAATAGGAGCGATCCAATTACTTAAGCTTGATGCTCATAAAGTCTAGAGTGTCAAAAAGCATAAGGGGATCAATTCTAGAATGTGATAAAACCAAGGATTACCTAAAGGCCATTGAGGAGCAATTTGTTAGCTCTGATAAAGCTTTGGCTAGCATGCTAATAAAGCGACTTTCGGGCAGCAAATACGATCGAACCAAGGGTGTGCGTGAGCATATCATGGAAATGCGGAACATAGCAGCTCAACTAAAAGCTTTAAAAGTTGAGATCTCCGACGTCTTTGTAGTCCATTTGATTCTAAACTCATTACCGTTTGAGTTTGACCCCTTTAAGATCTCCTACAACACACATAAAGATGAATGGTCAATAAATGAATTACTGACCATGTGTGTTCAAGAAAAGGAGAGACTTAAGTAGGAGAAGCCGGAGATCATGACAGAATATGTCAATTTGGCGACTCAGCACAAAAGGGGAAAAGGCAAAAGTGCCTCCAATTCTAAAAAGTCAACATAATTGCCAATAAAGAATTCTGGCAAGAAGGATCAATGTTACTTCTGTAAGAAAAAAGGGTACATGAAAAGGGACTGCTTGAAGTATAAATCTTGGTTCGAGAAGAAAGGTATTGAAACTATCTATATTTGTTATGAATCTCATTTGGTTAATATTCCTAAAAACACATGGTGAATTGACTCTGACACTACTGTACATATCTCAAATACCATGCAGGATTTTCACAACCTAAAGATGCTGAAGCCAAATGAAAGTATTTTAGTTAGTGGAAAGGAAATAAATCTCAAGTTGAACCTATAGGAAACTATATTTTAGAACTTAGCACTGGTTTTGTACTTGAACTTGAAGATACTTTTTATATTCCTAGATTTTCTAGAAATTTAGTTTTCATTTCTAAACTGAGAAATAAAGATTTTAAATTTTTATTTGAGAATAAATCTTTTACTATTTTCTCTGATAATGTTATTGTTAACAATGGTTGTTTGGTAGATGATTTATACAAATTTAATTTGAGTAAATTTTTTGAGAATAATTTTAATGTTAATCATAGTATTGGTGTTAAAAGGAACATTCTTAAGGAAAACTCCTCTTCATTGTGGCACAAGCGTTTAGCTCATATCTCTTTAGAGAGAAAAAAACGATTGGTGAAAGAAAAGATCCTAAAAATCTTGACTTTACCGATTTTGGTACTTGTGTGGAATGCATAAAGAGAAAGCATACCAACACGAATACCACTAAAGGTGCTAGAAGGAGTTCTGAAATTCTAAGAGATTATACATACAGATATCTGTGGACCTTTTCCTATTCCTTATTTCAATGGTCAGAGATATTTTATCTCATTCATTGATGACCACTCTAGATACATATATCTCTATCTTTTATTTGAAAAAGCTAAAACACTCAATACTTTCAAAGCTTATAAGGTTGAGGTAGAGAAATAATTGGATATGAAAATCAAGATTGTGAGGTCCAACAGAGGGGGTGAGTACTATGGAAGACATACGGATAAGGGTCAAATGACCGGCCCATTTGCTCAATTCCTCGAAAGTGAAGGCATCATTGCTCAGTATACGATGCCGGCACGCCCCAACAAAATAGGGTTGTCGAAAGGAGGAATATAATACTCATGGATATAGTAAGGAGTATGATTAACAACTCTTGTCTTTCATCATCTCTTTGGAGTGAAGCACTAAAGATAGCGGTGTATGTTTTAAATAGGATTCCATCGAAGGCTGTTTCCAAAACTCCTTTTGAGTTATGGAAAAGGTGGAAGCCTAGTTTAAATCACCTGCATGTATGGGGATGTCCAACCGAGGTGAGGGTTTATAACCCACATATAAAGAAGTTGGACTCCCGAACAGTCAGTGGATACTTCATTGACTATGCGGTAAACTCCAAGGGATTCAGACTTTATTGTCCAAATCACTCATCCAAGATAGTTGAGGCCAGGAATGCCAAGTTTCTTGAGGATTCTGAAGCTAGTGGGAGTGTTGTTCCTCAAAAGATGGATTTTGAGGAAATAAGGGATTCAACTGGTTATTCATCAAGAGATGATGATTTAGTTGCTCTTCCAAGAGATCAATATGACCATATTAGAGACCAACCAATCATAGAGCATGAAAATGCTGAACCAGTTGAACCTCCCCATGAAGAGCTTTCCCAAGAGGAACTGACAATGTGGTGTCCCGAATTTTCGTGCGACTTGACTGTGTGGTCGGCGGTGAGAAAACACCTATTTTTGGTGTATTGAGTGTGTTGTGCGTCAAACGAACGCCAAAAACGAACTCAGCACGCGAAAACAGTCAAAATTGGTTATTTTTGAGTGAAATTGGGCTAATGGGCTCTTTTTGTTCGCGGGCCGGCTCACGGCCCACAGGCGTGCTGTAGTATCTCGACCGTTCTTGCCTTTTTATATTTCCTTTTGAATTAAATTAGTTGTTAGGAGATTTGAATTATCGACTCCTTAGGGTAGAATTTCTACGCTTGCGAGTTTTCTTCTGTGATAGAACTCGGAAAACGGAGAATGACGAATCAATCGGATTTAAAATCCGACTTACGGATCTCCCGAAATGGGGTTTTCTAGGTCTCGGCGTCCGTAGTGTGCATCGGGATCCGTAACGGGGAGAAGAGATCGATTCCTTTCAACTTCTTCGATCAAACGTGCCGGAGGCCGTAACGGAAACGTCACCGTCAACGGGGAACAGATTCGGTTTCCCACTACCTACGAGGAACGAGATCGGTTCTTCTTCTTCTTCTTCTTCTTCTTCTTCGTCTTCTTCGTCCGCGTTAGAGCAAGGTTAGCGGCTCAATCTCTCTCTTTTCCGTTGTTTCATTGGGTTTTCGGCCGTCTAGGGTTTCGTGTTTTTGCGCTTTTGTTGCCGGACGATGCTAGGATCCCCTAGCCGCCACCGCGCAGCCGCCTCGCTGACGCATGTGGACAGGGCGCGTGCTACCCGCGCGCCCCTGAAGGACCGTGCGCCCGCGCGGGGAGGGTGCCCGCGCGGGGATGCTGCTGGCACCCCGCGCGCCCGTGCGGGGTTGCCGCTTGTACCTTGCACCACGCGGGGCTGCCGCTTGTACCTTGCACCGCGCCGCCGTCCCGCTGTCGCTGCGCGGACAGGACGCGCGCTACCCGCGCGCCGCTGAAGAACCCTACCGCCGCTGAGGGACCTTGCATCGCGCCCCCGCCCCGCTGCCGCCGCGCGGACAGGACGTGCGCTACCCGCGTGCCGCTGAGGGACCTTGCACCGTGCTGCTTGCGCCGCGCACGCCCACGCGGGGGAGGCACCCGCGCGGGGCTGCTGCCCGTGCTGCTTGCGCACCCGAGCGGGGGTGGTGCCCGCGCGGGGCTGCCGCGCGCGCCGCGCGCACCCGCGGATGGAAGGCACCCGCGCGGGACTACTGCCGTGCTGCTTGCGCGCCCGCGCGGGGGTGGTGCCCGTGCGGGGCTGCCACTAGCGCCGCGCGCGCCCGTGCCGGGAAGGCTCCCACGCGAGACTGCTGCCGCGCTGCTTGCGCGCCCGCGCGGGGTTGGTGCCCGCGCGGGGCTGCCGCTGGCGCCGCGCGCGCCCGCGCGGGGGAGGCACCCGCGCAGGGCTGTTGCCTGCGCCGTGCTGCTTGCACCGGGCGGAGGTGCACGCGCGGGGTTGTCGCATGCGCTGCCGCCTGCGCCGTGTTGCTTTTGCGCCGTGTCAGTTTGGTTTAGTTTTATTGATGATTTTTGGGGACTTTTTAGGTCCGGGAGTCGTGCGAAGGCGTGGGACGATTTCAGGTGTTTCGGTCGACGCTTTCTGAGGTGGGTTCTCTCATCCGAAAAAGGGGATGTTGTCGGTTGAGGCATACCGAGTTTTCCCTTTCCTCGTTAATGATGTTTTTGGTTACAGTTACAATATTATGAGTTGATGACTAATCCCATTTTATGCACGCGTATCGGTTCTGTTACTTCTGGAGCAACTGAGTGTCACAGGTGTTCATGACACTCGTTTTATTATTATTATTATGCTCATGGCGCTTGCACGCACACTAGCGGTTTGGCCACCGTGTCGGTGTACTTTTCCGGAAAGGTGGTCTGCGGACCCGTGAACCCTACGAGGTGACGTTAGTAGGGGCCCCTTGCGGTTATTTGCGGTGCTGCACTTGTGCTGTGGGGGGTTTAAAGGCACCAAGGTGAGAGCGGGGCGGATTTCTTTTGCCTGAGGTCCCCAGACCGATATGGCAGGTGCGCAGTTTGGTTTTCTCGAGGGGGAATATGATTGAGTGCAGGATGGGGATTGTGGATGCTCTGGTTTTACGATTTGATTTATTATCAGTACCTTTTAGCATCATACTGGTCGTTTTATTACATCTGTACTTTTCGTGTCACTGACTGCCCATACTGTGATAGGTTCGATCAGGGGTGGGATCTGGGACGGCGGTGAGGTTGCGACTAGAGAGTCTTAGCCAATCTTCTGGTTGGTGATATCTTACCTTCTCTTTATTATTTATTTCAGTTGGTTAGTCTATTTCGCTGTGGTTTAGTTATGGTGGTGGATGTGGATGTTGAGATGGATGAATGGTGTTTGGACAACTGTATGATAGGACTTTTCATTTTCCTTATGCATTTCAAATGCGATTTTCAACAACATAAAAAGGGTTGCGAAAAGTATTTCAAATATCAGGTGTCGTATTGGCACAGTATTTAAAATCCGTGGATTTATCATTTCAAACTTATGCCGCGCTAAATTAACATCGTTTTACAACATAAGCATCTTCCTAATTCACTACTCGGTTGTTGTGGTTAAAGTATAGTGGTGATAGCTACGCCGTACATACGCAAGTGAGACTCTGTCTATCATACGGAGATAACTGGTGTATGTGGCGGGTCTGGGCACGTGACCGGCGGAAGTTCCCTTAAAAAAAAAAAAAATGTACTATATTTTTCGCTGTTTATCTTCTCCGGGGGCGTGACAGATTAATATGGTATCAGAGCAAAACGACTTTAACCACGGTAGTTAACATCCAACATCCACTGAACACAATATCACTTGCGTCTAACCTATGAAATAACCAAAGGTTAGGTGCGTCAGAGCGCGAGTGTCAAGAGGGGGGAGGTACTTAACTGATAGTATGGCACAGTTCTTAAATCAGTTAAGTCTAGGTTTGACTTGGCTTCTATGCATGCTCACTCTATGACTCGGACTAGGTCATCAATTGATGACACAGGAGTAGATGGGACGACGTCGACAGCTGGGGAGAACCGGCTACTTCGACAACAGTTACAGGTTATGGCCTGGCAACTATCAGCACTCGTGGAACAAATGTACCGATTGACGCAAAGCACCGGTGCGGCTAATCGATGTAGAGTTATTTAGGATCCACCAGGATCTAAATAGGTACTATCAAACACCTAGAGGGGGGTGAATAGGTGTAATATTATAAAAACCAATCTCAGTGCAAAAATAAAAACCAATGCGGAAAATAAAAATCAACACACCGAGATTTACGTGGAAACTCCAATTCAGGAGAAAAACCACGGGACCAACAAGCAATAACAATCCACTAAGAAAAGAAGAATAACAAGGTGATTACCGACTCCACGGACTCAAACCCCTCCTTCAACTTCTTCGGACCTTGCGCTCACCGATTGCACGTCCACTGCACACGTTCGAATCCACGAACGCCACTCGAATCCACGAGCACACGTTTCGAATCCACGAAACGCCTTTAGCACACCGAATCCACGATGCCACGTCGAATCTACGACGCAAACTTGGCCGATAGAAATATTGGCTTCGATGGTGATCCTTTGCTTAGATTATCAATGAAGATCCATGGGAGAAATCTCTAAGCAAAGATTAGATCAATTCGACAAAAGATATGTTCTTGAAAGAACCATCGAATTGACCTAAAAGAGGCTATAAAGAAGAACGATAAAAACCTAGCCTCTAGGGTTGCTCTCAAGTGTTTTATAAATTGATCGGTCGTTTTTGAGAAACCTTAAATGTCTATTTATAGGTTAGAAACCTTTGGAAAGAGATAAGAATCAAAACTTACCTTATCTGGAATTTTTCAGGACGGCGATCCGGATCGGATTTACTGCGATCCGGATCGTCGTAGCGTGATAGACAATTCCAGAAAAACAGGGTTCGGGATCCGGATTGCAAAGCTCGATCCGGATCGTTCATACAATTCAGCAAAATCCCATGTTCGGGATCCGGATCGGAATTGGCCTTTGATCCGGATTGAATTTGCCAATGAACAACCACCCTTCGGGATCCGGATTGGATTGTCTGATCCGGATCCTGAACATGTCCCATGTCCAGTTTTTGATTTTTATGCAATTAAAAATTCATCCAAGTGTTTCTACACTATAAGAAAGTATTCGGATCACCAAAATTATTTAGTTAAACATACCTGATCCTTTTGAATACTTTCTTCTTGAGATTGATGTAACTGATCCACAATTCTTCATCTTCAATCTTCAAGACTCAAAACACTGAGTGTCAACTTGAGCTCTTGTTGAATCTTCTCTAAGTCTTTGATTGCTGATTGACAATTTGATCCCTTTAAGACTCCGACTCAACTCACTGACTTGACTCACGAAATATGCCAACACCAAAAAGCCGTAACAATCTCCCCCTTTGGCAATTTCGTGACAAAACCCAAAAATACATAAAAACGCTCAAGTCACTCATCTTAAACCAAAAAATCGAAATTCAATGTTATCACCAAAACATTGATTTTCTTTGCGTGAAAGATCCAATAAATACAAAATACATTTGAACCAAACAGTCCTAGAACATACTCTATGACTTAGGACTTGGAGTCTTAAAGTGATGTAATTCCTGCAAAACAAAACTCCAAACAAAATCAAACGTTAGTCGTTAGAAATTAAAATCCTACATTTGATTTGTCCTTTTGGTTCTTTTGTTTTTCGGCTCTTTCAATCTTTTCTTTATCTCCCCCTATCTTGAGCATCTCTAACATGACATGTTCTCCATGTTCCCCCCCTGTCTTGAGCCATTTATGTTCTCCCCCTTTGTGATACGATCATTATTTTCTGTTCTCCTCCTTTTTGTCACAAATTGTCAAACAGTGAACATACTAGACAAAAGGAAATCACTAACAACATTAGTTCATAGAGAAAGAGAGATAAAAGCTCAGTTCCAGTATATAACAAAAATGCAGATTGCGTACCGGTACCAGAAAGCAAAAATCAAATAATTTCTTGAAACAAATCCAGATTTTGGAATCTTTTCAAATACCGATTTGTATTCCATCAAGAAATCAATTTAAGTGCTTTAACCAATGAATTCACACAGATGCCATTCAATCCAATTAATTTCACAAAATTAAAAAGATTTACTCCTAAATCATGAAAAACAAAGATAAAACATTATAAACAGTTTTTCATGTTATATTCATCAAACACAAGTCATCAAAAATAATCTTGAGATCCAAACTCTATCAAGATGTAACGAATTTACAAAGATGACTTACGGAGATTTCCAAATGACATCAATCTTGAATTCTACCCTTTCTTGAGATTGAGGTGTATGATCCAAATTTCTTTCATCAGAATAATTTAGAAAAATTCCATAAAAATCAGAAAAAGTATGTAAGCACTTTAGCGCATCAACTTTAAACAAAAGTCATCGTTTCATGCAACAAGAAATAGATTATACTAAATCTATCAAAAATACTCAAAAATAAAACGAAAATTTATGAAAATTAAAACCCTTAAAGTTGAACAACTTCAATCACATCTAACATGATCTTATGCGTAATGCCTTTATCAAATCATCAATTTGGTAAAGAAAATGAAATACCAAGATCAATAGATGTTTGAAATTCCGGATAAGTTAGATAATATATCTAGACAATCTGTTGAAGAGAGTGGCTCTTTGAGCATCTTTCGTTAAAAATCCCACCTTATACCAACCTTGAAATTTGACAGAGTCAAGTATTTCAATCATGCATTTTAGTTAATCAAAATTGACAAAACCATGCTTGGTATTCATGTGGTAGCTGCACACAGTACTCGGACGACCGAGGTGGTAGCTCTTTCCTCCATGTGGTGGTAGTTTTCACACTCCTCATTGGGATGTAACTCTTTTCACATCTTTTGAGCATTTTACTTTTCTTTGACTCCCCCTCAATTGGCTATCAATTATTTAATATATAAGGTATTCAACCAAAAATTGATCTCGCATTCATACTCGACTAAGCAATCAAATAAGATAATGACTATACCAAGAGATCATTGAGAGAGAAATTGACTTTGATCACTTAAAAGATGACTTAATTAACATAAATGATCATTGCAACATTGAAATATTATGATACCAAAAGCATAATAAATTTCTAAATGTGTAAAAAGATGCAATTAAAGTCAATATAACCAATGCTCAATTAATGTCCTATGTACAAACATAGATGAAGAACAAAAACACAAAAACAAAACCTAACCTAAGGATTGGTTTCAAAAAGAAATCATTTCAAGGAAAGCATTCCAATTGCCTTATGCAAATGAATAAATCGTTTTTGATCCAACGGTTTTGTTAAAATATCAGCTAATTGATCTTCAGTTGAAATATATGAAAGTTGAAGAATATCTGATTCAACTAGCTTTCTAAGAAAATGATATCTAAGTTCAATGTGTTTTGTTCTTGAGTGCAACACAGGATTTTTAGAAATGTTTATAGCACTTGTGTTGTCACAAAGAATTCACACAACCGAGATAGATTAAGCATCTAAAGATCACACATGATTTCTAAAATTTGATGCTTATAACTATTAAAAACTCCTATAATGAAGTATCTTCAAGATTATGATTATGGAGTAAAGTTGATAATCCAAATAAAATTAATTTGGAGTGAATGAACGTGAAGCCCTTTTTATTCAATGCACTTGTTCGTTAAAAAACCTTTTGTTCAAAAACAAAACATAAAAACAAAGAGCATTGAAAACATGTAATGCAGAGATTAAGAAAAATATGAAAGGAAAACCAATCAAAGCATTACATACAGTCATAAGCTATTTAGAACTTAAGACAAGGAAAGATATCACCTTTCCGAATCCAAAATCGTCGGATCTTGGGTTGTCTTGATTCATTGTGCCCGGGGGTTGGTAGCTTTGACTGTTAGTCCACCTTAGGTCTTTGCCTTGCAATGATCCACTTGAATGATTGATGTTTTGGCTCGGACCTTTGGTGGGTTGAGTGAACTTCTTTGACTTGATGTGTCTTTTGATTCCGTTGAGTTCGCTCCGTAGATGAAGTTGCCGAAGAATTTTTCTTTCTCTTTTTAGGGCACGTCTTCATCAAGTGTCCTTTAAGTGCACATAAGTGACAAGTTTTTCCTTTCAATTTCATTGTGGAACTTGAAGCATGCACAGTTTGGCTCTTTTTAAATCCCAAACCAACCTTGCTTGTTTGACCTAATCCGGACATACTTTCTAGTTTCTTGGAACCGGTTGAAAGCCTTTGTATGTCGGATTTGAGTTGATGAACTTGCTTGGTCAAAGCTTGGTTGGTGACATGAATCTCTTCAAACTGCTTTTCAAGAAAACCAATCTTGTCCATATATAATTTTGCGTTCGTCTCCGATTGGTTTAGCTTTTCTTGGAGGATTTTATTATTATCCAATAAAAGCTCTCGTTCCTCCTCGAGATCATGAAGTTTGATCTTTAACGCTTGATTCTTGTCTTGAACTTCAAGTCGTTGCTTCCTCAACTTCTTGATATGCTTGGCCATCTTCTTCGATTCCGCAAGAAGTTGTTGGTATGCCTCAACGAGTTCTTCTTCGTCCGTCTCCCCCTCACTTGATGACTCTCCATCGGATGTTGATGTTTCATGCAAAATCAAAGGAATAGAGTCAGTAACTAAAGATGATAAGCAAAAATTAGAAGAGGAAATTTGAGAGGCATGAAAAGCAACAAATTTTTCTTTTTCCTCTTCACTTGAGGTCGATTCATCGAAACTAGAATCGTCCCAAGTTTTTGCTTGCAAAGCCTTCTTTTTGTATGATTTCTTAGAAGGATAATCCGTTGAAATATGGCCGTAGCCTTTGCATCGATAACATCGGATTTCCCCTTCGAAATCATCTTTTTCTTCTTCTTTAGAAGGTTTTGCAGCGCCTTTGAGTTTAGAGGATTTAGAACTCGATGATCCTTTAGATGATTTCGTGGATGAAGATCCATCGGTTCGATTCTTCCAAAATTTCCGACGAAATTTCTTTGTGATCCGCGCCAATTGTTCTTCAAAATCGGCAAAAGAGATTTCATCGTCGGAACTCGATTCGTCATCTTCTTCCTTTGTTGATTTGAACGCAATACCTGTAAGCTTAGAAGAAGACTTGGAAGAAATTTGATTAGTAGGAAAAGTCATTTCATAAGTTTGCAAAGCACCTACTAATTCCTCTACTTTCATCTCATCCGGATGACTAACGGTTTCAATGGCGGTAACCTTTGCCCTAAACCGTTCCGGAAGAGTCCGAAGTATCTTTCTTACAATTTTCGACTCCGGGATCTTTTCTCCTAAATTAGGAGATGTGACGCCCCACTTCCCAGGGGGTCACCCATCCTAGAACTACTCTAGCTCTAGCACGCTTAACTCTTATGTTCCTCTTGGATCTTGCTACCATCCAAAATGCTATAGCCGGGTTAGAGATTTAGTCCTATTATATCATTTATATAGAGGACTAATTCAAATTCCGGGGGTGTCACATTCTCCCCCCCTTTAAGCCCTGACGTCCACGTCAGGCTCAAGCACACTCACAAGCACCAGGCGATGTGAGACACGTCTCGCTTGCCATAGCCGACCTTATGAGGAGCTGCACTCCACTCACAACGGTCATTAGCCGGGGAGCCTCGCTCTACCCGCTATATAACCCTGGCTCAGCCGAGACTCATCTCACATTTCCGGCTGGTGAATGGCTCTGATACCAACTGTGACGCCCCACTTCCCAGGGGGTCACCCATCCTAGAACTACTCTAGCTCTAGCACGCTTAACTCTTATGTTCCTCTTGGATCTTGCTACCATCCAAAATGCTATAGCCGGGTTAGAGATTTAGTCCTATTATATCATTTATATAGAGGACTAATCCAAATTCCGGGGGTGTCACAGCACATGTATTAATTACATCTTGAAGTCTAGTGTAATAATCTGTAAATAATTCATGCTCTTCCATATGAATAGAGTCAAATTGACTTGTAAGCATCTGGAGCTTTTGAATTTTTACAAGATTAGTACCCTCATGTGTAATTTTGAGAATATCCCAAATTTCCTTCGCGGTTTCACACGCGGAAATTCTTGTAAACTCAGTCGAGGAAAGAGAATTATATAAAGCGTTCATACCTTTTCCATTATAAGAAGATCTTTCGATTTCCTCTTTGGACCATCTAGAGCGAGGTTTTGGGGTAGTAGAATTTCCTACTTCCTCAACAGGATGCACCCAACCGTATTCAACGGTTTGCCATACCCGCTCATCAATTGAGATGAGAAAAGCTCTCATCCGTACTTTCCAATACGCATAATTGGTCCCATCAAAAAGAGAAGGTCTAAAAATATTACCACTTTCACCCAACATGATAGATAAACCTAAAACCCGCTCTGATACCAATTGTAGAGTTATTTAGGATCCACCAGGATCTAAATAGGTACTATCAAACACCTAGAGGGGGGTGAATAGGTGTAATATTATAAAAACCAATCTCAGTGCAAAAATAAAAACCAATGCGGAAAATAAAAATCAACACACCGAGATTTACGTGGAAACTCCAATTCAGGAGAAAAACCACGGGACCAACACGCAATAACAATCCACTAAGAAAAGAAGAATAACAAGGTGATTACCGACTCCACGGACTCAAACCCCTCCTTCAACTTCTTCGGACCTTGCGCTCACCGATTGCACGTCCACTGCACACGTTCGAATCCACGAACGCCATTCGAATCCACGAGCACACGTTTCGAATCCACGAAACGCCTTTAGCACACCGAATCCACGATGCCACGTCGAATCCACGACGCAAACTTGGCCGATAGAAATATTGGCTTCGATGGTGATCCTTTGCTTAGATTATCAATGAAGATCCATGGGAGAAATCTCTAAGCAAAGATTAGATCAATTCGACAAAAGATATGTTCTCGAAAGAACCATCGAATTGACCTAAAAGAGGCTATAAAGAAGAACGATAAAAACCTAGCCTCTAGGGTTGCTCTCAAGTGTTTTATAAATTGATCGGTCGTTTTTGAGAAACCCTAAATGTCTATTTATAGGTTAGAAACCTTTGGAAAGAGATAAGAATCAAAACTTACCTTATCTGGAATTTTTCAGGACGGCGATCCGGATCGGATTTACTGTGATCCGGATCGTCGTAGCGTGATAGACAATTCCAGAAAAACAGGGTTCGGGATCCGGATTGCAAAGCCCGATCCGGATCGTTCATACAATTCAGCAAAATCCCATGTTCGGGATCCGGATCGGAATTGGCCTTTGATCCGGATTGAATTTGCCAATGAACAACCACCCTTCGGGATCCGGATTGGATTGTCTGATCCGGATCCTGAACATGTCCCATGTCCAGTTTTTGATTTTTATGCAATTAAAAATTCATCCAAGTGTTTCTACACTATAAGAAAGTATTCGGATCACCAAAATTATTTAGTTAAACATACCTGATCCTTTTGAATACTTTCTTCTTGAGATTGATGTAACTGATCCACAATTCTTCATCTTCAATCTTCAAGACTCAAAACACTGAGTGTCAACTTGAGCTCTTGTTGAATCTTCTCTAAGTCTTTGATTGCTGATTGACAATTTGATCCCTTTAAGACTCCGACTCAACTCACTGGCTTGACTCACGAAATATGCCAACACCAAAAAGCCGTAACAATCGAATCCCCTCTTGTCATAAGGGATGAATCCCACATGGCCCACCTTTTCGTGGATGGTCTACGGAACGACATCTTTCGGACAGCACAAGCGGCAGGTCAGCATACCTTTCAAGAGGTGGTCGACATGGCCACCGTAGTGGAGCGGGAATTGGCTGTCACTCGTGCCCGGCAGGAGGGCTATGAGCGTAACCGGGATAAGAAACGACCTCAGTTTTATCCTGGGGATGGCTTTTCCAATGGGAGCCGACCACCCAAGCATCCAAGGACGCAGCAAGGAACCAGGAGCACGCCAACGAGGGGACAGGAGCCGGGGGACCGGCCTTGCATCTTGTGCGGAGGAGCACACCGGATGATCGAATGTTCCTGGAGGCACGACCATGGTTCCCGTTATGGCAGGCCGGGGCACTTCCGCTCTAACTGCCCCCTGAATCTAGGAATAGCATCTTCAGCATCACGACACGAGGAGAGGGGCGCCGCTACAGCCTCGCGGGAGGCTTTACGCGACGGCTCGGCAGAGGACGCACTACCCTAGAGGAAGTAGTAGCAGGTAATACTCTATTCGTAGTTCTCTTTTCGAGATAGGACCTTGTTTGAGCATCCCACTCTTTCATATCTCGTATTTTTCGCCCATACCCATAGTTATTAGAAGAGACCCCCCTTTGTAGAAATAGATTCGTTCAGACCCCTAGGTAACCCCTCGAGGCAGGTAGTTATGTTCCTTCCTGCCCGGTGAGGTTGGGCAGGTTGGTATGCCCTTGGAACAGGTGGAAATCCCGCTGAGGGATTTCGGCGTAGTACCCGGGGTAGACTGGCTTACCAATCATTAGGCTGTGTTTGACTGCTAAAAGCACCAAGTGCGTCTTCAGGAACCTGGTTTTCTGGAACACGTGCACTGAATGTGTGAGAGTATTTTCCTTCTCATCTCTCATTTCTACATCACGGGCAAGAAGACGGGTGGAGGGGGGATGTGTAGCGTACGTGACTACGGTGGTTTTGATCTCTCGACCTTCAGCACTGCTTTCAGACGATCCGATCGTGGGGGACTTCCCGGGCGTTTTCCCGAAGAATTGCCAGGGATGCCACCTGAGCGAGAGATCGAGTTCTCGATCGAGCTTGCCCTAGACACGCAACCTATCACCAAGGAGTCCTACCGGATGGCTTTCGCAAAGTTGAAGGGGCTTAAGGTGCAACTCGAGGACCTCTTGGACAAGGGGTTCATCAGGCCGAGCACGTCGCCTTGGGGAGCACCCGTTCCTTTCGTTCAAAAGAAAGACGGAAGTGCGCATGTGCATTGACTATCGGGAGATAGACAACATCACAGTGAAAGATAAGTACCCATTGCCTCGGATTGACGACCTGGTTGACCAATTGCAAGGAGCAACGGTATTCTCTAAAATGGAATTACAGTCCTGCTATCATCAGCTTAGATTTCGGGATGAGGATGTACCTAAAACAGCTTGTCGAACTCGATATGGCCATTACGAGTTTACGGTTATGTCATTTGGACTTCGTCATCGGTTCCACGATCGCATCAAGGTCACGACGCGGTCTAGGTCGTGGTAGACCGATTAACGAAGTTGGCTCATTTCCTACCTATTCACGACGTGGTCTCGGGACCGTTTGGCACAAATATACGTCAACGAGGTTGTGAGATTGCATGGGGTACCGGCGTCGATTACTTCAGACAGAGACACTCGGTTTATGTCGAACTTTTGGTGGAGCCTACAGCAGGCCTTGGGGACCAAACTACATTTCAGCACGGCATTCCACCCCCAGAGCGAGGGACAGTCAGGGCGGGTGACCCAGATTCTCGAAGACACGCTCCGAGCGTGCGTACTTGACTTGGGCGAGGAGTGGTATCGATTTCTTCCTCTAGTGGAGTTGCCTACAACAACAGCGGCGAGCTTTCAGATGGCGCCATATGAAGCCTTGTATGGGCGTAGGTGCCGATCTCCAATTGCTGGGATGGTTTAGAGGAGCGAAAGTTTTGGGTCCAGACTTAGTGGAGGAGACTGAGGCAAAGGTGCGCATTATCAGGCAGCGGTTGTTGACCGCCCAAAGTCGACAGAAAAGCTATGCGGACCGGAGACGTCGTGACATGGAGTTCAGGTCGGGGAGCATGTATTGCTTCGAGGACGAAACTTCTTTTAAGGGGTGTGTGATGTAGTATCTCGACCGTTCTTGCCTTTTTATATTTTCTTTTGAATTAAATTAGTTGTTAGGAGATTTGAATTATCGACTCCTTAGGGTAGAACTTCTGCGCTTGCGAGTTTTCTTCTGTGATAGAACTCGGAAAACGGAGAATGACGAATCAATCGGATTTAAAATCCGACTTACGGATCTCCCGGGGCGTGACATGTGTAGCGGGTGCAGCGAACCCGCCCGACTGCCACGTGGCGAGCGTGGAATGGCTGGGCTCGGTTGCTAGCGCGGATGAGGGAACACGCGGGTGGCGCCACGTGGCTGCGTCTCATTGGGCGTGGCGGCCGAGGCGACAGGGCGTGCGTGGGCGGCACCACGTGGCAGCGCCGCATTGGGCGCGATGACCGAGGGCGCCCCTGCGCGTTGATGCGGGGCGGCCCGGGGTGCGGGGACGCGTGGGCTCCCCATGTGGCGGGGCCCCGTTGGTCGCGCGCTTTGCGACGCGGCGCGCGACGCGGGCGCGTTGATGCGGGGGGCGCCCGTGCTGCCACGTGGCGGCCCCCGGATGGTCGCGCGGAAGTGGGAGGGCGGCAGCTGGCGGCCCCCGATTGAACGCGCCACTGTAGTAAGCCCGTTTTGGGCTATTTAAGGCCCGAAACACTCATTTTTTCCCTCCTTTTTCTCGTTTGCTCCATCTTTAAATTTTTAGGAGCGTGGGAGAAAATCGTGGGGGAGTTGTGGTGTGCCGCAAGTGCACCGATTGTGCCATGGAGCGCGCGCGAAGTGTTCCAAGGAGCCGGGCGGGCGAGCGTGCACAAGTTTGATGGCGCACCGGCGTTAAGGTAGGTTTTGCCTCGTGTTTTGCTGTGTTTTTCGGCATAGTTCTTGGGTGTTGCTTTTGGTATTTTTGTCTTTGAACTCTGTGCCCTTGTCCCTGTTAGGGGCCGTTGTTGGAGGTGCCGTTGTGCCGCACAATTTTACCGCCAGACTTTTCGGGGTGTACCGTTCGCGCGTGGTGGGTGCCGTTGCGCTTTCTGTTTCGAAAGAGAGTGTGTAGCTGCGAGAGCCTATTGCAAGTGTCTACAAGCAATTGGCAACAATGAGATGGGTTGGATTTCTTCCAAAATTAGCGGGCGGCGTACTAATTCTATGTTATAGTATGCATGCATGATAAGTAGGTATTTATTTTGTGGACCAAGATGCAAGCATGATTAAATTAATAAATCGATTATTTCTTGTGATAACGAAATATTGGAATCTTGACTAGCACCCTGTCATATATTTGCATGTATTTAACCAGACTAGTAGAAAACCCTCACATGAGCTAGTTTCCTTCATGTTCTAAATTTCCCACACTTTGTATTCTTTTTCTCTAGACTTAGAGTTTCTCATCGCCCAAATAGTAGGCCGAGTGGTCGGATTATTGTGGGATGCATTGACACTCGTGCCTAGGTGCCGAGTGGAGTCTGATAGCTGAGGCTAGATCAGAGCTAGTGTCGGGAGCCATTCGGGTCGACGGTGGTCCCGAGTTGTCGGGTATTCTCCGACCGGTGTCTTTAGCACTGTGTTCATAGTAGTGTTGAGCTGGTAATAGCAGGACCTGCAACCCAGACTATTTTTGGACACACACAATTTCAGTAAACAAATATTTTCCTTCCGAATTTTGAAGGATCGCCGGAGCTTGTTCTTGTTTGATTGGGCGAAGACATTAGCCCTTCGGGGCTTGGAAAATAAAACTTATTTTAATTGATTTTCTTAAAGAACTAAAATTCATTAAATTGAGCTTCTCAAATCAAAATAATTTTCGAAAATAACTGTCATTTCTTCTTACAGACTTTCTCACCCGAGAGGGTTTGAGTGATCTGGGTTCTAGGGGCCGTTCCCATATTTTGGGATGAAAGTTACGGGGGATGTGCCTAGAACCTGTTCTTGTTTGATAGGGTTGTAAGCGCTAGTCTCCCGGAACTTTCGGGCCTTCCTTCGTGGTTGGCGGTTGAGTATCTCCGGCCAGTGGATTTAGTGTGGTCAGTCGAGTGGTTTGTTCTGTGAGCCGTTTGGGGACGGTGGTCCCGAGCCGTTGAGTGATTCCGGTTGATGTGATTAGTGTTGAGTTATTTTTTTCGATCTGATTGATCGTGGATTTGGATTATAGCTTGCATGAGCCATATTGAGCTCGATGGAGATGCGTGGATATTTCCTTGGTGGGGTCGTGTCACGCCCCGGAGTCGAAACTGCGACCCGGGCTCGTCAACAGATCCGCCGCCTATACAGTGAACCCTGTATAGACGAAGCGTCAACCTGCAAGGAAGATACTACACTAAGCAGATATCAGAGCAAAATAAACTACTAGAAATAAAATAAAGTACAACTCTCATAATACAACAAGTCCTCACCAACGAATACAAAAGTCTCTCAAGAAAGAAGAAAAGTACAACTCAATACCTCACTACAAGGTCACTCAACATACCACTCAGAACATATAATAGGGGTACATCTACTCTCAGGATGACGACATCTGGTAGGGATCTAGCGCGCGACTCCCTTACCTCGGTCAGAAGAAGCAGCAGCTGGAACAGCAGGATCAGGCGTAGAACTCCCTGGGAAAAAAGACACCACGACGGGTGTGAGAACTACATCCCACAGTAGCTCTCAGTGGGTGCCGTCCACAAGCCCAACGGTCTGCCCACTAAGTCTACTAGAGACAGGAATAAACAAAAACAGTGCGGAAAGGAAAAGCTGAAAGATAAATTCTACTACTACTATGCCCCTATCTAGATGCTCAAAAAGCGGGACAGATGGAAATCATGATGCAACTACTGACTCTCAAGCATAGTCACCCAATCTATACTGACTACTACAAGGGGTCTAGTCAAACCTGCACCTCCCCTACTGCCGCACATCCTCAACAGGACGGGTCTACCGTAGGGTGTCCGTGACTGCCAAAACTGGCTCAGCCAGAGGGACGGTGTCGACAAGTCGCGATAGCAAGTAACAGGCCCAACTCCGGAGTGGCACTCGTGGGTAGCGACCCCACCGAGCAAAGTATCCGCGTATCTCTGTCGATCTCAAGTATGGCTCCTGCAGGCTATGATCCAATCACTGTCTCACTCACTAACTGGAACTACACTGCTGATGTCACATCTCTCACTCACTGGGTAGAAGTACTCACAGCCGGGACTACCGTCTACCTGACGGCTCCCACAACAGAACACCAGACTCGGGAGAACCGACACTCTGAACAACAAGCGGAGAAAAGAGAACACCAACCAGGGCCCGAAAGTCCCGGAAGACCAACACCTACAACCCTATCAAACAAGAACAGGTCCTAGGCTCGGCCCCCGTGGCTTTCGTCCCGAAGATAGGAACGATCCCTAGAACCCAGATCACCTAATCCATCTCGGTGAAGAAATTGCAATAAAAAAGATGACAGTTGTTAAAAAAAACGGTTTTAATCTTGGAAAAAAAACCAAATTTAGCATATTTTACTTTCTTTAAGAAAATCGGTTAGAATAAATGGATTTTTCCAAACCTCGAAGGGCTATTGCCATCACCCAATCAGACAAGAACAGGCTCCGGCAACCCCTCGAGATTTGGAAGAAAACATTAATTTTTCGAAATCATGTGTGTCTAAAAGTCTGGGTCCTAGGTCCCTCTGACACTGGTAAACAACTGCCACTATTCTAGTGGCGCCAAACAAACATCTCGAGACCGCCGTTTTCCCCCAAACGGCTCCCGCTACAGACGAAGGATCGACTACATCTACCAGACTCCACTCTGCTTCCCAGCACGAGTGTAAGAATGCATCCTACGCTAAGGAAATCCGACCGCTCAGCCCACTGTTCGGGTGAGTAAACACTAAGTCCAAGAATGAATAATATCAAAAGAGAGCACCTACTAGAATGAATCTAGCCCATGTTGAAGTTTTCTAAAGTCTGGTTAAACACTAGCATAAGACGGGGGTGTTAGGTCGAGTCCCAAAATGACAAGGAATTACAGTTATTAGGAAACAGGGGGTTGCATGACTATCAAATAACATTAGGATTATCAGCTGTCAACTTCAAGTATACTTCACATGAGTATTACTATCATGCATGATCCTATTATAGTAGATTTAATGAACTACCATAAGTCTTGGAGACAGGGCCACCCACCTGAAGGTGCACAACTGTCCAGGGTCGTACAGATAAGAAAGTCCAGAAATGACCAAAACACGATATCCTCCAAGCTAACAACACCGTAGTAGTGCTCACAGCGCCCTGGATACAATCACAAACCAATTCTACACTTAAAATCCACAAAAATCCCAAGTTCAAAATCCTGCATGAACAGTCCCTCTTATCACGAAATTTTCACCTGAAAATCATCCTCTAGAAATTCCGATAAAAATACCACGGCGATCCTCGCGAAGTGTAGATGTCGATAGGCTCTTGAATCGTCGAAAATTGATGTCCGGATGATGAGATAAAAATCTGCGAAGTGAGTGCTGTCCAGGAATCTCACAGCAAAACAGCAGCTCAGTAATGCCTCGAAAACCATGCCAAAAACCCAAATCTAGGCAAAACACTCAACACGAAAGTCGAAGATTTACCTCTCGTGAATCCAACGCCACAAAAATCGCAGAAAAAGACGGTCGGGGTAGCTCTGAGGAATTTTTAGACTGAAATGCCGCGATAATGGGCCTCCAACTGAAACTCGTCGCACTGCGCTACGATGCCGGAAACGTCGTCGCCGGAGCTTCCAGAAATTCTGAGATTCCACCAGGAGATGCGCGACTCGAAGATCTAGAACTTTCGTAAAGGGACCTTAGGCTGAGGAGCTCGGGAAAGGGGCGAAAAGTCCCCCACAAGCCTGGTATTTATAGGCCCAGCCAGCAAAACAGCACTTTTAAATTTTTGGCCCAAAGAAATCGGGCGCCCGAAACTTTTCGGGCTGCTACAGTAACGGGCCGGCCCGTTACTGTGCGCGCCCGAAACTCTCACGGGCCGCCACGTGTCCCTGGCCAGCTCCTCGCACCCGGCGCACGCTCCGCGACGAATCACGCGCTGCCACGCGTCCCGACCAGGCGACGTGCACCGCTGCGCCCGGCCAATCACGGGGCGCCACGTGGCGCCCCCACGCCGCCCCGGTCAACGCGCACGTCGCGCGACGTGCGCGGCCGCGCCGCCGCCGGATCCGGGTCGGGCACGCGCCCCGAGGCAACCGCCTCAGCCGCCACTGCCGAGTGGACCGAGTGCACCAGAACCCGCCAACCACACAACGCCACGTGTCCCTCGGTTCACCGTGCACCAGAGCCGAAGATCCGTGGACCGCGTGCACAACACCGCACCAACCACGGGATGCCACGTGGCCTACTCTCGGTCCACCGTGCACCCCGCCAAGGCCCGTGGACCGCGCCCGCTGCGCCGGCCAACCGCAGCGCGCCACGTGGCCCGCGCCCGGTGCACGCGCCCCGCGGTGGACCGCGCGCCTGCGCCGCCGCCCGCCGCCGCGCTCCGCCGCGCTCCGCCGCCGCCGGCGCCTCTCCGGCCGCCGGAATAGTAACCCATGCCTCGGTTTCCGTGTTTTTGCGTCCGGGCTCCGAAAAATTCAAGTAAATAGTCCATTTCGCTCGTTTTCGCGCGCTGAATCCAAATCCGAGGTCCATCCGGCCAAATTCCGCTTCTAAAATTTCCCAAAAATTTCCGGAAGAGTGTACTTGATCCATTTTTCGTGCCGGCTCACATACTTAGCTCCAATAAGCGCGCAAACACCCCACACACCCGAAATGGACTTCCAGCAAAGAAAACAAGCTCCAAATAACCAGAAACTCAATTCTGGGGCCCGACACGCACACACACACACCCAGAAGCCTCCAAACCAACAGTAATCCCTAGAGTGGGATTCGGGTCCTCACAGGTCGCGCCCCTCGAGTGCCGCTCTGGAGCTAGGCCTGTTACTTATCTTTTGCAGCTTGTCGACGTAGTTCGAGTGGGACTGCCTACGTAATTTCCGTCCTCGTGGGGATGTGTTGTAATAACCGCTGTTTACTTTCCCCTTTCGGTCTTACCTGTGTTTCACTTCGAACCGCCTTTCGGCTAAGGGGCACGGGGTACCCCTTTGTTGTGCGTTGTTTTGGGCAGGCCGTCGGGGCTCGCGGGTAATTTTTGTGGATAGAGCCCGCGAAATGAAGACCGGCGGCGCGGTCGGATCCGTTTTCCGACCCCGGAATCTCCCGGAACCTTTTTCTGAAGTTGACAACAGCTCGGGGGTCCAGCTCGTTTTTCAAGGTAAACTAGACCCGGTAAATCAACAAAAATTCAATCTTTTTATTTGGGGCAGCTAAAGCTAATTCAACTTATTCTAGATTAATTGGGAGAGTCAATTTAATTTAATTTAATTTAATTTAAGTTGATTTAAGGGGATTGGTGATTTAATTTAATTTAATCTAAGTTGATTTAAAGGTTTGGTAATTTAATGTAATCTAAACTTGTTCTGCTTGGGTTGGGTTCAGGCTCAGGTACGCCAAACCGGTTTATTAAGTAGGGGTTGGGGACTTGGGTTGGGAACCCCAATCCCCTCCTCTTTTTCCTTACCGTAGCGTACGTACCCCGAGCGAAATCGAGGACGCGCCCCCCCCAAGCTTTCCCCGTTCGTGGCGAAGGAGGAACACACCGCACGCCCATCCGTGGAACCGGACTCCCAAGATCGGACGATCCCCTCCCCCGAACCACCGTCGACACGACCAAGGTGAGATGAGGTCCCCTTCATCCTCCGTTTCTTCTAGGTTCTTGTTGTCCTTGATCGGAAGGGAGAGGGACACTGGCGGCGGAATCCCCGGAATCCGGCGCACGTGCGGAAGCCCTCCCCTCCATCGGCGCCCCCGTGCACCCGCACGGGGCTGGGCGCACGTTCCAGCCCCGCGTGCGGGGTCACCCGCACGGGGCTGGGCGCACGTCCCAGCCCCGCGTGCGGGGTCACCCGCACGGGGCTGGGCGCGCGTCCCAGCCCCGCGTGCGGGGTCACCCGCACGGGGCTGGGCGCGCGTCCCAGCCCGCGTGCGGGGTCACCCGCACGGGCCGGGTGCGGCCCAGCCGCGTGCGGGGTCACCCGCACGGGGCTGGGCGCGCGTCCCAGCCCGCGTGCGGGGTCACCCGCACGGGGCCGGGTGCGGCCCAGCCGCGTGCGGGGTCACCCGCACGGGGCTGGGCGCGCGTCCCAGCCCGCGTGCGGGGTCACCCGCACGGGGCCGGGTGCGGCCCAGCGTGCGGGGTCACCCGCACGGGGCTGGGCGCGCGTCCCAGCCCGCGTGCGGGGTCACCCGCACGGGGCCGGGACACGCATCCAGCCCCGCGTACAGGATGCCCGCACGGGGCTGAACCCGCGCACGGGCGCGCGCGCGGGCGGGGTATCGGCGGACCGCGACGGGCGGTTTGCCTGCCTTTCGTCCTTAACCGAGTCTAAGCGCCGACTTGCCTTGCGACAGGTGAGAGTGTGCGGGTTCGAGTGAGAGTACCGGGACGCGAGGGAGCCGAACGTGATCATCTACTAGCGACAGGTGGGTTGGAACGCGGTATTTAGCATCGATCTCCGTCAGCTGTTGACTTAATTAATTCATTCATTATGGTTAGTCTTATTATTGCATAGAGGCTGTGACCATCATCTGATTATCGTCCATATATTGTGGTTACTTTCTATTAGTGCACATGCAGTGTGATCGTCATCTTATTATCGTTCATGTATTGTGGATTACTCTCTACTATTGCATATATGTTGTGATTACCATTTTACTATCTCGTATGCATTGTGGTTACTGTGCTCGAGGCTGCGACACGTGCACCCACGGTTTGGCCACCGGGAGGGGTGCACTTTTCCGGAAAAGAGGTCTATGACCCGTGTATACCCACGAGGTGACGTAGTGGGGCCCCTTATTAGTTGTGGGGTTGAGGCGCCGAGGTGCGAGCGGTGCGACCCGTCGGTTTAGTTGTCCGGCGTGGTCGGGTTTCTGCAGGTACGGTATGGGCCGTCGGTAGTGGATCGACGCGGCCAGGTATTACAGGATACAGGTATACAGGTTGCCATTGTTCCCTCCCCGAGAGGGTGGTTGCTCCGGTTATCGCCACGGTTTGATTTTATTACTTCCCCGCTCTGCATTTATTAGTCGCTGACTTCCCACTTGGTGACAGGGTCCAGGCGAGGGGAGAGGTAGGTGGCGGTGAGGACGGGGCGGTCGCAGCGGGATGTGGGAGGCTCTGGATTATATACTCTCATTTCCTTTTCAGCTTTCATTTATATTGTAGGCATGTGTGAGGTTCCCGATACCCTTGTGGGGTCGACTGAGATGTCGGTATTTGGTTATTCGTTATGCATTACTTTTCCCTTTATTTTCTGCTGGCCATTTGAAAACAAAACAAAGTCAAAGAAAAGATTGCGAAAACCGTTTTTAAAAATCTAAGTGTCGTGTGGGCACTGATTTCAAAACCTTGTGGATTTATGGATTGCGAAATGCGTTTTCAAAACTTGGGTGTCGTGTGGGCACCGTTTTCAAACCCTGTGGATTTATGTTGATTTCAAAACTAGTTTTCAAAATATAAGTGCCGGGTGGGCGCTCTTTCAAATCTGAGGATTTATCCTTTCAAAATTGATCGGCCAAGTGTTTGAATGGTTAGATTTAGTGATATACGTTACTGATCGTTGTGATTGAATGATTGTGTGTGGCTCGGAACATGTACTAAACGCTACGCCGTGCATATACAGGGGAAACTCTGTCCGTTTACAGAGAGATCCTGTATATGCGGCGGGTCTGGGCACGCACCGGGGAGGAAGGAATTTCAAAAAAAAAAATTTGGACACGCTAATTAAACCCTTTTACTAAATACTTCCGCTGAACGAAACCCCCGGGGCGTGACAGATTAAGATGGTATCAGAGCGGGCTCATTCAATCACAACGGTTAATGCCGACATTCGTGATAATGCCTCACACATCTACAAATGAATGAACTGGGTAGGGTATAGGATTGTAAAACGTGAGTGAACGAGGGCGGGAGTTTGAGTTTTTTTTTTGTGTCGTACAAAAGGGTACACCGGTTGTGGTTAGTGTCTGATTTTTGAACTTCTTGTGAGTGACAGATATGGCCCGTACAAGGTCGACGGCGGGTGACGCCGAGGCAGAAGCGACAACATCGACGGCCGCGGAGAACCAGCTCCTGCGGCAACAATTGCGGGAAATGGCGGGGCAATTGGCCACCCTCACTGGTCATGTGCGTCAGTTGACGCAGCAGCAGCAGGCCGCGCCAGTGACGGCCGCCCCGGTCCCTCCGCCGGGGCCGACAGCACCCGCCGCGGCACCACCGACGGCACCACCGACAGCACCACCACCAGCGGCGACTACGGGGCCGGCACCAGGGACAACTAGCCGGGTTGTTCTGGAGGAAACAGTGGTCACGCCTACCCCTATCGCGGCTGCCGCCGCCACGAGTGGAGGGGGTGTGGTGATGACCGAGCGGGATCGAGTGCGGGCCAACTTGAAGGACTTTAAGAAACACGACCCGCCCACGTTCGAAGGGGATACGACTGATCCGTGGGTCGTTGAGAACTGGGTAGGGTCGATGGAGAAGCTGTTTGAGGATCTACTCATGGAGGATGATGAGCGGGTTCCCCTGGCAGTTCATTGCCTGGAGGGGAATGCCCGTTTATGGTGGAAGACGGTGCGCCCAGATCCAGCTAAGGGCACCGCTTTCCCGTCCTGGGAAACTTTCAAGAAAGAGCTATTCGAGGCCTTCTTCACCAGCAGCGTCAAGAAGAAGTTGGAAGATGATCTGAACCATATCCAGCAGGGAAACCGGACGGTCATGGAGTACCAACGAGAGTTCGTCCGCCTAGCGAACTGCGTCCCGTTCGTCATAAGGGACGAGGCTCACAAGGCGCAACTTTTTGTGGACGGCCTGCGGAGCAATATCTTTGAAGTGGTGCAAGCAGCCGACCTGCATACATTCCAGAAAGTGGTCGACAGGGCCACTACAGTGGAGCGGGGCTTTGCCGTCACCCGCGCAAGAAGGGAGAACGCGGCGCGACTGGAGGACAGGAAGCGGCAGCAGCAGAACCAGGGAGGAGGCTCTTGGAGTGGGGGCGGAGCCCCCAAACGGTGGAAACCGCAGGCGGGACCCCGAGGGGCGCCGCCAGGAGGGCCGAGGCCGGGAAATAGGCATTGCGTGATTTGCGGGGGAGGGCACACCGCGGGAGAGTGCCCCCAAAGAGGCGACCACTGCTTTAGATGCGGCAAACGGGGGCACTTCCGCCGCAACTGTCCCTTGGGCGGGGGACCTGCACCCTCGGGAGCTTACACGCCCGCACCACAGCTCTCAGGGCGGGGGAAAGCTCCTATGGCGTCAGCTCCCAGGCCCCCCGCACCACGGCGTGAGGAGGATCGGCAGCCACAACCAGGCGGGAGGGTTTTCTCAATGACCAGCCAAGGGACCAATCCACCGGAGGACGCTCTTGCAGGTACTACTTCCGTTTCAAATTCCCGTGCTAGAACTCTTTTCGATACCGGAGCAACACACTCGTTCATCTCTCGTGACTTCGTTCTTATGCTTGACCTCGAGGAAACCCCCCTTCAAAACTTCTTGACGGTGCAAACGGCGGGGGGGACTTTGGAGGCGGTCAGTTTCGTGGCCACCTGCTCGATTAAGCTCGGGCGACTAGCTTGTCCATGGGATTTGGTGGTAATCCCCTTGAAGGAGTACGACGCGGTGTTGGGCATGGATTGGCTCACGAGGTACCAGGCGCTCATCGACTGTGACAAGCGGCAAGTGCGATTGCAAGAACCGGGTTTTCCTGAACATGTGTACATGGCGGGCAAAAGCATCACCTTCCCAGCGGTCATCTCAGCGGCACGAGCCAGAAGATTGGTAGAGGGTGGATGCGTGGCCTATTTAGCGTCGGTGGATCTGGCCACCCGACCCTCGTCGGCATCTGCAGACATTCCGGTGGTGAGGGACTTCCCGGATGTTTTCCCCGCAGAACTGCCCGGGATGCCTCCGGAGCGAGAGGTGGAGTTCCCTATCGAGCTAGTGCCAGGCACGCAGCCAATTACGAAGGCGCCCTACCGAATGGCCTTCGCGGAGTTAAAGGAGCTTAAAGCACAACTGGAAGACCTCTTGGATAAAGGGTTCATCAGACCGAGTGTGTCACCCTGGGGCGCACCGGTACTCTTCGTGCGGAAGAAAGACGGGAGCCTGCGTCTCTGCATCGACTACAGAGGGATAAACAAGGTTACGGTAAAGAACAAGTATCCCCTACCCAGAATCGACGACCTCTTCGATCAGTTACGGGGAGCGACGGTCTTTTCCAAAATCGACCTACAGTCGGGCTATCATCAACTCCGAGTTCGACATGAAGATATTCCCAAGACCGCCTTCCGGACTCGGTACGGCCACTACGAGTTCACGGTGATGCCGTTCGGGCTTACGAACGCCCCCGCAGTCTTTATGGATATGATGAACAGGATCTTCAGACCCTTCTTGGATCGGTTTGTGGTAGTCTTCATCGACGACATTTTGATCTACTCCACCACCGACGAGGAGCACGAGGACCATCTACGAACAATCCTGCAAACCCTCAGAGAGCAGAAGCTGTTTGCCAAGCTCAAGAAATGTGAGTTCTGGCTGCGCGAAGTCGGCTTTTTGGGGCATGTGATCTCGGCACAGGGAATTGCCGTGGATCCCAAGAAGGTGGAAGCAGTGGTGGACTGGCAGCCGCCGACGTCGGTGACAGAAGTACGAAGTTTTCTAGGGCTGGCAGGATATTACCGGCGTTTCGTTGAGGGTTTCGCAAAGATCGCCACCCCTTTAAACCGATTGACCAGAAAAGGAGAGAAGTTCATATGGACGGCCAAATGCCAGCAGAGCTTTGAGGAACTCAAGAGGAGGTTAACTAGGGCACCAATTCTTGTGCTGCCGACGCCCGGGGAGGATTATGAAGTGTACTGCGACGCGTCACGGATCGGTCTGGGAGGTGTTCTGATGCAACAGGGGAAGGTAATCGCTTACGCGTCCAGGCAATTGAAGGACTACGAAAAGAACTACCCGATACACGACTTGGAATTGGCCGCTGTGGTCTTCGTTTTGAAACTGTGGAGGCACTATCTTTTCGGAGTTCACTGCAACGTGTTCTCAGATCATCAAAGTCTGAAATACATCTTTACCCAGAAAGAGTTAAACCTGCGGCAGAGGCGATGGCTCGAATTGTTGAAGGACTACGATTTGACGATTCAATATCATCCCGGAAAGGCAAACGTGGTGGCTGACGCACTGAGCAGGAAAGGGCGTCAAGAAGAGGCATCGGAGAGCGCGCTAACGAAGCAGGACCACCTGATCGCGGAGTTCGCGCGAATGCAATTGGAGGTGGTACCGGCAGGCACGGTCACGCAACTTCTAACCTTGGTGGTAAAGCCAACTTTATTTGAGAGGATCCAGGAGGGACAGCAGACCGACCCACACTTACAGCGCATACGAGACAAGATCCTACCGGGCCAAGAGTTTGACTTTGCGGTGGAAGGCGACGGCACCCTACGGTTCCGCGGACGAATCTGCGTGCCGAATTCAGAAGAGTTGAAGGAAGAGATCCTAGCGGAGGCGCACCGAGCCCCTTATGCGGCACATCCGGGGGGCACGAAGATGTACAGGGATCTCAAACAGACATTCTGGTGGCCTAAGCTAAAGGAAGACGTGACGCGACACGTAGCCCACTGTCTAGTATGCCAGCAGATTAAGGCCGAACACCAGCGACCAGCAGGGAAGTTACAGCCCTTACCGGTACCAGAGTGGAAGTGGGATCAGATCACCATGGATTTTGTCACTGGTTTCCCGCGATCACAACAGGGCCACGACGCAATCTGGGTCGTAGTCGACAGATTAACCAAGTCAGCTCACTTCTTGCCGGTACATACAACTTGGACCCGCGAACGGCTAGCTCAAGTTTACATCAACGAGATCGTGAGACTACATGGGGTACCGGCATCAATCACCTCTGACAGGGACACGCGCTTCGTTTCGAAGTTTTGGCAAAGTCTTCAGCGGGCCATGGGGACCAGATTACAATTCAGCACAGCCTTCCACCCCCAGACGGACGGACAGTCAGAGCGCACGATACAAACCCTGGAAGACCTGCTTCGCGCCTGCGTGCTTGATTGGGGAATCGGTTGGTCACGCTACCTACCCCTCGTAGAATTCGCCTACAACAACAGCTACCAGGCCAGCATTCAGATGGCACCCTACGAAGCCTTATACGGAAGACGCTGCCGATCCCCGATTTGTTGGGACGACTTGGGGGAAAGGAAACTCTTGGGACCCGATCTAGTGGAGGAAACTGAGGGTAAAGTGCGCCTTATAAGACAGCGCCTGCTGACCGCCCAGAGTCGACAGAAGAGCTACGCAGACCAGAGGCGCCGTGACTTGGAATTTCAAGTGGGGGAGCACGTGTTTCTGCGGGTCTCGCCAGCCAGAGGAATCAAGCGGTTCGGACTAAGGGGCAAGCTGAGCCCACGGTTTGTGGGGCCTTTTGAGATCCTAGAGCGCATTGGCCCAGTAGCCTACCGCCTCGCCCTACCACCCAGCCTCGACCGAGTTCACGACGTGTTCCACGTCTCGATGCTTCGGAAGTATCTCCCCGACCCGTCACACGTCCTGGACGCCTCAGCGCTTGAGCTTAAGGAGGACCTCAGCTTTGAAGAAACCCCGGTGAGAATCTTGGCAAGGGAAAACAAGTCACTGCGAAATCGAACCATCCCCTACGTAAAAGTACTTTGGAACAACCACGAGGAGCGGGAAGCAACTTGGGAGCTGGAGTCTAAGATGAAGGAGTGCTACCCCGACCTTTTCACTCCTACCCGGGCTTGAGTTTCGGGGACGAAACTCGTTTTTAGAGGTGAGTGGTGTAATAACCGCTGTTTACTTTCCCCTTTCGGTCTTACCTGTGTTTCACTTCGAACCGCCTTTCGGCTAAGGGGCACGGGGTACCCCTTTGTTGTGCGTTGTTTTGGGCAGGCCGTCGGGGCTCGCGGGTAATTTTTGTGGATAGAGCCCGCGAAATGAAGACCGGCGGCGCGATCGGATCCGTTTTCCGACCCCGGAATCTCCCGGAACCTTTTTCTGAAGTTGACAACAGCTCGGGGGTCCAGCTCGTTTTTCAAGGTAAACTAGACCCGGGTAAATCAACAAAAATTCAATCTTTTTATTTGGGGCAGCTAAAGCTAATTCAACTTATTCTAGATTAATTGGGAGAGTCAATTTAATTTAATTTAATTTAATTTAAGTTGATTTAAGGGGATTGGTGATTTAATTTAATTTAATCTAAGTTGATTTAAAGGGTTTGGTAATTTAATGTAATCTAAACTTGTTCTGCTTGGGTTGGGTTCAGGCTCAAGTACGCCAAACCGGTTTATTAAGTAGGGGTTGGGGACTTGGGTTGGGAACCCCAATCCCCTCCCTTTTTTCCTTACCGTAGCGTACGTACCCCGAGCGAAATCGAGGACGCGCCCCCCCCAAGCTTTCCCCGTCCGTGGCGAAGGAGGAACACACCGCACGCCCACCGTGGAACCGGACTCCCAAGATCGGACGATCCCCTCTCCCCGAACCACCGTCGACACGACCAAGGTGAGATGAGGTCCCCTTCATCCTCCGTTTCTTCTAGGTTCTTGTTGTCCTTGATCGGAAGGGAGAGGGACACTGGCGGCGGAATCCCCGGAATCCGGCGCACGTGCGGAAGCCCTCCCCTCCATCGGCGCCCCCGTGCACCCGCACGGGGCTGGGCGCACGTTCCAGCCCCGCGTGCGGGGTCACCCGCACGGGGCTGGGCGCACGTCCCAGCCCCGCGTGCGGGGTCACCCGCACGGGGCTGGGCGCGCGTCCCAGCCCCGCGTGCGGGGTCACCCGCACGGGGCTGGGCGCGCGTCCCAGCCCGCGTGCGGGGTCACCCGCACGGGGCCGGGTGCGGCCCAGCCGCGTGCGGGGTCACCCGCACGGGGCTGGGCGCGCGTCCCAGCCCGCGTGCGGGGTCACCCGCACGGGGCCGGGTGCGGCCCAGCCGCGTGCGGGGTCACCCGCACGGGGCTGGGCGCGCGTCCCAGCCCGCGTGCGGGGTCACCCGCACGGGGCCGGTGCGGCCCAGCCGCGTGCGGGGTCACCCGCACGGGGCTGGGCGCGCGTCCCAGCCCGCGTGCGGGGTCACCCGCACGGGGCCGGTGCGGCCCAGCCGCGTGCGGGGTCACCGCACGGGGCTGGGCGCGCGTCCAGCCCGCGTGCGGGTCACCCGCACGGGGCCGGGACACGCATCCAGCCCCGCGACAGATGCCCGCAGGGCTGACCCGCACGGGCGCGCGCGCGGGCGGGGTATCGGCGGACCGCGACGGGCGGTTTGCCGCCTTTCGTCCTTAACCGAGTCTAAGCGCCGACTTGCCTTGCGACAGGTGAGAGTGTGCGGGTTCGAGTGAGAGTACCGGGACGCGAGGGAGCCGAACGTGATCATCTACTAGCGACAGGTGGGTTGGAACGCGGTATTTAGCATCGATCTCCGTCAGCTGTTGACTTAATTAATTCATTCATTATGGTTAGTCTTATTATTGCATAGAGGCTGTGACCATCATCTGATTATCGTCCATATATTGTGGTTACTTTCTATTAGTGCACATGCAGTGTGATCGTCATCTTATTATCGTTCATGTATTGTGGATTACTCTCTACTATTGCATATATGTTGTGATTACCATTTTACTATCTCGTACGCATTGTGGTTACTGTGCTCGAGGCTGCGACACGTGCACCCGGTTTGGCCACCGGGAGGGGTGCACTTTTCCGGAAAAGAGGTCTATGACCCGTGTATACCCACGAGGTGACGTAGTGGGGCCCCTTATTAGTTGTGGGGTTGAGGCGCCGAGGTGCGAGCGGTGCGACCCGTCGGTTTAGTTGTCCGGCGTGGTCGGGTTTCTGCAGGTACGGTATGGGCCGTCGGTAGTGGATCGACGCGGCCAGGTATTACAGGATACAGGTATACAGGTTGCCATTGTTCCCTCCCCGAGAGGGTGGTTGCTCCGGTTATCGCCACGGTTTGATTTTATTACTTCCCTGCTCTGCATTTATTAGTCGCTGACTTCCCACTTGGTGACAGGGTCCAGGCGAGGGGAGAGGTAGGTGGCGGTGAGGACGGGGCGGTCGCAGCGGGACTGTGGGAGGCTCTGGATTATATACTCTCATTTCCTTTTCAGCTTTCATTTATATTGTAGGCATGTGTGAGGTTCCCGATACCCTTGTGGGGTCGACTGAGATGTCGGTATTTGGTTATTCGTTATGCATTACTTTTCCCTTTATTTTCTGCTGGCCATTTGAAAACAAAACAAAGTCAAAGAAAA